>OX578155.1:83113988-84343988 GCA_951213105.1 Amaurobius ferox | reverse complement strand
AGAAAAACCTATTTTTTTTTTTTTGTAAAAGTAGTAAATTAATTGCATTATATAAGAAAAGTCATGTTTTGCCCCCATCAGATTTTTTTTTAAGATGAAAATAATAAGACCAACCTCATTAATCTAGATCTAGCCGTTCTAGAGATATTTTATTTTTTTTCGCATTTTTACTACGCCGCCTTTGATGATATGTCCAGTTATCCAATGAAAACGAAAATTGAATTAAAAGTGCAAATTCAGTGTCAGTTTAAATAATTATACGCGTTATTTCGCACAATAACCCCAATTTAGTGAATTATTAAAGAAAAGAAAAAATGAATTTAAGTTTGTAGGGAATGCCATGCGCTGCCCACATCAGATTTTTATTAAGGGGACAAAAGTATCTTTTTTTTACCCGTAGTACTTCCTCTTATCAACACAACCGAGATTTCAAAATTTATTTCTCTATCTGGGATCTAAAAATACATCCTAACATCTTTCCCCATTTTAACACGTCTAGATAGTATTAAAGCGTGCGATAAAAACATTTTCTTCAGATATTTCCACTTTTGTGATGGCATCGAACGTTATCTATGACTCTCCACCTCTCGCCTAGCGGTGACTGAGATGTCGGGGAGGAACTAGGAGGATGCTCCAAAAAGTTCCGAGAACATAAATCAAACGGAAGGGTTCATCTGTAATTACCTATGGCGTGTGCCACCCACATTTAGGGTCGTTGAATGCCATGCTAGTCATGCCTTTGGCGGGAAATAGGGAAAAGTAATCTTACAGAGTAATGCCGTAGATATTCCATATAAGGTGTTTAGGAGATCTGCGAGCAATACGGTGAAAAGTCTACAGTCTGAAGAGATGGAAAGTGTGTTTACAAAAACGTGTTTTAAAAGTTACAGCAAAAATTAGAGTTCTTAAAATTGGTATTTTGATCTAGATTGCATAGCAATTATCGCAATTTAAAATGTTCAACTGAACACTTTCTAAAGGTGTTATTACACGGAGCAATTCCTTCCAGCAATTTTTCTGCAGCACCATACATTTCAATGGGTCGAACTGCCGCAATTTTTTTCGAACTCAGCAATAAATGCTCAATTTTTGGGCGCCATCCAATCAGAGGACGATAAGATTGGACGTCACTCCGCTCCGCCTTTCTCCATCTCATTTGCATTTTAAAGATGGCGCTGGTGACTGCAAGCACATCTCAACAACAACGTTGGAATTTGGTGAAGGGAAAATTATGAATAGAACTTCTACCAAATTACAGACACCTGTGGGATATAAAAGATCCAAATTATACGAAAGGGGGAAAAAAGAAAAAAAAAAAAAACACTAAAGAATGCCTTCCTGAAATGAAATCGGCGGCATTAGAGAGGAGGAGCCTAAAGTATAATTGATGGGGCAGAATTTTCGTAGTTTGGCAATAAAAGTTGACCTGTGTAATAAAACCAATTCCTGTACTTGGAGGTTCAAACCTCTTGGAAGTACAAACTTACATAGGGGATAGGAGAACATTAAAATATTTTTCGTTGATGAATGATGTCACACTTTGCCGATAGAGGGCGCTGCTGGGCGGAGCACGTGACCGTTTGAGATGACGTATGTGTGTGTCCAAAAGTCTGTGGATACGATATCTTTACCAGAAGAATGGAGTAATTGGAGAATAATTTTGTATGATTATTACAATTATTGAATGCTAAAATCATATTTATATTAAAAGCTATTCAACATTTTGAAGAAAAGGGCGCGGGCTCCCATTAATAATATTACGGGAGGAGACGATATGAAATTTCTAATATAGAAGGGGCCCCTTATAAATGTTTGTAGGGGCAGGGCCATTTTTGATTATAAACAAATTAGGCAAATTTTGGGGGACCCGCAAAGCTCTGGGGGCCGATCTTCCGTATTCAATGTACATTATACTATAAAATTAGTTTAGGAGCCCAAGAATTTACTTTTGCATAGGGGTCCAAATAAGGGTTAAGGCGACCCTAACTATGGGGCTTCACAACTTGGATGGCCCTGCTGTTATGAGAAAGAAATTAAATAGCGTGTGATCCCAATCTCGACTTTTTAACACCAGAATCCATTAAGTAGCTTTTTTTCTTTTTTTCAAATTTTACAAGAAAATTCTTAAAAAATCGGTATCATGAGGTTCAAATGATTACAATTATAGCGAGTTATATAAGAATTGCTGAATTTTTTTCACGCAAACTATTTAGCTCTGGAGTCTGGAATACAAGTTATATGAATGAAATATTCATTGATTTTGCATTGAGAATCAGACGATTTATATTTCGATGAAGTTTTAAATATTTAAGTATAATAAATTACTGTAGTACTGTGATAATGTAAAAGATATCACCACTGATTGCATCACATTATAGAGATTTTTAAATGAAATTGCATTTCAGTTGGAAAGTGTTTCATAATCAATGCTTATGCATGATTGATCTTTCTTGTTTTATATGATTTTTTGATAACATTTTTTTAAAATGTACAATATCTCGAGAACGGTTCGAGCTAGAGTTCTAAAATTTATGTCGATCGTTTGCTAATGAAAAATTACATAAAAAATGACTATTCACGTAACTTTAAAGGTTTTGATTTTTTGATGATTTTTTCAAAATTTCACTCGAAAATTTAGGAGGGTTCTGAACATTCGATTGCGTATAAAAACAAAAGGCTTCCAGTATTCACGGATTGTGATTTTTGTACCAAATTTCGTTCGAATCACTCCATTTGTTCGTGAGATATCGCCTCCACAAACTCACTGACACACACACACGGGCAACATCTCAAAGTCTGAATCGTACTCAAGGATGCTTGAAACGTGCTTTTCCATTGAAAACTCGAATTCGAATTTTCGACCCCGTCACAATAACTTTCCTTATATACATTATACTATGTATATAAGGAAAGTAATCATTCCCAATATAAACAGCACTTTGACAGCACCGAATTAAGACAGTATCCATGATATGTCTAACTATTCGGTCGTTTAGTACGCCATCCCACCTGTCACCCCCCCCCCCCCCCTCTTCGTCCTGTCCGAAAAGATGAGAGAGATATTGCAGATGAAAGAAGACTCATCCATAATGCTTCGAAACATAAATCAAAGAGATGGAACATCAATAATTACGGATGACCCCCTTCTGGTGTGCTGTCACCGCACGCGCCGTAATGTTGGGGGGGGGGGGGGGGGGGGATTCGGGTGAACGTTAGATATGTTCTTTTAAACTTGAGTTTCACGAACGATTTTGGAAAGTCGCTACTTGAATTTTGGAGGAAAGTTTGAAAATGACTTCAAATATCTGAAGTTCGGAGCAATGTTAATTATTTTCACTAAAGATTTTTAATTAAATAATAAGTGCAACGCGTTGTATTATTTTCAGTTAATATATTTTTCTCATAATACCGTAATTTTTTGTTAATAATTTGTTTTTGAAAATAAAATTTAATTGTTTGTTGCGTAAAAAAAAGGTACAGAATTTTATGAAATCGATTAAAATTTTCAAGGGAATTGAATTTTAAGAAATACAAAATTTAAATTTTTACACGGTCCCCGTACAAAAACATTCCCAATGAGTAAAATGTGCCCCATACACCAATAAGGTGATGTACAAAATTTCAGCATTTTATCATAAAATGTCCAAGAGATATGAAAAGACAAAAATTATGACTTAAACCACTTTTCGATGCATCGACATGGATTCTCAGAGGGGAAAAATCATGTCGGCAGATCGCGTGTCAGGGGTCATACACAAATTACGAAAGAAAACAACGATTATATAAATAAATAATAGTTTTGCTATTTATTGGTACAAAAGTATCTACACTGTGTAGAATAAGAACTTTACACAAAGATTACAAAGTTTGTTCAAAATGTTTTCCATCCATGCCAAAGATCCATTAAAGATAAGAGGCGGATATTATTTGCCTAGGATGCATTTCTGCGTTGTGTCCTTTGCACTCTTGCAGTAAACATTTACATTTTAATTTGTGATTAATCCCTCACCAACTTTGTTTAACCATATCTCCGGGACTTTTTATAATAAAATGCTGAAATTTTGTACATCACCTTATTAGTGTATGGGGCACATTTTACACAGACAGGTCGAACAGTCTGAGCCGAATAATAAAAAGAAAACATTTGAAAAATATGTATTGTTTACACAAATTATCACAATTATAGATTATAGCATGGTGCCCTTCATTTTCGAGGGTTTGGAAAAATCTTTCGATTGATACCAAGTTTGATATGATAGGAAGGGCAGGGGGGGGGGACTGACACCTTTCTTCCTCCCTTCCAAAATGGCGAAAATCATTTAATAGTCAACAATTAAGTTCCAATGCAAAACATTTCTGAGCTCTTTTTCGATTCCATCTTAAGAGAAACACTGAACTTGCATATACAAAAATTCTAATGGAAAGTAAAGTTCTAATGCAAAGCAGGCTCTAATGCAAAACAAGTTCCGAGTTCTATTTCTGAATTTCTCTTAAATAACAGACGATTTTGAACAACTTTTTTGTGATTTTTTTTATTTCTATTAATAGCCGACATGTTCCCTAATTTTTGTTTCTGTTTTTTGTCTTTACAAATGCTGTTACAGCAAAGAAAAATAATAAAATTTCAAGAAAGTGAAAAAAAATATATATATATTTTTTTTTTTATGCTGCATACCCTTCTAGAATTATTACCATGATATATATGTATAATAAAAGACAGGTGCATATTTTTCCCAGGCTTAATTTGTCTCATTTCGAAACACAGGTGAAAAAAAAAATGATTTTACGTATTCTTCAACAGAAGTTTTTCCATAATAGTCTGTACTTATAATCACATTAAAAAATCTTATAAAAAGTGTTTGCTTAAGTTTTAGAAAAATACTTTAGAAGCCATTTTTTTTTTTTTACTGTTATAACGCTTTACTTTTGCATTTATTACCATATGCTTATCGCTCAAAAACGCTAAACTGTATATTTTTTACCCATCTTTTATTTCCGGATATTTATCAATATTTTTTTTCTTTTTTGTTCCCGCTTTCTTGAAATTAAACTTTTAAATGAGCTCATCTTTAAAAACTTCCTGTAATTCCTGATTTTATTTCTTATTATCAGATATACCCGACGTCGCTCGTGATTTAAAATATGTGCAAATTCCTGTAGTATTCTAAATGACATTGTTTTTCAGAACATTCTATTAAATTATATAGTTAAATCCCACTAAAAAATGTATAAGAATCCTTGTTGCTGTACAAAAATAAAAACACTAATATTGAAAATGCTAAAATGGTATTAGAGGATATGCCCGTACCATTTTTATCCTGTTCCAACAATCGGCTAAACGCAATATATGAGTTCAAAAAATATTCCCCAAAACAAAACAGATGGCTTAAAAATTGTAAAAAAAATATCAATCATTACCGTAATCATCCCAAGGCTGGAACTGATATAATCTAGTCAAAAATGCAATACCTTTCCTTCATTTGTAAAATTTATTTTTACATCCATTTCTTTAACATTTAAATCGTATAAATTAAATAAAAATTGTCTGCCGTATACCTCAAATTTAAATTCGATAAATAAAATAAAAATCGTCTGCCTTTATATCCCAAGGCCGTAACTGCCACAATCCAATCAAAAAATGCAGCACCGTTCGTTTATAAAATTTATTTTTACACCAATTTCTTTATAATTTAAATCGGATAAATTAAATAACAAGAAAGATCGATCATGCATAAAGCATTGATTACGAAAAACTTTCCATTTAAAATGCAATTTTATTTAAACATCTATAAAATGCGATACATTCAGCTGTGATATTTTTAAAATTATCACAATACTACAATAATATATTATATTTGAAAACTTTATCGAAAACAAATGAACTTTATTCAAATAACGTCATTGAAATATAAATCGTCTGGTTCTCTATATAAAAGCAGTGAATATTTCATTCATGAACTTTTTTCCATTCCTTTCATTCAGCAGCGATATTTTAAAATTATCACAATACTACAATGATTTGTTTTACTTAAAAACTTAAAGCCATGGAGGTAAAAGTACTTTCTAACTCATGCTTAAAACTTCACCGAAAAAGCAATACTATAGAATCGTCTGCTTCTCCATGTAAAATCAATGAATGTTTCTTTCCTATCAGCTATATTTCAGACTCCAGAGCTAAATAATTTAGCGTTAAAGAAATTCAGCAATTCTTAAATAAACTCATCCTACAGCTTGATGTGTTTACATTCTCCGTACGTGAAAATTAAGCTTTGCTGTAGAAATAATCAAAGTTTGATGATCATATAAACTCCAAAATATTGTAATTGCGTTGGCGCAGTATATAGATGCACAGAAAAAAGTAAAAAATAAACCAGTTTTAGGACGAATGCAACACTAAATATAAATTACAAAGAACTTTAAAAATAACGATTTTGACAAAAGATGGATGCCATATTTTATTTTGAAGTGGGTCACGTGATCTCTTCATATCATATGGGTGTAATTGTTATTTTAATTTTTATTTTAAAAACTACCGAACATATTTTGCTGATTTTTTTTCACTTTCCCTGCAATACATGGTAATGTATAGGGAAAATTTTGGAATCATGTCGAAAATCGCAACTCGAATTTTTGACGGATCTACACGTTTCGAAACCTCTAGAATACGAAAAAACTATTTTTAGCGTGACGTCTGTGTGTGTGTGTGTGTGTGTGTGTGTCTGTCTGTGTGTCTGTGCAATGTATGTATCCACTCTAACTCAATTACTAATGGACCGAATTTCATAAAATTTGGTAGGTAAGACCCTTGGGTGTGACCCTGGTGCTGATTAGTTTTTGGTATAATTCCGAAAAAATGAACTCGTCTTTTTTTGCGAAATTGCCCACAAAAATCTCATGTATTAATTCTATCTGAAATACAAATTGACCAAATTTCAAAAAAATTGGTAGATAAATCACATGTGGGATTTATCTACCAATATTCTGGTGCTGATTAGATTTTGGTACGATTCAAAAGGTACGATCAACAACCTACCCTTTTTTACAAAATGGCCCGCAAAAATCGCCGATATCTAAAAAAAAAAGACTACGTATGTTCAAATGTATCAATTAAATGCTTGTTTTAGACGTAATTTTTGACGAGGAAAAGAATAAAAACAACTCTATTACTCTAGGACTAACCGTTCTCGAGATATTTCAAAATTTTCGCATTTTCCTATGCCGCCTTTGGAAAAATGTCCAATTACCAAATCAAAGCAGAAATTGAATTAAAAATGCAAATTTTGCGTCATTTTGTGCAATTAAACTCAATTTAATGAGTTCTTAAAGAAATAAAGAAAAAATGAATTTGAGTCTAAAGTGAAAGTCATGTGCTGCCCACATCAGATTTTAACTTTCCTTGCAATACATGGTAATGTATAGGGAAAGTATTGGAATTATGCCGAAAATCGCAACTCGAGTTTTCGACGGATCTACATGTTTCGATACCTCTAGAATACGAAAAAACTATTTTTAGCGTGGCGTCTGTCTGTGCAGATTTTGTGTTCACTATAACTAAAAAACTAATGGACCGAATCTCACAAAATTTGGTTGGTAAGTCACTTGTGGGCGAATCTGGTGCTGATTAGTTTTGGGTACGATTCGGGATAAAAGAACCCGCCTTTTTTTGCGAAATGGCCCGCAAAAGCTTGTATCCACTCTAGCTGAAAAACTAACGGACCGAATTTCAAAAAATTCGGTAGATAAGTCACTTGTGGGTCACCCTGGTACTGATTAGATTTTGGTAGGATTCGGAAAAAAATAATCTGCCTTTTTTTTTGCAAAATGCTCAGCAAAATACGCCAAAATCTAAAATAATAAACTACGTATGCTCAAATATATCCATTAAATGCTTGTTTTTTGTTTGCTTTTGTTTTTTGTTTATTACGTAATTTTTAATGAAGAAAAGAATAAGACTAACCCCATTACACTAGGACTAGCCGTTCTCGAGATATTTTAGTTTATTCGTATTTCCTCTATGTCACCTTTGAAAATAAGTCCAGTTATCAAATGAGAGCGAAAATTGAATTAAAAATGAATTAAATTTAATTAGAATAAAGGGAACGTGGATATAAGTCTGCAGGGAAAGTCATGTGCTGCCCACATCAGATTTTTAATTTTTCATGTCAACAGTTTTTAAATTGGTAAACATTTGATTTCTTTTTATTACTATTTAAATAAACTAGTTAAATAAACAATTTTGAAAAAAGTATTTAAATAAAACTACTAAAAACTATTTAAATAAACTATTTAAATGAACTACTAAAAACTATTTAAATAAACTATTAGAAAAATTAAATATTGCAAAATAAATTTATTTTTAAATAGTTTTACAGGACTCGGTATATTTTTACCGACTCCACGCCAAATTGCAACCAACATACTTTTAAAGTATGTCGGTAGTAAATTCTCAGAAATAAACTATTTATGCAGAAACTTGAACAAAAGACCACATACTACTAAATTCGGTTATATTCTGTGCAAATCTATTCGGTATCGAATATCGATTGTTATTTCCTCAGTGCCATCAATAACTGTAACCGTTTTAGTGTGACACGTGCTCTCTGCCCTGTAATTACGAATATTTCTCCCCTACCCCATGATGTTGTACACGCTGTGTACTAAACCTTCGTTCATAACATCTTGGTCATCGTTACAGGTTTGCAAAGGGGTGACGTGTCTTTATCGCCCAAAAGACATTGAGGAGATTTATGGGAGGAATTTTATTGTTTTCTCTAATGGTTACGTGGATAAGTGAAATGGGCTACAGAAAGCTATTGTGTAACAGATTGTTTTTATATTCTTACAAGCAGATATACCCCCCCCCCCTCCCCTGCGTTATTCCTAATTTATAATACACGCAAATTTCAGTGGTATTTCTAAATGATATAGTTCCTCAAAAATATTCTATTATAATATTTAATATAATTTCCTTAAAAAGATAGATAAGAATTTCTGTACCCGGTTTGCAAATCAAAGAATAAAAATCTGATGTGGGCAACACATGACTTTCCTTATATAATGCAATGAATTTACTACTTTTACAGTAAAAAAAATATATTATTATTATAGTAGATATTTATATTCTTTCCAAGATATTGAATTTTCGTTAATGAGTAGTCATTTTCATTGATTTAGCGTCACTTTTATCCATTTGGCGAGTTTTTCGTTAATTTAGCAACATTAAAAAAAGTCGCCAAGTTGGCGACATTCCACCAAATTCGTCGCCAAAATCTCGCCAAGCGTTATGGACGAAGAAATAAGTTATTCTTACAGCAGATAAATGAGTATTGGCGTTCAAATATAAAAGTATTACTCAAAGTATCTTTTCTCATGAATGGAACGAGCTAGATCCACGAGAATGATGTCACCCAATTTATCGCATGGCATTACATATGAAAAGTGAACATGTTTCTTAAGAGTTAATATTTTTTTTATTTTATATGACTTTTTGATAATTTTTTTGAAAAATGTGCAATATCTCGAGAACGGTTCATGTTAACGTTCTAAAATTTGTCGATCGTTTTCTAATGAAAAATTACATAAGAAATGTCTATTTGCGTAACTTTATTAGCAGTTTTGAGTTTTTGACGATTTTTTCAAAATTTCACTCGAAAATTTAGGGGGTTCTGAACATTCGATTGCGTATAAAAACAATAAGCTTCCAGTATTCACGGATTATGATTTTTGTACCAAATTTCGTTGGAATCTGTCCATTCGCTCGTCAGTTATCGTCTCCACAGACTCACTGACACACACACACACACACACACGTGCTCTCCCGTCGAAAACTCGAATTCGAATTTTCGACCCCGTCACAATACTTTCCTTATACATTATGTATATAAGGAAAGTAAAAACATATTGGTCCAGTTTATAAACGAATTTACAAAATGTATGAAATTTGGTTAACACACGCTAAAATGAAGACGCAATAGAGATATATCAGTTGTCACCTAAGTTGTAACTGCAGGCAGCCTAGCGAAAATGATGTTTCCACACAAAACTTCTTGAACTCAGAGCGAAAAAAATCCGGGATGGCAAAACTCTAGAAACGGAAATTAATATCCGAAGTGAATCTCTTTACCCCCTTCAAAATTTGCTGCTGAATAAATATCAATCATTATGTAAGTTCAATTTGTAGCCAATTCTGAGAAATTGACGTTTCAAGGAAATGTTTGAATCGGAAGTACAAAAAAACTCGGAAATGAAAAATCTTAGTGAATCCACCCTACCCAATCTAGAATTTGATGCTAAATCTATATCAGTTATCATCTAAGTTCGGTCTACAGCCAACCTTGAAAAATAGAGCAAAATGAAAAATTCTGAACTGGAAATGGAAATCCTTAGTGAGTTCTCATTTCCCCTAAAATTTTATGTTGAATCCATATCAGTTATCATTTAAACTCTTATCTTTGGCAGATCCTAAGAAATAGATATTTCAATGAAAAAAAATTTAAGAAAATAATAATAATAATAATAATAAATCTAACCTTTTCATTGTTGCCAAACTATTTTTGAACCGATTTACAGTAGTTTTGCAAATATTTAAAAATCTTTTATTTTTTTTTAATTTTATTAAAAGTTATTTGTCTTATATGTTCTAACTCTGAAATTAGAGTGTATAGAAAAAATGCAAATAATAAAAAAAAAGGAATTTTAAATCAGCAGGCAAAGTTATATGCTGCCCACATCAGATTTTTTACCCTGGGTAGAGAAGGGGGGGGGGGGGGTCATTCCTAGTATGATTCAAATATAGATCACTTATGGCTTTAACAAGGAAAAAAATAATTCGTTGATACATGAAGTATCCCTGTCATTCAAAAAGCCATCAAGAGATTTATGTGGAATTTTATTGTTTTCTGTAATGGTTAATACACAGAGTGGAATCGCCTACACTAGATGGAGGATATAATAGGTTATTTTTCGTGAAGCGAAAAAAAATGCAATAATCTGAGCTATTTATGACAAATACTTTCCGCTCCGATATGATACATCGAAATGTGAGACATAATAAAAGACGCGTACAACTTTTATAAGATTTTTCGTATATTATGCCTTTATTGTATCATGTTTTCATTGATAACAGCGTTTTTATTCGCATCCAAAAACGTGCTAACTGTATCACTATGTTATTTATCTCTTCTTCGCTGCTTCTACAGTATCTTTTATAGGCACAGCGCTCGATGAGACATGAATAAAAAAAAAAGCACACACAAAAAAAAAGTTTCCACGGAAATAGCGTGGAACAGACGATATTTTTATTTTCATTCGAAATTTTACTTTAAGAAAGTTATACGGTGTTGAAGAATTAAATGGTTTTTATGGAGTAAAAAGCGTTTGATACACAAATGTATTAATATTGCAGACGATTTCAGTTTAATTTATACGATCGAAGTACCAACGTGATTGATCGAAAATAAATTTATTAAATGAACAGTATTATATTCCTTAATAGCAGTATACAAGTTTTTCTTACGGAATATATATATATATATAAACATTTCCATGGAAATAGCATGGAACAGACGATATTTTTATTTTCGTTCGAAATTTTATTTAAAGAAAGTTATACGGTGTTGAAGAATTAAATAGTTTTGGGAGGTAAAAAGCGTTTGATACACAAATGTATTAATATTGCAGACGATTTCAGTTTAATTTATACGATGGAAGTACCAACGTGATTGATCGAAAATAAATTTATTAAATGAACAGTATTATATTCCTTAATAGCAGTATACAAGTTTTTCTTACGGAATATATATATATAGAAGTAAAAAAAAAAAAAACATTTCCATGGAAGTAGCATGGAACAGACGATATTTTTATTTTCGTTCGAAATTTTATTTAAAGAAAGTTATACGGTGTTGAAGAATTAAATAGTTTTGGGAGGTAAAAAGCGTTTGATACACAAATGTATTAATATTGCAGACGATTTCAGTTTAATTTATACGATCGAAGTACCAACGTGATTAATCGAAAATAAATTTATTAAATGAACAGTATTATATTCCTTAATAGCAGTATACAAGTTTTTCTTACGGAATATATAATATACGGAATATATATATATATAAACATTTCCATGGAAATAGCATGGAACAGACGATATTTTTATTTTCGTTCGAAATTTTATTTAAAGAAAGTTATACGGTGTTGAAGAATTAAATAGTTTTGGGAGGTAAAAAGCGTTTGATACACAAATGTATTAATATTGCAGACGATTTCAGTTTAATTTATACGATCGAAGTACCAACGTGATTGATCGAAAATAAATTTATTAAATGAACAGTATTATATTCCTTAATAGCAGTATACAAGTTTTTCTTACGGAATATATATAATATACGGAATATATATATATATATATATATATATATATATATATATATATATATAATAAATAAGATAAAATTAAAAATAAAAATAAAATAGTTATACTAATTTAAAACATGCTAAGTGTCATACCCTGGTTCAAAAACAATACGGAGGAAAATTAATTAAATATGATATGATAGGAAATATCAGACAAAAGGAAAACAATGCTACCATAAAAGACAAAATGATATAAACATTTCCATGGAAATAGCATGGAACAGACGATATTTTTATTTTCGTTCGAAATTTTATTTAAAGAAAGTTATACGGTGTTGAAGAATTAAATAGTTTTGGGAGGTAAAAAGCGTTTGATACACAAATGTATTAATATTGCAGACGATTTCAGTTTAATTTATACGATCGAAGTACCAACGTGATTGATCGAAAATAAATTTATTAAATGAACAGTATTATATTCCTTAATAACAGTATACAAGTTTTTCTTACGGAATATATATAATATACGGAATATATATATATATAATAAATAAGATAAAATTAAAAATAAAAATAAAATAGTTATACTAATTTAAAACATGATAAGTGTCATACCCTGGTTCAAAAACAATACGGAGGAAAATTAATTAAATATGATATGATAGGAAATATCAGACAAAAGGAAAACAATGCTACCATAAAAGACAAAATGATATAAACATTTCCATGGAAATAGCATGGAACAGACGATATTTTTATTTTCGTTCGAAATTTTATTTAAAGAAAGTTATACGGTGTTGAAGAATTAAATAGTTTTGGGAGGTAAAAAGCGTTTGATACACAAATGTATTAATATTGCAGACGATTTCAGTTTAATTTATACGATCGAAGTACCAACGTGATTGATCGAAAATAAATTTATTAAATGAACAGTATTATATTCCTTAATAGCAGTATACAAGTTTTTCTTACGGAATATATATAATATACGGAATATATATATATATATATAAACATTTCCGTGGAAATAGCATGGAACAGACGATATTTTTATTTTCGTTCGAAATTTTATTTAAAGAAAGTTATACGGTGTTGAAGAATTAAGTAGTTTTGGGAGGTAAAAAGCGTTTGATACACAAATGTATTAATATTGCAGACGATTTCAGTTTAATTTATACGATCGAAGTACCAACGTGATTGATCGAAAATAAATTTATTAAATGAACAGTATTATATTCCTTAATAGCAGTATACAAGTTTTTCTTACGGAATATATATATATATAGAAGTAAAAAAAAAAAAAAACATTTCCATGGAAGTAGCATGGAACAGACGATATTTTTATTTTCGTTCGAAATTTTATTTAAAGAAAGTTATACAGTGTTAAAGAATTAAATAGTGTTTGGAGGTAAAAAGCGTTTGATACACAAATGTATTAATATTGCAGACGATTTCAGTTTAATTTATACGATCGAAGTACCAACGTGATTGATCGAAATTAAATTTATTAAATGAATAGTATTATATTCCTTAATAGCAGTTTACAAGCTTTTCTTACGGAATATATAATATAAAGAAACTTAAAATTCACAATTATGTGAAAATTCCTATAGCATTCTAATGAGTGGTTGACATCCAGCTGTGCCAATTTTCGATTAAAACGACTACTTTCAATGCTAAGTGCTATACATTGTTGAATATAATATGTTAGAAGGTATGAACGTCATATGACGGAATTAAAAATTTGCAAAGCATTGCCTCTCATTTAGCGTTATTTTTATCAATTTAGTGACATTTTTATCAATTTGGCGACATTTTCGTCAATTTAGCAATATTTAAAAAAGTCGCCAAGTTTCCGACATCCCGTTAAATTTTTCGCCAAGCATTACGGACGAATGGAGAAATGGGTTATTAATAGTCGTTTGTTACGTGTTTTCCAAGGTATTGAGTTTTCATCAATGAGTCGTCATTTTCATTGATTTAGCGTCAATAATATCAATTCCTTGACATTTTCGTCAATTTAGCTGCATTTAAAAAGACTCGCCAGGTAGGAGATATGCCGCCAGACGGAGAAATAGGTTATTCTTATAGTATATTCTTATATTTTTCTTCCAGGATATTGAATTTTCATCAATTAGTCGTCATTTTTACCAATTTGACTACATTTTTATCAATTTGGCGACATTTTTTATCAATTTGGTGACATTTTCGTCAATTTCGCAGCATTTGAAAAATCTCACTTAGTTGGCGATATTCCGACAATTTCCACACCAAATTTTCGCCAAGCGTTACCCAGAGATAGATAGATAAACAGACAGATAAATCAAGGTGTTTATATTATAACGTTATAATTTAATTTTTTAGGAATGTTAGCTTTCCTGTCTTTCACTGACTTAACTACTAATGAGAATATATTTTGCTACTCGTTTACAGTTTTCGTTTTGGCCAAACTATTTATTTTCCGTAAATTTCCTTACAAACGGGGGAATAGTATGTTTAATTGTTTGGTTTGTCTTTGTCGATATTTCTGTATAAACAGAACATTCTTATACTTTTAAATTTTTACTTTCTCATACTATGTAATGTAGTATGAAGAAAGTACTGTTTTCGCAAAATTTTTTGAATTCGAGATTTTGATGCCAATATAAGTTTTAAGACCTCCTGAACACGTTGTGGTAATTTTTGTAGTGATGTCCGTCCGTCTGTCTGCCAGTGGCTCTATATTCGGCTTTGTTATCAAAAAATCTAGAACTACATAGAATTTTTTTTTTTTTTAATTTGAACGAAAACTTTGAAATAGATTTGAAATATTACATTTCTTTAACATGGCAGCATAGGATAAAATTTAATATAATCAGGCATAAAAGGGTTTATTTATGGTTCAATGATCACAAGACTTAATAGTTTCAATCAGTTCAAATTGTGGAAGATAACTGCAATACATATTTTTACTTTCCTTATATACATAATGTATAAGGAAAGTATTGTGACGGGGTCGAAAATTCGAATTCGAGTTTTCGACGGGAGAGCACGTTTCAAGCATCCCTGATCACGAATCGAACATTTTTGGAGTGATGTCTGTGTGTGTGTGTGTGTCAGTGAGTCTGTGGAGACGATAACTGACGAACGAATGGACCGATTCGAACCAAATTTGGTACAAAAATCACAATCCGTAAACACTGGAAGCCTATTGCTTTTATACGCAATCGAATGTTCAGAACCCCCCTAAATTTTTGAGTGAAATTTTGAAAAAATCGTCAAAAAATCAAAACCGCTAATAAAGTTACGCAGATAGACATTTCTTATGTAATTTTTCATTAGAAAACGATTGAGTTAAATTTTAGAACGCTAACATGAACCGTTCTCGAGATTTTGCACATTTTTAAAAAAAAATTATCAAAAAGTTATATAAAATACAAAAAAAAATTCCTATTGAGAAACATGTTCACTTTTCATATGTAATACCATGCGATACATTGGGTGACATCAATCTCGTGGATTTAGCTCGTTCCATTCATGAAAAAAGATACTTTGAGCAATACTTTTGTATTTGAACGCCAATAGTCATTTATCTGCTGTAAGAATAACTTATTTCTCCGTCCATAACGCTTGGTGAGATTTTGGCGACGAATTTGGCGGAATGTCACCAACTTGGCGACATTTTAAATTGTCGCCAAATTAACGAAAATCTCGCCAAATTGATAAAAATGACGCTAAATCAATGAAAATGACGACTAATTGAAGAAAATTCAATATCTTGGAACGAATATAAGTATCTACTATAAAAATAACATTTTTTTTTACTGTAAAAGGAGTAAATTCTTTACATTATATAAGGAAAGTCATGTGGTGCCCACATCAGATTTTTTTGTATGTGGCGTCATTGGTCCCCCTCGGGGGAAAGTTCTCCCCCCCCGGGAGGGGGGGGGGTACATCGTCAAGTATGATATCAAACGAAAGATTTTTTCAAGCCCTTTAAAGTGAAGGATAACACACTATAATTGTAAATATTTGGAAGCAAAAATTTCAAAAATTTCTTTTTTCAAAATTTTTCAAAAATTTCCTGGTAAAATTAGAAAAAATAAGCTACTAAAAATAGATTTTGGTACAAAAAAGTCGAGTTAAACCGAACTCCAGTTAATTCCAGAGAAATTGAGTTAAATTTTATAATAGATTTTTTTTTTAAACACTGAGACTTTAGAATTCCATTACTTAGAATTTGCATATTTTGAATTACAAGCAACACGCGGTATATACACATACGTACACCGAGGAAACATATATTTCAAGATAAATTAAATCTTTTTATAAATGTTTTCCCATCTGCGGATATTTTCAACATCCTGGTTCTCCAAACATTTCAGCCCCCCCCCCCATTTGTTACGTCACTTGGTCACAAAAGGACGAGTCCACAGAGCCATAAATCACGGGGGTGGTGGAAGGCGGCATTACACGGAAGATGGTTTAAGTGCTAAAAGGTTAATCTATTACCTTGTAAGGACACATCAGGGACAACGGACGGAAAGCGAGAGGAAATTTTGCTGATGGGGAAATATTAGTGTTTTAATGGGGCCATTTAAGTGTTTAAGAAAGTAGGCTTAGGATGGTATAAATCGATTTAATTTATGTTCCAACCGGAACGAATTACCCGCCGTTGCTGGGGTTCTAAATCATGGTGGTACAGGATCTCAGATAAAGAGGCGCGGCAGTCCAGTGGTTAGCACGCGGGGTTTGCATACGCGTGACCCGAGTTCGATTCCCGCCTCTGCCCATACTGTCCCCGTGTTCACACAGAGTATGGAGACGTTAAACATGCGAGTCCGCAAGTCTTTCCGAGAGGTTGATGGTAGAGGAAGGAAGGTACAGTCTCTGTAGATGCCCCCCCCCCGCAGTGGGAGTGGGGGGCATCAGTGACATTTCTCGACCGTCCAAACGGATACGTACGCTTTCGGGTGGGTCGGATGGTCTGAGTCGAAGAAGAAGAAGAAGAAGATCTCAGATAAAAAAATTCCCTGATATTTCCCTGATTTCCAGATAATATCTTAAAAAATTCCCCGATATGTGTCACTATCTACTTTTACTGAATATTAGTTTAACAAGCATAAAAAAGTTAGTTAATAAAATTGAAAGCGATAATTAAGAATAAATAATTAAAATTTCTTTACTTTCAGCAATGAAAAGTACAATATAGTGTGTATGTAAGAGTTGTGTATAAGAACAGTGTTATTACAAATATTAATTCTTCAAACATTGTAATTCTAGATAAGCTATAAAACTCAGTTATAAACTGAGCAGTGCTATGTAACAACCAGCCAAGAATTCATATAGTTATAAATATCACTTCTTGTGATAGAATTATGTATCAGCAGAAACAGTATTTTTTTAATCTGGCTTTTCCTGTCATCTATATATATATATATATAAAGAAGAAAAGAATGTATGTATGTATGTATGATCCAACATCACGGGAGAACAGCTGAACCGAATTTGATGAAATTTGGTGGGTAGTCTAGAAATAGCCCCACTTAAAATTTAGTCCGTGTTTTCAGTTTCTAACACCAGGGGTTGTGGCGATATCAATGAAAAACGAAACTTTCGTTTGTCTCATCTTCACGGCAGAACAAACAGTTGCACCGAATTTAATGAAATTTTGTGGGTAGCTTTAAAATAGCCCCCATAAATTTAGTCCAAGTTTCGAGTTTCTAAGAATAAGGGTTGTCGAGATATTAATGGAAAACGAAACTTTTTCCTAGTAGTTCTACTCTCTAACTCCATGATTTCCAATGAAAAAGGTTGGAAATCGTTGGTTTAAAACGTGAAAGTCAATTAAATCTCTGAGTTTTGTGGGAGTTTATTGAACATATTAGTCACTTTTGAAAATCGCAAGTTTGAAATATGAATTTAAATGGAAACTCTATCACCATGGTTTATTTTTCACAGGCTTACTCAACAAATTTTATTAATTTGAATAATAAATAAATGAATATAAAAATATCTATCTATCTATATATATATATAAAGAAGAAAAGTATGTATGTATAATCCAATGGATCTGATTGGCCAAAGTGGCCAATCAGATCCATTTTTTTTCTTACATAATACAATGAATTTACTTTTTTCACAGTGAAAAAACAATGTATAAGATTCACGACCCTATATGTTCCGGTGTAATTTTTATCAGAGTTTTGTATCGTAAATCCCAAGCAACGCCGGGTAATCGCTGCTAGTTTGGAATATATTGACAACTTTCAAAACAATTTAGATGAGATCCGTGAGAAACATTGAAATTCTAAAACGTTTTTATTGAGACGTCCAATAGGCTGTTTCCAGTCACATGAAGCTGTTTCCAGTCACATGAATATGGAATTTCTCTGATTTCACAGTTTTTTCTAGGAATTCCCTGATGTTTCCCTGATTTCCAGGTTCTGTAGCCACCCTGTAAATAAGCGTTATCTTCCCAATCATTTCCCATATTTTCCAAAAACCGAATTTCTGGATTTTAAGTTCAATCTATCATGCGAATAGAACTATAATACAGTTTTAAATCGCTCAAATAACCACAACCTGGTCGTTGAACGCAGGCAATAAGTTGAAAGCGGTCTGAAAATTTAATTGTAGCTGCCGCGTTTCCAGGTGGTCGCTTTAAACAGGTAATTAAAATTGTACATCATGGAAAATTTTACGTGTCCACAATGACTTGTCTTGGGTTCTAATGTAATTGATCTGGTATACAATTGTGGTCGTTTACGCCAAATTTTTCTTCAAGATCGCCAAATCGTCGTCAAAATTGGCAGCAAACATGACTGAAATTGGCTTTCCTTCAGTCTGTTTAATACTGGAACGAATTACCTGGTGTAGCCCTGGTTCTAAATAAATGTCCACTACGTATAAATAATTAAATAATCACCCGCTGCTTAAACAACACATTTGAACATAACTTAAAATGGTGCGATCGGAAAATAGTATGAATCAAATCGCAAAAAAAAAAAAAAAAAACGACAACCACAATTGACCATATATTCAACAGTTCATGAACCAGACGATTCTGCGGGAAATCCACATGCCTCCTAATAAATATTAAGCGCCATTCGTCTGGAATTCCCAGTTTCGCGACCGAGACGCTTGTCTATGATCTTGCCAACGTGCCTCGAATAAAACTCGAGCCATATTTTCACCCACGCGTTTTATTGAGTTTTTAGCGGTCGCAAAGGAAATTCGAGCCCATAAAATGAATACAAATCTAATTCGAAATTTAAAAAAATAATGTCAAGGAGCATCTATTCAGGCCCTGAAGTACCTGTGTACCAAATTTCATGGTCGTACGACGCTTAAATTTCCCGCTATAGCCTACACACACACACACACACACACACACACACACACACACACACACACATCGTTCTTTATTAAATAAGAAGACATTGACTTTCCTGTCCCCTCCCAGGGCCCGACTTAGCTTAACTGGGGCCCAGGGCAGACATCCCTACGGGCCCTTCGGAGGAATGTCTGCCCTGGGCCCCAGTTTACATCCTCTCTCCCTCCAGCATTCGACATATCTAAAGTAAACGAAAATATTTTTTCAACAACATAAGTGTATTGTTACGAAAAGTATCCTCTACAATCGTGAATGTATACGCAGGATACAAGAGCGAGTCCAAGTTTCTGGATAACTTACGTTAATTCACAAGCACAAAGTAAACAGGAACAACATTATAATAATACAGCACTTAAATGCTCCACTAATTTCACAGAAAAAAAGAACCTGCCTTTGTTTGCGAAATGGCCCGCAAAATTCGTCAAAATCTAAAATAAGAGACTGCGTATGCTTAAATATGTCAATTAAATGCTTGTTTTATACGTAATTCTTAACGATGAAAAGAATAAGACCAACTCCATTATTTTAGGACTAGCCGTTCTCGAGATATTTTATTTTTTTCGCATTTTCGTTAAGCCACCTTTGAAAATAAGTCCAGTTACCAAATGAAAATAAAAATTGAATTAAAAGTGCAAATTCAGTGTAATTGAAAATAATCATGGATGTTTATTTTGTGCAATTACTCAATGAATTATTCATTTAAGAAATAAAGAGAACGTGAATATGAGTTTGCAGGGAAAGTCATGTGCAGTCCATATCATGTTTTTTTTTTATTTTAATTGTATGTATTATCCAAAATAAATGCATAAAATATTTTTTGTGTAAATGAACAAAGTATTTTTGCTCCTTTAAAAATGCCGTTAAAGAAGTTGAAACAGACAAATGTCATGACAAATTCAATAAAATATTTTAAAAAGGTTTGATCGGATATCTGATGGAAAATTGATTACAAAATCGCAAAAGACTTCAAGATAAAAAGCAAAACATTGTAAAAAAAACTTTTTAAGTTACACGGTTTTAATAAAATGCACTAAAAAGTAAAAAAATAATTTTTAGCTATCACAAGATTCTCGGTCATGTGCTACTAAAAATAAAACCGTGAGGCGCCCATAAAAGAATTGTATTTAGAAATTAACAGGATTTTAAGAAACAATAGAATAGAAGTGATAACATGGAAATGATATATACAGGGTGATTAAAAAAAGATGGGCCAAACTTTATGAGGTGGTAGTACACACCTAAACACCTCCCCGGCCGACTAATCGGTTGCTCATGTCCTTGCTGACGAGCCGGTCGGTCTGGGTCTTCAACACCTAAACACCTCCGGCCATCCAAACTGCTGCTCTAAGTCTACGGACGAGTCGGGTGGTCTGGGCTTTCGACACCTAAACACCTGGGCGCGGTAGCCCATTGGTTAGCGCGCTGGAGTTGCACTCGGTAGGCCCGGGTTCGATTCCAGCTGCTGCCAAAACTGCCGCCGTGTTCACGCGGAGTACGATCACGTTAAATATGTGGGTCCGTAAGTCCTTCCGAGAGATTAGTGGTAGGGGAAGGAGGGTACGGTCCCTGTGGATGCCTCCCCCACTGGGTTCCGGTCTAAATTGGGTGGCACTTCCCGGCCGTCCAAACAGTTACCTTACACCTTTCTGGTAGCCTTCCCGGCCGTCCAAATAGGTGCTCTTAGTCCCCTGGACGAGTCGGACGGTCTGGGTCTTCTACACCTTTCTGGTAGGTCGGACGGTCTGGGTCTCAACAACAACAACAACACCTAAACACCTTTCTGGTAGGTCGGACGGTCTGGGTTTCAACAACAACAACACCTAACCAAGTCCGGCCGTTCAAATAGATACTCAAGTCCTCAGGATGAGTCGGACGAGCTGGCTCTTCTACACCTAACCAAGCGAACATCGCGTGCTGTTGGTACATTTCGGGCGCGGTAGCCCGGTGGTTTGCGCGCTGGATTTGCACGCTGCCACAACTGCCGCCGTGTTCATGCGGAGTACGATCACGTTAAACATGTGGGTCCGTAAGTCCTTCTGAGAGGTTGGTGGTAGGGGAAGGAGGGTGCGGTCCCTGTGGATGCCTCCCCCACTGGGTTCCGGTCTAAATTGGGTGGCACTTCCCGGCCGCCCAAACAGTTACCTTACACCTTTCTGGTAGGTCGGACGGTCTGGGTCTCAACAACAACACCTAACCAAGCATCTTTCGTCATAGTTTACTGAGTTCGAAATGAAATGTAAAGGCGCCAGTGGGTGCTTAAAGGTGAAACCGATGAGGTGAGGCGAAAACTCAAGATTGACTTAGAAGTTATAAAATGATATTTAATAAATAATAATTACAGTAATGGCTCAAAAGAGCGACCGCGAACCTGACTGCACGTCTCACAGCGCCGATAGAGGGATTGGCGAACACTCTCGAACAGACCAGTCGTGTCGCGCACTTCGGCAGCAGCGGCCGAAATTCTGGCGACTAGTTCCTCTCCACATTCAAGGGGAGTGTCATAGACGAAACTCTTGAGATATCCCCACAAAAAGATGTCAAGACACGACAGATCCGGCGATCGTTGGGGCCAAGCTATGCCCCCCCCCCCCCAGCTATGGCCCCGCCCAATCCATCGCGTTGTAACGCTTTTACGTTTCTTTTTCGACCCGGTAAACTATGGCGAAGTTGTGTACTAACTAGCTAAGTTGTGTTGGTTTGGTGTGTACTAACACCTCGTAAAGTTTGTCCCATCTTTTTCAAATCACCCTGTATAAGAAAAACGGATTGTTAAGTCAAAATTGTCAAAGACATATTTAAATGAATTGAATGTCACCATTGTTATATACAGAGTGATTATAATTAAAATTCCCGGTTTGAAAATGGTCTCAAATAAAAAGCACTGGTCAGAATGATTTGAAATTTTGCGTGAATACTCGTGGAGCAATGGAATTTTGTTTGGTGCAGAAAAAATCAGTACTTCAAAAAGTCGCCGCTAGGAGAATAATTGGCTCTTTACTACACTAGAATGCAATACAAAAGTAATAAACGTTGACTTACTCATTGGCTAATGACGTAATAAATGTTCAATATGCTGTCCTTCGAATACTGAATTAAAAGTCGATCTTTCATCATCATATGCAAGTAAGTAATGAAAAAAAAATTCATCCATTGAAACAATGTTAAATTCTAAGCAAACGTAAGCCGTATCTTTTTTCACAAAAAGTGGATTTAACTTGTTTTGCATAATTGCTCTTCAAATGCTGCTGCAAATTTGCATAAGACAGTGACGTTGCAATAAACGTTTGCTATAAAAAAGGAAAAGCAGAACTTGTTTCTCATAACTTAATGAAAAATCTCTATTGTTCTGTCGCAATGACTCTATCATTAAAAGATCGTGCTCTTCTTTTCAAATTGTTTTATGAGAATAACAGCTCTTGTTTAGTAGCTCTTAGAAAATTCAGAACGTTGAAAAAGTTAAAATCTAGTCCTCTGTGTGGCAAAAGCTTGCGCAAAATGATTTTAAAATTTGAAGAGACTGGCTCTTTGCACATCAAACCTGGCAGGGGACGGAAAGCAGTCGATGGAGAGATAGTGGAAGTCGTAGCTACAGCGTTAGAAGAAAAGCGTAACGCTAATGCATCTACTAGTGCACGTGGAATTGCCCGATCATTAGACGTACCCTCCAGTACGGTGCAAAAAATTTTGAAACACGTTTTGAAATGTTATCCTTACAAACTGACCCATGTTCAACAGTTGCTACCTGCGGACAATACTGCACGTGAAATGTTCGCACTTCAATTTCTGGCTCGGATACAAGTGGACGATGAATGGCCCTGGAACGTTTTGTGGGCTGAAGTTTTGTGGCATCTCCATGTAACTGTTAATACGCAAAATTGCAGACCGAAAATCCACAGGAACTACGTCAGATGCCTCTTCATTCCCCCAAAGTCACTGTGTGGTGCGGATTCACAGCAGCGTTTATTATCGGGCCTTTCTTTTTTGAGGAAGTTAGTCCTCATAGCCCCGTCACATGTTCTGTCAATGGCCATCGATATGAACGTCCTTTGAAAAGTCACGTTATAACCACACTGCAAGAGCGTCAGTGTATCGATAACACTATTTTCATGCAGGATGGGGCTCCACCACATATCGCAAAACCAGTGAAGCGGCTACTTCGCAGTCATTTTGGAGATGACAGAATCATCAGCCGCCATTTTCCTGCAAGATGGCCAGCACGTTCCCCTGACCTTAATCCATGTGATTTTTTGGATTTGGGGGCATCTGAAGAATGTGGTGTTTAATGGACACATTACCAATTTAGCGAAACTTAAAGCTAGCATCACGCATCACATCCACAACATCTACAGAAACACTCTGTTGTTGAACACGCTATTTTGCGCTTTCAGCTTGTTTCAGAATGCGAAGGACAGTATATTGAACATTTATTACGTCATTATTAAGTCAACGTTCATTACTTTTGTATTGCATTCTAGTGTAGTAAAGCGCCAATTATTCTCCTAGCGGCGACTTTTTGAATTACTGTTTCTTTCTTCACCAAACAAAATCTCATTGCTCTACGAGTGTTCACGCAAAATTTCAAATCATTCTGACCAGTGCTTTTTATGTGAGACCATTTTCAAACCGGGAACTTTAATTATAACCACCCTGTAACCACGACCAAGAATGTTGCGATAGCTAAAAATTACTTTTTACTTTTTAGTGCATTTCAATAAAACCATATAACGTTAATTTTTTTCTGAAAGATATTAAATGATATTAAAAGATATAAATGGTATAAATCCTGATTCTAAAAGTTTTAATGAAAACCTTTCTTTTCTATTTGTAAAAGAAGGTGAAAATAAGGAAATTAAATAACGTGAAAAACTGAACCATTAGAGCAGCTCACCATCTTAGTTTGCAATACAAATCTGTCACTTTGTCCCACAGCTCAGAGTTATTCCACTCCCATAAACACTTCAGAAAACTTTTTATGACGTCACTAATTCAGAAAAGGACGAGTCCATGAGGTCATAAATCATGGGGGAGGAAAGCAGTGTTTCAAGGAAGATGGTTTTAGTGCTAAAAGGTTAATATATTACTTTGTAAGAGACTGGTAGATAATTTGCTGGAAGTGGATTCTATGTTTGGGCGGCAATCTGAATGCTTAAGAAAAATATTAAATGGTATACATTGTTTCAATTTGAAAGAAGCGATAACTATTTATAGCAAAAAAGAGAAACAAAATTTGTATTAGTCAGAGATAATGTCAATTGCTGTTGATTAAGATCTTATGTAATAAAATAATATGTTTGTCTGTTTGTCAATCTGTGTGTGTGTATATGTCGTCTGTAGGAGAAAATCTAAACTTAGGATAGCCACGAAATTCGAAGTTGATACACCGGTACAACCTACCTCGTCAGGATTTTTTTAATTTGAATTAGTTTTTTAATCATTTTACGTTAAACACAATTTTGAGCGATAATCACACAAATCGTTCCCTTAGCGACCGAAAATATTACCACAGAGTTTCCATTTCGACGTCATCAGAAATATCGAAAAACGCCCTTTCTAACGATCTTTGAACCGAATTCGTATCTTAAAGAAATTCTGGCACCCCTACTTTCACGTAATAGGAATATCTGCCTGTAAAAGTGCTTTCTCCTTGTGAGGAGTCAACACGCCTAAAAAGTACTTAGGTATTCGTAACAATACAATTAGTATGCATACGCAATTAATAAAAGTTCTAAAAAAAAATAAGCATAAAAATGGCGCGAATTTTCTTAAGAATTTGCAGCAATTTAAAAATTCTGGTGTGTGAAATAATATTTTGTTTCCGATAACTGCATGCTGACTTATTTTCAAAGTTTTCAGATATTTGAATCTAAAAATCAATTGATTGTAACATTATTTTTCAATAATTTGATTAAAATATAGCCAGCAGACGATTTCGATATTTAAAGTGCAACTGCAAATGGAATACAAAACTGTATAAAAATACTGAATTATAAAAATATAATAAAAAAATCGTCTGGTATAAATCTTGTATGAAAATCGTCTGGTCTAACCATAAATTAAAAAAATCTGATGTGGGCAACACATGACTTTCCTTATATAATGTAACTAGCAGCATACCCGTTCTTCGTACGGAGTATATAATATAAAGAAACTTGAAATTCATAATCATGCCCAAATTCTTATAGTATACAAAATGACATGTTTAATCAAAATATTCTGTTAAAATATTTAATACTAGCAGCATACCCGTTCTTCGTACGGAGTATATACTATAAATAAACTTAAAATTCACAATCATTTGCAAATTCCTATAGTATACTAAATGGCATTTTTAATCAAAATATTCTGTTAAAATATTTAACATAATGCTCCTAAAAATAAGTTAAGGAATGGCTGTTCTCGTTATTCAAAATTATCTTCACGGGTAGATCTGAAGAATAAAATATCCTGGCCTTTTTGTAAGCAAATTTATAAAAAGTATGGAATTGAATCAATATATGCAAAACAATAGCGTGTTGTATGGGATCCGTACTACTTATATACGCGAATATTAGAAGATATAACCTGTATTAGTAGATTACTTATATAAATTGAAAATATCAATAAATCCGTAATCTTTAAATCAGTAGGCAATAATTAATTCCAATATGTGCCCAAATGAAAGTGCTACAATTATATGGGAAGATAAACCCGTACTACTTATAATGTCATACATTAGAAGATATGTCCTAGTGTTAGTAAAGGATTACCCGTATTATAATATGAAGTCTGAAAATTTTTTACCAATATATAACAGATTACTTAATAAATTAAAAATATCAATAATCCCTGCCATCTTCATACCGGAAGGCTTGATTCCAATATATGCCAATATACATGTACTACTTATATTCTCTTAGATTAGAAGATATACCCGTGCATTTGTAGAAGATTACTCGTACAACGTACAATATATGAGTTTCAACAATTTTTGCCGCAATAAAACAATGCCATAAGAAATTGAACATATCAATAATCTCTGAATCAATAATCCCCGAAAACATCAATAATAATAATGTTTAAACATGAAGATCGTAATTGATATTATCCAATCAAAAATACGATGGCAATGAAATTTATTTTATATACATATCTTCATCATTAAAATCGGAAAAGATTTAATAAAAACCTTCTTCCTCATAAACACATTAAATTTAAATCCGTTGTTAAGCGACATGTTATGATTTGCTTCAAATAAATTGGTGGTCAAAATATCGTCTGAATATCTCTAATGAAGGTTTGGCGACATTTTAAAAAATCGCCAAATTTATCGCCAAGTGGGACTGTAGAACTGACAGTCCCACTTGGCGATAAATTGACGGACCATCATCAAAATATTATCCCCTAAAAAACACAATTTCGTTTATTTAGGGTAATTTATCAATTTCAAAATATTTTTATGGATTTATAAATATTTTTATCAATTTGGTGACATTTTAAAAAATCGCCAAATTTATCGCCAAGTGGGACTGTAGAACTGACAGTCCCACTTGGCGATAAATTGACGAACCATCATCAAAATATTATCCCCTAAAAAAACACAATTTCGTTTATTTAGGGCAATTTATTAATTTCAAAATATGTTTATGGATTTATAAATATTTTTATCAATTTGGTGACATTTCAAAAATTCGCTAAATGTGTTACTAAGTAGGGCGGTTGGACTGACAGACAAATGCTAACGAAACACCATTTCAGTACTTTCTTTTAACAAAACAAAATAAATTTCATTGATTTACGTCATTTTTATCAATTTGGGGACATTTCAATCAATTTGGTAACTTTTAAGAAATTTGCCAAGTTAGCGATATCCAGCCAAATTCGTAGCTCTAAATTCGCAGATCTGAATAAGATATCGTGATCCAGTTTGTATATACTAAATGAAAACACTAAAATATTGTTAGAAGAAATACCCATTCCACTCTTTTTCTGTTTAAACAATTGGTTAAATGAATTTATTGGGTAAACAAAATATGAGTTTATTAGCTAAACACAATATATAAGCTTAAAACCTCTTTGCTAAAATAAATGAAAGTGGTGTATGCAGTTCGCAATTAATATAATTAAAAAAAATCAAACCGTTCATTTATAAGATATATTTCAATACCCATTTATTTAATATTCAAATCGAAAAAATAATAATAATCATTAGCAAACATATTTAATTTCATTCCTTGGCCGAGCAACACGATATAAGATAGAATCTTCCTCATAAAATGCGAAATTAAATAACCATTTTAATACCTTTATACTTCTAATCGTTGAGTAAAAGCTTGTGAAATACAAAACATGGAGTTAGATTTTTCCATTTAAATTCATGTTTCAAACAATTCATGCTTTCAGATAGTGACTATTTAATGCAAAAATCCTGCATCAAACTCAAAAATAAAGTTGTAATTCCCTTTGACGTTTTAAACAAACGATTTTTATCCTTTGCGTTTGGATAAACCACGGAGTTGGAGAGTAGAACTCCTTTGAAAAAAGTTCCGTTTTTCATTAATATCTCGACAACCCCTGGCCTTAGAAACTCGAAACTTGGGCAAAATTTATGGGGGGCTATTTCAAGGCCACCCACAAAATTTCATTAAATTCGGTTCAGCCGTTCTCTCGTAATGATGAGATAAACGAAAGTTTCGTTTTTTACTAATATCTCGAGAACCACTGGTCGTAGAAATTTCAAACATAAACTAAATTTTAAGTGGGGCTATTTCTAGGCTACCCACAAAATTTCATCAAATTCGGTTCAGCCGTTCTCCCGTGATGATGGGACAAACAGACAGACAGACAGACAGACAGACAGATTTTCAATTTTATTTATATAGATTAATTAATTTACTACTTTTACAGTAAAAAAAAATAGGTTTTTCTTATAGTAGTAGATACTAATATTCTTTCCAAGATATTAAATTTTCGACAATTAGTCGTCATTTTTATCCATTTGGCGAGATTTTCGTTAATTTGGCAACATTCAAAAAGTCGCCAAGTTGGCGACATTCCGCCAAATTCGTCGCCAAAATCTCGCCAAGCGTTATGCACTAAGAAATAAGTTATTCTTACAGCAGATAAATGACTATTGGCGTTCAAACACAAAAGTATTACTAAAAGTATATTTTTTCATGAATGGAATGAGCTAGTTCCACGAGAATGATGTAACCCAATTCATCGCATGATATTACATATGAAAAGTGAACATGTTTCTCAATAGGAATTTTTTTTTATATGACTTTTTGATAATTTTTTTTTAAAAAATGAACAATATCTCGAGCATGTTTCATGTTAGCGTTCTAAAATTTGTGTCAATCGTTTTCTAATGAAAAATTACATAAGAAATGTCTATTTGCGTAACTTTATTAGTGGTTTTGATTTTTTGACGATTTTTTCAAAATTTCATTCGAAAATTTAGGGGGGTTCTGAACATTCGATTGCGTATAAAAACAATAGGCTTCCAGTGTTTACGGATTGTGATTTTTGTACCAAATTTGGTTCGAATCGGTCCATTCGTTCGTCAGTTATCGTCTCCACAGACTCACTGACACACACACACACACACACACACACACACACACACACACACACACACACACACACACATACACACATCACTTCAAAAATGTTTGATTCGTGATCAGGGATGCTTGAAACGTGCTCTCCCGTCGAAAACTCGAATTCGAATTTTCGACCCCGTCACAATACTTTCCTTATACATTATGTATATAAGGAAAGTAATATATCAAAAACGATTTGATGTACACAAATAGAATTAATTTAGAAAATTTAGGATTCCCCTCATGATGGTATAAAAACTAATTGCGTATGTTTAGTCGTGCTCGAGTTATAGCTGGAAGAATGTTGAAACAAAAAAATTCTAAGACTAGACATTTTTCGAATAAAATTTTAAAATTAAGATTTTTCTCACAGCTCATAGGTCAAGTCTGACATATTTCCAAAGTTTTAAGTTTCTATCATCAGTAATTTGGGCTATAAATGTATCACTGCGCAAACAAATTGCAGTCAGCTATATATGATATTGAAATAAATAGAAAAATCTGATGTGGGCAGAACATGACTTTCCCAGCACACTTAAATTCATATTTTCTTTATTTCTTTAATAATTCATTAAGTTTAATTCCACCAAATAACACTAAATTTGCATTTTTAATTTAATTTTTGTTTTTATTTGGTAATTGGGCATTTTTCCGATAGCTGCGTAACAAAAATGCAAGAAATCGCAAATATCTTGAGAACGGTTAGTCCTAAAGTATAATGGAGTGTGTTATATTCTTTTCCTCGTCAAAAATTGCGTATAAAACAAGAATTTATTTAATTGATACATTTCGGCATACGTAGTCTTTTTTTTTTTTTTAGATTTTGCCGGTTTTTGCGGGCCATTTCGTAGAAAAAGGCAGGTTGTTATTTTCCGAATCGTACCAAAATCGAATCAGCACCAAAGTGTCCCACAAGTAACTTATCTACCAAATATTGTGAAATTTGGCCAATTAGTATTTTAGCTAGGGTGGATATATGAAATTTTTGCGGGCCATTTCGTAAAAAAAAGGCGGGTTTTTCTTTTCCGAATCGTACCAAATTCTAATCAGCACCAGAGTATCTAACAAGTGACTTATCTACCAAATTTTGTGAAATTTGGTAAAGTAGTATTTTAGCTAGAGCGCATAAATGAAATTTTAATGGGCCATTTCGCAAAAAAAGGCGGGTTCTGTTTCTACGAATCGTACCAAAAACTAATCAGCACCAGGTTCACATCCAAGTGACTTACCTACCAAATTTTATGAAATTCGGTCCATTAGTTTTAGAGTTAGAGTGGATACATACATTGCACAGACAGACACACAGACAGACACACAGACAGACACACACACACACACACACAGACGTCACGTTAAAAATAGGTTTTTCGTATTCTAGAGGTCTCGAAACGTGTAGATCCGTCGAAAACTCGAGTTGCGATTTTCGGCATGATTCCAATACTTACCCTATACATTACCATGTATTGCAGGGAAAGTAAAAATAATTTGAATGTCCTACCAAAATCTTGTATTTTAAAGTGGTTAAATTTTCGCATACACATTGAAACTAAAAACAAAATAATAATTCGTTGTTAAATGACAAAGAATATGTCCGTATATGCAGGTGAAAATAATTATTTAAAATCGTCATGCACTATTTTAGTCATCAGAAACATTAAGTTTTTAATTTATGATTTGTTTTCAAATAATGTGTTTAAAGAGGAGTTTTTAAGAGGATTTACAGTTATATCTTTACATTTCCCAGAATTTAAAAAAATAAAACAGCAAAAGAATAACAATTTATAAAATCGTCTGCAATTACACGCGTAAGCAAGCAACTGTGAATTAAATGTAATCAAAAATTATATTTAATTACTGGTACTGAACACGAAAAGGGATTTTAAGATTAAGAGATAATAAATTTTTGAAAAATGTCATAATAAATTTCTGAAAAATGTAAATTTTCCCATAAAAATCTGAAAGTCTTTCAGAATAATAGACACATTATAATTAACTAGTTTCGTTTAAATCCAGTGCAGCTAAAAATAGCAAAAATGCAGAGATTACATTAATCTCTGAAAGCAAATTTTGCAGAAAAATGCATGCTTAGCTGAAATGAAATAAACACATATAAATTATTATTATTTTTTTTAATCTTATGGAATGGAAATAAATTTAAATGGCGGAAATTGGACATATTTTTCAGGATCCCAATGTTATAGCTGAAAATTATTAGATTAGGCAGTAATTAATTAGAATTTCCTAAATATGCACATATTCAGTTTCTTCTTAAGGGTAAAAGTTTGTTTTTTACTAGCATAAATACACGGAGATGCCCGGGATAGACCTGAAATGTATTTAATGTGTACAAAATCGGATATATTCTTAACCAAAAACCTGCTAGTATTTATACTTAACAAACCACTTAAAAATATGTAAATCGATTAAGTCGTTTTAGAGCTATAACAGACACAAACAGATAATATGATTACCGTTTATCCGGTCTTGGGTATCTAAAGGACGATGCCTGTTTGTGTATCAGACTGTGCAGTCTGTAGCGAAAAATCTAAACGTAGTACAGCCGTGAAATTTGGTACACAGACGCTTTTTTTTTTAAATTTCGAATTAGTTTCTTATTTATGTTATGTTTTAGCATGATTTACAACGATTTTAGCCAATATTCGCACATATTGGTTCCTTAGTGACCAAAAATATTATTAGTGTCTCCACCTTGACACCATCGCAAAAATCGAAAAATTCTCTTTCGAACAAACTCTGAAAGGAATCCATACGATTAATAGAAGGATTTTAGTGAATTTTTAAAGAAACATATACTTTTCGTCCTTTTTACACCATCTCGAGTTTTACATCCCAATATAAAAATTGACATTGCCATCCGACATTTATTATTTAGCAGCAGCTACTGTAAATATCATACACTGCTCTTAAAGAAAAAAAATATTTTCGTGAATCATTCGTTCATAATTTATAATTTTTTTTTTTAAAGAGCGACTTATTAATTTATTCTGCTTCTATTAATTTATTTCTATCTTCTCCGTAGTCAAATCCATAGGCGCATGCGCATAATGGATGAATTCTTGGCATTCGGCAGGAAACTTCCGTAGGATCTCCTTGGAGTTTTAAATATTTTGATTTTTCTGCTTTGCGGAAAATCAAAATTTTTCTGATTTGGGGTGTTTTTTTGTTTTTATTTGTGGTTAGCTTGAGTGGAGATTTGAAAAAAAAAAATTAGTAGTTAGTGCAGTAACGGGTGTTTCATTAAGACCCGGGCAACACCATGTATTTTTTTTAGTAAGAAAATAAAGCTTATATCAACCATTTCTCGGTCTGAGTGCCAGAAAGAAGTTTTATCAAATTGGACTCCGTATAGCAAGAGATATAAAGCTTGGAAGTGCATTTTGAGTATACGTGTTTTGTTCGTTCCTGATGTCTATGTAGACAATGTTTTTACAGACTTTACACTTTATCTACCGCAAGCCTAAACCTAAGCTTTTTTATGCCAACGCTTATTTACCGCAAGCCTAAAAATAGGCTTTTTTCATGCCGACGCTTATTTAACGCAAGCCTAAAAAATAGGATTTTGATACCAACGCTTATCTACCACAAGACTACAAATAGGCTTTAAGTGCCAACGCATATCAATCGCTAGCCGATTAATAGGCTTTTCCAAGCACTGTTTTTTGCAGTAACTTTTAAAGCGTAGATGTGAAGTTTCATTAGTGGATTCAAGACGACGTGAGTTCTTGTGGATGCAGTGTGTGTCCTTGTGGATTTAAATACATTTTTGTTTTCTTGATCCAAAATTCAAAATAAATTAATTCTAATAATGAAAGAAAAGGGATTTTTCTAGATTCTTTGTCAGAGTGTTCTAATTGTTCTTTAAGCAACGATAGCAGTGATTACAGCGACGATAGTGATATTATAGGATATACAAAACATTATCCGGGATAACCACTGCAATATCTCACACGATTAGCAAAAACCGAGCCGGTATTTGGCGAGAATCTGTACTGAAGTTAGCCGTTTTTTTTCCATGTAGGCAATGAAATCACAGCCGGTAAATTAAGCGCTAAGTACTAGCAGTAAATAAAACTATTTAAAAGTAAATAAAATAATTTCCTTACAAGCATAGGCGGCAAAATGTTATAGCGTTTATTATAATAGTACTAATATAGGAATTTCTGCGATTACACCAATACAGCTGCATAAAATGACCGTTTGTTGATTCAGATTGTGCTGATAAAACCTCCGGGCGCAACTGCGACTCCATATTTATTGCGCCATTGTGTAACTCAGAGAGGACAGGTTCACAAGGCCATAAATTGAGGGGGAGGGCGGTAGCTACCAAGGGCGATGATTTTACACCTAGAGGCTAATTTATAGCTATTTGTCCAAAGGGAGGATTGGACATAAAAGTAACAGAATTTGCTTGAGGTATATTTTTAAACGTTTGGCCTCTGCACGTGAACAAATACATTTATATGCACGTTAAGTGTGGGTGCAAGGCTGGAAAAAATCTGCTTTAGCTTTAACTAAAATCAGGCCGATTTCTGAATTTAGATAGGAAATATTTCAGAATAAAAAAAATCTGATGTGGGCAGCACATGACTTTCCTTATAAATTCAAATCCATTTTCTCTTCATTTATTTTCTGTAATTGAGTTTAATTGCACTAAATAACACGCATAATTATATTTGATTTGACACTGTATTTGCACTTTTGATTGAACTTTCGCTGGTAACTGAGCGTATTTTCAAAAAATGTAAAAAACACCCTAAAATATCTCGAGAACGGCAATTCCTAGAATAACGGGGTTGATCTTATTCTTTTCATCGTCGAAAGTTCCGTATAAAACAAGCATTTAATTGATGCATTTTAACATGCGTAGTCCTTTATTTTAGATTTTGACGATTTTTTGCGGGCCATTTCGCAAATAAATGAAGTTTATTTTATCCGAATCGTAACAACATCTAATCAGAGCCAAGGTAACCCAACAGTGACTTGTCTACCAAATTTTGTAAAATTTGGTCTATTAGTTTTTTAGCTAGAGTGAATACAGATAATTTTTGCCCTCCATCTTTCAAAAAAAGACCAAGTTCTCTTATCCCGTACCGTTTCAAAATCTAATCAGCACCAGGGTCATCCACGGGACTACCAAATTTTATGAAATTCAGTCCATTAGGTTTCAGTTAGAGTGGTTACATACATTGCACACACGTCACACTAAAAATGTTTTTTTCGAATTCTAGAGGTGTAAGTCAAAGCGTGTGTACATCCGTCGAAAACTCGCGTTGCGATTTTCGACACGATTCCAATGCTTTCCCTATACATTACCATATATTGCAGGGAAAGTAAAAATGCTGTTGTTATGTTCCGAAGCGTACCAATATCTAATCAGCACCAGGGTAACATACCAAATTTTGTGAAATTTGGTATATTAGTTTTTTGGCTACAGTTTATACATACGAGTTTTGCAGACAATTTCACAAAAAAAAAAGCCAGGTTATTTTTTATCCTGATTTGTCCTAAAATCCAAGGTCACCCACAAGTGACTTACTAATAAAATTTGGTCAATATGCATTTGAATTAGAGTGGGTACGTACTGTTACGAAACGTATCCTCCATACACACGATACGAGAACGAGTCCAAGTTTCTGGATAACTAATGTTTATTCACAAGCACAATGTAAACAGGAAGAGTATACCATCAAACAGCACTTAAATGCTCCAGCAATTTCACAGAATAAACGGTATTATTCAGAGAATGTTGACGAAAGTAATTTCACAAAACAGCAGTTAACCTTTCTGGTAGGTCGGACGGTCTGGGTCTCATCAACAACAAAACAGCAGCTAGGGCGCGGTAGCCTAGTGATTAGTGCGCGGGAATTGCACTCGGTAGGCACGGGTTCAATTCCTGCCACTGCCAAAACTGCCGCCGTGTTTACGCGGAGTACGATCACGTTAAAAATGTGGGTCCGTAAGTCCTTCCGAGAGGTTGGTGGTAGGGGAAGGAGGGCACGGTCCCTGTGGATGCCTGCCCCGCTGTGGATGATGTTGTGGATGCCTGAGTTCCGGTCTAAATTGGGTGGCACTTTCCGGCCGTCCAAACAGTTACCTTCAACCTTTCTGGTAGGTCCGACGGTCTGGGTCTCAACAACAACAAACAGCAGCTACGATTCTCAAAACTTTGACAAAAATCACAGTCCAATGTAGCTTATGTCACGCCCATTCGTCAACTCCGCTGCAGCGGAGGGGTGAGTCCTTTTTATTGTCTCTCCATAGAAACTTCTGGAAATCGCTATATCTCAAAGAATAATCGTTCTATCAAGAAGTTTCTGGAACATTCAGGAAGTCGCCAAATCGGGCAACCCTTCTTCTAACTGGGAACTCCTGGCAACCCTGGACTACGTCATGAACTGTATTTTCTTCGCCATAGCTTCGAGGCAGACGAAGGAGGGGGCGCCAAACAGAACATTACGCGTTCGCAACAATACATTGCACAGACACACGCGTCACGCTAAAAATAGGTTTTTTTTGTGTTCTAGAAGTACCAAAACGTGTAGCTCGGTCGAAAACTCGAGTTGTGATTTTCGACATGATTTCAGTATTTTCCCTCTACATTACTATTGCAGTAAAAATAATAATCTAATGTGGGTAGCAGACAACTTTCTCTACTGAATGCAATGAATTTACTTCGTTCACAGTGACAAAATGATGTATGAATTCCACGGCACAATGGTTTTAGCTTTGAATTAGAAGAATCCCATTTGGCACTTTTCCGGATGGCAACATGCAAAACCATTTCGAAGCATCCAAGTAACTTATATTTCGCGAAACTCTTAACTTGAAAATTATCAGTATTGATAGCACCCCCAATAAGTAATGCAGCCCATATGTTAAAATATTTTAATAATTAATTTATCAATTTGCAGTCGTTTTCGTTAATTTAGTACAATTTTGACGATATTTGTGAATTTGGCACCATTTAAGATGCCAAGTTGGCGATAAGATTGGCAATAAAGTCGCCAAGTTGGCGATAAACTTGGCTTCAGATACCAAGCAGGCGATATATCGTACCTTTTTTTAATAACACTTTCTGTATATTACAGCATGAAAAAATATGAAAAGTACTTACGTAAATTTCGTTGTAACTTCTGCAAAAAAGTTTATCCGTGAAAAAAAAATATTTTGTCGATAAGCAGCATGAAATAAAAATAACGATAATTATCGGTTTCGGAAGGAAAACGAACTTTCTTTGTCAGGATAAGAAAAGCAGGGCAACGGCGAAATCCACCAAAAGGTAGAAAATAATCTATATGATAGATACTGTCTTCTGGTGCAACTCCTGTTTTTCTTATTCTGATGAAGGGAGTTCTTATTGCTTCCAAAACTAGTTGATACAGTTAATTTTTATTTAAGCTACTTTGTTAACAACATATATGAAATTTTCATATCAGAGATAGCTTGAACTGCCAAATCAATATTCTCAGAACTTACCTAAAATAAAAGAAAAAAAAAAGATTTAATAAGAAATTCAGAATATATAATACTACAAAATAGTTAAAATACAAAGCACAAATTACGCATATAAATATCTAAAACGCAGAACAACACAACGTGAAGTCAAACTGGGAACATTTGAGATGTCTGTACCACACGTGAACTGAAACATGCAAAATAAAAGGAAAAACAACAATTCTATAATAATAAAAGATGTTTGTGAGTTCTATGCAGAACTAATGAAATTATTACAAAAATCTGATGTGGGCAGCACATGACTTTCCTTATATAATGCTATGAATTTACTACTTTTACAGAGAGGAAAAAAATAGGTTATTCTTATAATAGATACTTATATTCTTTCCAAAATATTAAATTTTCATCAATTAGTCGTCATTTTCATTGATTTGGCGTCATTTTTATCCATTTGGCGAAATGTTCGTTAATTTGGCAACATTTAAAAAAGTCTCCAAGTTGGCGATATTTCGCCAAAATCTCGCCAAGCGTTATAGACGGAGAAATAAGTTATTCTTATAGCAGATAAATGACTATTGGCGTTCAAATGCAAAAGTATTACTCAAAGAATCTTTTCTGATGAATGGAATCAGTTAGATCCATGAGAATGATGTCACCAAATTTATGGCATGATATTACATATGAAAAGCAAATACGTTTCTCAACAGTTAATATTTTTTTTAATTTATGGGATTTTTTGAGAAATTTATTTGATAAATGTGCAATATCTCGTGAACGGTACATGCAGCATTCAAAAGTTTATGTCAATCGTTTTCTAAAGAAACATTACATAAGAAATGTCTATTTGTGTAACTTTATTAAAGGTTTTGATTTTTTGATGACTTTTTCAAAATTTCACTCGAAAATGTAGGGGAGTTCTGAACATTCGATTGTGTTTAAAAATAATAGGCTTCCAGTATTCACGGATTGTAAATTTTATACCAAATTTCATTCGAATCGCTCCATTAGTACATGAGATATCGTCTCCACAGACTCACTGACACACACACACACACAGAGAGAGAGAGACATCACCTCAAAAATGTTCGATTCGAAATCAGGGATGCTTGAAACGTGCTCTCCCGTCGAAAACTCGAATTCGAATTTTCGACCCCGTCACAATACTTTCCTTATACGGAAATAAGGAAAGTATATAAGGAAAGTAATAGTTTTTTTCGTGTTCTAAAGGTCCCGAAACGTGTAGATCCGTCGAAAACTCGAGTTGCGTTTTTCGACACGATTCCAATGCTTTCCATATACCATGTATTGTAGGGAAAGTAAAAAAGAAGTAAGTCTATAATCATTGTTTGACGCATTAAAACAGCAGACTGTATTTCTGAACTATTTTTGAGGGTATATTAGCGCCACCTAACTGAAAAATATTCTACTATTTCAATCTTTCCGAACATTATTTGATTTTAAAATTTAACGCATGTCCGAGCTTTCAATGACTTACAAATATAAAGCATATTAAACAAGTGGATTAGTGATACATTATTATTGACATTTTGACGTCTACATAGACTACATGATTTTAAAAACAGAGTTTAAATATGACGTAATCACATTATACCACAAATTTCTTTTTGAATTTATCACATCAAGTTATGAATATATGTCAACAATGTATATAATGTGGTGCAAAATGGATAAAAATCTGCAATTAATAATAAAATGAAAAAAAATAATATATATATATATCCACGTTCTCTTTATTTTAATTACATTTATTTCACTTTTAATTCAATTTTCGTTCTCATTTGGTAACTGGACTATTTTCAAAGGTGGCGTAGAGAAAATACGAAAAAACTAAAATATCTCGAGAACGGCTAGTCCTAGTGTAATGGGGTTGATCTTATTCTTTCCTTCGTTAAAAATTAGCTATAAAACAAGCATTTAATGGATATATTTGAGCATAAGCAGTTTTTTTATTTTAGATTTTGACGATTTTTGAGGGTCATTTTGCAAAAAAAGGCAGGTTATTTTTTTCCGAAACGTACCAAAATCGAATCAACACCAGGATGACCCACAAGCGACTTATCTACCGAATTTTGTGAAATCCGGTCCATTTAATTTTTCAACGAAAGTGGATACAGGCTTTTGCGGGTCATTTCACAAAAAAAGGCGGGTTCTTTTATTCCGAATCGTACCCAAAACTAATCAACACCAGATTCGCCTACAAGTGACTTACCTACCAAATTTTATGAAATTCGGTCAATTAGTTTTTTAGTTAGAATGGATACAAAATCTGCCCAGACAGACAGACGGACACACACACACAGAAGTCATGCTAAAAACAGTTTTTTCGTAGTCTAGAGGTCTCGAACGGTGTAGATCCGTCGAAAATTACAGTTGTGATTTTCGGAGATTCCAATACTTTCTCTATACATCACCATGTATTTTAGGGAAAGTAAAAACATGCATGTAACCAGTGTTTTTTTCAGGCATACCTCCGAATGTTCGCCCCCCCTCCCGGAGACATTTTATGTTAACCTATTTCCTATTTATGTGACAGCATTTAGGTATATTTATACAGGGCAAATAGAAAACTTGCCCCCCCCCCCCCCACACACACACACACACACCGGCAAAAAAGTCCTGAAAGAAACATTGCATGCAATAGTCTACTCTGATACCAAATTTAGACGGAATGCTGGAAAGTGGTTTTATTTTTTTTCGTAATTAGCACCCCCTTAAAACTCAGAATTTCAATTTTACCACGGAGTGATTTCGACACGAAACCAACTTATGGCGAGAGAAATAAAATCAATTTCGAATTGAAAGAAAAAATGGCTGAAAACACCTGACACACATTTTTTTCTCGTTGCGTTTTTTTCACCCTGTTACCATAAACCCATCTCTCTCAATCACAGGCCATCACTTTTTCTCTTTTTTCCCCCCATCTACTACACTAATACACCTTTTGGAACAAAATTCAAAGGTCATTCTAATCGCCTCGCCTGTGCGGGGTGGTCCCGACTGAAGATGGTTGTTCTTCGGATGACAAGTCACCGACGACCCCCATCATCGTGTGCCACCTGCCGCGCTGGGGAGCTTGACAGAAGATTCACATTGGAGAAAGAAAATCAGAAATATATTTTCACCAACATTTACTAAAAGGAATGGCAACACAAACGCGAAAAGTGACGGCGCCGTTGGTTGATTTATGTATCTGCGGACAAGGAAGTCTTTACATATTGTAGCCTTTTAAAGAAAAGTATAAAATTCATAAATCAACTAGTTTCTCAATGGGTTTTGCCTTTGCAAACATATGCACTACATTAAATGTATTACAAGCGATGAAATATAACTTTTTGATATTACAGAATAGGGAAATAATTGTTGTACAAAATATTTTTGAAATGCCAGATGTTTGACTACAACACACATTTTAAGATCTGAACACTTTTAAAATCGCTCCTAAGTGTATGCGTAGCGAGTTGGAGAAAATGATAACTCAAAATGCTAGATATTTAAAAAAAATTTCAATTATTTGCTAAAAACTGCTGAAAATTGAGCACAAAATGGTCTCGCTGATGAAATACTCTCATTTTAAGAACAGTAATCACATTTAAAAAAAAAAAAACAATGTAACATAAGTTCCACCGTTGTAAAATTTAAATTTATTAATTACAATGCCGTTATCCCACTGTTCAACAAATAACAACAGCGACACATTTAATAGAAAACACATGTTTAAAAATGCAACAAATAACATTTTGATCTAAAAATTAATTATTGGTAAAAAATATATTTTCAATTGCTTGATCAGAATAGGCAGCAGACGATTTTGATACTTGAAGCGAAACATAGAAATTAGATTATACAATATAATATAAAAAATATATTCTGCTATTATATATATAAATTAAGATGTAAATTTATTAAATACACTTATCAATGTCGTTATTCCACTGTTCAACAAATATCAACAGCGAAACATTTAATAAAAAAATATGTGTTTAAAAATGCAACAAATAGCACTTTGATATAAACATTAATTATTAGTAAAAAAATATTTTCCATCATTTGTTCAGAAGAATAGGCAGCAGACGATTTCGATATTTGAAACAAAACATAGAAATTGGATTATAAAATATAATATAAAAGATCGTCTGATATAATATATATAAGTCAAGATATCTCAAGAATAGTTTATTGCACACCAATAATATCAATTAGGAAAGTTAAAAAAAAATCTGCACAGGGTGGTATACAAACGAATTTTTGTATGTTTAGCTGATCTCGAGTTATAGCTAGAAGAATGTTTGAACAAAAAATTCCAGGATTAAATTTTTTTTTCCATGCAAAATTCAAATAAGATTTTATATTTTTATCATTATACTTATAGGCCAAGTCTCACGTGTATGCAAAATTTCAAGATTCTGCCTTCAACAGATTGGGCTGTGTAATTCACCAGTCATGCACTCTCACCCAGTTTTACGATATAGATTGTTAAGTAAAAGCTAAGTTTTAAAATATACTAAAATTAAAATGCGAACCTAAAGTTCGATAAAACCCCTTAAAACTGTGTATACAGATTAGACAATATATACAACTCATCTTCCAAAACAGTAGGACCAATCAATATCCTTGATTGTCTGACACAGTACTGGGCAGTTAACCAATGAGCACACCCATCATTAAACCAGGATCCAGATCCTAATGATAATGACGCAGGATACGTCTGTGACGTCATCCCGGAGATTCACGGCCTAAGTAATTAATGGCTTTGCTATGCACAGATCACAGAGTGGCAATTGCAATGCTGCGATTGATGTTCCGTTTTGTTTCAGACAATTTCTAATATACGACATATAAATATAATACTTGCTGCGGCGCCTGCAGCTAATAGTCGCTAAATATGGCGATCAGTTTTTATAGCAATCAGTTTTTTAGCCAGTTCTGCGCCCGCGTAGCGCAAAGCAACAAAAGTAGATCGAAGTTCTGCGTGAGTAGGTCGAGTGTATCCACTGCAGAAAAAAAAATACATGAGAATTACATCAAAATTAGAGTAAGGGTCGCTAAGATAGAAAAAAAAAACGCAGATTTAAAAAATGGGGCACCCTTCCCCTCTGTCGACCCCCCTGTCCAAGAATCAAAATAAAAGTAAAAATTGCAAGAGGGCTTGTCCCCCCCCCCTGCCACCCCTTCCCCCACGGCCGCTCCCTTCATCCAAGAGTAAAAAGTCAATATTGCATCTCCGCGATCAAAAAATAGAAAGTGATATAGAATACCTGTAAAGTAAAATCTCAGCTGACTTTTATGAAACATACTAAAATTAAAATATCGCGAATTTTTCACTGGCAATAGAAATTCGCACTTTTTCCCCCACTCCACCAACGATAATCAGATAGAAGTCACTCAAAGATCGTATTTTAAAAACCTTCCCTCCTTTTCCATGGGCCGAAATGAACCAATGTCAGGGAGAAAATTTTTAGACTTCTCCTTCGTACGTGATACACTTGATGTTCCATAGGACTTTGAAATGAAAGTTATTGAATCCTTAATTTAATTGTAAAAAAATAACACATAAAGTGACAACGAAAAGAGCTAAGGAATGAGGGTTTAATATGAGAAATTTTTATGGTCGTGCCTCGAAAAGTGTTTGGTTGATGACAGTTTTAAAGTGAGCAATACGGAGAATACTCAAAAATATTTGAAACAGTCGTTTTTAAAAGTCTGTATAGGAAAAAGTATCATTTTTTTTAAATATCCGGCTCCATCCGGTTTACATGTTGAGCCAGGCCTAAGTCCGTAGGTTATGCCCGATCCCGTGCAGAACACCAAGCTTAGGGGATAGCCCAGTGGTTCCGGCACGGGGATTGTACGTGAAGGACCGGAGTTCGATTCTCGGCGCTGTTCCAAAATACACCCGTGTCTGCAGGCAGAGTACGGGCACGTTAAATATGTCGGTCTGACAGCCCTTCCGAGAGGTTGGTGCCAGGGGAAGGAATGTACGGTCCCTGTGTATGTAGTCAACAGTCATAGGCAGCTCTAGGCTTTCACAATTGGGGGTGCTCATGCGAAGCATGTATAATTTAAAAACAACAAATAGTTTACTTGTGGAACTTTAATTCATTATATTTTGTCCACCAATTTCTGCACGATATTGCAATGGACTTAATTCGCAAAAAATACTAAATAAAAAGAAATTTGAAAACTATGAACACGCTAACACAGACGCCAATGGATTATTGATAATGCTCTGCCAAACTCGATACGAAACTAACGTCCTGTATCCTTCCGCGATAGGCGAAAGTTCACGACAGTCAGATTTCTTTATTGAAGCCTTGCGCATGTGCAGTCATTTGGAACTGGGTCTAGCAAGGCACCCGAAAAATATCTGATCTCAGATTTTTAAATCCATAAAAAAAAAATAATAATAATAAATAACGACTTAAAAATAGAGGGAGGCTGAAACTTGTTGGAATAAAATGCAGTTAAGTAAAAAGGCGTGTTTGCACAATTTGTAAAAAGGGCACCGCCTATGTCCACAGTGGGTTTCCGGTCTACATTGGTTGGCACCTTCGAGGAGTAATCAAGTAGAGAAAGCCTCGGCAACCCTAACGAAACACCGAAACCGTTGTCATATGACTTCAGGGACTCTTTCCCACCCAGAGTGTTCCGTTTCCCCTGTAGTTCAATGGGAGAAGGTGAATGGCAAAGCGTCCTTGAAAGAAAAAATATATATTTTAATTATTTCTGCTCCCTTAAGCTTTGACGGATAAAAAAATTGCAGGAGATATTGCTGAGTTTCATGAAGAAATTATTCCATCAATGTAATTATAAAAAAATATTCATTAAAACATTTTAAACTGCGTTTTACTACATTTTGGCGATATTTGGCGGTTTTGGAAAAACGAAACTGCGAGACCGCGCACTTTGGATGCGTGCAAGAAATAGTTTGTGCTTACTAAGATATAAATTTTTTTAACCAATTGGGGTTCCTACAAAGAAGATCTTCTGGTCAGTTTGGCTAGCCATAATAGTGAGTATTCTTCTATTGAAAACCTGGATTTGGCTGTTGACTTTGTGCAACACACCATAATCCAATCCTTCCACAATAGCTGCAAGACCACAAATGCTGACTCCCCAAGGATTGTTCCTTGGTGGTCGAATGAGCTCAGCCGTTTGCGGGGGAAATGCAAAAAGCTTTTCAATAGAGCTAAAGAGAGTGAAGAATGGCAGGTTTATAAATCTGCTCTTACCTCTTATAATAAGGCAGTCAGAGACTCCAAGAGAAACTCTTGGAGAACTTACTGTGAAGGCATTAATGATGCCTCTGCTACGGCGAAACTTGTTAAGCTGATGGCAAGAGACAGGAATTGTAATTTGAACACTGTCAAGAAGTCAAATGGTGACTTTTCTGTTATTGGAGAAGAAACCCAGGCTGAGTTGTTCAGGGTCCATTTTCCAGTTTCTGATCCGTATGTTCATAGCGACATAGTTGATGCCTGCTCCACGTCTACTTGTGATGATAAAAGCTAGAGCATTGCTAGGAGTGTGGTTACACTGGACAGGGTCAAATGGGCAATTGATTCCCATAAACCCATAAAACTCCGGGGACTGATGGCATCATTTCAATTCTTCTGCAGGAGGGAATTGAGGTGCTAGTTCCCATTCTCTGCAGCATCTACACAGCATGTATTGCCTTGGGTCATGTACCATCTGCCTGGAGGCATACTAAGGTAATCTTTATTCCAAAGATTGGAAAGGATAATTATTACGAGGACAAATCCTTCAGACCTTACGTTTTTTCCTTTAAAGACTAGTGAGAAGATTACTAAAGACTAGCGTTTAAAGACTAGTGTTAAGCCCCTGTTAAGCTCTCAGCATGCCTATTAACCGGGTAAATCCACGGCCACTGCCCTTTATAGTCTCTCCTTTATTTTGGAGAGAAACTTTAATGCCAAGGAAGTTGCTCTTGCCACCTTTCTCGACATTGAAGGCACCTTTGATAAGGTGCCCATCGACACCATCCTTGATACTCTTGATAGGAAAGGTGTTGATATTACGATCTCTTACTGGATCAATAACCTTTTATCTAATAGGTATATTTGTGCATCTTTACTTGGTGATAGTATGACGGTGCATGCACTTGCGGGCTGTCCGCAAGGAGGTGTGCTTTCGCCAATTCTTTGGTGCATAGTTGAGGACTGACTCTCTTTTGGAGAGCATCAATGCTTCTGGTGTTTCCTGCGTTGGTTACGCAGACGATGTTGTTATCGTTGCCAGGGGCAAATTTGGCAACACTGTCTCTGACATGATGTCCACCGCACTTAGGAGGGTTGAGACATGGTGTACAAATGCAGATCTTTCTGTTAACCTGCAGAATACTGCTGTGGTTGCGTTTACTAGAAAACGCATTCTTAATCTTGGAGACATTCGCTTCTTTGGACAGAAGCTTACCTGCTCCAAGGAGGTTAAATTCTTAGGAATTTATTTTGACAAGGGACTCAACTGGAACAGATACTTGGATTACTGCACGACTAAAACCAGAAGAATCTTCTGGTCTTGAAGGAATGCCATTGGGAAACCCTGGGGTTTAAATCCTAAGGCTATCCATTGGGGATTTACTTGATGGTAATCTGTCCTATCATTTCCTATGGCTCCATTGCTTGGTGGTCTAGAATAAAATGTGAAACTGCTAAATTAGAATTAATTAAGCTTCAAAGGATGGTTTGCATCGCAATCTCTGGATGCATGAAAACTACTCCTGCTGCAACTCTTGAACTTTTACTTGGATTGCACCCGCTCTATATGCGTATAGAAGAAGAGGCACTCATTTGCATGAACAGACTTAAATATCTGAAACACTGGAAAGATTACTCAAGGTATTTATCTTGGAGTGATCTTAACAGTAACGTTGCTAGTCATCCTTATTTCTGTATGCCACCTGATGGCATTCATGTCAAATGTACGTTTGACAAGCCTTACGAAATTCAGGTCCCCTCGCGGGATGATTGGAAGAGGACTCTCACCTACAATAAACAGAACTGCATTGTATGGTATACGGATGGCTCGAAGATTGGTACAAGTACTGGTGCTGGTGTGTGCTGTCTGGATGATGGCACAGAGCTGTCTTATCCGCTTGGCAGTTATGCTACTGTCTTTCAGGCCGAGGTCTTTGCCATTCTTATGTGTTGTAGAATTTGCTATGACAGAAAGTATAAGAGCAACCAAATACTTATCTGTTCCGACAGTCTGGCTGCTCTGATGGCTCTTGGGAAGTCTACCATGACATCTTCCCTTGTCTGGGAGTGCTATAATGCACTCTGTAAAATTGCTAGCAATAATGAAGTCATTCTTTACTGGGTGCCTGGACATTCGGGTATTCCAGGTAATGAGTTGGCTGACGAATTGGCTAGAAAAGGCTCAAGTACTCCTTTTGTTGGCCCTGAGCCAGCCTTGGGTATTCCCAATGATCTTACCAGAATAATTGTTTATGACATCTTCAGGAAGCTTCAATGTAAGAACTGGCGTAATATTAAGGGTCAAAGGCAAGCGAAAATTCTCAACTGCAATTGCCCTAGTACACGTCAAGAGGAACTTTTCAAGCTCAGCGGAACTGGCATCAGGAGGGCTGTTGGGCTCCTTACTGAGCACTGCACCCTCAAGAGACACCTTGACATTATGGGCGTCACTAAAGATTCACTTTGCAGGGGCTGCAAATACAGCGAAGAAACTGCTGCTCACATTCTCTGTGAATGTGAGGTTTACTCTGCTCACAGATTCGAACACATTGATCGTCATGTGATTGAACCCTTGGAGCTGAATGACATCCCTGTAAAGTGCCTGCTCGTCTTTGCGTCGGCTACTGGTTTCTTTTCATAGAGATTTGTTCTATCTGGGGTAGTACAATAGACCTCTGGTCGATGTGCTGGGCTCTTTTTGAACCACCCGTCTCTCATTTCATTTCATTTCAAGATATAATTTTAAGATTGCAATCCGGGGTATTTTTTACATCCTGGGATATCAGAAATTAGATTTTTTTAATTTCGGTATCCCGGGGGGTTAAAAATATCCTTTAACTTCATTTTATAGATAAAGAAGATATATTTTAATTATCTTACGTTCTGATTTATTTGTCTATAAATATTACGTGTATGTGAACGATAATAGCATGTCGAGATTTTCTTATAACAAACGTTTGGTATAATGGAATTTTCAATATAATGAGAACATTTTTATAAAAAAAACAATACCTTTGAGTATTTTTTCTCATTTGTAATAAACACTGATATAAAGAACATTAGACAATAGTTAATCGTCTAGAATAATACACCTGTAATTAGGCAATACAATATATTAAAAAAAATCTAGTACAATAAATGTACAAGTGTACTTTGACATACGTACTGGAAAATGTAACTGATTGATATCGAACAAATTGCATATAAAATTTATAAATAAAAGCATCCAATGTTAATAACTGCATTGCATTTGGCATACTGCATAAATTATAATATAAAAGAAGTTGGTATGCAGTAAGTACGTCGCTGACTTACCTCGTATTTTGACGTCTCTGTGGAAACAAATTATAGTTTTCAAATCGTAGTTTAGGCATATTGCATTGCCGTCAAAGTCATAAAATAACTCATATCAAGTCATTTTAATATGTTTTTATTTGGTCTTAATCGAAAATAGAAAGAAAAATAAGTGGTACGAAAAATATGTTTTAAGACCTCATTAACACAATTAAAACACTCTCCGCAAGATGTTTGAGTTGTGTGCATATATGTATGTATGTGTGTGCATATATGTATATGTGATTGTGTGTGTGCTTATATGTATGTGTTCTTGTGTGTGTGCTTATATGTATGTGCTCTTGTGTGTGTGCGTATATGTGTATGTGCTCTTGTGTGCATGCGTATATGCAAATGAGTTTGTTTGTGTGACTGCGTAATTGTATATGTATTTGCATGTAAAGTTTGGGTAAGATAACTTATGAACGAATGTACGTACCGGCACGATATTTCATATGTGGATACATTATGTTAAATAATTGAAGGAGTTGGTATTTGTTTCGCATAAATTCCAAGATTAAAACACAAAATATTAGAATTTTTAAATTTTTGTAGCTTTATTTATTTTGGTAAGCAATGGTGTGACAGTTGAGTTTAAGCGGGAAAATGATTGTTTTAACTATGGTTGAAATAATGGTATTACTGGTATTTGATAACTAAAGGCATAAGTAAATAAAAGCAATTCGCATACTGTACAACTTATTATGAAACAAGAAGTATGCGGAACGTTGTTGTTCTAAAGATTTTCCTCGCATTTTGACGTTACTATATGTATACAATTGTTTTAAATTCGTAGTTTAGCCATAGAGCATTGCTATTAAGGTAATTATTGAGTAATTCATATCAAGCTATTCTAATGTTTTATTTGGTGTGAATCAGCCAAAAAAAAAAAAAAGAAAAAGAAGGGAATAGGAAAAGTATGTTTTAAGACCTCATGAACAAAGTTCAAATATTCTCTTCAAGATGTATGTATTGTGCGTATATATGTATGTGTGTTTATGTGTGTGCGCGTATGTATGTGTTTGTCTACGTGTGCGTATATGTATATGTGTTTGTCTATGTGTGTGCATATATGTATATGTGTTTGTCTATGTGTGTGCGTATAAGCATATGCACTTGTGTGTGTACGTATATGTATTTGACTCTGTTAGTGTGTAATATGAATATGTATTTGCCTGTGAAATGTGGGTAAGATAATTTACGAACGCATATATGTATCGTCATGAATTTTCATGTGCGAATACATTATGTAAAATAACTGCAAGGAATCGCCTAAATTTTTAATGGTACAGTACTGCTTCCCATTACATAGAATAGATCAATATTAGTGGTATACTATGCCTTCTTACATTTTTTAAAAGTAGAGGTATTGCAAAACTAAAATATCTTCATAACAACTAGTACATGAGGCAGGGGTTGATGTCATTTCTTTGACTTTTGATGGCACGAGTACTAATACATGTACTGCACAGAAACTGGGATGTAATATATTTTTAAAATAGAAAATGTTTAGCAATTAATAGAAGTCTACTGTAACGATTTGCCCAAATATTACTTATATCTCGTTAACAAAATTAACAAAATGTTATCTATAGGTATAATTTATGTTTTAGGATAAAAAAAAAACTGAAAAATTAATTAAAAATAAGTTGCAATGACAATTTGAAAAGGAAAGCTAAAACAGTCGTAAAAAAAATTGAAAATAAATGTGTAAGAAGATAGAGTGTTGCAGAATCTTAATTCACGCATTTTGAAACTGTATATTTTAGAGATTTAAAAATACGTAAATTAAGATTCTTAAAAAAGAAGTTGTGTATAACAATGAACAAACTACCACAATGGCACACTTTTACAATTTTCTGAAACTACTATAATGCGCCGTTCTAGCGCGACCGTGCCAAATCTGGCGCTCACTTGTAGAACCGAAGGGGGACATACTGGCCATGCTTTTAAGATAGCTAAATAAAGGAAAGGCTACCTCTAGTGATTCTAGCTCTTTGGTTGGCACCAAAGAGCTGGTATCAATACAGGTAGCCTCGCCTTTGTTTAGCGATCTTAATAGCATGGCCAGTATATCCCGGAAATACCCTTTCGCTTCTACAAATGACCGCCAGATTTGGCACATTCGCACTAGAACGGCGCATTGTAACAGTTCCAGAAAATTGTAAAAAGGTGCCATCGCGGTAGTTCATTAATTGTTCTACACACTGTTTTTTACTCCTCGAATTAGATTCCTCCTCGAAGGTTGGCTCTGTACCGGCAGTCTAATCAGATACCTTACAACTTCGGATCTGACGGTCTGGATCTAAAGAAAGAGAGATCTCTATACTGAATCATCCCATGCATAACATCTTCCTCTGCCCATCCCGGTAACCAGCCGAGCACGTTTCAATACTCCACCCCTTCGTAAACAGAGCTTCACAGTAACAAGGAAGACATAATTCAGGCGACAGAACTCAGACGATGCTACAGAAACTCTCGACGAGGGGCGGAATTAATGCTCCCATATCATCCCAGCAGTTGTACCGTTTCAATTTCATTGTCAGGAAATACAGAGAACTGTTATATTAGGGACACATATCATTAAAACAACGGAGACAGCGGCGATTGATATGACGTCACAGAAGGATTGAGATGGACACAGAGCCAGCCCAGTTGTCAGGATCACGTGACATGCAGTGTTGTGATATTAGAATTTAAGTGTTGGGAAATTGCAGTGGAATGGGGGTTAGGTAGGTAGGAGCATGGCCTGATTAACCAAACAATTGAGGGGAAGCACAACCACATTTGGGGGGCCCCATTTTGATTTTGTGAGCATGGCCCAAGAAATGGCCCGTGGTAAACAAACGGTTCTCATCAACAAACTGATTTTATTTTAAACTGTTTGCCTGTACCAAAATTCCTAAACCATAGTCTATTTTATTGTTTAATCACGAGTGGTCCGTGTTTACTTTTGCAATTAGTTCTAACTTAAATGTTAATCTACCATGCTACCTTTTTTTCATTAACAGTTTAATATTTAAATGCAATAAAAAAAATATGGGCAATACAAATTTGGGATCAGGCAATCGAAATATTTCTTTGTGTGCCTGTAAGGGCAAGATACTAATTAACTTAACCATTTAGCAAATAACTTGCATTAATAAAAGTGTAAATCTAACTATTTGACAAATAATTTACATTAAATAAGTGTAAATCTAACTACACCCATGGCCATAAAAATTTGCGCTCCAAGAAGTAATTGGTGGAATCGTAACGAAACTTGGCATGAAGATACGTATCAGGCAGATATGCAAATGATTAGAAATACAGTGTGATTGCGCATTGCGTAATGCCACCAGAGGGCGTTGAACTTCGTTCCCCCTGGCGCAGAAAAAGGTACACAGAGGCTTTTTGCCTGTACTTAATTTTTGCAGAGGGACGTTTTTTCATTAGGGATGCCGTTTCGGCGCCATCGAAGACGATATGATCAGCTGTCAAAGTTCGAGAGGGGAAGAATCATCGGGAAGATGGAAGCCGGGTGGTCCGCTCGACCAGTAGCCCGCCACCTAGGCCGTTCTGACTTTATTGTGAGGAGGTGTTGGGACCAGTGGACGAGAGAGAGGTCGCATACACGGCAGCCAAGCTTAGGACGCCCTCAGCAGACTAATAGCCGTGAAGAGTGTTACATCAATCGACACGCACGCACAACGCCAACTGCATCATTGTCCGCTATCCGGACAAGCACCACACTACAGGCCCCTGTGTCTGTCCGTACCATCGCGAGGCACCAGGCTGAAGGACATTTGGTATCGCGGCGTCTATTACGTGTGCTGCCTATGACACCCACCCACCGTCGTCTCCGTTTGGAGTGGTATCACGCTCGATGGGATTGGATTGCAACCGAATGGAGCCAGATCGTCTTCAGCGACGAATCGAAATTCAATTTGGGCAGTGATGACAACCGTGTAAGTGCGTGGAGGCCCCGTGGTGAACGCCTTAATCCTGCCTTCGCTTTACAGCGGCACACCGCACCCACAGCTGGTGTGATGGTATGGGGTGTCGTCGCATACGACATCCGGTCACTTCTAATATTGATCCACGGAACCATGACAGCCCAGCAGTACGTTCGTGACATCCTTCAACCACATGTGTTGCCACTTATGACATGGCTCTCAGGAGGTATTTTTCAACAGGACAATACTCGGCAACACACAGGAATGTCTCCATCACATTACCACTCTTCCCTGGCGTGCCTGATCCCCAGATTTGCCACCGATCGAGCATATCTAGGATCACTTGGGACGGAAAGTTAGACAGCCTACAAGTTTGGTCGAACTAGAGGCGCGCTTACAACTGTGAAATAAGATGACACAGGACACCATACGGGACCTGTATGCCTCAATGTCCACCCGTATCATATCGTGTATTCACGGTAGAGGTGGCCCAACAGGGTACTAGAACCTCCATTCATTAGTAATTTTTCCTGTAATAAATGATCCTTTTGCTTCGATTTTGTATCCCTTACTTATATCAACGTTGCACTCACATATATAAAATTTTGTTCGATTCTGATAACTCTTTCTTAGTGCGGAAATTTTTTTATGGCAATGAGTGCGTATAAGGCAAACATAAAACTTGCACACACACACCCCTCATCTCCTGGCCCCAAAGTCCTGAAATAACACTGCTTGTGATTACAATACTTTTTATTTAACAGCAAAAAATCGGATGTAGGTAGAATTGCAAAGACGGGAGGAAACTCGGTTTATTCCAGGAAATAAACATTGTTTTTTTTTTTTCAGTCATTGCATTTTGCATTGAAAAAGAAATGTATATGACACATTTTTTTTTTTTTTTATCATTCGGAATTGTAAATGGCTAAAGCATGGAAAATTTGAGAAAGATTTGTGAAATCTAAGAAAAATATTTAAATTACGTTACTTTCTTATTATATAATAAAATGAAAATAACTTCCAGAAATAAATTGTAATTTAACATGTAAATATTTTCAAAGTAAAAACACTCCGAACGATAAAATGCTTATTACGAAGTGATAAATCAATTCACTCATATTCATTTAATATATAACGATAATAAGGAATCTATAGCAGTTACCAGTAACATTTTAATAATTTTGTGACTTAAAATTTGCACATTTTCAGCAAATTGTAATTTCGAATTTTTTAAAACTTTTATTTCAATAAACTTTACCTTTAAACTAATACCAAGATTTAGTGAATTCATCTAAATGGCGATTCACCATTAAGTCTTATACTGCGTAATGTACCGGATTAGCCAGAACATATAAAAAATGTTTAAAATAGTTTCTTCCCATCAAAATTTCCGGGTTTATTTCCGCTTCCCAAAATTCCCGGGCATTTTTGCAACTCTAGATGTGGTCAGCACATGACTTTCTCAAGGGTTGTTTCATACTCCGCATATCCGGTAATACATTTATTGAGTATTATGCAGGGTTGTAGCTAGGCAGGGTCCAGAGGGGGCTAAGCCACTACCCCCCCCCCCCCCCCCCAAAGAGCCAGCTTATTTCATTTTATTGTTCGACCATTATTGGAATATGGTTCTTGGAATACGGTTATTGGAATACGGTTCTTACTCCGGTAGAACTTCTTCTGCGTATCTTAGAGACTTATTTGGCATTAATTCATTAAAATCTTGGCTGAGCATGTTGTGTATGGTGTTTTTTAAGATATTACTCAACAATCAGATTGATTATAGTGCACTTTTAAATGTGATCGATCTTTATACTAGCAAATCTAGTTTAAGGTGTCATACAGTATTTCACATCTCAGCTAATGTTTTGAGAAATTTTTGAGAAAATTTTTTGCTTTTAAATTTCTTAATTTATGCTCCAACAGTATTGATTTGTCTGATTTTTTTTTTTTTTTTTTTTTTTTTTTTTTTTTTTTTTAAATGTATGTTTGAGAATTTTGTTTTGATGTATAATTCCCTGTACTGTGATCATTGTAATTGTATTTGTTCCGTTATGTATGGCTGATAGAAATAAATAAATAAAAAAAGATCAATCATGCTTAAAGCATTGATTATGAAACACTTTCCAACTTCAATGCAATTTTATTTAAACAAGTCTAAAATGCAATACATTCCTCGGTAATATTTTGAAACTTATCACAATACTGCATTAATTTATTATATTTGAAAACTTAAACCTTCATCGAAAAAAATGAACTTCATTCAAATGACGGCATTGAAATATAAATTGCCTGGTTTAAACATCTCTAAAATGTTATACATTCCTCGGTACTAGTTTTAGAATTATCATAATACTACGATAATTTATTATATTTGAAAACTTCATCGAAAACAACTGAAATTAATTCAAATGACATCATAGAAAAAATAACACGCCTGGATCTCTCTATAAAAACAGGATTTCATTCATAACTTTCTCCCATTCATTTCATTCATCACAATACTATAATAATTTATTTTATTTAAACATTTTGTTTAAGACCATGGAGCTACAAAAAATTAAACTCTATGCTTGAAACTTCATCGAAAAAAATCGTCCTTCTCTTTATGAAATCAATTAATATTTCATTCATATCAGCCATGCAGACTCCATGGACTAAATTATTTTGTGTTAAAAAAATACAGGAATTCTAATACAACTCATTCTATATATTTTGCTGTTTACATTTTACATAGGTGAAAAATAGGCTTAGTTGTAGAAATAATCAAATTTAGATGAGCATTTAAACTCAAATATATTGTCATTGCGTTGTTTCAGTATGTAGATGCACAGAATTTAAGCAAAAATAAAGTAGTTTTAGGACGGATACAACACTCAATATGAATTAAAAAGAACTTAAAAAAATCACGATTTTGAAACAAGATGGATGCCATATATCATTTTGAAGTGGGTCATGTGATCGTTTCATATCATGGTCACGTGATCGTTTCATATAAGAGGTGTCATTATTATTTTAATTTTTATTTAAAAAACTACTGAATATATTTCGCTGAATTTTTTTTATATATTTTATGGAACAATTTGAATACTACCTAAAATTTTCGAAGCAATTTGTGAATTTTAAATCCGCTTAAAAAATGTTTGAGAAATTAGGTCCCATAGGGCTCAATGTATTTCATTTTTTCGACCCGGGTTCAATCCAAAACTAATTGGGTGATATTATTCATTTATTTATATCCCCATAGGTACAGACCGTCTGAACAACATACTAAAATTTCATTTTGATTAAGTCATTTTTACGGCAGTTATCGTGCTAACGGACAGACAGAATGAACAAAGTCATAAACACTTTTCAACTTTGTTGTAAAGTGTTAATAAATAAAACCGAATTGTTTGAGTGAAAACCGGGGACGTAGCAACCCTAAATCTGGGTCCCAAAATTCTTAAACCAGCACCGAACCCAACACAAGCACCCTAAACGATCCTCAAAAAAAAAAAAAAAAAAAAAAAAAAAAAAAAAAAAAAAAAAAAAAAAAAAAAAACAGGTAACTTCTTACGCATGACATGAATTATATAAAACCTGACAACCTGGAATCATTTTCTTACGGGCTACCTCAACGTTCGTTTTTTATATAGCAGGGGAACCAGTTCAACACCAACACGTCCCCTAGTTTCAAATTACATCATTTATACATTCTAAGATTATTATTTATAGGTTCGAAGATCCTAGATAGATGCCCACTCAAGATAATCAATCATGAACGCTAAGGCCCCAGTCAACAATATAGCAGCTGCCTTTATCTCTATTCTCAATTTAATACATCCACCTGCTTAGCTTGCAGCTTATTAGTATTAATAATGATGCTATAAGAAAATGGGGGAATTAGAACCGTTGCCAATTTCGAAGATCTTATATTCTTAGTAATAAGAGGAGGAAATTGGCAATTTAATAAGATCCTGCTACTAGTCCGCCATTTTTACGTAATTAATTGTCTATAGCCTTTAATTTGAGACAGCCAATCAAAATCATGAGTTCGCTTCACGTGATGTGTGGATTAAGTTAACGTGAGACTTGAGCAGTAGTGTATCGAGGAACAATTCACAGGAGTGCAAAATATTTTATAAAATGATTATTAATTATTAATAACCGTTAGTCATTGGGGATTAAATATAACTTCTACGTAGTTTATTTTCTTTATTTGTATACCTCTCAGGGGTTGCTCTGGATTCTTGATTACTTTCACCAACCTATTCGCCAAATGGAGTTTTCACTCGCCAAATTTTATTTTGACTTTCCATTCGAAAATTTTGATTGGATTTATAAATTCTCAAATTTAAAAGAAAAAAAAATGTTTAAAAAAAAAACACAGTATTATATATTTCAATTAGTATACCCCGATATTTAATTTGGGCATTATCACTATCTATTTTATAATCGCCAAATAATTTTTTTTAATCGCCAAATTGAATTTTTTATCACAAAATGCGACAATGGTTGTTGGCAGCGCGGCCCTGCCTCTAGAACAGTATAGAACTATTATAACTTTTTGTAACATATTTAATATCTTCTGTAAAACTTTCCATCATACTGTATACTAAACTTAGCATACCCGTTTTTCGTACGGAATATACAATATAAAGAAACTTAAAATTCACAATTATGGTGCAAATTTCTATAGTATTCCAAATGACATCATTATACAAAACATTCTATTAAAGTATTTAAATTATGCTCCTAAAAATAATTTTAAGAATTTCTGTTCTCGCTACACAAAATTATCTTCACAAGCAGATCCGAAGAATAAAATATCCTGATACCATTTCGAAACAAATTTACAAAAAATGTTTTCTAATTCCTACAAAACAAAAGAGATAATCAAAGAAACTGGACTTATAATTTTGCAAAATAGTGAATTTTCATCAAATTTGGCTCCATTTTACCAATTTTGCAATATTTTCATCAATTTGTTGATATTTTGATCAATTTGCGACATTTAAAAACGTCGCCAAATTTTTCGCCAAGTGGCACGGTCGGACGAACAGACAGACCCTACCGAAACATCATTACAATACTATCCCCGAACAAAACATAAATAATTTCGTTGATTTAGCGTAATTTTATCAATTTGGCGACCTTTTCATCAATTTGGCAACGTTTTCGTTAATTTGGCGATATTTTGTTAATTTTCAAAAATGCAAGTTCATAATTTTTATTTTTTAATTAATTTTCTTATGTTTGTCTGTTAAATATTAAATTTGGCTTATTTCTGTATTTTTATGTCACCTGCATGATTTGGGTGAAAGTTTTGCAACCCCATATATTGTAGTACGACTATATCTTCTAATTCAAGGATATATCTTCTAATCCACGAGAAGATAAGTAGTAGGAGTATATCTTCTAAGATTTAGCGCTTTTATTTTGGTATATCTTATTTCCATTTCTTATTTACTGTAAATTTGTTTACAAACGGGATCATAATGTTTTATTCTTCAAATCTGCCTGTGAAGATAATTTTGTATCGGGAAAGCAGAGATCCTTAAACTTCCTTTTAGGAGCATAATATAAATATTTCAATGGACTGTTTTGAATGACGATGTCATTTAGAATACTACAGGAATTTGCACATGATTGTGAATTTTAAGTTTCTTTATATTCCATACGAAGAACGGGCATGGTACTAGTATTAATATAATACTAGCAGAATGTATATTGATTCAATTTCATATTTTATGTAAATTTGTTTAGAAACGGGATCAGGATGTTTTATACTTCAGATCTGCCTGTGAAGGTAATTTTGTATAGCGAAAGCAGATTCTTAAACTTCTTTTTAGGAGCATAATGTAAATATTTTAATAGGATGTTCTGAATAACAATACCATTTGGTATAGGAATTTGCACATGATTACACATTTTACTTTCCCTGCAATACATGGTAATGTATAGGGAAAGTATTGGAATCATGCCGAAAATCACAACTCGAGTTTTCGACGGATCTACACGTTTCGAGACCCCTAGAATACGAAAAAACCATTTTTAGCGTGACGTCTGTGCGTGTGTCTGTCTGTCTGTCTGTCTGTCTGTCTGTCTGTCTGTGTGTCTGTCTGTCTGTCTGTGTGTCTGTCTGTCTGTGCAGATTTTGTATCCACTGTAACTAAAAAACTAATGGACCGAATTTCACAAAATTTGGTAGGTAAGTCACTTGTGGGCGGGGCTAGTGCTGATTAGTTTTGGGTACGATTCGGAATAAAAGAACCCGCCTTTTTTTGCGAAATGGCCCGCAAAAGCTTGTATCCACTCTAGCTGAAAAACTAATGAACCGAATTTCACAAAATTCGGTAGATGAGTCACGTATAGGTCACTCTGGTGCTGATTAGATTTTGGTACGATTCGGAAAAAAATAACCTGCCTTTGTTTGCAAAACGGCCCGCAAAAATCTTCAAAATCTAAACTAAAGAACTTGGTATACTTAGATATATCCATTAAATGCCCGTTTAATACGTAATGTTTAACGACGAAAAGAATAAGACCAACCCCATTACACTAGGACTAGCCGTTCTCGAGATATTTTAGTTTTTCGTACTTTCCCTACGCCACCTTTGAAAATAAGCCCGGTTACCGAATGAGAACGAAATTTGAATTAAAAGTGAATTACATTTAATTGAAATAAATAAAACGTGGATATAAGTTTGCAGGGAAAGTCATGTGCTGCCCACATCAAATTTTTTATCTTGCATTTTTGAAAATTAACAAAACAACGCCAAATTAACGAAAATGTTGCCAAACTGATAAAAATGCCAACAAATCGATAAAAATATCGCCAAATGGATAAAATTACGCCAAATCAATAAAATTATTTTTGTTTTGTTAGTGGATAATATTGTAATGACGTTTCGGTAGGGTCTGTCTGTCCGTCCGACCGTTCCACTTCGCAACGAATTTGGCGACTTTTTTTTAAATTAAGCAGCTAGTAATAAATAATATATAGTAATAATAGATAGAAACTTTCGATATCAGGTCGGGAATATAAAACAGCAAAGAAAGCGTTTTCAAACAAATCAGAAACAAGTTCTATTAAATAATTTCTACTTCCCTTTTAATAGAAATCTCTGAAGTTGCCACTAATCGTTCTATATTCGCCACTGGATGAACCGGAGAAGAAGTCATAGACTCTGCGTGTATGTCAGTAATAGATTTCAAACCAGAAACCGAATAATTTAATACATGTTATTCCCATTACAAAATTTCGCTCTAAATGTTCCAAATGGGTTATAACATGCGTACGGATGTGATATCAGGCGAGGTTGCTGGCTGTAATTAATATATTGGCTTCGTATTCAGAGTGTAAATCCCAGTTGCACTGCAGTTTTGATTTAAAGTGATTAGCGGATATTAAGCTTTACTCTAGCGAACACGTAGCTATAGCAGCGAGTGCTTCAAAATTACGCGAACTAAATAGCGAGTTAATCAGGTAATGATTAAGCCTATATAGATAGGGCAGCTATTTCTGCCAGGATGCAGATATCAAGACATATCAATGGCGTCATTTAACCGGGTGCCCCCAGTCCCAATAAACACACTAGCTAGGGGTAGAATATCCCCAGTTCACATAAACACACACAGACATTACCTCAAGAGGTGGACAGCCCAGTGGTTAGTTAGCGGGGATTGCATACAAACGATCCGAGTTTGATTCCCGGTGTGCCCAAACTTACCCCGTTTTCACGCGGAGTACGGGCACGGTTAGTACTTGGGTGGGTGACCACTTGGGAACACCGCGTGCTGTTGGCACATTTCGGGCGCGGTAGCCCGGTAGTTTGCGCGCTGGATTTGCACGCTGCCACAACTGCCGCCGTGCTCATGCGGAGTACGATCACGTTAAACAGGTGGGTCCGAAAGTCCTTCCGAGAGGTTGGTGGTAGGGGAAGGAGGGTACGATCCCTGTGGTTGTCTCCCCCACTGGGTTCCGGTCTAAATTGGGTGGCACTTCCAGGCCGCCCAAACAGTTACACCTTTCTGGTAGGTCGGACGGTCTGGGTCTCAACAACAACAACCTTCAGGTAGATCGAGCAATATGGGTCGAAAAAGACATTATCTCAAAACATTCGATTCGAGTATAGGGAGGTGAGCTAAGCCAGTACCGAATTTCGCGGCAATCTTGGATTTTTCGCTTGGATTTCTCACACACACAAATTAGCTTAGCACACACAAACATCACTTCAAGATCGTCCAATTCGAGTTCAAGAATGCTTAAAACGTGCGATAAGCCGAAAATTCGAATTTGAATCTTCGATCCCGTCATAATACTTTTCTTATACTTAATACTATGTATACAGGGAAAGTAATATTTCAAATCGGACTTTTTTTAAACCTCGCCTGGACCTAACTACTTAAACGATATCAAACGCCATATCAATTTTTAATCTCGACCCCATCGAATTCTCAAACATCGCACAACTCATACTCTACATATCACTAAATCACTAATTACAAAATCTCGAACCGGAGCGATAGTATATGTATTCGCTGGAAACCCGAGCTTCAAATGGCGCACACGGGGCTCATTTAGAACGTTTCACGAGTTGTGATTACATTTTGGGGGATTGCATGCAATCACAACACAGCCAGCGACATTGTACATTATACTCCGTCATTGCGATTAAACTACATTAACACCTTAGTACAGAATGAATTGTGAAGAGAAATCTTAATAACAAATCCTCTGTGGACAGACAGCCTTTATATTGCAGATATCAGATTAATAAACTTAACTTTATCTCAGTGCAAACCATGAAGATAATTACTAATATTACGTTCTCTGCGTATTACACTGCAGACAAGGACGTAGCCAGATATGAAAAAAAAATTAAGTTCTTTAAATGTGGTTTTTGGTCATCTCCTAAAATAGCATGTTCCTTCCAACTTTTGTCATTTATTATAAATATTGTATGAGAGGTATGCACATTTAAATTAACCGGATTGTCGCTCAACTGAACCTTCATATGCCAAAATCCATTAGGTAGCTTTTCTTTTTGTAAATTTTACAAGAATAACTTAATTTGCATCATCGTTTGAAATAATCACAATTATAATGTTACCCTTCATTTTAAAGAGATTGAAAAAATAATTCGATTGATACCAAGTTTAAAAATCTGATGTGGGCAGCACATGATTTTCCCTGCAGACTTATATCCACGTTCTCTTTATTTTAATTAAATTTAATTCACTTTTAATTCAATTTTCGTTCTCATTTGGTAACTAGACTTATTTTCAAAGGTGGCGTAGCGAAAAAACTAAAATATCTCGAGAACGGCTAGTCCTAGTGCAATGGGGTTGATCTTATTCTTTCCTTCGTTAAAAATTACGTATAAAACAAGCATTTGATGGATATATTTCAATATATTATATATATCGCAACTCGAGTTTTCGACGGATCTACACATTTCAAGACCTCTAGAACACGTAAAAACCATTTTTAGCGCGACGTCTGTGTGTGTGTCTGTCTGTGTAGATTTTGTATCCACTCTAAGTAAAAAACTAATAGACGGAATTTAATAAAATTTGGTAGGTAAGTCACTTGTGGGCGAGTTTGGAGCTGATTAGTTTTGGATACGATTCGGGATAAAAGAACCCGCCTTTTTTTGCGAAACGGCCAGAAAAAGCTTGTATCCACTCTAGCTGTAAAACTAATGGACCGAATTTCACAAAATTTGGTAGATAAGTCACTTGTAGGTCACTCTGGTGCTGATTAGATTTTGATAGGATTCAGAAAAAAATAATCTGCCTTTTTTGCAAAATGGCCCGCAAAAATTGGCAAAATCTAAAATAAAAAACTACGTATAATCAAATATATAAATTAAATGCTTGTTTAATACGTAAATTTTAACGAAGAAAAGAATAAGACCAACCCCATTATACTAGGACTAGCCGTTCTCGAGATATTTTAGTTTTTTCGTATTTTCTCTACGCCACCTTTGAAAATAAGTCCAGTTGTCAAATGAGAACGAAAATTGAATTAAAAGTGAATTAAATTTAATTAAAATAAAGAGAACGTCGATATAAGTCTGCAGGGAAAGTCATGTGCTGCCCACATCAGATTTTAATACTTAATATTATGTATACAGGGAAAATAACATTTCAAATCGGACTTTTTTAAACCTCGCCTAGACCTAATTACCTAACCGATATCAAACGCCATTTTAATTTTTAATCTCGATCCCACCGAATTCGCAAACATCGCACAACTCATACTCCACATTTCACCAAATCACTAATTACAAAATCTCGAACCGGAGCGATACCATGTATTCGCTGGAAGCCCGATCTTCAAATGGCGCACACGGGGCCCATTTAGAACGTTTCTCCAGTTGTGATTGCATTTTGGGGATTGCATGCAATCACAACACAGCCAGCGACATTGTACATTATACTTCATCATTGCGATTAAACTAGATTAACACCTTAGTACAGAATGCATTGTGAAGAGAAATCTTAATAACAAACCCTCAATGGACAGCCTTTATATTGCAGATATCAGATGTATAAACTTAACCTTATCTTAGCGCAGACCATCAAGATAATCACTAATATTACGTTCTCTGTATATTAGAAGGCAGTCAGGGACGTAGCCTTGATTGGTGGGGGGGGGGGGGGGGGGGGGGGAGAAATTCAGGTTCTTTCAGGTTCAATATGTTATTAGATCATCTTCTAAATTAGTATGCTTTTTTAATCTTTTGCCATTTATTATATTTCTAAATGTATTGTGAGATGTGTATGTATTTAAATTAACTGAAGTGTGGTTAAACTAGACTGTCTCGTACCAAAATCCATTTTTAAGTAGTTTATTTTTCTGGGGGGCGGGGGGGATTTTACAAGGAAAAAATTTGGAAAATATGTTTCATTGTTACTAAAGATCACAGTTATGGTATGTTATACTTCATTTTTAAAAGACTTGAAAAGAAAAATGCTTTCGATTGATACCAAGTTTGAGAATATAACTATTATTATTATTATTATTATTATTATTATTATTTTTTTTTTTTTGCGAAATAGCCCGCAAAAATCGTTAAATTTAAAAATAAAAGACAACGTATGCTCAAATACATCAATTAAATGCTTATTTTATACGTAATTTTTAACAACAAAAATAATAAGACCAACCCCATTACTCTAGGATTAGCCGTTCTCGCGCGATATTTTAATCTTTATGCTACGCTACCTTTGTCCAGTTACCAAATGAAAACGAAAATTGAATTAAAAGTGCAAATAATGTGTAATTTAAAATAATTATGGGTATTAATTTATGTAATTAAACTCAATTTAATGATTTATTGAAGAAATAAAGAGAACGTTAATTTGAGTCTACAGGGAAAGTCATATCCTGCCCACATCAGATTTTTACGTTTCTGCAATATGGGACGTATGGTAAAAACCTATTTATAAAATATTGGAACTCGCAATTATAAGACCTGTCGGGATCTTAAACACTGTTAAAAGATATAACAGTATAAACGATATTTCCTCTTAAACAGTATTAAACGCCATTTAAATTTTTAACCTCGACCACATCGTCATCTCATACGCAACATATCACTAAATCACTAATTATAAAATCTCGAACCGGAGCGATATAGTAGTATTCGCTGAACGCCAGCGTTTGTTTTAAATGGAGCAAGCGGGACTCACATAGAATGTTCCGCCGGTTGCGATTACATTTTGGTGATTACATTTGCATTGCATGCAATCACACAACACACAGCCAGCGACACTGTACATTATACTGCGTTATTGCAAATAAACTACATTAACACAGAGTTGCGAAGGGAAATTTTAATAACCAACTTGCAATAGAAAACCTTCATATTGCAGATATCAGATTTACAAGCTTTGCTTTTGATTAAAAAGCACACTCAAATAAATCGCTAATATTATATTCTTCACACAAACTTAGGTGAGGCACTAATATACATTAAAAAAAATCTGATGTGAGCAGCACATGACTTTCCCTGCAGACTTATATCTACGTTCTATTTATTTCAATTAAATTTAATTCACTTTTAATTCAATTTTCGTTCTCATTTGGTAACTGGACTTATTTTCAAAGGTGGCGTAGAGAAAATACTAAAAACTAAAAATCTCGAGAACGACTAGTCCTAGTGTAATGGGGTTGGTCTTATTCTTTTCTTCGCTAAAAATTACGTATTAAACAAGCATTTACTGGATATATTTGAGCATACGTAGTTCTTTTGTTTAGATTTTTGCGGGCCATTTTGCAAAAAAAGGCAGGTTATTTTTTTCCGAATCGTACCAAAATCTAATCAGCCCCCAGGGTGACCCCACATTTAACTCATCTGCCGAATTTTGGGAAATTCGGTCCATTAGTTTTTCAGTTAGAGTGGATAGAGGCAATTTTTGAGGGCCCATTTCGCAAAAAAGGCGGGTTCTTTTTATCCCGAATCATACTAAAAACTAATCAGCACCAGGGTCACACTCAAATGACTTACCTACCACATTTTATCGAAATTCGGCCCCATTAGTTTTTTTAGTTAGAGTGAATACATACATTGCACAGACAGACAGGCGCACAGACACACACACAGGCGTCACGCTGGGGGCGCGGTAGCCCATTGGTTAGCGCGCTGGAGTTTGCACTCGGTAGGCCCGGGTTCGATTCCAGCCACTGCCAAAACTGCCGCCGTGTTCATGCGCGGAGTACGATCACGTTAAACATGTGGGTCCGAAAGTCCTTCCGAGAGGTTGGTGGTAGGGGAAGGAGGGTACGGTCCCTGTGGATGCCTCCCCCACTGGGTTCCGGTCCAAATTGGGGTGGCACTTCCCGACCGTCCAAACAGTTAACCTTACACCTTTCTGGTAGCCGGCCGTCCAACTGGTTACTCTAAGTCCTCTGGACGAGTCGGACGGTCTGGGTCTTCAACACCTTTCTGGTAGGTCGGACGGTCTGGGTTTCAACATCAACAACAAGCGTCACGCTAAAAATAGTTTTTCCGTATTCTAGGTCTTGAAACGTGTAGATTCGTCGAAAACTCGAGTTACGATTTTCTGCATGATTCCACTGGAGTATCGTGAAAATTCACAAAGATATCGACGATACAGTGATCAGTTTTTCTCTGACTCTCTGAAAGTACCTGGATGATAAGGGGGTTTCCACAAATTGACATTTTACAAATTCATCGGACATCCCTGTTCTGAAAATGAACTAGTCCAATTTTATGCAAATAATGATCACCACGTACAGGGGTGTCCGGAGACTTTTGATCATATAGTGTATACATATACTACATCTAGCCGTATAAGAATCCACTGCAAAAGATGAAGACATCTATCTCTCTTTATTGTTCCTGCCTTCCCAATAAGAAATTCTTATCTTCTTCTTTACACCGCATCTCCTTCTGTCGTCTAGGACAAAGCTCGTATTCTGTTGAAATTGGTTTCGTCACTTAATATTCTTATAATGCCCTTTCCCGCCAATATAAAAGCGCCCCCTGGCAGAAAAAAAAACTTCGATCCGGGAAGATTAATTACCGATGAGCAGACGACTTTAATCAACGTAATTAACCAAAGCGAAGCCGTTACAATAAGAATATCCCCAAGTGGAATATAAGTTCACAATTATTCTACTAAGTTGAAAACAACGAACATTGGGATATAAAGACATTGATGGACAACACATGAGTTTAATTTAGACTAGAATTATTTTTTCTCCATTGCTTTAGTATAAATTAATTTGAGCGTTATCGTACATATATATATACATGGTAATACAAATTTCATTAATGTTTCTTATCTTCATTTTTTCGTCTTTTGATGTCTGTAGTCTGAGTTTCAGCATTTATGGCAATGCACTATTGCTCAATCTGAAACAGGCATTTGTTTGGGTTAATTAGAATTAAATACTCAGACCTGAGGATGAATTCAATTCTGATTAATCATCGAATTTGGGCCGGTGCTGTTCTTTTCTCTTATCGGCAATATGGCCGTGGTTTTGCTTCTATGGTGAAGTTAATATTACTTGAATTTTTATTATTGCACTTTTCTAATATATATATATATATATATATATATATATATATATATATGTGTGTGTCTTTATGACCTGCATTACGCTTTATAATTTCCTCTTTATGGTTGAATTTCTTTTATTTCTTATGATGTTTCTGGCATTGAATCAACACATCTTAAGAATAAAATTTGGCGTAAATGAAAGATTACATGTGAAGTGATCACTCAGTGACCAGTATTTAAGGTCCTGATTCCTTACAAATTTTTTTTCAAAAACTTATTCATTGTGCAATATCTCGATAACAATTTATGTCAGCGTTCTAAAACTTACATCATTATTTTCTGCGGGAAGAATTACGTTTAAAATAATTATTTATTTATTATTATTGAAGGTCCCGATTTTTTTCGAAAATTCATTCGAAAATTGGAGGTGGGGTGGTGGGAGGTCTTTTGAATTTTCCATCACATTTAAAATCAGTATTCACTGATTGTCATAATAATGCAAAATTATTTTGGAAACAATTCAGTTTTTAGTGTGATCTCTCTCTCTCTCTCTCTCTCTCTCTCTCTCACGCAGACACACAATCGTCTCAAAAACGTTCGAATTAAGTTCAGGGATACCTGAAACGTGCTCTTCCATCGAGCCTATATTCCAATTTTCAGTCTTGTTACAATACTGTCCCTGTACATAAACTATGCTTAGCAGTGTAAGAATGCAGACGATGAAGATATCTCGCTTTATTGTTCCCGCCTTCTCAATAAGAAATTCTTCTCATCATCTTCTTCACTCACATAACCTTTTGTCATCCAGGACAATGTTCATATTCTGCCGAAATTAGTTCAGTCATTTAATATTCTTATAATGCCTTTTCTCGCCAATATAAAAGCGCCCCCTGGTAGAAAAAAAAAACTTCAATCCAGGAAGATTAATTACCGATGAGCAGACGAGTTTAATCAACGTAATTAACCAATGGTAAGCGAAGCTATTACGATTAAAATATCCCCAAGTGGAATATGAATTCGCAATTGTTTTTCTGCGGTGAAGAAAGACTCTGTACAACGGACATTCGGATATAAAAACTCTGGGCAACACATGAGTTTAATACAAAGAAATATTTTTTCTTCCTTGCTTTATTTGTGTGCACCAGTGTTTTACGAACTTTTTTCGTTCGTGGAATCCTTTTTAAATTTAATTTGATGGCTGAATGTTAAAATGATATAAAGTTCATTAAGATCCAAATTGTACATTCAAAACTTACGCGCTTTTTTGTTTTGTTTTGTTTTTTTCGTTTTTTTTTTTAAAGAAAATTTACACGAAATTACCACTTTGCACTTTAAAGCATTCCTGAACGCGAATCGATTGTTTTTTAGGTAATGTTTGTGTGAGTATGTGTGCGTGTGTATAAGTGTGTGTGTCCCTGAGTCTGTGGAAGCGACATTTCGAACGAAATTTGGTACAGATATTACAATCAGTGAATACTAGAAGTCAAGTGATTTTAAACGTAATCGAATGTTAAGACCCGCCCCCCATTTTCGAATATATTTTTAAAAAAGTAATTAAAACATTGGAACCTTTAATAATGTTAAGTAAATGATCATGTCTTATGTAATTTTTCCTTAAAAAACGATTGGCATAGAAACTGTAGAACGCCGGCATGAACTATTCTTAAGATATCGGACGTTTTTCTAATAAATTTATAAAAATATTACATAAAATTAAAAAAATATTAACTATCTGGAAATATTTTCACTTTTCATGCAATATTATGTGACAAATTTGTTAACATCATACTCGTGAATCTAGTTCGTTCCATTCACGAGAGAGGATACTTGTGTAATAGTTTTGTATTTTTATGACCAACAATCGATTAATAGACGTATATACATAAGAATATCTTTTCTCTGCGTCTGTGTGTAAGGCTTCGCATTCAATTTGGGGAACTTCCCGACTCATTTAGCCAAATATCGCCAACTTGGCGGCACATCGCTCCAGATTGACAAAATTATAGCTAAAATTGTAAAAATGACGCTAAATTGATGAATCAATTGTTAAAATATTTTAATATATAGACTCTATTGCTTATTGCTGTTGCTGTCAATATTGATAACTGTCAGAGTTATGAGAAATATAAGTTAATTGGGTACTTTGAATCAGTTTTACATGTTGTCGTTCGGAAAAAGCGCCCAATGTGCAATTCAACGTTTAAAGTATTCTGGTGTGGACCTTATACATAATTTTTACTTTCTTATACATCATTTTTACTTTCTTATATATCATTCATGGATCTTATACATCATTTATACATAGTATAATGTATAAGGAAAGTATTGTGACGGGGTCGAAAATTCGAATTCGAGTTTTCGGCGAGAGAACACGTTTCAAGCATCCCTGAACACGAATTAAACATTTTTGAAGTGATGTCTGTGTGTCAGTGAGCCTTTGGAGACGATATCTCACGAACGAATGGAGCGATTTGAACAAAATTTGGTACAAACATTACAATTCAGGAATACTGGAAGCCAATTGTTTTTAAACGCAGTCGAATGTTTAGAACCTCCCAAAATTTTCGAGTGAAATTTTGAAAAAAATCATCAAAAAATCAAAACTTTATTTAAAGTTACGCAAATAGTCATTTTTCATATAAATTTTAATGAGAAAACGATTGACAAACTTAGGAAAGCTAGCATAAACCGTTCTCGAGATATTGAACATTTTTCAAATAAATTTATAAAACAATCACATAAAATTAATAAAATATTATAAACTACTGTGAAATATGTTCACTTTCATATGTAATATTATGCGATAAATTTGGTGACATCATAACCATTTATTAGAAAAGTTACTTTGATACTTTTTCATTTGAACACCACTAGCCATTTATCTGCTGTAAGAATTACTTATTTCTTCATCCATAACGCTTGGCGGGATTTCGGCAACGAAGTTGGCGAAATATCGCTAACTTGGCGACTTTTATTAATGTTGCCAAATTAACAAAAATATCGCCAAATTGATAATAAAAACACTAAATCAATGAAAATGACGACTAACTGAAGAAAATTCAATATCTTGGAAAGAATATTTGAATCTACTATAAGAAAAATCTATTTTTCTGTTCGTAACGTTTGGCAAAATTTTAGTGACGAATCTGTCTGAATATTTCCAACTTGCTGACTTTTTAAATGTTGCCAAATTGACGAAAATATCGTCAAAATTACAAAAATGACGCTAAATTAATGAAAATGACGTATAAAAATGACGTAATGTATTGATAATTGTTTATATAGAGTTGAGCGAAATATAGGTTAACTGGGTACTTTGTAATGATTATGTATTGTTACAAAGTACATTTGAAGGTATGAGCATTACATTTAAAAAATTAGTGTGTACCACTTTAAAAAAATATTCATCTTTTCATAACAAAACTGTAACCTTCCTGGAGACAGAGAAACTACTAAACTTACTATCAACCTTGAAATATGTATTGTTACAAAGTAAATCTGAACGTATGAACATCACATTTAAAAAAAATCTGATGTGGGCAACACATGACTTTCCTTATATAATGCAATGAATTTACTACTTTTACAGTTTAAAAAATGTTATTCTTATAGTGGATACTTATATTCTTTCCAAGATATTAAATTTTTTTCAATTAGTTGTAATTTTGATTGATTTAGCGTCATTTTTATCCATTTGGCGAGATTTTTGTTAATTTGGCAACAATTAAAAAAGTTGCCAAGTTGGCGACATCTCGCCAAATTCGTCGCCAAAATCTCGCCAAGCATTATGGACAAAGAAATAAGTTGTTCTTACAGCAGATAAATAACTATTGGCGTTCAAATACAAAAGTATTACTCAAAGTATCTTTTTTCATGACTGGAACGAGCTAGATCCACGAGAATGATGTCACCCAATTTATCGCATGGTGTTACACATGAAAAGTAAACATGGTTCTCAATAGGAAATATTTTTTTTTATTTTATGACTTTTTGATAATTTTTTTAAAAAATGTGCAATATCTCGAGAACGGTTCATGTTAGCGTTCTAAAATTTATGTCAATCGTTTTCTAATGAAAAAGTACATAAGAAATGTCTATTTGCGTAACTTTATTAGCGGTTTTGATTTTTTGACGAATTTTTCAAAATTTCACTCAAAAATTTAGGGGGGTTCTGAACATTCGATTGCGTATAAAAACAATAGGCTTCCATTGTTTACGGATTGTGATTTTTGTACCAAATTTCGTTCGAATCGGCCCATTCGGTCGTCAGTTATCGTCTCCACAGACTCACTGACACACACACACACATATACTTTCACACACACACACACACACACACACACACACAGACATCACTTCAAAAATGCTTGATTCGTGATCAGGGATGCTTGAAACGTGCTCTCCCGTCGAAAACTCGAATTCGAATTTTCGACCCCGTCACAATACTTTCCTTATACATTATGTATATAAGGAAAGTAATTAGTGTTTATAGCACTTTTATAAATTAGCATGCACCAATTTTTAAAAATTAGTGTGTACCACGTTTAAAAATTTTTTTCATCCTTTCATAACAAAACTGTAACCTTCCTGTAAACTGAGCAAATAAACTAGCTATCATCAACCTTGAAATATGTATTGCTACAAAGTAAATTTGAAGTAAAGTAAAGAAGAAAAGAAAGAACGAAGGAGCATCACATTTAAAAAATTAGTGTGTATAGCACTTTTATAAATTAGCATGCACCAATTTTTAAAAATTAGTGTGTACCACCTTTAAAAAAATATTCACCCTTTCATAACAGAATTCTAACCTTCGTTTAGACAGAGCAACCAAACTAACAAATTGGACATTCATAAACATACCAAATGCAATAATCCTAAGTTTTCCTGTTTAGGTTTACGTTTAAATTGGTTTTACACAGTTGTGGTTGAATTCAAAAAAAGCATTTTTCTTATTGTATTGTCTAACGGATTCTATCAATGCAATGCCCCCCCCCCCCCCCCATTTTTTTTATCCCTGAAAGTAGTTTTTGTCGTTATAAATCCGCAAATTTGTCTGTACTTATTTTTACAGGAGATTATTGCATTGTTACTTGTTATGTGCGGATTTAGAGCAGTAGTGTACGTTTGTCCAATTCGGGAAACACAGTTCAATCGAAATCTAAAGCAAAAGATACGAAATCCAGCTCTTAATTAAAACACTATAAATTCCAACTACAACAACAACAACAAAAAAATGAACGTAACCTTCATCCCGACTTATCCATATCAATAACGAATTCTTCCGATGTGTCTGTCCTTTTTTTTTTAAATATTTGTTTCTCTTTATCGAAGAAAAGAATCTTTTGTTGTCAGTATAAAGCCACAGACGACCGAAATTTGCTCTGATACTTTATATTCTTGTAATTTTTTTATTTCCCTTCTTCGTCACGTGTTTGTTATGTACGTAGTTGGGAAAAAAACAGCAGGGGGCGTCCGTTTGAACATGATTAATTTGGGAGATCGTTATCGATGGGGGTGGAAGAGAGGGGGGAGTCGCTCAGGAGAGAATTTAATTAATGTGGGTGGCAGACGATAAACGAGGCAATTATGGTAACTAAATGCCCGTGATGAATATGGTTTAGAGATTTCTTGAAAACACTTGCAATATTCTTTATCTCAATTCTTAACTCCAAGTCATAAAAATGAAAAAAAAAAAGGTTATTATACAAATGCAACAGAGCGTTAACACAATTTCATCATTTAATTTGGAAGACGAGAAAATTATCAAAAGTGGAAATCTGTACATACAGGCGAACTAAATAAAAAGAATCTGAAAAGTATCTTAGTTAATAAAATAAGATGCCTGTTTATTTGTCTGTTCGTCTGTTAGTCGCGTAGTAGAAAATCTAAGCGCCCCCACTGCTACGAAATTCGGTACAGCTATAGTACAGACCAGGACCCATAACACCATTTTTTCAAAAATTTGAATTAGTTTTATATTCATTTTATATTGAAACGTAAATTTGAGCTATTTTCACAGAAATCGGCCCCTTCGCGACCGAAAATATTAATACATAAATAAAAATAAATAAATTAATATATTTGACAATTTTATTTTTATACTGTTCCATTGGAAGATTCAGTGTTCAAACGATTGTAATTTTTAGCAAGCATATGGAGGGATACAATCGTATTTTAATACTTAATGCCGGTTCAGCAGTTGTCACGTACTGTTTTCGATAAATTTAAAATAATTATTTTTCCACACAGAGCACGATATATCTCCAAAGAATTATGTAAATCGTAAAAAATTGCGGTACGATAATTCAAACAGATAAAATTCAGCGGTTTATTTATTTTGGAAAAACTCGGACTAGAATAAGATCGTTTATTTTTTGGTGTTTTTTTCCCTCGTCAGTTACAAAGCAAAAAAAAAAAATGAAAGTTAAAATTATGTTAAACAAGAAAGATTAATCATGCATAAAGCATTGATTATGAAACACTTTCTAACTGAAACGCAATTTTATTTTAAACATCTCTAAAATGAGATATATTCAGCGGTGATATATTTTGAATTATCACAGTGTACTATAGTAATTTATTATATTTGAAAACTTAAAACCTCATGGAAAAAAATGATTTTGGGACACCATGTATAGGGAAAATATTGGAATCATATCGAAAACCACAACTCGGAGTTTTGACGGATCTACACGTTGTGAGACCTCTAGAACACGAACAAACTATTTTTAGCGTGACGTCTGTGTATGCGTGTCTGTCTGTGCAATGTATGTGTCCACTCTAGCTGAAAAAACTAATTGACCAAATTTTGCAAAATTCAGTATACAAGTCACTTGTGAGTGGCCATTTTGCTGATTAGATGTTGATTCAATTTGGAAAAAAGAACCAGACTTTTTTTTTTTAAGAAATGGCCCTCAAAAATCGTATGTATGTACTCTAACTGAAAGACTAACTCACCAAATATAACAAAATTTTGTGGATAAGTCAGTTGTAGGTTATCCTGATGTTGATTAAATTTTGGTATTGTTTGGAAAATAAAAATCTACCTTATTTTGCGAACTGACCTGCAAAAATCACCAAAATCTAAAATAAACAACAACATACGTTCAATGTATATCAATTAAATGCTTGTTTCATACGTAATGTTTAACGATGAAAAGAATAAAGCAAACCCCATTAATCTCGGACTAGCCGTTCTCGAGATATTATAGTTTTCTCGCATTTTTGCCACGCCGCCTTTAAAAATACGTCCAGTTACCAAATAAAAACGATAATTGATATATAAAAGGACAAATTCGGTGTAATTTCAAACAATTATGCGTGTTATTTTGTGCAATTAAACCCAATTTAATGAATTATGAATGAAATAAAGAGAGAATGAATTTGAGTCTGTTGGGAAAGTCACGTGCTGCCCACATCAGATCTTTTAATTCTCCTCTAGGGGTGCTGCAGTCATTTTTATTCGATCGGACATGGTTGTGTGGCGTTTGGGAGTCGCCGGGCTCCGAACCAGGGGCCCTTTGCTTACAAGACCGACATTATAATCACTGAGCAAAAGCTAGCTTCTCCTCCGTTCTTATAATTCGGGTACAGTTTCCAAGCACCTTTTGATCAGATGTCTTTGCTGCCGCACACTCCCTCACCTGATGAGAAGGCTCCGGTTTAATTTCGGCGAGGAGGGGGGCCGCTGATAAACCCCCGTGTGTCTTCCCGAAATGCAGTTGAGGGGCTGAAGGCCGGGAGGCGTGTTGTCTCGGGCGTGTGACGTGGGTCGTTGTCAACCAGGAAGTGAGTGGCAAGGTCTTCGACTCCGTGTGGTGCTGCCATCTCATGTTGAGAGGTGAAATAGTTGGAGAGGAAGGTTTTTCGTGCTCGTATGTCCAGGGTAACCACTGTGGCGATTGGGAGTCGCCGGGCCCCGAACCAGGGACCCTTTGCTTACAAGACCGACATTATAAGCACTGAGCAAAAGCTAGCTTCTCCTCCGTTCTTATAATTCGGGTGCAGGTCCCAAGTATCTTTTGATCAGATGTCTTTGCTGCCGTAGTTGTTTTACTATAGATAGACCTAACATATACACTCATAAGCCTTTCCCTACAACGTTACTGAGGTGCACATTATTCATATTATATTTAATATAGAAAATTACATTCCTTTTTTTTTACATATCCAGGATTATTTGAAGCAAACATTTATTATTACTATTAATTCCCAAGCAATCCCCGCATGCTTATCTAATACAAGGAAAAGTCCAGACTGTCACCGGACGCAACTGACCAGTGGTCACTGCAACGCATTCCTTTCACTCTCTGCTATCTACATCTTCCACTCAGCTGGATTAAAAGAACATCTTATCTCAGCATCCCTGTCCGTTAACATGAGTGACTCTCTTTCATCAGCTGCTTTGTCAGCGAACAAAGAGCTACCCCACCGGAAATCGTCTGCTACTTGTTTATCTTTTATCCCCCTAGCGATGGATCATTATTTTTTTATTTAATTTTCCTTATCAGAATTAATACAGAGAAAGTCATGAGATTCGCTTTAAATGCAATAACCTAGAACTTTAGCAGAAGTGATGACTTTAAAATTCTGGTGGATTGGTCATAGGCGGCAACACGGGGGGAAGGGGGGGGCTAAAGGTGCATCAGCACCCCTATTACAAATTCAGCAAACACTCCTTTTTACTTAACAACTGCCCCATATTCCTACAATTTTCAGTTTCTCTCTCTTTTTTACTGTCGAAAATTCGAATTCGAGTTTTCGACGGGAAAGCATGTTTCAAGCATCCTTGATCACGAATCGAACATTTTTGAGGTATGTGGTGTGTGTGTGTGTCAATGAGTCTGTGGAGACTATAACTGACGAACGAATGGCCCGATTCGAACGAAATTTGGTACTACAATTACAATCCGTGAATACTGGAAACCTATTGTTTTTATACGCAATCGAATGTTCAGAAATTTTGATAAAATCACCAAAAAATCAAAACCTCTAATAAAGTTACGCAAATAGACATTTCTTATGTAATTTTTCATTAGAAAACGATTCACATAAGTTTTAGAATGCTAGAATTTTCCCAGTTCTTATTGTCAAATATTTTCCAAGCTCTTATCGTCAAATATTTTTTAGCTCTTATCGTCAAATATTTTCAAGCTCTTATCGTTAAATATTTTTCAAGCTCTTATCGTCAAATATTTTCCCAGCTCTTATCGTCAAATATTTTCAAGCTCTTATCGTCAAATATTTTCCCAGCTCTTATCGTCAAATATTTTCAAGCTCTTATGGTCAAATATTTTCCTAGCTCTTATCGTCAAATATTTTCCCAGCTCTTATCGTGAAATATTTTCAAGCTCTTATCGTCAAATATTTTCCCAGCTCTTACAGTCAAATATTTTCAAGCTCTTATCGTCAAATATTTTCAAGCTCTTATCGTCAAATATTTTCCAAGCTCTTATCGTCAAATATTTTCCAAGCTCTTATCGTCAAATATTTTCCAAGCTCTTATCGTCAAATATTTTCCAAGCTCTTATCGTCAAATATTTTTCAATGTTTGGGTACAACGGTCTGGCTGCGAGGATAAGTCAAAAAAAAAAAAATCGAATGAAATTCAGCTGTGAAATCAAAGAGATATAACTAACATTTTCTGAACATAAAAATTGAAAACACACCATAAAAATATAGTTACATTTACAAATGTTGCGAAAATAGCTATTTAAAAAGAATTTTTTTTTAAAATTTAAAAGCAAATGAGACTATTTATAAGACGTTAACATGTGCTGTTATTGAGATATTTCATGTTTTTGACCTAAAATGAAATAATTCATAAAAGTAAATAAATAAATAAATAAACCCACTATTATTAAATAAGTGGACGTTCACTAAATGATTGTATTCCGAAATGAATGCGTATCATTTTTTAGTTAACACGATTCGCTCTCAAGATATTGAACATATTATTTCCTTCATAAATGATGCTCTATATTAATCAAAGAATTTCAGAAAATAGAATAAAATTTGACATGATATCCTCTATTAATAAATATCAGAAGTGCATTACTTATCAAAAACGCAAATCACAAAATATCTTATCAGATTTTTCGAAAATTGAATTAAGATTTATGAAACCTAAATTATATTAAAATGTGTTAGCTAATTTTTATATGTTTTATTTAGAAGCGAATGTCATAACTTACAGAATGATAACATGCGCCATTCTTAAGATATTGTATGTTTTTTATTCTATTGATTTCGAAATTAGTAGATAAAGCCATGTATTGGGTACGACAAATTTATTTTTAATTTGATTCAGAGAATTGTTTAACTTATTTTGCACATCCTGAATTATTTGAAATAAAACAATTCTTACTATCAAATGTCTGTTTTACTCTCCACATTTATCTGATGCAGAGAAGAGTCTTAGCTTCCACTGGATACAACTGACCACTGGCCACTCTTTCCCTTTTCCCCTATCAGTATATTCCACTCAGGTGGATTAAGAGAACATTTTACCTCAGCACCCCTGTCCCTAAAAGGGAGTGATTATCTTTCAGCACTGCCTTTGTCACCGAACAAAGCGCTATCCCACCAGGAATCGTCTGCTCCTTGTTTTCTTTCATCCCCTTTCATGGGCGATGCGACAGAGGATAATTCCTATTTAATTTACCTTAACGAAATTAAGAGGGAGAAAACCTTAAGACCTGCTATTGTAGGAATTATACTATGTTAGATTAATGATTACATTAGTCTTAGCTTCTGAACAAATGAATGAAATGTATACAAAAAAATAAAATCTGTACATATGCTATAATCCTTAAAGTTTGTATGTCCTTCTATCTGTCTGTCTTTTCAACTGCACTAATCCACACCATTCATCTGGGGTTAACTAGATTTGGCACTAAACCACCAATCTATAAGGAGCGCGTTTGTGGGGTTTTAGAAGCCGAAGTAATCGTTTAAGGGGTGCTCCACAGTATTGCAAGTGTAAATGCATTCATATGACATAGAGGCTTGAAAGTTAATGCACTGGATAGGCAAGACTTATTTATCTCTATAATTATACCGATAATTTATATATACCTCTTCTGAATATTTTTAATGACACTCTAAAAAGAACGGTTAAAGAAATATTTCTTTAAGAAAAATTCTTCAACTCTGGGAAAATGACTTATTCTTCGATTAATTAAAAAAAAAAAAGTTTGTAACTATCGTCTGTTCCATTAAAATCAGGAGACGATATGATGTGCACTTTTCGACCACCCTGTATTTACTCAATGATGTGGGTTAGTAATTTTAGACGCTATCATAATAATTTGCTTATACATACTGCGCATTGTACACAGTTTCCCATAGAGAGGAACAGACACCACTCGAGAGTAGGGGGGGGGGGGGGAGGCAGGTCGCCAATATTTTTCATTTGAAGCTGGTAAAACATAAAAAATTCACAGAGGGGAAAATCATATATGAAGGGGGCCCCATGATTAATGTTTGTAAAGAACCCTACAATTTATATCGGTCATTGCAGAAAAAGAAATAACCCCCCCCCTACACACACACTGGAATGGAAAGGGGGGGGGTGCCCAATTCCCCAATATTTTTCATTTGAAGATGAAAACATGAAAAATTTATAATGAGGGGGAAATCCTATATGAAGGGGGGGGGGGGGGGATAATAAATATTTGTAAGGAGCCCTACAATTATATGGGCCATTTCAGAAACAGAAATCATAAAAACACCTCCATACATTCCAGTGGGAAGGGGGGAGGAAGAGATAGATCCCCAATATTTCTCATTTGAAGGTGATAAAAACATTTAAAAAAAAAAAGGCGAAAATCATATATAAAGGGGGCCCCCGTGATAAATGTTTGTTAGGGGCCCTACAATTGTATGGGTCAGTGCAGAAAAAGAAATTATTAAAACGTCCCCCCCCCCCCCCCCCCACCGACACACACTCGAGGGGGGCGAGATCCCCAATATTTTTCATTTGAAGATGATGAAAACATGAAAAATTAAAAAAAGTTGAAAATAATATATGAAGGGCGGCCCCGTGATAAATGTTTGTAAGGGGCCTTACAATTTGCACGGGCCATTGAAGGAACAAAAATCATAAAAACGCAATTTATAAAGACTGCCAAATTCCAATTAAAGCAGTTGAAACTTTTCCCGATAATTGCTTCATTGTACCTCAATACCATCAATCACCGACTAATTGAAATCTAGAATATCTTCCTTTAAATCGAAGTAACAAATCTTGAGCCCCCTCCCTCTTTAAATCGAAGTAACAAATCTTGGGCACACTCCCCTCTTTAAATCGAAGTAACAAATCTTGGGACCCCCCCCCCTCCCCTAACGAAATTAAAACAAATTTTCAGCTCAAAATACTCGAGGAAATATAGCTTTGCGTTAAACTGTTTGTTCTCAATTACTGGGACCATCTACCGAAAATTGATTTAAATTCCGGAGTATGCACAGCTTGGCTCTAAAATCGTAGGTTTAACTTTATATCACAAATGACTGATTTTTTTCCTCCTTTTATTTTTCTTGAACACCATGTAACCATAAGGGGAAAAAAGTAATCGGCGGTGGCTACAGTACGATGGAGCCGAAATGGATTCCAGCGAATAACATTTTGAAAAATCTGATGTGATCAGCGCGTGACTTTCTCTACAGACTTAAATTTATTTTCTCTTTATTTCATGAATAATTCCTTAAATTGAGTTTAATTGCACTAAATAGCGGGCATAATTAATTGAAATGGTACAGAATTTACACTTTCAATTCAGCTTTCAATTTCATTTGGCAACTGGACTTATTCTAAAAATCGGTGTAGGAAAAATGCCATAAATACTTAAATACCTCGAGAAAGGTCAGCCCTAGACTAAATGGGGTTGGTCTTATTCTTTTTATCGTCAAAAATTACATATAAAACAAGCATTTAATTGATACATTTGAGCATACGTAGTCATTTATTTTAGATTTTGAAGATTTTTGAGGACCATTTTGCAAACAAAAAGCAAGGTTCTTTTTTTTTTTTGCCGAATCATACCAAAATCTAATCAGCACCAGGGTCACCCACAAGTCACTTACCTATGAAATTCGGTCAATTAGATTTTGAGTTAGAGTGGATACATACATTGCACAGACAGACAGCCACACACACAGAGATGCCAAGCTAAAAATAGATTTTTCGTGTTCTAGAGGTCCTAAAACGTGTAGATCCGTCGAAAACTCGAGTTGCGATTTTCGACATGATTCCAATACTTTCCCTATACATTACCATGTATTGCAGGGAAAGTAAAAATCAGATATAGGCAGCACATAACTTTCCCTGCAGACTTATTTATATCTACGTTTTCTTTATTTTAATTAAATTTAATTCACTTTTAATTCAATTTTCGTTCTCATTTAGTAACTGGACTTATTTTCAAAGGTGGCGTAAAGAAAATACGAAAAAACTAAAATATCTCGAGAACGGCTAGTCCTAGTGTAATGGGGTTGGTCTTATTCTTTTCTTCCTTAAAAATTACGCATAAAACAAGCATTTAATAGGTATATTTGATCATACGTAGTTTTTTTTTATTTTAGATTTTGGCGATTTTTGCGGACCATTTTGCAAAAAAAAAAAAAAAAAAAGGCAGGTTATTTCTTTCCGAATCGTACCAACATCTAATCAGCACCAGGGTGTACCACAAGTGACTTATCTACCGAATTTTCTGAAATTCGGTCCATTAGTTTTTCAGCTAGAGTAGATACAGTCTTATGCAGGCCATTTCGTAAAAAAAGGCGGGTTCTTTTATCCCGAATCGTACCCAAAACTAATCAGCACCAGATTCGCCCACAAGTAACTTACCTACCAAATTTTATGAAATTTGGTGCATTAGTTTTTTTGTTAGAGTGGACACAAAATCTAGACAGATAGACACACAGACGCCACGCTAAAATTAGGATTTTCGTATTCTAGCGGTCTCGAAACGTGTAGATCCGTCGAAAACTCGAGTTGCGATTTTCGGCATGATTCCAATACTTTCCCTATACATTACCACGTATTACAGGGAAAGTAAAAAAATTCTATCTAGCTCTACATATTTTGATAACAATGCCGGATATAAAATTTCGTAAAAAGCTATTAATATTTCTGGTTGCTATTACGTGCACAAACAATCGACCACAGACACGCATCACTCCAAAAATAGTCAAAACGTGTTTAGGAGGTCTTAAAACATATATTGGTATCAAAATCTCGAATTCAAAAATTTTTGCGAAAACAATACTTTGTCTGTACTATATTACATAGCATGAGAAAGTTAAAATCGATTTATCAAGGTGTACGTGCTCCTTAATATACGGGATTTTATCAACCGATATTTCATCAACGTACTGGTCTGCATAATGGACACAAAGTTTCCCGCTCAAAATTATTCCGGGAAAATAGCCATGCGTTTAACTGCCCTTAATTGTTCTGGCATCGACCAGCATACGCATTAATTAAATTCCGACGCATCTAAGGGCTTTAAAACGGCCGGCCAAATTAGGAGAACCTTGCGAACGAGGCTATTTTTTTTTTCTACTCTCGTTCACAGGCCCCTCCCCATCTCTCGATTGCGATAACTGGATGACGAAAAAAAAATCGATAATAGCGATTAATGGGAACGATTTCGAGAGTATCTGGGTTTTAATGAATGTGAATTTATCGACAAGCAAACTGGTAATTAATACATTGATTTCTGTAATAAATTAATAATCGTCAGTAGTATTCTCTGAATTCTAAAGTGTAGTTCCATGATACAACAACTCTAGTAGCAATCAAATATTGGCAGTCAATAATAGAAATATTGGACTAGTATGAAAAAGTGGACATTTTGACGTAATTAGCCCAATATTGGCTTAAAATATTTGGGGGGGGGGGGGATATTACGCCCATATTGGCGTTTCATTGGAAATATTTCCAATATAACACCAATATTGGCGTAATATTGTAATGGAAATATTTAGCCGATATTGGAGGCCAATGTAACCCCACTATTTTTCCAATATTGGGATTACATTGGAAATATTTTCAATGTAATGCAAAGATATACAATTTTGGACCAATATTAAATACTACTAGGGAAGTAAATATAACAACTTCATTCTTGGGTAAAAGCTTATATATATAAATCGCCATGAAAAGTATCACGTGTTAAAAAAATTCTATCTTTCTCTCTCGCTCGATATATATATATATATATATATATATATATATATAGATAGATATAAAGCAAAGCATATTGGACTCTGTTTTAACTATCTAACAGCAATGGGGTTATACGAGTATATATGTGTTGTTGTTGTTGAAACCCAGACCGTCCGACCTACCAGAAAGGTGTAAGGTAACTTCTTGGACGGTCGGGAAGTGCCACCCAATTTAGACCGGAACCCAGTGGGGGAAGCATCCAAAGGGACCGTACCCTCCTTCCCCTACCACCAACCTCTCGGAAGGACTTTCGGACCCACATGTTTAACGTGATCGTACTCCGCATGAACACGGCGGCAGTTTTGGCAGTGGCTGGAATCGAACCCGGGTCTACCGAGTGCAACTCCAGCGCGCTAACCAATGGGCTACCGCGCCCCAAGAGTATATATGTGTGTGTGTGTGTATAATTTATTTCGACTCAGACCGTCCGACCTACCCGAAGGTGTAAGGTATCTATTTAGACTGTCGTGGCAGTGTCACCTAATTTAAACCGGAACCCAGTGAGGGTGACATCGGCAGGAACATTACCCCCCGTCCCTTACCACCCACCTCTCGAAAATACTTTTAGGCACACATATTTAACATGCCGGTACGCTGCGTGAATACGGGGACAGTTTGGGCAGTGCAGGGAATTGAACGCGGGTATTCCGACAGCAATCCTTGTGCTTTAACCACTGGATTGTCCCGCACCTAAATCTTACAATCTTAATAATCTCAGTCCGATTAGACCAATTTATATATTATGAAAATAATGTAATTTTTATATTTCCATTAAATAAGTGCCCGCTACATAAATAATACAGATAACACCATATTCCAAATCTCGATCACATACCAAGACGTACACAACTATTATGCATATTCGCTAATGGACAATACGATCCACCCATCCTGTAGGTGTGGTTTGATCAGTTAGAAAAATTCCGGAAAGGATCCGCTATAAAAATCGGGAAGGTTTAAAACGCACGAAAAAATATATTTATTTTAAAAATTCACGAAATCGTCTACTAATAAATAGTATGGATTCCGTTCAAAGTTTATTTGAAAGATAATTTTTCGATCTTTCTGGTGATGCCGAAAACTCTGATAATATTTGAGGTTGTTAAGGAATTAATCTATCTAAATATCGCCCAAAATCGTCGCAAATCGGATTAAAATGTAAAATAACTAAAAATTGATTCAAAATTTAAAAAAATAGCGCCGAGGTGCACCTATTCGGGCCCTGGTGTACATATGTACAAAATTTCATGGCCGTACATAGCTTAGACTTCCCGCTACAGACTGCACACACACACCTTCCTTTATTATATAAAATTTTCACTAATTTGACAATACTTGAGAACTTTATAACTGGTCTTTTTATTTATAAATATTCTTATTCATTAAACAACGCTCTACAACTTTATAATTGGCCTTTTTCGTCTATCTCAATCTGTTACCGTATTCATAATCCAACTTCTGAAATTATCCGCTAAGTGCGCTGCATTCACGCTTATTCGAAAGGGAATGATCACTTTAGAGATAGATCTACCGTGTACATTCATGGCCGTTTCCTTACAAAGTTATTGTGGTGCTTAAGAACTTTATCAGAACCCCTGTATAGAAGAAGCCGCAAAAGGTATTAAACTGTCAGAAGCAGGCGTAAAATGAGGGATTATCTATTACACTAGATCTCTGTCTATATTGGGAAAACGAAGTCCAGGACTAAGTACCCCTCCCCCCAATTAAACATACCCCCCCTCTTCCTCCCTCATATATCCTAGACACGCCTATAATCAGAGGAACTTCAATTTGGGCCGTTTAGAATTTTTTTTTACATAAGCGGTTTATTATACGAGAAAAATATCTTTAAATCAAATCGTCATGGCTACAATTTAATTAAACACATAATTTTTTTGTGATCCTTTCGTTACACGGTAAAGTACATTAATTGAGCTACTCGTGCCAATAAACCAATCAGAGATTCACTAAATTAGTCAAATGAATAAATGATGTTCTTTGGAATGCAAAAGCGTAAAAATAAAACTACCTAAGTGTAAAAAAGAAAAAAACATTTTTTTTTTTTTTTTGAAAGTAAGAATTGAAAGAAGCGGATGGATAAAAAAAGCTTATCTCATGAATTCGAATTAGATGACTTGATTTCTTTTTTCCAGGGTATTAATCCGGAGTTTGTGTAGCGGTGTTTGTTGTATCAGAAAAAGGATATTTAATACCGGAGCAAGATTAAATTAACTGGAGTTTAACTCAACTCTACCTTCTCATACCAAAATCCATTTTTAAGTAGCTTCTTATTTTTTTGTCTTTTTGCAAATTTTTCAAGAAAAAATTTGAAAAATCTGAATAGTTAGTTCAAATGATTACAATTATAGCATGTTACCCTCCATTTTAAAGAACTTGAAAAACATTTTCGATTAATACTAGGTTTGACAATGTATTCCCTCGAGTATACCCCCCCCCCCCCCCCCCAATGGGAGAACTAATCGCGCTCAGAAATTCGCTACGAGTTCCGGTGTAGTATTTATCAGTTTGCCATTTATTCAGTTTGCATCTTAAATCCGGAACAACGGCGGGTAAACTTTCAAGTTATACAATGCATGTCGGGAATGTTAAAAAAAAAATCCCACGATCTACGAAAATTGCTACTTGGATATTTCCTTGGATGAGTCGGACGGCCTGGGTCTTCCATGATCTACGAAAACAAATTTAAACATTCATTAGATGTGATGAGCACATGACTTAACCTTTGGACTCAAACTCATTTTCTTCTTATGTCATTAATAACTCATTAAATTGAGTTTAATTGCACTAAATAACACGCATAATTATTTTCAATGACACTGAATTGGCACTTTTATTAAGTTCTCGTTTTCATTTTGTAACGGAACGCATTTTCAAAGCCGGCGTAGCAAAAATGCAAAATATAAATAAATAAATAAAATCTATCTATCTATCTATATATAATAATTGCCAAGTGTCCGTCTGCCACGCTTTTTTCAGGCACTTCCCGAATAGATAGAGACTTGCAATTGGGTAAACGGGTCGTTCGTTCGATGAAACCATCTGGAAAAATCGATTTTTTCGAAAACGTTCTATACAGGGGGTATACCAAAACGTTCGAAAAGTGAAATCATAGGAAAGCATGCTTTGCGATGAGATAGAGACTTCAAATTTGGTGTATGGGTAAACCGTTTGAAAAGGAAAAAGTGTACAATTTCAGATTTCGAATATTTTCTACTTCAAATTTGGAGTATGGGTAAATCGTTCGAAAGGAAGAAAGTGTGCAATTTCAGATTTCCAATATTTTCTACTTAAGGGGGTGCTGCACACCAAAACGTTCGAAAAGTGAAATGATGGGAAAGCATGCTTTGCGATGAGATAGAGACTTCTTCTTCTTCGACCCAGACCGTCCGACCTACCAGAAAGGTGTAAGGTATCTGTTTGGACGGCCGGGAAGTGCCACCCAATTTAGACCGGAACCCAGTGGGGGAGGCATCCACAGGGACCGTACCCTCCTTCCCCTACCACCAACCTCTCGGAAGGAGATAGAGACTTCAAATTTGGTGTGACAAATTTGAGAAAAGACTCTTTTAAAATTTGATAGAGGCTTGAAATTAGGCATATGCACTAATCATTTGATGAAAACACCCCAGACGAATATAGTTTTTTAAGAACGTTCGTTTAAGGGGGTGCTCTAGAGGAAAACTTTCGAAAGGTGAATTGATAAGAAAACAAACTACAAGATGAGATAGAGATTAGAAATTGGGTGTATGGGTAGATAGTTTGGAAGGAAGAAAGTGTACAATTTCAGTTTTCCAATATTTTATACTTTAGGGGGTGTTGCACACAAAAATGTTCGATTTTCGGAATGAAGTAGAAATATCCCTTTTAGAACGTGATAGAGGCTTGATATTTGGTATATGGGCGAATCATGTGATAGAAAACCCAAGAAGAATGGAGTTTTTCAAAAATATATATATTTAAGGAGGGTGGGTACTCCACAAAAAAACATTCGAAGGGTGAAATGATAGAAAAAGTATACTTTGCGATGAGTTAGAGTCTTCAAATTTGGAATACCGGTAGATAGTTTGAAAGGAAGAAAGTGTGCAGTTTCAGTTTTCAAACATTTGCTATTGTACGGGATGCCGCACAGTAAAATGTTCGATTTCACAAACAACTGAAAAACGCCTCTTTTAGAGTGTGATAGAAGCTTGAAATTTACTATATGGGCTAATCATTTGATGAAAAAAAACCTAAGATTATTACGGTTTTTCAAAATGATCATTTAGGGGGGGGGGGGTGCAACACAGAAAACCGTAAACGCGTTCGAAATACGGTTGATAAGTGATAGAAAAACATGCTCCACTACAGGATAGAGACATCAAATTTTGTGTACTGGTAGATTGTTTGAAAGGAAGAAAGTGTGCAAATGTCAGATTTCCAATATTTGCTACTTTAGGAGGTGCCGAGCGCCAATATGTTCGATTTTCGGAATAAATGAGACACTCTTGCTTTTAAATATGATAGAGGCTTGATATTTGGTATATGAGCCAATCAGCTGATAAAAAACACAACACGAACAGAGTTTTTCAAAAATGTTCATTTATGGGTGTGCTCCAAAGAAAAACGTTCGAAAGGGGAGATGATAAAATAGCATGCTTCGGGATGAGATAGAGACTCTAATTTGGTGTTCTGGTAGATAATTCGAAAGGACGACGTGCGCAATTTAAATTTTCCAATATTTTCTTCTTTAGGGGGGTTCTGCACACTAAAATATTCGATTTGCCGAATAAATGTGAAACACGAATTATTCAAAAATTTACGTTATTCAGGGGTTGCTTATTGCGAGACCGTAGATTTTCAACGGGTATTAGGCTAGTATATACTAACTGCCAAGTGTCCGTCTGTCTGTCACGCTTTTTTTAGGCACTTCCCGAATAGATAAGAGACTTGCAATTTGGTACACGGCTCGGTCGTTCGATAAAACCCCCTTGAAAAATCGAATTTTTCGAAAACATTCTATAGAGGGGGTGCCCAACACCAAAACGTTCGAAAAGTGAAATGATGGGAAAGCATGCTTTGCGATGAGATAGACACTTCAAATTTGATGTATGGGTAAACCGTTTGAAAAGGAAAAAGTGTACAATTTCAGATTTCGAATATTTTCTACTTAAGGGGGTGCCGCACACCAAAATGTTCGATTTACCGAATAAATGAGAAAAGGCTACTTTAAAATGTGATAGAGGCTTGAAATTTGGTATATGGCCTAATCATTTGAAGAAAACACCCAAAACGAATATAGTTTTCTAAAATGTTCGTTTAGCGGGTGCTCCACACTAAAACGTTCGAAAAGTGAAATGATAGAAAAGTATGCTTTGCGATAAGATTGAGACTTCAAATTTGGTGTATGGGTAAACCGTTTGAAAGGAAGAAAGTATACAATTTCAGATTTCGAATATTTTCTACTTAAGGGGGTGCCGCAGTCCGAATTGTTCGATTTACCATATAAATGAGAAACGACTACATTAAAATTTGATAGAGGCTTGATATTTGGTATATGGGCGAATAATACTATAGTAAACCCAATGAAAATGGATTTTTTCAAAAATGCATATTTAAGGGGGGTGGGAACAGTACACAAAACATTCGAAAGGTGAATTGATAGAAAAAGCATGCTTTGCAATGAGATAGAGACTTCAAATATGGTGTAGGGGTAAATAATTGGAAAGGTAGAAAGTGTGCAATTTCAGTTTTCCAACATTTGCTATTGTAGGGGGTGCCGCTCACTAAAATATTCGATTTGTCGAAAGAACTGAAAACGCCTCCTTTACAATGTGATAGAGGCTTGAAATTTAGTATATGGGCTCATCATTTGAAAAACAAACCCAAGATGAATACGGTTTTTCAAAAATGTTCATTTATGAGGGTGCAACGCAGAAAAACGTTCAAAAGATGAAGTGATAGAAAAACATGCTTCACGATAAGATAGAAACTTCAAATTTGGTGTACGGGGAGATAGTTTGAAAGCAAGAAAGTGTGCATTTTCAGATTTCCAATATTTGCTACTTTAGGATGTGCCGCACACCAATATGTTCGATTTTCCGAATAATGAGACACTCTTCATTTTAAATGTGATACAGGCTTGATATTTGGTATATAAGCCAATCATCAGATAAAAAACTCAAGATGAACAGAGATTTTCAGAAATATTCATTTATGGGTCTGCTCCACAGAAATGAAAAATTCGCATGCTTCGGGGTGAGATAGAGACTTTCATTTGGTGTACGGGTAGAAATTCAAAAGGAAGAAGTGCGCAATTTAAGTTTTCCAATATTTTCTTCTTTAGGTGTTCTACACGCCAGAATATTCGAGTTGCCGAATAAATGTGAAACGCGAATTATTCGAAAATTTACATTATTCGGGTGTTGCTTATTATGAGACAGTTGATATTCAACGGGTATTCTTCTAGCAAAATCTTATAAAACTCGAGAACGGCTAGTCCTAGCGTAATGGCGTGGGTCTTATTCTTTTCATCGTTAAAAATTACGTATAAAACAAGCAGTTAATGGATATATTTGAGCATACGTAGTTTTCTATTTTAGATTTTGACGATTTTTGCGGGCCATTTCACAAAAAAAGGTGGGGATTTTTTTTTCGAAACGTACAAAAAATCTAATCAGCACCAGGGTAACCCACAAGCGACTTATCTAAAGAATTTTGTGAAATTCAGTCCATTAGTTTTTCAGCTAGATTGGATACAGGCAATATCTGCGGGCCATTTCGCAAAATAAGGCGGGTTATTTTATCCCGATTCGTACCAAAAATTAATCAGCACCAGGGTGACACCCAAGTGACTTATCTACCAAATTTTATGAAATTCGGTTCATTAGTTTTTGAGTTAAAGTGGATACATACATTGCATATAGGCAGATACACGGACACACACACACAGACGTCACGCTAATAGTTTTTTCGTATTCTAGAGGTCTCGAAATGTGTAGATCCGTCGAAAACTCAAGTTGCGATTTTCGGCATGATTTCAATACTTTCCCTATACATTACCATGTATTGCAGGGAAAGTAAAAAGAACAACATGCAAATTTCCCAACTGCCAAGACTACATTTGCGTGGTATGTGAAACATGCATGATTAACTTGTGTTTAAACAGAGAAAAACTGCTTCAAAGCGTTTCATGAGGTCTAGTGAAAAATTATTAATTTTGCTTCTGTGCAGAGAATTATTTTGTGCATAGTTGTCTAATTTTCATTATAATGCTCAAATGTCAGGTGAATGCACAGCTTTCCAGATCTGCAAACATTAAAAATTTGTAAATAAAAGGCCAAATATGTGAAAAAGAATTTTTTTAGTATTTTTTCATAGGTCCTAGGTTCATAAATATCTAAAACATATTAAAGTTCTAGAAAAATGTGCGCATTTAAGGGTTAACTATAAAATTTGGTCCATTAATTTTGGGATTAAAGTGGATGCACACACACATGCGCACACAAACACACAGACACACACACACACACTAAAAACAGTTTTTTCGTGTTCTAGACGTCTTAAAACGTGTAGATCCGTTGAAAACTCGAGTTGCGATTTTCGACCTGATTCCAATACTTTCCTCATACATTATCATGCACTCCAGGGAAAGTAAAAATATGATGAAGGCAGCACATGCCTTTCCCTGCAGACTGATATCCACGTTCTCTTTATTTAAATTATATTTAATTCACTTTTAATTCAATTTTCATTCTCATTTGGTAGCTGGACTCATTTTCAAAGGTGGCGTAGAGAAAATACGAAAAAACTAAAATAACTGGAGAACGGCTAGTTCTAGTGTAATGGGGTTGGTCTGATGATCTTATTATTTTCTTCGTTAAAAATTACGTATAAAACAAGCATTTAATGGATATATTTGAGCATATACGTAGTTTTTTATTTTAGATTTTGACGATTATTGCTGGCCATTTTGCAAAAAAAGGCAGGTTATTTTTTTCGAATCGTACTAAAATCTAATCAGCACCAGGGTAACCCACAAGAGACTTATCTACAGACTTTTGTGAAATTCGGTCCATTAGTTTTGGAATTAGAATGGACACACACACACAGACGTCGCGCTAAAAATAGTTTGTGTTCTAGACGTCCCAAAACGTGTAGATCCGTCGAAAAATCGAGTTGCGATTTTCGACCTGATACCAACACTTTCTTCATACATTATCATGTACTGCAGGGAAAGTAGAAACGCAATTCACCAGACTTGTTTTCTTTTTATATATCACTTCACTTCCTTCGCAACACATTCTCCATTTTTTAAATCTCAATTTTTTTTTTTTTTTTTTTTATCCACACTCAACTACTTTTGCTTTTATTGGCTCGGAATTAAAATAAAAAAACATCTCTTCATTTAACTAATTTGTTGAATCGTTTATTGGTCACATAACACGCGTGGTTTAATTATCGTTCTTTGCTGTTTAAAGGATAGCAGTCAATTAAGAGCTTTTATAAATGCCGAATTAAAACCGTTTCCAGAACGATTTGATTAAAGAATTTTATATCTTGTTAAGAAATACATTTAAATTGCTTCCAAACTGTAGGAAACTTTTATCTTAATTTTGAATGCACGATAAAAAAAAAAATCTGATGTGGGCAGCACATGACTTTCCCTGCAGACTTATATACAGGTTCTCTTTATTTCAATTAAATTTAATTCATTTTTAATTCAATTTTCGTTCTCATTTGGTAACTGGACTTATTTTCAAAGGTGGCGTAGAGAAAATACGAAAAAACTAGAATATCTCGAGAACGGCTAGTCCTAGTATAATAGGGTTGATCTTATTCTTTTCTTTGTCAAAAATTACGTATAAAACAAGCATTTAATGGATATATTTGAAAATAGGATTTTTTATTTTTGTTTTTGAAAAATGGCGCAAAAATCGTCAAAATCTGACAGGTAATTTTCTCCCAAATCGTATCAAAATCTAATCAGTACCAGGGTAACCCGCAAGCGACTTATCTACCGAATTTTGTGAAATTCGGTCCATTAGTTTTTTAATTAGAGTGGATATAAAATCTGCACAGACAGACACACAAGCTAGAGTGGATACAGGTAACTTTTGCGGGCCATTTCGCAAAAAAAGGGCGTGTTCTTTTATCCCGAATCGTACTAAAAGTTAATCAGCACCAGGGTCACACCCAAGTTACTTACCTACCAAATTTTAGGAAATTCGGTCCATTAGTTTTTGAGTTAGAGTGGATACATACAATGCACAGACAGACAGACACACACACACACACACACAGACGTCACGCTAAAAATAGTTTTTTCGTATTCTAGAGGTCTCGAAACGTGTAGATTCGTCGAAAACTCAAGTTGAGATATTAGGCATGATTCCAATACTTTCCCTATACATTACCATGTATTGGAGAGAAAGTAAAAAGAAGAAAAATTTGACAGCACATGACTTTCCTTATAGTCCCATATTCATTTTCTCTTTATTGCTTTAGTAAGGCGTTAAATTGGGTTTGATTGCACAAAATAACATGCATAATTATTTAAAATGACACTGAATTTGCACTTTTAATCGAATTTTCGTTTTCATTCGCTATGTGGGTGTATTTTAAAAACCGGCGTAGCAAACATACGAAAAAACTAAATATCTCGGGAACGGCTGGTTCTAAAGTAAAGGGGTTGGAACCTTGCATCGTCAAAAACTATATAAAAAAAATCTGATGTGGGCAACACATAACTTTCCTTATATAATGCAATGAATTTACTACTTTTACAGTTAAAAAAAATGTTATTCTTATAGTAGGTACTTATATTCTTTCCAAGATATTGAATTTTCTTCAATTAGTCGTCATTTTCACGGATTTAGAGTCATTTTTACCCATTTGGCGAGATTTTTGTTAATTTGGCAACAATTAAAAATATCGCCAAGTTGGCGACATTCCACCAAATTCGTCGCCAAAATCTCACCAAACGTTATGGACGGAGAAATAAATTATTCTTACAGCAGATAAATGACTATTGGCGGTCAGATACAAAAGTATTACTCAAAGTATCTTTTTCCATGAATGGAACTAGCTAGATCCTCGAGAATGATGTCACCCAATTTATCGCATGGTATTACATATGAACAGTGAACATGTTTCTGAATAGGAAATATATATATTTTTTTATTTTATATAACTTTTTGATAATTTTTTTGAAAAATGTGCAATATCTCGAGAACGGTTCATGTTGGCGTTTTAAAATTTATGTCAATCGTTTTCTAATGAAAAATTACATAAGAAATGTCTATTTGCGTAACTTTTTTAGCGGTTTTGATTTTTTGACGATTTTTTCAAAATTTCACTCGAAAATTTAGGGGAGTTCTGAACATTCGATTGCGTATAAAAACAATAAGCTTCCAGTGTTTACGGATGGGGATTTTTGTACCAAATGTCGTTCGAATCGGTTCATTCGTTCGTCAGTTATCGTCTCCACACACACACACACATACTTTCACACACACACTCACATACATCACTTCAAAAATTTTTGATTCGTGATCAGGGATGCTTGAAACTTGCTCTCCCGTCGAAAACTCGAATTCGAATTTTCGACCCCGTCACAATACTTTCCTTATACATTATGTACATAAGGAAAGTAACAAACATTTATTGGATACATTTGAGCATAAGTAGTCTTTTATTTTAGACTTTGACGATTTTTACGGGCCATTTATCAATTAAAGGCGGGTTCTTTTTTCCGAATCGTACCAAAATCAAATCATCACCAGAGTATCCCACAGATGACTTAACTACAAAATTTTATGAAATTTGTCCATTATTTTTTGAGTTAGAGTAGATACATACATTGCACAAGCAGAGAGACAGACACACACGCAGACGTCAAGCTAAAACGAGTTTTTTCGTATTCTAGAAGTCCCAAGACGTGTAGCTGTAGATCCGTCGAAAACTCGAGTTGCGATTTTCGACACGATTTCAATGCTTTTCCATTATACCATGAATTGCAAAGAAAGTAAAAGAATCAAATGTGGACAGCATATGATTTTCCCTATATAATGCAATAAATTTACAGTTTCGCAGTGAAAAAATGATATATAGGAACCACTGGAGAATGTTTTTAACGTTGAATTGCACATTTATCGTTTTTTTTTTCGGATGGCAACATGTAAAACTATTTTTCTAAAGTACGCAATTAAATTATATTTCAGGTAATGCTGAATTGAAAATTATCAATATTGATAGCACCAGCAATAAGCAATAAAGTTCAATTATTAACATATTTTAATAATTAATTCATCAATATGACATCATTTTCGTTAACTTAGCGTCATGTTTGCAATTTTGTTTTACTAAATGAGTCACCAAGTTCGCCAAACTGGTCGCCAAGAGTTACAGTCAAACGGAGAGAAGAGAATTTCTTATATTCACATGTGTATATATGAATGTTGGTGAATTAAGAGCATTTCTTATATACACATGTGTATATATGAATGTTTATGAATTAAGAACATTTCTTATATACACATGTATATATACGAATGTTGGTGAATTAAGAGCATTTATTATATACACATGAGTATATATGAATGTTGGTGAATTAAGAGCATTTCTTATACACACATGTGTATATATGAATGTTGGTGAATTAAGAGCATTTCTTATACACATATGTGTATATAAATAATGGTGAATTAAGAGCATTTATTATGTATGTGTATATATGAATGACACACATGTGTGTACACATGTGTATATATGAGTGACACATGTGTATATATAAATGTTGGTGAATTAAGAGCATTTCTTATATACTCATGTGTATATATGAATGTTGGTGAATTAAGAGCATTTCTTATACACACATGTGCATATATAAATGTTGGTGAATTAAGAGAATTTATTATATACACATGTGTATATATGAATGTTGGTGAATTAAGAGCATTTCTTATACACACATGAGTATATATGAATGTTGGTGAATTAAGAGCATTTCTTATACACACATGTGTATATATATGAATGTTGGTGAATTAAGAACATTTTTTATACACACATGTGTATATATAAATGTTGGTGAATTAAGAGCATTTATTATATACACATGTGTATATATGAATGTTGGTGAATTAAGAGCATTTATTATATACACATGTGTATACATGAATGTTGGTGAATCAAGAGCATTTATTATGTATGTGTATATATGAATGCCACACATGTGTATACACACATGTGAGTACACATGTGTATATATAAGTGACACATGTGTATATATGAATGTTGGTGAATTAAGAGTATTTCTTATATACACATGTGTATATATGAATGTTGGTGAATTAAGAGCATTTCTTATACGCACATGTGCATATATAAATGTTGGTAAATTAAGAGCATTTCTTATATACACATGTGTATATATGAATATTGGTGACTTGTAAGGCATCAAAATACAAAACTATAGCACAGATTATCTTCTCTTGTAAATGGAATGAACTAGATCCATGAGAATGATGTTAACAAATTTATCGTATAATATTACGTATGGAAAGTTAATATTAACCATAGCTATAAACTATTGTGAAATATGTCATGTGATTTTTTTTGATAAATTTATTTGAAAACGTACAATATCTGCTAGTGTTTCAAAATTTATATCAATAGTTTTCTAAAGTAAATTACATACGAAATGAATATTTACGCAACATTATTGATGGTTATGAATTTTTGATGATTTTTTTCAAAATTTCATTCGAAAATTTGAAGGGGGGGGGGGGGGTCTTTCGAACGTTTGATCTATAGGATTCTAGAATTCGTTGATTGGAATATTTGTACAAAATTTCGCTCGAAAAGCTCCAACGTTCTATTCCACCGATCTTTGAGGCGAATTTGTTGGATTAATCCTTCACATTATTTATTTATTTTTAAATACATCGAAATGATTTGCGTCATATGATGGGCATACCTTCTACTATATAAGAAATGCTTTTCTCTCAGTCTGTCTGTAACACTTGGTGATGCATTTGGTGAGCTTGGCGAATTAGCAAAGTATCGCCAATTAGCAAAGTATCGCCAGTATTCGCCCCCGATTGACGAAAAGTTCGTCAAAATTGCAGAAATGACGCCTAATTGAATAAATTAATGATTGAAATATTTTAATATATGGACTATATCGCTTATTGAAGATGCTATCAATATTGATAATTGCTTATTTAGAGTTGCGAGAAATATAAGTTAATTGGATACTTTGAAATACTTTTACATGTTGTCATCCGGAATATCTCCAAATGTATTATTTTTTTACTATAAAAGAAATAAATTCATTACATTATATAAGGAAAATCATGTGCTGCCCACATCAAATTTTATTTTAAAAATACATGTGCATGCAAAATGCGCATGGAAATCAGCATAATTCTATATTTTGGCAAAAATATGTGTGGGTGTATAACATTGCATTCTAATGAATTTTTTTTTTTTTTTTGCAATTACTCTATTTTTTTATTTTCTGTAAATTTTCAAACAAAAGCATAAAAATTGCGATTTTCGAGTTCGCGGGCGAACATTATTCAGTTCCCAGTTGCTATGCACTGGACTTTGCAACCGTTGTCACATCCTGCGTCCGTTGCTATGGGAAGCAGTGACGTATTTATAGAGCGGATAATGAATGATAGTTTTCGAACGCAGTTTTGAATTAAATTTCGTCTCGAACAATTTTCGTTGCTGCATCAGTATGTTGTTGTTGAGTCCCAGACCGTCCGACCTACCAGAAAGGTGTAAGGTAACCGTTTGGACGGCCGGGAAGTGCCACCCAATTTAGACCGGAACCCAGTGGGGGAGGCATCCACAGGGACCATACCCTCCTTCCCCTACCACCAACCTCTCGAAAGGACTTACGGACCCACATGTTTAACGTGATCGTACTCCGCATGAACACGGCGGCAGTTGTGGCAGCGTGCAAATCCAGCGCGCAAACCACCGGGCTACCGCGCCCGAAATCTGCCAACAGCACGCGGTGTTCCCAGGTGGTCACCCACCCAAGTACTAACCACGCCCGATGCTGCTTGACTTCAGTGATCTAACGAGAACCGGTGTTTTCAGCACGATAGGGCCGTTGGCGCGCTGCATCACTATGTGAGAATTCGCTGTATATCTAATAAATTAATATAAATATATATGTAATAAATATGTAAGTATAAATAAATATGTAATAAATATGTATGTATAAATAAATATGTAAATTTAATCAAAGGTGCCGGGTATATTTCAGCACAATAATAAAATACTAAAATGTATCAGATTGATGAAAAAAAAAATTCTATACAATCACTTAACCTTCTATTCTTCATATTATAATTTACTACGTCTTGAACAAAATTAGTTTGACTCCAATAACATTTGACAGCATCATTCAGAAAACACTATAAATCAAAATACCACTCAACACAAATCAACAGAATCGAAAACACTGTATCGCTACACAGCATCCTTGTTACTAGTCATCGATAACATGCAGAAAAAAAAAAATTCCTCTTTGTTGTTTCCTTCCAAAAGTGATTTTCGCCATTGTCCACTAACAAAAGCGGAATTCCACACAAAAATCGTCTGCTAAAGTTTTTTTTTTATTACCTCTCTGATGCCTGTTATCTTCTTTTGTGAAGTGGAGGAGCAAGAAATGGCAACAATACTTTGAATTTGATTGATTTTGAAGAGATTTTTATCTTCGACGTTGAGAGTGTAATTTAATCAACGTAATTAATCGTTAATTAAAAGATAATTAGTGATAATTTCTTACAAAAGATTACATTGTGTCAGTGTTCAATCAAAGCAAATTGAATCAAAATACATAAAACTAGTTTTTACGCTTCTCAATGAAATTCTAAAATTAAATGCAGTGTGGCTCGACTCGACTTTCTCATACCTGAATTAATTTTTTTGCTCAATTTTATAAGAAAAATTTTGAAAAATCGGTATTGTGGATCCAAATGATTACAATTATAGCGTGTTTACCCATCACTTTGAAGGGTTCCAAAAATCTTGAAAAAGGGCTTTCGATTGATGCTATACTTAATAATTTAACCCTGAGTGGGGGGTAATGACATCACCATAAAAAAAAAAAATCTGATGTGGGAAGCACATGACATTCCTTATATAATACACTAAATTTACTACTTTTATAGTAAAAAAAAATAGGTTATTCTTATAGTAGATATTTATACACTTCCCCAGATATCGAATTTTCGTCAATGAGTCGTCATTTTCATTGATTTAGCGTCATTTTTATTCATTTGGCGAAATTTTCATTAATTTGGCAACATTTAAGAACGTCGCCAAGTTGGCGACATCCCGCCAAATTCGTCGCCAAAATCACCAAGCGTTACGGACGGAGAAATAAGTTATTCTTACAGCAGGTAAATGATTATTGGCGTTCAAATACAAAAGTATTACTCAAAGTATCTTTTCTCATGAATGGAACGAGCTAGATCCACAAGAATGATGTCACCCAATTTATCGCATGATATTGCATATGAAAAGTGAACATGTTTCTCAACAATTAATATATTATTTTAATTTATGGAATATTTTATAAATTTATTTGAAAAATGTGCAATATCTCGAGAACGGTTCGTGCTGGCATTCTAAAGTTTGTATTAATCGTTTTCTAAGGAAAATTTACATACGAAATGTCTATTTACGTAACTTTATTACAGCTTTTAATTTTTTGATGATTTTTTCAAAATTTCACTTGAAAATTTTGGGAGGTTCTAAACATTCGATTGCGTTTAAACACAACAGGCTTCCAGCATTCACGGATTGTAATTTTTGTACCAAATTTCGTTCGAATCGGTCCATTCGTTCGTCAGTTATCGTCTCCACAGAATCACTGACTGACACACACACACACACACACACATCAGCTCAAAAAGTCTGATTCGTGTTCAGGGATGTTTGAAACGTGCTCTCCCGCCGAAATCTCGAATTCGAATTTTCGACCCCGTCACAATACTTTCCTTATACATTATATGTATATAAGGAAAATAAAAACTGTATGGCGGCTATCTTTCATAGCAGTGATTGAAACAATTAAGTCTTGTCACCATTGACCCATAAATAAAATATTATGCATGACTGCGACAAATTTTGCCCTATGCTGCCATATGTTAAATAAATCTGATGTGAGCAACACATGACTTTCCTTATATAATGCAAAGAATTTACTACAGTTACAGTTAAAAAAAAGTTATTTTTATATTAGATACTTCTATTATTTCCAAAATATTGAATTTTCTTCAATTAGTCGTCATTTTCATAGATTTAGCGTCATTTTTATCCATTTGGCCAGATTTTTGTTAATTTGGCAACAATTAAAAATGTCACCAAGTTGGCGACATTTCGCCAAATTCGTCGCCAAAATCTTGCCAAGCGTTATGGACGGAGAAATAAGTTATTCTTACAGCAGATGACTATTGGTGTTCAAATACAAAAGTATTACTCAGAGAATCTTTTTTCATGAATGGAACGAGCTAGATCCACGAGAATAATGTCACCCAATTTATCGCATGGTATTACATATGAAAAGTGAACATGTTTATCAATAGGAAATATTTTTTTTTAATTTTATATGACTTTTTGATATTTTTTTTTTTAAATGTACAATATCTCGAGAACGGTTCGTGTTAGCGTTCTAAAATTTATGTCAATCGTTTTCTAATGAGAAATTACATAAAAAATTGCGTAACTATATGTGTAACTATTTGCGTAACTTTATTAGTGGTTTTGATTTTTTGACGATTTTTTCAAAATTTCATTCGAAAATTTAAGGGGGTTCTGAACATTCGATTGCGTATAAAAACAATAGGCTTCCAGTGTTTACGGATTGTGATTTTTGTACCAAATTTGGTTCAAATCGGTCCATTCGTTCGTCAGTTATCGTCTCCACAGACCCACTGACACACACACACACACATACACATATTTTCACACACACACACATCACTTCAAAAATGTTTGATTCGTGATCAGGGATGCTTGAAACGTACTCTCCCGTCGAAAACTCTAATTCGAATTTTCGACCCCGTCACAATACTTTCCTTATACATTATGTATATAAGGAAAGTAAAAATCTGATGTGGGCAGCACATGACTTTCCTTATATAATGCAATGTATTTACTACTTGTACAGTAAATACAAAATAAATTATTCTTATAGTAGATACTTATATTTTTTCCAAGATATTGAAGTTTCGTCAATTAGTCGTTATTTTTATTGATTTAGCGTAATTTTATCCATTCGGCGACATCTTCTTTTATTTGATAACATTTTCGTTAATTTGGCAACATTTAAAAAAGTCGCCAAGTTGGCGACATTCCGCCAAATTCGTCGCCAAAATCTCGCCAAGCGTTATGGACGGAGAAATAATTTATTCTTATAGCAGATAAATGACTATTGGCCTTCACATACAAAAGTATTACTCAAAGTATATTTTTTATTGAATGGAACGAGCAAGATCTACGAGATTGATGTCACCAAATTTAACGCATGATAATACATATGAACAGTGAACACGTTTCTCAATAGGAAATATTTTTTTTACATAATTTTACATAATTTTTTGAAAAATGTGCAATATCTCGAGAACGGTTCATGCTAGCGTTCTAAAATTTACGTTGATAGTTTATTAATGAAAAATTACATAAGAAATGTCTATTTGCGTAACTTTATTAAGAGGTTTTGATTTTCTGATAATTTTTTCAAAATTTCGTATGGAAGTTTAGGGCGATTCTGAACATTCGATTACGTATAAAAACAATAAGCTTCCAGTATTCACGGATTGTAATTTTTGTACCAAATTTCGTTCGAATCTGTCCATTTGTTCGTCAGTTTTCGTCTCCACAGACTCACTGACACACACACGCACACATACTTTCACACACACACACACACACACAGACATCACCTCAAAATGTTCGATTCGTGACCAGGGATGCTTGTAACGTGCTCTCCCGTCGAAAACTCGAATTCAAATTTTCGACCCCGTGACAATACTTTCCTTATACATTATTGTATATAAGGAAAGTAAAAATATAAAATTTCGAATAAAATTCAAAGTTTTCGCTCGATTTAAAGAATATTTTATTCTAGTTCTACATTTTTCGATAGCAAAGCCAGATACAAAGTTTCGTGAAAATCCATTAATATTTGTGACCGCAATCATGTACGCAAGAAATAGACCACAGACAGACGGGCATCACTCCAAAAATAGTCAAACATGGTTCTGGAGGTGTTAAAACATAAATTGACATCAAAATTTGGAATTCGAAAATTTTCGAGAAGTAACAATACTTTCTCTACACTATATTATAGTATGAGAAAGTAGAAATTTATTTATTTGTTTACAATGCATGTTGTTAAACATTGAAGAATAATTATATTAATAAAAATCTGATGTGGGCAACACATGACTTTCCTTATATAATGTAATGAAATTACTACTTTTACAGTAAAAAAATAGGTTTTTCTTATAGTAGATACTAATATTCTTTCCAAGATATTGAATTATCGACAATTGGTCGTCATTTTCATTGATTTAGAGTCATTTTTATTCATTTGGCGAGATTTTCGTTAATTTAGCAACATTTCAAAAAGTCGCCAAGTTGGCGACATTCCGCCAAATTCGTCGCCAAAATCTCGCCAAGCGTAATGGACGAAGAAATAAGTTATTCTTACAGCAGATAAATGACCATTGGCGTTCAAATACAAAAGTATTACTCAAAGTATCTTTTTTCACGAATGGAACGAGCTAGATCCACGAGAATGATGTTACTCAATTTATCGCATGGTATTACATATGAAAAGGGAACATGTTTCTCAAAAGGAAATTTTTTTTTTTTATTTTATATGACTTTTTGATAATTTTGTTGAAAAATGTGCAATATCTCGAGAACGGTTCATGTTAGCGTTCTAAAATTTATGTCAATCGTTTTCTAATGAAAAATTACATAAGAAATGTCTATTTTCGTAACTTTATTAGTCTTTTTGATTTTTTGAAGATTTTTTCAAAATTTCATTCGAAAATTTAGGGGGGTTCTGAACATTCGATTGCGTATAAAAACAATAGGCTTCCAGTGTTTACGGATTGTGATTTTTGTACCAAATTTGGTTCGAATCGGTCCGTTCGTTCGTCAGTTATCGTCTCCACAGACTAACTGACACACACACACACATCACTTCAAAAATGTTTGATTCGTGATCAGGGATGCTTGAAACGTGCTCTCCCGTCGAAAACTCGAATTCGAATTTTCGACCCCGTCACAATACTTTCCTTATACATTATGTATATAAGGAAAGTAAAAATTATCGGCTCCGGTAGATTTTACCCCGCTGTCAATACTATAAGTGCAAAGTTTCAGCCTTCTTGGCGAAATTGTGGTATATAGCAAGTTTTCATGCTGCCACTGTAGATATTGCCTATTCCATACAAACAAGCAGATAAAAGCTCGAAAACCATCCAAAGATGCTGTTAAGCACGATTCAAATTAATTGATTTTCAGAAAATGACGTTAAAAAGTGACCGCATAAAAATGAAAGTAACTTTCCTATTTAATATCATTTTCCATCTTTATAATGCAACATATATTGGGTTCCAAAACGAAATTTAACAGCATTCTAACAAATCATTATCATACTCAATACAACTCAACTCAACAGGATCCTACTCATCTTATCACGAGCGGATAAATAGCACAAGACCCACTCCCATTCGACCAATGGGGAATCATTACTGACGATGATGCAAATGGCGTAGGGTACACGTTATTTCGGCTAACGGAGTTTTATTTAACGGCAAGTTTAAGTTTTGTCAATTGATTTTTATCTACATTTAAAAAATATAAATATTGATCAAAAGCTTATCGTTGCAATTATCAGCTCATATCTTATCTCCACAGAATAATTGTTCCTCCTCACCGATAACACACAGAAAGAAATGGATTTTATTGTTCTCTCCTTCTGAATGTATTGTCCACGAACAAAAGCAGTGTTCCATACAAAAATCGTCTGATGAGTTTTTGTCTTCCTGGTGTAATACTTTGTAAAGACCAGGAGAGAAATCTTATATCTATAGTACATTATATGTGTAGCACCAATTAATTTTTTTCTACTTTTATATGCATTAATTTATATGCTTAATGTGCATTTATCGCTCTAAAAAACTCATTAAAAATTTTGAATCTTATATCCCATGGTCATAACCCACTCAAAAATAATTAATATAAAATTAATTGAAAACGAAAATTTTACATCAATTTCTTTATCATTTAAATCGGATAAATTCAATGAAAATCGTCTGCTGTATAAACACACTGGATTTCATTCCGTTGCTAAGCAGCATGATATAATTTTCTTCAAACAAATTTTACGAAAATAATCGTCTGCATAATGATATTAATATGGGAGGTTTCACTTTGCTCATTTTATTAATATCTCGACAACCCCTGGTTCTAGAAATTCTTTCATATAATTTTATATTCGGTGAGTGGTGTTTTCTAAAAAGTATGGGGGGGGGGGGGGTCTAAAATTTCATACAGTCCCCTTAGGGATAAAAAGTTCAGTTAGGAAAAGTTGCATTATACAGAAACTAGTCTAAAGAGAGAAAAAAAACCAATTATCTGCCCTTCTCTCCGTTTGCCTGTAACGCTTGGAGATAAAATTTGGTGACTTTGGCGACTTATTAAGCGAAATATCGCCAATTGTTGAAAAATATCATCAAAATTGCAAAAATGATGTTAAGTTAACGAAAACGACGCCAAATTGATGAATTAGTTATTAAAATATTTTAATACATAGACTGTTATTGCGAATTCTATCAATAATTCATAATTGTCAATTTAGAATTTCGTGAAATATAATATTTCGTGAAATATAATTGGATTTCGAAAAAGTTTTACTTATTGATATCCGAAAAACCGCCCAATGTTAAAAAATTAATCGTTTAAAAAAATAATAATAATAATTTCAGACGTAATCATTTGAAAGCGAATGGTACAAACTTTAGGAACCGTCTAAAAATATTGCACGATTTTTTTTTATTTTAACTTTAATATTAAGAACCGCTTAATTATTTCTCAATTGTATTGATCAAATTAAGTATCTGGATAGATAACCCCCCCCCCCCCCAATCTCCCCCAAATTAATTAAACTCAAAGAAGTGTTGCCGCTTTTCGAAAGAAGATAACAGCCGAAAAAATAATAAAAACTGAAGACGATTTTCGTGTGGAATTGCGCTTTCGTTAGTGGACGAAAGCGGCGTTCTCAGTTGTTCTTTCGTTCGTGGCGAACGAAAGAACAACTGAGAACGAACGATTCCTTTCGGTGTGTTTAATCGATGAAGATAAACAAGGATGCTGTAGAAACAAAGTGTTGTTGATTGTTATGTTGATTTAGTGTTATGAAGTATACTGTCAAGTTTAGTTATACAACTAAACTTTTCCTACATACATCGTATAATATATAGTGAAATTATTGTGAAGGAGTAAAAAATCCGAATTTAAGTTTTCGACCTAAAGCCACTTTTTAAGTATCGCTGAATTCGAATTGATCATTTTTGAGACGATGTCTGTGTGTGTGTGTATGCATGTATGTATGTTAATGTGTGTGTAGATGTATTTATGTCCGTGAGTCTGTGGACGCGATATCGCAAAAACGAATGTAGCGATTTCAAAAAAAATTTGCGTATTATTAAGGCCAGTGAATACGTAAAACCTCTTGATTTTAAAGGCGGTCGAATGTTTGGAAGACCCCCCCCCCCCTCTCCCCACTATCTTCGAATGAATGTTTAAAAGAATCGTTTAAAATCAGGACCTTTAATACGGATAAATAGTCCTCTCAAAAGTAATTTTTAATTTGAAAAATAATGACTCACTTTAGAACGTTAGCATGAACTTTTCTCGAGATATTGCATATGTTTCAAATAAATTTCGGAAAAAGATACCTAAAATTAAAAAAAAATAGAAATTGTCATCTAATAGTTTCACTTTCCGTGCAATATTATGCAACAAAATTTGTTAGCACCATCCTCGTAAATCTAATTTGCTCCATTTACTACTTTTTGTAATAATTTTGTATTTTTGACACTCAAGAATTCGCCAATGGTAATTTATTTCAAGGGATATTAATTAAAAGTAAATCGCATTTTGATGAGAGTTCCATGCAATAAGTCATTCGTTTTGGACGAAAAGAAATTGGAAAAGTTACCAAAATCACCCACTTTAATTCAATGCCAAAAATGCTGTAGATCTAGTTGAAAACCCAGACCGCCCGACTCTTCCAAAGTAGACTCGAGTAACTAACTGCTTGGACGGTTGGCTGTAGATCTAGTATAGATCTCCTACACAATTATTTCGCTATACAAGAAGAAAAGTCGTTGCAATATGTAGGAAATGTCATGAGCTGCCCACATCAGATTTTTACTTTCCCTGCAATACATGGTAATGTATAGGGAAAGTATGGGGACCGTGTCGAAAATTGCAACCTGAGTTTTCGACAGATCTATACGGTTTGGGACTTATGGAACACGAAAAGACTATTTTTAGCGTGGCGTCTATGTGTGTGTCTGTTTGAGCAATGTATGTATCCACTCCAACTAAAAAACTAATAAACCAAATTTCATAAAATTTGGTGGGTATGTCACTTGTATGTGGCCCTGTTACTGATTAAATTTTGGTACGATTCGTAATAAAAGACCCAGCCTTTTTTTGCGAAATGGCCCGCAAAAATATCATGTATCCGCTCTAGCTAAAACACTAATTGACCAAATTTCACAAAATTTGGAAGATAAGTCACTTATGGGATACGCTGGTGCTGATTGGATTTTGGTACATTTTAGAATAGAAAAACCTGCCTTTTTTACGAAATGGCCCGCAAAAATCGACGAAATCTAAAATAAAAGACTACCTATGCTCAAAAGTATCAATTAAATGCTTGTTGTACACGTAATTTTTGATAAGAAAAATAATAGGACCAGTCCCATTATTTTTACTCTAGGAATAACCGTTCTTGAGATATTTTAGCTTTTTAGCATTTTCGTTACGCCGCTTTAAAAAAAAAATGTCCAGTAATCAAATAAAAACAAAAATTAAAATAAAAGTGCAGATTAGGTGCTATTTTGTGCAATCAAACTCAATTTAACGAATTAAAGAAATAAATAGAACGTAAATATGGGTCTGCGGGGTAAGCCACGTGCTACCAACATCAGATTTTTTATGTTGAAAGGGTGAAAAACTATAAGATCACGTTAGGAAGGTTAACATAAAAGTTTAGTGAATTATTTTTTTTCTTAACTCATAAAATTTAGTCAAGTGCAGTTTACCAACATTTCCCGCTTAATTAGCCACTTTGTAATTAAAAAATCCCTCGCAACTCTTTCCAAATTTATCAAACTCAAAAGACCGTTACCTCTATTTACATCCCCTGTAATACATCGTAATGTATAGGGAAAGTATTGGAATCATGTCGAAAATCGCAACTCGAGTTTTCGACGGAGCTACACGTTTCGAGACCTCTAGAATACGAAAACACTATTTTTAGCATGACGTCTGTGTGTGTGTCTGTCTAGGCAACGTATGTATCCGCTCTAACTCAAAAACTAATGGATCGAATTTCATAAAATTTGGTAGTCACATGGGTATGACCCTGGTGCTAATTAGTTTTTGGTACGATTCGAAAAAACCCCGCCTTTCTTTTGCGAAATGGCCCGCAAAAATGTCAAGTATCAACTCTAACTGAAATACTAATTGACCAAATTTCACAAAATTTAGTAGATAGGTTATTTGTGGGATACTCTGATGCTGATTAGATTTTGGTACGATCCGGAAAAGAACAACCTGCCTTTTTTTTACGAAATGGCTAAAATCTAAAAAAAAAACTACGTATGTTCAAATGTATCGATTAAATTCTTGTTTTATACGTAATTTTTGACGAGGAAAAGAATAAGACTACCCCATTATACTAGGACTAGCCGCTCTCGAGATATTTTAGTTTTTCCACATTTTTGCTAAGCCGGTTTGGAGAATATGTTCATTACCAAGTGAAAACGAAATCTGAATTAAAAGTGTAAATTCGTTGCAATATCATTTAATTATGCGTGTTATTTAATGCAATTAAACTCAATTTAATGAAATATTACTGAAATAAAGAGAAACTGTGAAATGAGAATGTACTGAAAAATATATTTTGGTTTTCTCGCTACGCCACCTTATCAAATGAAATACCAAATGAAAACGAAAATTGAATTAAAAGTGCAAAATCGGTGTTATTTAAAATAATTGTGGCTGTTATTTTGTGCAATTAAACTCAATTTAATGAATTATTGCAGAAATAAAGAGGGGGCGAAAGTCATGTGCTGGCCACATAAGATTTTTTTATTATATCTTCTATACTACACAACGGAAGATAATAGACAGGGAAATAATAATAAAAAAAAACTGCTTCAGACGATTTTTGTGTTGAACTTTGCTTTTGTTCACTGACAATGGCGGACTGCACTTTCCGAGCAAAATAATAATAAAAGCAATTTCTTTTTCGACGTGTTATCGATGAAGAGGAACAAGGAAACTGGAAATAAAGTATTTTCGATCGTGTTGAATGACACTGGATGTGATGTTGATTTGGTGTTATGAAGGACGTTGTCATGTGCAAGGGGTACAATTATTTTCGTTTACAAAGTGGTAAATAAATATTTGGGGGGTAATTTTAAGGGAAATAACACAAATGGTCGGTGTATGCGTCTGAAATAGGAGCGTTACGAAAAATGTAAAAACAGTTTAGATACTTGTATCTCTGAACCTAATAAATAAAAATTTGATGTGGGCAACACGTGACTTTCCTTATATAATGTAATGAATTTGCTACTTTTACAGTAAAAAGAAATAGGTTTTTGTTATAGCAGATACTTATATTCTTTCCAAAATATTGAATTTTTGACAATTAGTCGTCATTTTCATTGATTTAGCATCATTTTTATCCACTTGGCGAGATTTTCATTAATTTGGCAACATTTCAAAAAAGTCGCCAAGTTGGCGACATTCCGCCAAATTCGTCGCCAAAATCTCGCCAAGCGTTATGCACTAAGAAAAAAGTTACTCTTACAGCAGATAAATGACTATTTGCGTTCAAATACAAAGTATTATTCAAAGTATATTTTTTCATGAATGGACCGAGCTAGATCCACGAGAATGATGTCACTCAATTTATCGCATGGTATTACATATGAAAAGTGAACATGTTTCTCAATGGGAATTTTTTTTATGTGACTTTTTCATAATTTTTTTTAAAAATGTACAATATCTCGAGAACGGTTCATGTTAGCGTTCTAAAATTTATGCCAATTATTTTCTAATGAAAAATTACATAAGAAATGTCTATTTGCGTAACTTTATTAGCGGTTTTGATTTTTTGACGATTTTTTCAAAATTTCATTCGAAAATTTAGGGGGGTTCTGAACATTCGATTACGTATAAAAACAATAGGCTTCCAGTGTTTACGGATTGTGTTTTTTGTACCAAATTTGGTTCGAATCGGTCCATTCGTTCGTCAGTTATCGTCTCCACAGACTCACTGACACACACAGACACACACACACACGCACAGACATCACTTCAAAAATGTTTGATTCGTGATCAGGGATGCTTGAAACGTGCTCTCCCGTCCTTTCATTGATTTAGCGTCAATTTAATCTATTTGGCGAGATTTTCGTTAATTTGACATTTAAAAAAGTCGCCAAGTTAGCGACATTCCGCTAAAGTCGTCGCCAAAATATCTCCAAGCTTTACTCACGGAGAAATAAATTATTCCTATAGCAGATAAATGACTATTGGCGTTCAAATACAAAAGTATTACTCGAAGTATCTTTCTCATGAATGAAACGAGCTAGATTCACGAGAATGATGTCACCACATTTACCGCATGGTATTACATATGAAAGGTGAACATGTTTCTCAATAGCAAATATACTTTTTTTATTTTATACTAGCCGCCTTTGGCGACCAGCCTGTTCGCTACCCTTGAAAATTCTGACCGTGGCAAATTGTAACCGTGGCACACTCGCTGGCGCGACCTTACCAGAAGGTGTAAGGTAACTGTTTGGACGGCCAGGAAGTGCCACCCAATTTAGACCGGAACTCAGTGGGGGAGACATCCACAGGGACCGTACCCTCCTTCCCCTACCACCAACCTTTCGGAAGGACTTACGATCCCACATGTTTAACGTGATCGTACTCCGCGTGAACGCGGCTGCAGTTTTGGCAGTGGCGGGAATCGAACCCGGGCCTACCCAGTGAAATTCCCGCGCGCTAACCACTGGTGTACTTCGCCCTCCGCGACATTTTCCATAACTTTCTTTTTATTCACCGAATTTAGACCGGACCCTCCTTCCCCTACCACAAACCTCTCGGAAGGACTTGCAGTCCCACACGTTTAACGTGATCGTACTCCGCGTGAACACGGCTGCAGTTTTGGCAATGGCGGGAATCGAACCCGGGCCTACTGAGTGAAATTCCTGCTCGCTAACCACTGGGCTACCGTGCCATCCGCGACAATCTCCATAACTTTATTTTTATTCGGCAATTTTGGGAATCGAACCCGGGCCTACCAAGTGCAAATCCCGCGCACTAACCACTGGGGTACTTCACCCTCCGCGATATTCTTCATAATTTTCTTTTTATTCACCCAATTTAGACCGGAACCAAGTGGGAGAAGCATCCACAGGGACCGTACCCTTCTTCCCCTACCACCAACCTCTCGGAAGGACTTACAGACCCACATGTTTAACGTGCTCGTACTCCGCGTAAACACGGCGGCAATTTTGGGAATCGAACCCGGGCCTGGTAACTGGTTGGACGGCCAGGATGTGCCACCCAATTTAGACCGGAACCCAGTGGGGGAGGCATCCACAGGGAACGTACCCTCCTTCCCCTACCACCAACCTCTCGGAAAAACATACGGACCCATATGTTTAACGTGATCGTACTCCATGTCAGTGGCGGAAATCGAACCCGGGCCTACCGCGTGCAATTCCCGCGCGCTAACCACTGGGCTACTTCGCCCTCCGCGACAATCTCCATAACTTTCTTTTTATTCACCCAATTTAGACCGTACCCTCCTTCCCCTACCACCAACCTCTCGGAAGGACTCACGAACCCACATGTTTAACGTGATCGTACTCTGCGTGAACGTGGCGTAAGTTTTGGCAGTGGCGGGAATCGAACGCGGGCCTACTGAGTGCAATTCCCGCGCGCTAACCACTGGGCTGCCGCGCCCTCCGCGACAATCTCCATAACTTTCTACATATTCACCCAATTTAGACGGGAACCCAGTGGGGGAGGCATCCACAGGGGCCGTATCCTCCTTCCCCTACCACCAACCTCTCGGAAGGACTTACGGACCCACATATTTAACGTGATCGTATTCCACGTAAACACGGCGGCAGTTTTGGCAGTGGCGGGAATCGAACCCGGGCCTACCGCTAACTTCCCGCGCGCTAATTTGCAATTTAAAATGACCATATGCTTAATTCCATCATCCTCATTCCATTGTTTCATTGTTCTATCATTTAAAATATCCATAAAATTAAAATATCCATTTAAAATATCCAAAAGTTAAAATATACATTTAAAAAATCCAGATCGTCCCATCATTTAAAATATAAATATAATAATTTATATAGAGCAAAGGCCCTCTATTCAGAACCGTGACGTCACCTCCCCCTTGACGTCCCCACCCACCACCTTCCCTGCTTCAGCGGAGGAGAAACGAACGGAACGCCGAGAAATTTAAAATCATGGCGTCTTTAAAATTGCCATCCTGAAGGCAATTTTCATTATTTCTGGACCACATTAGACTTGTAAGAATGCCAGATATTTCAGCTTTCTAAAAATGTAAATTATTAGTCGAAATTATGAGTACTTTTCACGATGCGAGAATTTAAAAACAAAAAATTGATTTTTTGAGCCAAAAGTGAGTTTTGTTTTAAAATCTTTAAAAAATATTAGAAATCGAAATTCAGATTTGAAATTCATATATTTTTACTCGAAATTCTCTGCTCTTTCCGATGGTGTGATTTATTTTTTTCTACGATGTCTGGATCGTGGAGAAAAAAGGGCAAAAAGGGCAAAAAACGGTCGAAATCGCATAAAACATTAAATAAATAAAAAAATAATTAAATTTTTAAAAATCGGTTTTCATGTGTCCCCTTCCCTCCCCCCGGGGTCTCCGATTGCCAAATTTCGTAGCTTTCCGACGCGCGGTCGCGAAACGTATAGTGTATAAGACAGACAGACAGACAGACAGACACACACACACACACACACACAGACATTGCCTTTTATTATTTAAGATGACTTTTTGATAATTTTTTTGAAAAATTGGCAATATCTCGAGAACGGTTCATGTTAGCGTTCTAAAATGTATGTCAATCGTTTTCTAATGAAAAATTACATAAGAAATGTTTATATGCGTAACTTTATTAGTGGTTTTGATTTTTTGACTATTTTTTCCAAATTTCATTTGAAAATTTTGAGGTGTTCTTAACATTCGATTGTGTATTAAAACAATAGGCTTCCAGTGTTTACGGATTGTGATTTTTGTACCAAATTTGGATCGAATCGGTCCATTCGTTTGTCAGTTATCGTCTTCACAGTCTCTCTCTCTCTATCACACACACACACACACACACAGACATCACTTCAAAAATGTTTGATTCGTGATCAGGGATGCTTGAAACGTGCTCTCCCGTCGAAAACTCGAAATCGAATTTTCGACCCCGTCACAATACTTTCCTTATTCATTATGTATATAAGGAAAGTAAAAATAAAAACAATTTTTACTTATTTTGTCAGAAATAGTTTACTATTTCTATATGAATATGTAAAAAATATTATATATATATATATAATAAAAATAAATATAGAAATAAATAAATATAACAAGACTAATTTAAAACATGAACAGTGTCATACCCTGGTTCAAAAACAATACGGAAGAAAATAAAGAGGATATGAAAGGAAATATCTAAAAAAAGGTTGCTACTATATAAGGCAAATTGATCTTAATTTTAAATTATTTATAATACACATGAATTTATCAACATTCAAGAGCGATACATACAAATCAAGTTCAAACATCAAGGGATTATCAAAATCTGGAAGCTCAAAATATTAAAATGACAATAAATAAAAAAAAATCTGATGTAGGCAGCACATGACTTTCCTTATATAATGCAATGAATTTACTACTTTTACAGTAAAAACAAAATAGGTTATTCTTATAGTAGATACCTATATTCTTTCCAAGATATTGAATTTTCGACAATTAGTCGTCATTTCATTGATTTAGCGTCATTTTTATCCATTTGGCGAGATTTTCGTTAATTTGTCAACATTTCAAAAAGTCGCCAAGTTGGCGACATTCCGCCAAAATTCGTCGCCAAAATCTCGCCAAGCATAATGGACAAAGAAATAAGTTATTCTTACAGCAGATAAATGAATATTGGCGTTCAAATATAAAAGTATTACTCAAAGTATCTTTTTTCATGATTGGAACGAGTTAGATCCACGAGAATGATGTCATCCAATATATCGCATGGTATTACTGAAAAGTGAGCATGTCTCTCAAGAGGAAATATTTTTTTTTTTATTTTATATGACTTTCTGATAATTTTGTTGAAAAATGTGCAATATCTCGAGAACGGTTCATGTTAGCGTTCTAAAATTTATGTCAATCGTTTTCTAATGAAAAATTACATAAGAAATGTCTATATGCGTAACTTTATTAGTGGTTTTGATTTTTTGACTATTTTTTCCAAATTTCATTTGAAAATTTTGAGGTGTTCTTAACATTCGATTGTGTATTAAAACAATAGGCTTCCAGTGTTTACGGATTGTGATTTTTGTACCAAATTTGGATCGAATCGGTCCATTCGTTTGTCAGTTATCGTCTTCACAGTCTCTCTCACACACACACACACACACACACACACACACAGACATCACTTCAAAAATGTTTGATTCGTGATCAGGGATGCTTGAAACGTGCTCTCCCGTCGAAAACTCGATTTCGAATTTTCGACCCCGTCACAATACTTTCCTTATACATTATGTATATAAGGAAAGTAATAGGATTTTCTTATAGTAGATACTAATATTCTTTCCAAGATATTGAATTTTCGACAATTAGTCGTCATTTTCATTGATTTAGCATCATTTTTATCCATTTGGCGAGATTTTCATTAATTTGGCAACATTTCAAAAAAGTCGCCAAGTTGGCGACATTCCGCCAAATTCGTCGCCAAAATCTCGCCAAGAGTTATGCACTAAGAAAAAAGTTATTCTTACAGCAGATAAATGACTATTGGCGTTCTAATACAAAAGTATTATTCAAAGTATATTTTTTCATGAATGGAACGAGCTAGATCCACGAGAATGATGTCACTCAATTTATCGCATGGTATTACATATGAAAAGTGACCATGTTTCTCAATAGGAATTTTTTTTTTTATGTGACTTTTTCATAATTTTTTTGAAAAATGTACAGTATCTCGAGAACGGTTCATGTTAGCGTTCTAAAATTTATGCCAATCGTTTTCTAATGAAAAATTACATAAGAAATGTCTATTTGCGTAACTTTATTAGCGGTTTTGATTTTTTAACGATTTTTTCAAAATTTCATTCGAAAATTTAGGGGGGTTCTGAACATTCGATCACGTACAAAAACAATAGGCTTCCAGTGTTTACGGATTGTGATTTTTGTACCAAATTTGGTTCAAATCGGTCCATTCGCTCGTCAGTTATCGTCTCCACAGACTCACTGACACACACACACACACACACACACACACACACACACACACACACACACACACACACACACACACATACACACACACACACACACACACACACATACACACACACAGACATCACTTCAAAAATGTTTGATTCGTGATCAGGGATGCTTGAAACGTGCTCTCCCGTCGAAAACTCGAATTCGAATTTTCGACCCCGTCACAATACTTTCCTTATACATTATGTATATAAGGAAAGTAAAAATAGATTATTCTTATAGTAGATATTTATATTCTTTCCAAGATATTGAATTTTTGTCAGTGAGCCGTCATTTTCATTGATTTAGCGTCATTTTTATCCATTTGGCGAGTTTTTCGTTAATTTAGCAACATTTAAAAGAATCACCAAGTTGGCGACATTCCACCAAATTCGTCGCTAAAATCTCGCCAAGCGTTATGGATGGAGAAATAAGTTATTCTTACAGTAGATAAATGACTATTGGCGTCCAAATACAAATTCTTACTCAAAGTATCTTTTTTCATGAATGGAACAAGCTAGATCCACCAAAATGTCACCGAATTTATCGCATTCTGTTACATATGAAAAGGGAACATGTTTCTCAAAAGGAAATATTTTTTTTTATTTTATATGACTTTTTTAAAAGTTTTTTTTAAAAATGTGCAATATCTCGAGAACGGTTCATGTTACCGTTCTAACATTTATGCCAATCGTTTTCTAATGAAAAATTACATAAGAAATGTCTATTTGCCTAACTTTATTAGAGGTTTTGATTTTTTGACGATTTTTTCAAAATTTCACTCGAAAATTTAAGGGGATTCTGAACATTCGATTGCTTATAAAAACAATAGGCTTCCAGTGTTTACGGATTGTGATTTTTGTACCAAATTTCGTAACAGTATATAATGCTTATATCTCGAAAACTTTGTATTAGCTATAAACCTATAAGGGTACATAATTGGATTTCGGATAGAGTTCTTAGTATCAGAGATATATAGTGGTTCCAATTTCGATAGTTTAATACTTCGAATTATTTTGAAAAAGTGGTTATGATTTCGATATTTTAGCTATCTATCAACAGAAAACGATCAACAAAACATGCAAGCGTTCAGAAACCTTAAAATGATATATAATTGTAGTTTCATTTTACAAGACGCTGTTCCAGCAAAACTATATAGACGAACTGGAGCCATTGCCAATCTTTATTTTCTCGTGTGCAGTACTGAGAAAGTATTGTTTTCGGGGAAATTTTCAATTTCGAGATTCTGATGCCAATATATGTTTCAAGACCTCCTGAAGACGTTTTGACTGTTTCTGGATTGATGTCCGTTTGTCGATTTCTTGTGTGCAGATAGCGGCCACAAATACTAATGGATTTCCACAAAACTTTATATTCGTCTTTGTTATCAAAAAATCTAAAATAAGATAGATTTTTTTTTTTTAAATTCGAGTGAAAACTTCGAAATTTATTTGAAATTTTTTTTATTTTTAACATGGCAACATAGGACTGACATGATCCTACATAAAATGTTTCATTTATGGTTCAATGATCGCGAAACTTAATAGCTTCAATCATTGCTGCGAAAAAATAGCTGGGATACAATTTTTTCTGTTCCTGACGTCATTAGCCCCCCCCCCCCCCCGGGGTACATTGTCAAGTATAGTATCAATCCACAGATTTTTTTGAAGGCCTTCAAAGTGAAGGGTAACACGCTTTAGTTGTAATAATGTGGACTCACGATACCGATTTTTGTAATTTTTTCTTATAAAATTTGAGGGGGGGGGGGGGGGAGAATTGTCATATGAGAAAGTCAAGTTGAGCCACATTTCAAGTTAATTTTGCATGACATCTCATACAATTCAGACGAGTGAAACTTTAAAATCCTAAAATGTTCAATCATTGAACCCTCATCAAGAAACAGAATCAACTTTTACTTGAAATTCTTTCAAAACAATTACCGTTTAATTAACCACATCACATCATACCACATAATTAAATTAGCTCTCGATTTGATTGATAAAGATGTCTGAAAATTAATCTAAAAAGATGATGCCACCTTTAATTATATCTTCTTTACAAAGGAAGATAACAGACAGGGAAATAATAAAAACCGCAGCAGACGATTTTTGTGTCGAATTCAGCTTTTGTTCATGAACAATCGCGGACATTACTTTTCGAACGGAAGAATTTATTACTGCGTGTTATCGATAAAAAGGAACGAAGATGCAGTGGCGATAAGATGTTTTCGACAATGTTGAGTGGAGTTGATTGACATGCTGATTTACCGCTCTGGAGGAAACCGTCGAATTTTGTTGAAGTTGTTGATAAATTATAACTCGAAGAATAAAAGCTTAATATGAATGCATGAATTTTTCTTTTAATACAATTTATTATAGTATAGGGAACATATTTGTTTTTCTTCTTTGCAGGCAACGACTTTTTAGAAAATTAACAAATTCCAAATTTGATTGAAATTACAAAATTTGTTCACATCTTGATTATACTATTAAGACATATCGTAAATTTCTAGCAAGTAGTTATTGCCAACTTGCCACAAGGTGCTGTTATAGCCAACTTGCCACAAGGTTTTGTTATAGCCAACTTGTCACAAGGTGTTGTTATAGTCAACTTGTGGCAAAATTTTTGGACAGATATCGCCAAGTTGGCGACTTGTGGCAAGTTCTAGAAACTTATCGAATTTTGTAGCTTGGCTAAGAACTGCACGTTTTTTTCCAGAACTTTCCACAGATGGTATATAGAAAAGTTGGTTGTAGGGGAAGAAGGGTTCGGTCCCTGTGCATGCCTGCCCCACTGGGTTCCAGTCTAAATTAGGTGGCACTGTCCTAGCCGTTCAAACAGGTACTTTATACCTTCTGGTAGGTCGGACGGTTTGGAACAAACAGAGGGTATACAAGGTCGTCATCATTCAGTTGGATAATTGACGTGATAAAAGTAAAAGTGAGTTAAACAGTACAATTATATTTAGCAATAATATTGTAGGAAAGCGCTCCCAGTGAGGATAACAACATCCAATTACGTTAACCGAGTTGCGTTAGCCAATACCTGCATTGGCCACAACAAAACTTGCTATATGCCACGATTTTGCAAACCTCTAAAGTAATCGATAAGTTCAGTTTTAAGACTGTCAGTCAGTCCCTCACAAAGTTGACAAAGTTGTGGTGCATAGCAAGTTTTTTTGCTGTCATTGCAGATATCGGTTATTCCCTACTGAAGAAGCATAAAAGAGAAAAACCGGTCCATGGATATTGTTATCTGCTGTGGGAGATAATTTTTCCAGTCTTGATAACTCCTCTTTTTAGCGGATTTAGAGAGTAGGAACAATTTTGTTATGTCACATATTTTAATTCAACTTACTATCTAAAACCCATTATGAAAAATTATCACTAATTATTCTTTAATTAACGATAAATTATACATTAATTAAATTTCCTCTCATCTTAGCAGATAAAGATCTCAAATTAATCAAATTCAAAGAACTGTTGCCACGTTTTACTTCTGTCCTTTATTAAAGAAAATATCAGGCGGAAGCAATAAAAACTGCAGCAGACGATTTTTGTGTGGAATTTCGCTCTTGTTCACCGACAATGGCGAACTGCACTTCTCCAGCGAAGGAACGGGGAGGTTGATTCTTTTTTACCAATGAAAAGGCACAAGGATGCTGTGTTGATAAGATGTTTTCTACCCTGTTGAGCGGAGTTGTGTTGTCTGGAGTGGGATGTTGATTCAATTTTCTGGAGAATTCGCTCCAAGTCGAATTCTTGTAAGAGTAAATATGTTATCGTTTGCTGAAATTATTTATTTAACGAGCGGATGTGTTTATTTAACTGAATCTAATTATATTTATTTCTTATGTATTAATTATTCTAAATTTATTTTTATTCATTCGTATAATGGCTGTTCTTTTAATATGATCGACAGCGATTATAATTATTTTTCATCCCTTTGTTCGGAAAATTGGAGATTTTCTAATTCAAAGTACTTTTTTCGTTTTTAAATCAAAAGGAGTTGGCACTCTATAAATAAAGTAAGTGTAAATATGAACATCTAATTTCAGAACTTTATATTTCATTTACTGGTCTCATTATTACTTGGAAAGAATATAAATAACAACTATAAAAATAATCTATTTTTTTTTTACTGTAAAAGTAGTACATTCATTGCATTATATAAGGAAAGTCATGTGCTGCCCACATCAGATTTTTATTATTATTATTCAGAAGATCTTAAAATATATATTGACACCAAAATCTCTAATTCAAAATTTTCTGTAAAAACAATACTTTCTCTATATTATATTACATATTATAAGAAAGTAAAAATTTCCGGTGGCCAACTGATGGAGACTGGCAGCAAATGATAGCAACGAACATATATAATGGGTGATTTTCAAATGCATTTTCCTTTTTAAGCTTTACATCACATAAAAATTTGATTTAAATTAAGAATAAAATTACACTCTGCTATTAATTATTTGTAATCTTTTTTTACACTAGATAAGAACGAACAATTGGCTTCAATTAGCTTTGTTACCAACTGCAGAAATTAAAACCTATTTCAAATAATCTGATGTGGGCAACACATGACTTTCCTTATATAATGCAATGCATTTACTAGTTTTACAGTTTAAAAAAATTATTCTTACAGTAGATACTTATATAGTTATTCTTACAGTAGATACTTATATTCTTTCAAAGATATTAAATTTTCTTGAATTAGTCGTCATTTTCATTGATTTAGCGTCATTTTTATCCATTTGGCGAGAATTTCGTTAAATTGGCAACATTTAAAAATGTCGTCAGGTTGGCGACATTCCGCTAAATTCGTCGCCAAAATCTCGCCAAGCGTTATGGATGGAGAAATAAGTTATTCTTACTGCAGAAAAATGACTTGGCCAACTTGGTGACTTTTTGAAATGTTGCTAAATTAACGAAAATCTCGCCAAATGGATAAAAATGACGCTAAATCAATGAAAATGACGACTCATTGACGAAAATTTAATATCTTGGAAAAAATAAAAATATCTACAATAAGAATAACTTTTTTTTTTTTACTGCAAAAGTAGTAAATTCATTGCATTATATAAGGAAAGTCATGTGCTGGCCACATCCGATTTTTACTTTCCCTGCAATACATGGTAATGTATAGGGAAAGTATTGGAATCATGCCGAAAATCACAACTCGAGTTTTCGACGGATCTACACGTTTCGAGACCTCTAGAATACGAAAATACTATTTTTAGCGTGACGTCTGTGTGTGTGTGTGTGTCTGTCTGTCTGTGCAGATTTTGTATCCATTCTAACTAAAAAAGTAATTTACCGAATTTCATAAAATTTGGTAGGTAAGTCACTTGTGGGCAAATCTGGTGCTGATTAATTTTGGGTACGATTCGGGATAAAAGAACCCGCCTTTTTTTTGCGAAATGGCCCGCAAAAGCTTGTATCCACTCTAACTAAAAAACTAATTTACCGAATTTCACAAAATTCGATAGATGAGTCACTTGTGGGTTACCCTGGTGCTGATTAGATTTTGGTACGATTCGGAAAATACTAACCTGCCTTTTTTTGCAAAATGGCCCACAAAAATCGTCAAACTCTAAACTGAAGAACTAGGTATACTCAAATATATCCATTAAATGCTCGTTTAATTCGTAATATTTAACGACGAAAAGAATAAAACCAACCCCATTACATTAGGACTAGCCGTTCTCGAGATATTTTAGTTTTTCGTATTTTCTCTACGCCACCTTTGAAAATAAGTCCGGTTACCGAATGAGAACGAAAATTGAATTAAAAGTGAAATAAATTTAATTAAAATAAAGAGAACGTGAATATAAGTCTGCAGGGAAAGTCATGTGCTGCCCACATCAGATTTTTTTGTTTTGGAAATGTAAATACAAAATTCTTCGTGTGACGTCACGTGCCCATGTTGTATTCTAATAGATACGCAGATAGGCAACTGAGCATTCTAACATTGAGAATATGATTTCCTGAAAAGAAGCACCAGGTTTAGATGGTTAAATTGCTTCTGTATACCGCATAAATTATCCGCGTACGAACAATCTTCTTCCCACGTACCACCAGTGGTGAGCGCACCACTAGCTGAGAACTGCTGATCCAGTGGATCTTCACAGTCCAGATATTTTAGCTTCTCCACTGACTGTATAAAAATAACTTTATTCTAAAAACCGAGGTTATTTCAGCGCAATTTTTGTCTCTGTTAGAAAGCGAGGAATCTGATGTGGGCAGCACATGACTTTCGCTGCAGACTCAAATTCATATTTTCTTTATTTCTTTAATAATTCATTAGATTGCGTTTAATTGTACCAAATAACACTCAATTTGCATTTTTAATTCAATTTTCGTTTTTATTTGGTAAATTGGACATTCTCCCGAAATCGGCATAACAAAAATTCAAGAAATCTCAAATATCTTGAGAACGGTTAGTCTTAAAGCATAATGGAGTATGTTATATTCTTTTCCTCGTTAAAAATTGCGTATAAAACAAGAATTTAATTGATACATTTCAGCATACGTAGTTTTTTTTTTTTTTAGATTTTGGAGATTTTCGCGGGCCATTTCTTAAAAAAAAAAGGTAAGTTGTTATTTTCCGAATCGTACCAAAATCTAATCAGCACCAGAGTGTCCCACAAGTAACTTATCTACCAAATTTTGTGAAATTTGGTAAATTAGTATTTTAGCTAGAGTGAATAAATTAAATCTTTACGGGCCATTTCGCAAAAAAAGGCGGGTTCTGTTTTTACGAATTGCACCAAAAACTAATCAGCACCAGGGCCACATCCAAGTGACTTACCAAATTTTATGAAATTCGGTCCATTAGTTTTTGAGTTAGAGTGGATACATACATTGCACAGACACACACACAGACAGACACACACACACACACAGACGTCACGCTAAAAATAGTGTTTTCGTATGGTCTCGAAACGTGTAGATCCGTCGAAAACTCGAGTTGCAATTTTCGACATGATTCCAATACTTTCACTATACATTACCATGTACAGCGGGGAAAGTAAAAATGCATAAAGGAATAAAAAAATAAAAAAATAAAATAGAAGGGGAAAAAATACTAAAGAAATAAAGAAAAAAAAGAGTAGAAAACAATAGAAAGACAAAATTGTCCAACGGCGTAACATTAACTTCTTCAAACAGTCCATTTGACGGTTTTATTGCAAATAACATAATAAGAGAAAGAGAAAAATATTGTATCAAACATCCCATTGTGTCCATTTTCAATATCTTTAAAGAAAACTTATTTCCTATCAGAGTTTTTAATCTTCAAAAGCTCGTGAATATAAAGCGATGATAAAAAAAAAAAAAAAAAAATCGATTGCGTTTTCTTGTATCGTTATCGATTTTAGAATTAATGCTTTTATGGATTTTCAGCACAGTAGCAAATTTGGAGAAAGTCCAAAATATGAATTTTAATGCGATTATTCCACTGGAGTAATTGCAAAACCCATCACAGAGCATTACTTTCAAAGCTGACACATAATAGTATTTGGGAAATATAATAAAACATTTTTATGAAAAGATACAGACCCGCATAAATGTAGCAGAAATAGTTATTTTTAGACCTCTCCATGTTTACAGGGTTGTAGAAATAGTTCAGATGTAGTATAATCCCTTTTTCATTCTTGGCGATTTTAGGTGAGATTCTGGACTACTTATGAGTTGGTGAACATTCCATTCTGGCAACCCTTTCCGCGTCTTTTGTCGCCCTTTTGTCGCCAAGATAAAAATCGCAACATTCCATTCTGGCACTAATTTCTGCGTCTTTTGTCACCAAAGTAAAAATCGCCATTTTGTCGCTAAGGAGAAATCAGAAAATTTTCTGATTTTCATGTTATGCTCTATGAGCCGCAGAACACCTGTTGCACAAACAGTTATTGCTACCTGCAACCTCCGACAGCCAGCGGGGCCGGATTCTGTAATGTTATTTTAGCGAGCGCAAGTCCATGCACAAATCAACTGTTGCCACAAACGGCGATAAAAGAGCGATTTTTACCTTGGCGACAAAAGATCGATAAAAAACGCGGAAAACGTTGCCAGAATGGAATGTTGCGATTTTTACCTTGGCGACAAAAGAGCTAGAAAAGACCCGGGAAGGGTTGCCAGAATGAAATGTTCCCCAAATCATAGCAGGGATTACCAGAATCTCACCTAAAATCGCCAAGAATGAAAAAGGGATTATATTACATATGTTCCTAGAAAAAATCTGATGTGGGAAGCATATCAATTTCCGTAGAGAATCTAAATTTTCTCTTTATTTCTTTAATAATGAATTAAATTGAGTTTAAATGCATTTTTAATTCAATATTAATTTTCATTTGATAACTGGACATATTTTCGAAGGCGGCGTAGCAAAAATTTAGAAAAACCTGAAATATCTCAAGAACGGTAACGGGTAGTGTAATGGGGATGAATTCTTTTCATCGTAAAATATTACATATAAAATAAGCATTTAATTAGTATATTTGAGCATATGTTGTCTTTTATTTTAGATTCTGACGATTTTTTTAGGGCCATTTTGCAAAAAAGGGCAGGTTCCTTTATCCCGAATAGTAACAAAATCTAATCTATACCAAGGTAACCTATAAGTGACTTACCTGTAAAATTTTATGAAATTTGGTCAATTAGTTTTTGAGTTAGAGAGGATAAATACATTGCACAGACAGACAGACAGACACACACACTCACTCACTCACACACACACGTCACGCTAATTAAGTTTTTTTTTTGTATTTTAGAGGTGTCAAAATCTGTAGATCCGTCGAAAACTCGAGTTGCGATTTTCGGCATGATTCCAATACATTCCCTATACATTACCATGTATTGCAGGAAAAGTAAAAAATCTGATGTGGGCAGCACATGACTTTCCCTGCAGACTTATATCCACGTTCTCTTTATTTTAATTAAATTCAATTCATTTTTAATTCAATTTCCGTTCTCATTTGGTAACTGGACTTATTTTCAAAGGTGGCGTAAAGAAAATAAGAGAAAACTAAAATATTTCGAGAACGGCTAGTCCTAGTGTAAAGGGGTTGACCTTAATCTTTTCTTCGTTAAAATTTACGTATAAAACAAGCATTTAATGGATATATATTTGAGCATACGTAGTTTTTTATTTTAAATTTTGACGATTTTTGAGGGCCATTTTGCAAAAAAAGGCAGATTATTTTTTTCCGAATCGTACCAGAATCTAATCAGCACCAGGGCGACCGCACAAGCGACTTTTGTGAAATTCGGTCTATCAGTTCTTCAGCTAGAGTGGGATACAGGCTTTTGCGGGCCATTTCGCAAAAATAGGCGGGTTCTTTTATCCCGAATCGTACCCAAAACTAATCAGCACCAGATTCGCCCACAAGTGACTTACCTACCAAATTTTTATGAAATTCCGTCAATTAGTTTTTTAGTTAGAGTGGATACAAAATCTGCACAGACAGACAGACACACACACACAGACGTCACGCTAAAAATAGTGTTTTCGTATTCTAGATGTCTTGAAGCGTGTAGATCCGCCGAAAACTCGAGTTGCGATTTTCGACATGATTCCAATACAATTCCAATGAAAAAGTAGTAACTGTTTTTTGAGTTTGATAAATTTGGAAAGATCTTTATCAATGAAGTTGAGAGGGATTTTTTAATTATGGTGTGATGTGGCTAACCTACAAGGGAACCTACAAGTGACTACCAGGGTAACCGACAAGTGATATATATACCTATAAAATTTTATGAAATTTGGTCCATTAGTTTTTGAGTTAGAGTGGATAACATACATTGCACAGACAGACACACACACACACACACACACACACACAAGTCACACTAAAAATAGTCTGCTCGTGTTCCAGAGGTTCCAAAACGTGTAGATCCGTCGAAAATTCGAGTTGCGATTTTCGATACGATCCAATATTGTCCCTATACATCGCCATGAATTGTAGGGAAAGTAAAATGGCGTACATAAAAATTTAAAAGCACGTAATGTATCCAAAAATTGAAATAGTGGAATTTCTCTTGATCATGTGGCACTAATATATACTCAAAATCTGATATGCGCAGCACGTGACTTTCCCTCCAGATTCATTTTCTTATTTTTTATTTCATGATATATTAAATTGAGTTCAATCACAGAAAATAATATGAATACTTTTCTGATATTGTATCCACTTTGTATTTTAAATGCATCCTCGTTCCATTTGGCTACGTAATGCATTTTTAAAACCGTAACTGTATTTTAAAAATCGCTCCACAAAATTATAAAAAAAAAAAAAATCTGATGTGGGCAACACATGACTTTCCTTATATAATGCAATGAATTTACTACTTATACATTTAAAAAAAATGTTATTCCTTTATTTTTTTCCAAGATACTGAATTTTCTTCAATGAGTCGTCATTTTCTTTGATTTAGCGTCATTTTTATTCATTTAGCGAGATTTTCGTTAATTTGGCAACATTTAAAAATGTCAATATTCCGCCAAATTCGTCGCCAAAATCTCGCCAAGCATTATGGACAGAGAAATAAATTATTCTTACAGCAGATAAATGACTATTGGCGTTCAAATACAAAAGTATTACTCAAAGTATCTTTTCTCGTGAATGGAACGAGTTAGATCCACGAGAACGATGTCACCCAATTTATCGCATGAAATTGCATACGAAAAGTGAACATGTTTCTTAACAGTTAATAAAATTTTTTAATTTATTGGGTTTTTTTGATAAATTTATTTGAAAAATGTGCAATATTTCGAGAACGGTTCATGCTAGCGTTATAAAGTTTATGTCAATCGTTTTTTAAGGAAAAATTACATAAGAAATGTCTATTTGCGTAACTTAATTAGAGGATTCTATTGTTTGATGATCTTTTCAAAATTTCACTCGAAAATTTAGGAGGGTTCTGAACAGTCGATTGTGTTTTAAAACAATAGGCTTCCAGTATTCCCGGATTGTGATTTTTGTACCACATTTCATTCGAATAGCTCCATTAGTTCGTGAGATATCGTCTCCACAGACTCACTGACGCACGCACACACACACACACACACACACACACAGACATCACTTCAAAAATGTTCGATTCGTGATCAGGGATGCTTGAAACGTACTCTCCCATCCAAAACTCGAATTCGAATTTTCGACCCCGTCACAATACTTTCCTTATACATTATGTATATAAGGATAGTAAATATATATATAATATTCAGAAGGAAAAACAATTTAAAAATATAAGGGTTAAAAAGTATTTAATAAAATAGCGCTATCAGCACCTTACTCTTATAATACCGAAAATATGACTAAATAACAGAGTAATATATTAATAGAAAGAAGAGGAATTGCCTTCATAGTACCCAAAAAGTGGCGGAAGAGCGATTGTGAACTTACTCTTCTAATTCCCGATTACAGCTAGCTGCTAAGCCATGGCGCACTCTCGGACGCCAGCATATGAATAGGCAATGACCCTGAAATGTCGTCACGAATTCTGACATTAGGCCTGCGTGAAGCATCTAAATAACTTACGATAATGAAATATAATAAAAATCACTACAACAAACACATACAACACACACCACGATTTTCTCAACTGCTACACCACGCACCAAATCCTTCAAAAAATGCACTTAAACTGAAGCTCATTTCTTTTATTTGACTGATAGAACCCGTCCCATTGTTGCCATTACTAAAATAGCTATTGCTATTGTTGCCATTACTAAAATAGCTATTGCTATTGTTGCGATTACTAAAGTAGCAATAGCTATTGTTGCCATTACTAAAATAGCAATAGCTATTGTTGCCATTACTAAAATAGCTATTGCTATTGTTGCCATTACTAAAATAGCAATAGCTATTGTTGCCATTACTAAAATAGCCATTGCTATTGTTGCCATTACTAAAATAGCAATAGCTATTATTGTCATTACTAAAATAGCTATTGCTATTGTTGCCATTACTAAAATAGGAATAGCTATTGTTGCCATTACTAAAATAGCAATAGCTATTGTTGCCATTACTAAAATAGCTATGGCTATTGTTGCCATTACTAAAATAGCTATTGCTATTGTTGAGATTACTAAAATAGCAATAGCTATTGTTGCCATTACTAAAATAGCAATAGCTATTATTGCCATTACTAAAATAGCAATAGCTATTATTGTCATTACTAAAATAGCTATTGCTATTGCTGCCATTACTAAAATAGCTATTGCTATTGCTGCCATTACTAAAATAGCAATAGCTATTGTTGCCATTACTAAAATAGCAATAGCTATTGTTGCCATTACTAAAATAGCTATGGCTATTGTTGCCATTACTAAAATAGCTATTGCTATTGTTGCGATTACTAAAATAGCAATAGCTAATGTTGCCATTACTAAAATAGCTATTGCTATTGTTGCGATTACTAAAATAGCAATAGCTATTGTTGCCATTACTAAAATAGCAATAGCTATTGTTGCCATTACTAAAATAGCAATAGCTATTGTTGCCATTACTAAAATAGCTATGGCTATTGTTGCCATTACTAAAATAGCTATTGCTATTATTGCCATTACTAAAATAGCTATTGCTATTGTTGCCATTACTAAAATAGCAATAGATATTGTTGCCATTACTAAAATAGCTATTGCTATTGCTGCGATTACTAAAATAGCAATAGCTATTTTAGTAATGGCAACAATGAGACGTTTTCTATCAGTCAAATAAAAGAAATGACCTTCGGTTTGAGTGCATTTTTTGAAGGATTTGGTGCGTGGTGTAGCAGTTGAGAAAATCGTGGTGTTTGTTGTATGTGTTTGTTGTAGTGATTTTTATTATATTTCATTATCGTAAGTTATTTAGATGCTTCAAGCAGGTCTAATGTCTGAATTTGTGACGACATATCTGAGTCATTATTTATTCATATGCTGGTGTCCGAGACTGCGCCATGGCTTAGCAGCTAGCTGTAATCGGGAATTAGAATTGTTCATAATTGCTCTTCGGCCACTTTTTTGGTACTATGAAGGCAATTTCCTCTTCTTTCTATTAATATATTACTCTGTTATTTAGTCATATATATATATATATATATATATATATCGAGAACAGTTCATCCCGGAGTCTCGGAGTCACTCTTATTTGACTTGTTGTCAAAAATTACGCGAAGAGCAACTATATAATCAATATATTTCAGTAAATTTAGTCATTTATTTCAGATTTTCACGATCTTTGCAGGCCATTTCGCGAAATAAGGTCAGTTATATTTTTTTCGAATCATGCTAAAATCAAATCAGCATCAGGATAACCCTCAAGGAACTTAATTACTATATTTTAAGAAATTTCATAAATTAGTTTCTTAACTACAGTGCAAAACGTCGTCAGCTCCTCGAATTTAAAGTATCTTAAATATCTCGAGAACGGTTCATCTTAATGTAATGGGGGTTGGTCTTAATCACATCGCCGTCAAAAGTTACGTATAAAAAGAGCATTTAATCGATTCATTTGAGAATATGTAGTCTTTTATTTCAGATTTTCACGATTTTTGAGGACCATTTCTGAAAAAAAAAAAAAAAAAGCAGATTCTTGTTTCCCGAATCGTACCAAAATCTAATCAGCACCAGGGTAACCCACAAGTGACTTATCTACCAAAATTTTATAAAATTCGGTCAATTATTCTTTGAATTGGAGTGGACACATACATTGCACATACAGACATACACACAGACGTCACTCTAAAAATAGCTTTTTCGTATTCTTGGGTGCTCAAAACGCGTAGATCCCTCAAAAACTCCAGTTGCGATTTTCGACACGATTCCAATACTTTCCCTATACTTTACCATGCATTGTAGGGAAAGTAAAAAAAAAGTTTGTTAAGATCATATGTAGCATTAGAAATATCAGACGATATTTCTAATATGTTTTCAAGCTAGAGTAACAAAATCGCTCTTATACTTATCGTTGTCAAACATTACGTACAAAACAAGCATTTAATTGATACACTTGAACTTATGTAGTTTTTTATTTCATATTTTGACGAATTTTGTGGGACATTTTGTAGATAAAAAGGCATGTCCCCCCCCCCCCCCTCCAGAATTGTACCAACATCAAATCAACACCAGAAAAATCTTTATACAAAGAGAACTACTTGCAAAGAATTTTATTCAATTGATAATATTATCATCCACCCTCTCTCCCCCATTTGAGATGAAAAAATTATCATTTGAAAAAGAGTTCATGTTAACGTCATGAATAATGACATTCATTTTTAAATCAAAAATAGCATATCAAATACCCCTTTGTGAAATCATATAATTGGTTTTGCAAAGCGTTTAAAAGAAAACATACAAAATTTCATCTTACTTTTATATTAATTTTTTTTTTAATTTCTTCAGTTGTATTAACTTCAAATATAAAACAATTCAGCCACTTACCTAGAAGAAAAGAAACAAAAATTATTTTTATCTTTAAAAAAGTTTCAAAAAACACATAACTCCAATTATAAAGCACTAACAGAAGCATAATTTTCTAATTTATTGGCACGCAGTCCGTATGACGAAATTTTTGAAAGAAAAAAAAAACCCTTTTTTTTTTACCAGAGAAGTTAAATTAAAATTTTAAATGCTACTTTAAAAAGTTTACTCCCAATAAATGTGAATTTTTCGTAGAATGCTTATAATGACACCGTACATTTAAAAAATCGAAATAATATCTCTAAATTTCAGAAAGCTAGAGTTTTGCATTTTAAAGCCACAGTTTCTGTCGCTACTGATGTGTCTAACGTATAGGAAATCGTCTGGTCTATAAATTTAATTAGAAAATGGCAGCAGACGATGATATAGCAGACGATTTCGAGGTTTTATTACGCATTATTTCTTAAAAAACTCGAAAGAAAATATAACTAAATAGTAAAAAAACTCATAAATATAAATTTATTTCTCAAAGGAATATATTTTTTCTTTTCAATTAAATTATACAGTAACCTAATATATAATTTCTAAAAATACTGAAATTTTTATAGACGGTCGTTTTTTAATCAAGAGCCAAACATGCTTTTGAACTTTTGCAATCGAAAGAAAGAAATAATTATATTTCAGAAATTCATTTAAAGATCAGAATTTTTTTTTTTAATTTGAACTAAAAAATGAAACTTATTATAGTATGACTAATGTATATAAAACATAAAAAATAAATATATTTATGCAATTAACTTAATTTCTCATACTCATGAAAGCATTAAATATATTGGAAACCCTGAAAATAAATTTCTTAACTATTTTAACTATTGGATGATAGTTTGCACAAAGCAAATTAGATTCAAAATTATAAATCAACCGAGAATTAATGTTTTTCAACTCATATTTTTCTCATTAAAGAAAGAAATCGTTACAAAAAAATCTTCAGTTAAGGATATGGAAATATTTTTACTAAATATATTAATTAAGATTAATTTATAATTTATTCTCATGCTATTATGATAGTTTAAACCTTCCAAAGATAGATACACTGTTAAAAAATTACTAAAAAAACTAACACTATTAAAAAAATTAAGTTTCAAATTTTTTTAATAAGTTTTTTTTTTGTTTAATGGTGTCTGGTGATTAGCGTAGATAACAGACTGAAAACTGGAACAATTATGTTCTGTCTTCTGGGTCAATATTATAAGTACGCTTGGTTTTAGCCTTCCAGATCACTGGGGGGGGGGGGGGCTTTTCCAAGTAACTTCTAAAACAAGGCTGGAAATATTTACGGCCACCGGGGGGTGGGGAGATCGAAGTTCAAACTCCGTTAGAATCTGAAGTGGTCATTACTTTAAATACGGAAATTTTCTGACTTCTAAGTCACCATAGGCCTTCTTGGGGAACACTTTTCGGCCTCCCTTTTTGTTCGCCCCTGGTTTAGATTTCGGCTCTGTTAGTTTCTACTTCGTTGTTAATACTAAATGTGCAAAGATTCAGACTTCGAGGCCACTGACGGAGGGGGAGGGGGGTCTGGAAATACTTTTTGAAACTCCCCCATTTTCTCCGCCTTCGGCCAGAGGAATTGAAATTTCGAGCTATTCATTTATAGTTAATACAAAGTTTTCAAAATATAAGCATTGCATACTTTAAAAACTACAAATTTTCAATCTTAAATTCCACCTGACAAGGTGATTGCACAAAAACTATAAGTCATAACAGCCTTTTCAAGATATATTATTAATGCAGAAACTGGATTTCCTGCTGAATATTTTTGTCGCTCACTGTTTATATCTATATTTTCTAGTTTGAAAGATATTTCGAATGAAAGTAGGCAAAGTGAGGCGAAAACTGGCTCCGACAAACTCAATTTCTTTTTTCGATAAAAATTATTCAAAATATTAAATGTTTGAAATTTTTCCTGTATATTTCCTATATAAATAGTTTTGCATATAAATTGTATATAAATCGTATCCTACTTCTAACAAAATAAGTATAAATTGTTTGCGTTGTTATCTATGAGGTTTGGAGATATAAGCGTCAGAAGTATTTACATTTTGTGTGCTCCGATTTCAATCGAGAAAAATTGATAAAAATTGAAGGACATTTCAAAGCAATAAATCAAACGACCTCAGTTCGAAATTGCTATAAAACTTTTTATTCGAAACATACAAACCCTTGGGAGCAAAGACAAAACAATTCCTTTTCAAACACAATGGATTTATGTGAGAGAAAAAATAAATAAATAAATAAAAACACTAAAAAATTAAGATTTGTATATCATAACACTGCAGTGAAATAAAAAAAAAAAAAAATCAATAGAAAAAATTATGATAAAACTTTTGTGCTCGAAAACACAAAACCAGTTTAGTGAACGGACGAAAACAAATGGCAATTGAAATAAAATTGGATAAAAAAAAAGCAAACCAAGAAGGAAAACAAAAAACGAAAAAGAACAAAGTTTGAAACGGTAACATTAACTTCTGGAAACGTTCCATTTGACAATTTTATTGCGGAGAGAACCCAAACAGGGAAGAAAAAAATATTTCGATTTCCGTTTCCTCCTTTTATGGGGTTTTTTTTTTTTTTTTTTTTTTCCCCAATAAATATTCCTATTTTTATATTTCTTATATTTTATTTTTGATCTCTAATTCTTTTTCTAACAAAAATCAATGTGCATTCGTTTTTCAATTTTATCAGCTTTTTCTGGTTACAGTTTTGCAGAAATACCAAGTAAAAATAGCGCCAAAAATTTTCGAACCGGAATTTTGACTATGTACTCGAACCAAGTTTGTCAGATTCGTTGTTTTAGCCAAAGTCGCCAAATGTGCCGCCAAGTTAATGTGACATCACAGCAAAGGCAATTGATTACTGTACATGCTGTTTCATATTACTTGTAATGGAATTCTTTGAAGCACAATATGATTTAGAATGCTATAAAGGATGCTATAAAGAATGTTGTAAAGAATGCATTATTAGGAACATATTTTAAATTACAAGCAAATCCAATCATATTGAATGAAGGCATGCATATCCAAGAACTCCAATTGATTATTTTAATAAGTTTATTCATTGTTTTCAGTTTCATTTATTCTTTTATATCAGATAATATGGGCTTACGGTAACTAAAGTAAAAAAAATTGATGTGGGCAGCATATGACTTTCCCTTCAATAACTCATTAAATTCAGTTTAATTGCACAAAATAACATCCATAATTATCTTAAATTACACTGAATTTGCAATTTTAATTCAATTTTCGCAATTTTAATTCAATTTTCGTTTTCATTTGGTTATTGGACTTATTTTCAAAGTTGGCGTAGCTAAAATGCGAAAAAACTAAAATAGCTCGAGAACGGCTAGTCCGAGTGCTGGTGTCGATCTTATTCTTTTCATCGTCAAAAATTACGCATGAAACAAACATTTAATTGATATATTTGAGCATACGTAGTCTTTTATTTTAAATTTTGAAGATTTTTGCGGGCCATTTCGCAAAAAATGCTGGTTCGTTTTTCCCGAATCGTACCAAACTCTAATCAGCAGCAGGGTAACTAACCCACAAGTGACTTATCTACCGAATTTTGTGATATTTGGTCTATTAGTTTTTCAGTTAGAGTGGATATAGGCAATTTTTGCGGGCCATTTCGCAAAAAAAGGCAGGTTATTTTATCCCGAATCGTACCAAAATCTAATCAACACCAGGATGACCCACAATGGACTTACCTACCAAATTTTATGAAATTCGTTCAATTAGTTTTTCAGTTAGAGTGGATACACATATTGGCCAGACAGACATACTGAGAGGCACACAGGCATACAGACACAAACGTCACGCTAAAAACAGTTTTCTCGTGTTCTAGAGGTCTCAAAATGTGTAGATCCGTCGAAAACTCGAGTTACGATTTTCGACATCATTTCAATACTTCCCCTTTACCATTACCATCGGTAGTGCAGGGAAAATAATGCATAGCTGAAACTATCTAAATCATCGTTTTTCAAATTGTGTTCCACGGAACCCTTGAGGTACTGTGACAGTATGTCAAGTGTTCCACGACGTAATAGTTAAAAACACCATTCTTATGAGTGACATTTTTTCATTTCAGAAAATAAAAATGGCGTTAAAATATTAAAATATTGCAAATTCTCTACATATATTCATAAATTATACAGGTTTTCCGACAACAGAAATATAAATTCTTTACATTTTTATCTACCAAATTCGCAGATAAGAGTTAAAGTATTTATATTTTTCTGTAACTCTCCCATTTCAGCTGAGTACCACGACCATAGTTAAAATTCATGTCAAAAATAAAATGCTGAATCAAACATGTTTGAATACATATGGCTGTATACGTGCAACATATTTAATCAATGCCTTTTTCTTTCACATTCACAGAAATACTTCACATATATTTATTTACACAACATTTAATCATACCCAAACTTACCTCATTCATCGCAAAATTCTTCGAAATATTTGCGCCATTTTTTTTTTCTTATCGAACACATCATTTAATTTCCCGTAAATGAGAATTGCCCATTTTCAATTTTAAACATTTCAAATCAAATAAACGGCGAATCAAAAATATGTTTAATTCTTCAGCAGTATTATGTTTACGCAACATAAAAATATAAAAACGGCTTTATTTCCAGACCAGAAACAGTTCAATATACTCTCTCGGTTGTTTACACGAAATCTTTCCCAGATGCTGGCCGTTTCCAGTTCAATAAACATCTCGAAACTGAAGCCTCAAATATGTTAGATATGTTTTTATATTGCACATATCAGCTAGACAAAAATACACAGCCACGCAGTTAAAGCTATGTAACGTCAGCTATTTAATTGTGATTTATGTATATTAATATTCCCTTCATCCCCATATCATTACAGTGATAAGTTACCTACTATTTTTACATTTCCTGCAATGCATGGTAATGTATAGGGAAAATATTGGAATCATGCCGAAAATCGCAACTCGAGTTTTCGACGAATCTACACGTTTCAAGACCTCTAGAATACGAAAAAACTATTTTTAGCGTGACGTCTGTGTGTGTGTCTTTGCGTCTGTGTGTCTGTGCAATGTATGTATCCACTCTAACTAAAAAACTAATGAATCGAATTTCATAAAATTTGGTAGGCAAGTCACTTGGTTGTTGTCCTAAGGTAACTTCCTTTTTAGGACACGCCCGGTAAGAGCGCGAAAAAGAAGAAGGCCGTGAGTATAAACACAAACATTAATTTATTTACACTATATAAATATTTACAAGAATTTGATTTAAAATATTTAAAAGACAACTTCCCATATTCCAAATGGGATGACTACCAATTTTAGATAAGCAATTAAACAAATACAAAAGTATATGTAGTCTCATAGACTAAAATGTGAAAGATGGTAATTAAAAATTAAATTTAAACAATCCTATGCAATATTTTAAATATCCTTAAATCCGGAGAGAGAGAGAGAAAATATGCAAATCAGGCATAGGCCCTTAAATGAGTAACTCACTGAGCCTTCGCTGAATGAACAGCCTCTCATGGTTGAGGACAATGCTGGGGAGTATCGCTTTTCTCACTCACAACACAAAACCTTCTCCTCGCTCCTTCTTTAAAAACTGAAAAACTCTCTCTCTCCAAGATTTTAAAACACGCCCCTGAGGCGCACACAAACATCCCATTGGATGCAGGGTCTTAACCCCTTGACCTCAAAGCAACGCCATTGGCTTTTAGACCCCCAGAAACAAAAGCCCTTTTTCAAGCCCCTGCGAAACCAATACTCTTTCGGGCACTAATTCAAAGCAGGCCGCAATCCCTATGACCCCTCCGAAAAGGACGCACATTACACCCTTTCGGTTCGAATACGAGATCACAAGGAACTTCGACATCCTGGTTTTCTATTTCGAGTGCAGATGGCCGAACGAAAAGGCTGACCCCCAAAAATAAATAAGAAGACTCTAGGTCGCATTCCCTAAAATATTGGCTCATGGGTTTACCATGCGACAGTTGTGATCCTGGTGCTGATTAGTTTTTAGTACGATTTGGGACAAAGAAAAACCCGCCTTTATCGCCAAAAGGCTCTCAAAAATTGCCTGCATCCACCCTAGCTGAAAAACTACAGGACCGAGTTTGATAAAATTCGGTAGATAAGTCGCTTGTGGGTTACCCTGATGTTGATTACATTTTGGGACGATTCGGAAAAAAAATAACCTGCCTTTTTTGTGAAATGGTCCGGAAAAATCGTCAAAATCTAAAATAAAAACTACGTATGCTCAAATATATCCATTAAATGCTTGTTTTACACGTAATTTTTAACGATGAAAAGAATAAGACCAACCCCATTACACTAGGACTAGCCGTTCTCGAGATATTTTAGTTTTTTCGTATTTTCTTTACGCCACCTTTGATAATAAGTCCAGTTATCAAATGAGAACGAAAATTGAATTAAAAGTGAATTAAATTTAATTAGAATAAAGAGAACGTGGATATAAGTCTGCAGGGAAAGTCATGTGCTGCCCACATCAGATTTTTATCCTTAGCCTTGGTCTATAGTTACTTATTTGTAACAGATATACTAGAGATGGGTTTTGTTGTACTTACAGTAGTTTATGCATAGTTTTTCGATTAAAAATTTTTTAATTATATATATATATATATATATATATATATATATATATATATATGTGTATATATGTATATATATATATATATATATATATATATATATATATATATATATATGTGTGTGTGTATATATGTATATATATATATATATATATATATATATATATATATATATGTGTGTATATATGTATATATATATATATATATATATATATATATATATATATATATATATATAAACACCCATACAGATACTTCTCAAAACATTATACTATCTGAATGGGAAAATAAATACACAATCAAAAGCTAAAAAAGGAATGGATAAAATATTAATTTTTTTGATCACCACAAAAATAAAATAAAGTTTTAAAACAATAAATAAAACGAACCCAGTTAAGTTCAAAATTCCTGCACAGCTTTTTCAGTTAAGGATGCAAATCCTTCGGGACAAAAATAAAGCAATTCCCTTCCTATCGCATAAGACTTTTATAAATAAATTTAAAACAATAATATATAAGGTACATATATAACACCTCTTTAGTGAAATAAATAATAAAAAAAAGCGTTTTTCAGGAGAAAAAATTAAGATAAAAGTTTTGTATTCGAAAAGACAAAAACTATTTAGTAACAAAAAAAAAATGGCAGGTGAAATAAAAAATAAAATTGGATAAAAAGAGGGGAAAAAAATGAAAAAGAACAGAGTTTGAAACGGCAACATTAACTTCTGGAAATGGTTCATTGGATATTTTTATTGCGGCCAGAATCGAATGAGAAAAAATTTTCCCATCTCCTTTTCCTCTTTTTTATATTATTTTCAATAAATATTCCTATTCTCATATTCAGTCTTGGCTCTATTTTTTGTTTTCAATGTTAACAAATAAAAATCGATGTGCCTAATTGTTTATAGTTTTATTGATATTTCTGGTTATAAATTTACGGAAATGAAAAGTAAAAATGGCAACGGAGCTTTATCTATCTATATATATATATATATATATATATATATATAAAAGAAACAACGGGGATTTTGCTTCTTCACTGCATTTGTTCTTGAAATGATAAGCAACATTGTTGATTGCTGAATGTCAGCTGCCTGTTCAAAAGAGGGGCAAGACAATATATTATCAATTTTTAGAACATTATTTTTCCAAAACTCGAAAAGAAAAATTAAATTACAAAAAGTAATTGATTTTAAAATATGTTACAGCTTGAAAAACTCTTTCGATTGATACTGTACTTGACAATGCACCCCGGGGGAGGGGGGGGGGGGACTTGTTCTCCGAGGGGGGATAATCACGTCGCGAACAAATAAAAATTGTATGGCGGCTATTTTTTACAACAATTTTTGAAATCATCCCGTGAACATTGAGCTATAAATAAACCTTTTTATGCATAATTATGTCGAATTTTATATTATACTGCCATGTTGAAAATATAGGGTCTTTATAATTAAAGTCCCACCTTGAAATGACCATAAAAGGAAAACTACTGGACAGAATGTTATTTAACTTGGTAATAGTTTACAGGAAGTCATGGGATTTTATTTTCCGCAAAAAAAAAAAGTTCAAAAACTCACCGTCAGCGGGGAATGGCGCTGTATGCAATATCGTTAAACGAAATAAGACATGAAGACATCGGTTTAAAAAGTTTTTAATCGTTTCTAAAACGTGTTACAAATCATGCTCAATGTGGCTTCCACCATTTTCTGAAAGCAAGTTAAATCGCATTATTGCGTTCTCAAGAGTAGCTCTTTGCATAACAGGAGGAATGCTACGGACATGTCGGTGTATCACATTTTTCAATTCCGTCAAATTGATTATATTATCACCATAAACAGTGGCTTTGAGGTAACCCATAGCCAGAGATCACAGGGGTTGAGGGTTCAATCCAGTCATCCGTGAAATGTTGCTTAAATAACTGTTTGACACATGTACCAATGTGAGGTGGAACCCCGTCCTGCATAAAAATCGCGGTATCTAAGCCACTGTTTATGGTGATAAACAATTTGGCGGAATTGAAAAATGCGATACACCGACATGTCCGTAACATTTCTCCTGATATGCTAAGAGCTACTGTTAAGAACTAATGCGATTTAACTTGCTTTCAGAAAATAGTGGAAGCCACATTGAACATGATTTGTAATACGTTTCAGAAACGATTAAAAACTTTTTAAACCGATGTCTTCATGTCTTATTTCGTTTAACAATATTGCATACAGCGCCATTTCCCGCTGACGGTGAGTTTTTTAATTTTTTTTTTCGGAAAATAAAATCCCATGACCTTCTGTAAACTATTACCAAGTGTGATATCATTCTGTCCCGTAGTTTTCCTTTTATGGCCAATTCAAAGTGGAACTTTAATTATAAAGACCCTGTAATATAAAATTTCGAATAAGCTTTCGCTTGAATTAAAAAAAATTCTATCTAGTTCTAGATTTTCTGATAACAAAGCCGGATATAAAGCTTCTTAAAAATCCATTAATATTTGCAGTCGCTATCGTGTACACAAGAAATCGACCACAGACATACAAACAGACATCACTCCAAAAATAGTCAAACGTATTTAGGATACATTTATCGGCATCAAAATCTCGAATTCGAAAATTTTCGTGAAAACAATACTATATTATAGTACGAGAAAGAAAAAATTACATGTTTTTCACCATTATTCTACATGGTGAAAAGGGGGCTTAGCCCCCTCTGGAAAATTTCAAGATTTTTTCTAACTTCATATTTTACTAAATACTAAAAAATGAAATTTTTTAAACATAAAAATAATTGAAAGAAAATCCTATCAACGTAAATGTCATATTTCAGTTCAGTCTTATTCACATCTTCCTTACCATAGCTCTTTAAACACAAACCAAGATCATCTTTACTCCCAGGAACCATGTTTACGCTAATGGCAAAGACACCAGGTTACCAGAACTTTTTCGACTGACCACTTAATTCATAGAGAAATGAAATATTTACAGCCATGTTATTGGCATTTCCAAAAAATAGCTGCTTTCCTCCACTAATAACTATAAATGGTTACCACGAAGTAGAGATGACATATTTTGTCTACCTGAGATCTTATCTGTAATTACTCCTCCATTCTATATACCAGTGCTGTCTTTGCAGGTGGCATTCATTCCGTTTGAAGTTGCAAACCCCGCGGAATGTTTAGCACCGGACGTTTGGCACAGCATCGTAGTCAGGCAAGGGCCAGAGGGAGCTATACCCCCCCCCCCCCCCCTCAGCCTCACACACACACTACTTTCTAAATACCTTGCACACACTAGGTATACTCAGCCCACCCCCTGATAAAAATATTAAAGTTTTAGTTGTGATAAGAAATGTCAACTAACATGTCATCCAAATTTTGCATAAAAATATTATTTATGATATTTTTTATATAAATTGCTTTATTTTAAAGATTTTTTAATTTAGCTGAATGTGTGGTTATAGTGATGATCAATCTATTTGCATATTTAATTTAAAAATATTTAAATACAGACAATAGTATTTGGATACTTTTGTATTATTGCTGGGTTCATTGTTTTAATTTATTGTATCAAAATCAACTGATAGGTAGTTAAGAGTTGATATTAAGCGTTAACCTGTATTAACTTTCAGATTTTCTTTTGATGAATTAACAGCTTTGCTACTAGTTAATTCGTACATTAAAATCCATTGTAATTATTATATATTATAATATTGATGCATAGTAACTATATGGATTTTCTTAATCAACTCTTAGTTAATAAATATAAATAGGCCTAAAAAGATTAAAAATATTTATCGTGCAATAAATAAAACTGCTGATATCTTTCTTTTGATCCAGCCCGTCCGACCTACCCGAAAGTCGGACGGGCTGGGTCAACGTTTATACCGCCAATATATGTTTAGACCGCCGAGGCAATGCCATCTAATTTACACTGGAACCCATTGAGGGCGACATCCACAGAGACCGATACTACTTCTTTTGCTACCAACAGGTCGGTAGGACTTTCAAACCCACAAATTTAACGTGCTCGTACACGGGAACACTTTGCCGTGTTCATGCGGAGTACGATCACGTTAAACATGTGGGTCCGAAAGTCCTTCCGAGAGGTTGGTGGTAGGGGAAGGAGGGTACGGTCCCTGTGGATGCCTCCCCCACTGGGTTCCGGTCTAAATTGGGTGGCACTTCCCGACCGTCCAAACAGTTACCTTACACCTTTCTGGTAGGTCGGACGGTCTGGGTTTCAACAACAACAATCAACAACAACAACGGGAACACTTTAGGCAAAGCCGGAAATCGAACTCGGGTCCTCCGAGAACAATCTAACCACTCAGTTATCTCACTCCAAAACTGCTGCTTGTAAGCCAATAACTTACAAAACTTCCTTGAGGAAAGCATATATATGTCAGTTAGGTGACTACAGTTGCTTCGATGGCATTGTAATCCCCCTTTTTCAGGCCAAAATAACATTATGCGCTCTTAACAACCACTACTGCCGTTAGTTGGGCAGTTCGTTCTTAGCGATTGTTAAGGGTGCATACTGTTCTTTTGGCCTGAAAAAGGGGCTTAAAATGACCTCGAACTGCTTGTAGTCCCCTAAATGACATATGCTTGCTTTCTTCAAGGCGGCCTTGTAAGTTGTTACATCTTTATCGACTTTGTGAATCCTTTTATATAACTTTATCGGATTGTGCCCCCCCCCCTGAGATTTTGAAAACTCGGCGCCTATGGTTACAAATATTATTAAATCGATGACATATATAAACACAACTGTAGCCCAACATTGACAGTAAAAATATTTCAATGGGAAAAAGCAGAGACAATTTTTACAAATAAAAATAAACATGGTCATAAAAATATAAAATATTTGATTAATGCTATCTTCTTTGACATCAACTGAAATAATTTAGTTATATTTACATTGCCATCCAAGCGGAATTTCCAACAAAACAACAAGCACAAAATATTGCAAAGCCATTCCGCCATTTTTTTTTATTATTATTAAACACTGTTACTCCCAAAATGAGAACGTACCATTTTGAATTTTATAAATTCTAAATCACATAAAGGCTGAATTAAACACCTTATTAATTTTGGGGGAAAAATTAAATATTAGAACAGAAAATATTATAAAATCTCGTTCCTATCCTCAATATACTTGCACTCATTAGCATTCTAGCAAAACTCTTACATTTGCTATACATATAACATTTATGGCCACGATAGAGAAGTTTTTAACACTTTCCAACATAGTTGAAAAGTGCTTATGACTCTGTTCATTCTGTCTGTCTGTCCGTTCGCACGACAACTGTCGTAAAAATGACTTTATCAAAATGACATTTTAGTATGTTGTTCGGTCTGTGGGACATATGGGAATGTAAATGAATAACATCACCCAATTATTCTTGGATTGAACCCGGGTTGAAAAAGTGAAATACACTGATCCCTATGGGATCTAATTTTTCAAACATTTTTTAAGCGAAGTTAAAATTCACAAATTGCTTCGCAAATTTTAGGAGATATTCAAATTATCCCATAAAATATATAAAAAAATTTCAGCAAAATAGTCTTTTACTCGACTCTTTTACTAGTCACCTAACTACTTCTTTTGCTACCAACAGGTCGGTAGGACTTTCAAACCCACAAATTTAACGTGCTCGTACACGGGAACACTTTGCCGTGTTCATGCGGAGTACGATCACGTTAAACATGTGGGTCCGAAAGTCCTTCCGAGAGGTTGGTGGTAGGGGAAGGAGGGTACGGTCCCTGTGGATGCCTCCCCCACTGGGTTCCGGTCTAAATTGGGTGGCACTTCCCGACCGTCCAAACAGTTACCTTACACCTTTCTGGTAGGTCGGACGGTCTGGGTTTCAACAACAACAATCAACAACAACAACGGGAACACTTTAGGCAAAGCCGGAAATCGAACTCGGGTCCTCCGAGAACAATCTAACCACTCAGTTATCTCACTCCAAAACTGCTGCTTGTAAGCCAATAACTTACAAAACTTCCTTGAGGAAAGCATATATATGTCAGTTAGGTGACTACAGTTGCTTCGATGGCATTGTAATCCCCCTTTTTCAGGCCAAAATAACATTATGCGCTCTTAACAACCACTACTGCCGTTAGTTGGGCAGTTCGTTCTTAGCGATTGTTAAGGGTGCATACTGTTCTTTTGGCCTGAAAAAGGGGCTTAAAATGACCTCGAACTGCTTGTAGTCCCCTAAATGACATATGCTTGCTTTCTTCAAGGCGGCCTTGTAAGTTGTTACATCTTTATCGACTTTGTGAATCCTTTTATATAACTTTATCGGATTGTGCCCCCCCCCCCCTGAGATTTTGAAAACTCGGCGCCTATGGTTACAAATATTATTAAATCGATGACATATATAAACACAACTGTAGCCCAACATTGACAGTAAAAATATTTCAATGGGAAAAAGCAGAGACAATTTTTACAAATAAAAATAAACATGGTCATAAAAATATAAAATATTTGATTAATGCTATCTTCTTTGACATCAACTGAAATAATTTAGTTATATTTACATTGCCATCCAAGCGGAATTTCCAACAAAACAACAAGCACAAAATATTGCAAAGCCATTCCGCCATTTTTTTTTATTATTATTAAACACTGTTACTCCCAAAATGAGAACGTACCATTTTGAATTTTATAAATTCTAAATCACATAAAGGCTGAATTAAACACCTTATTAATTTTGGGGGAAAAATTAAATATTAGAACAGAAAATATTATAAAATCTCGTTCCTATCCTCAATATACTTGCACTCATTAGCATTCTAGCAAAACTCTTACATTTGCTATACATATAACATTTATGGCCACGATAGAGAAGTTTTTAACACTTTCCAACATAGTTGAAAAGTGCTTATGACTCTGTTCATTCTGTCTGTCTGTCCGTTCGCACGACAACTGTCGTAAAAATGACTTTATCAAAATGACATTTTAGTATGTTGTTCGGTCTGTGGGACATATGGGAATGTAAATGAATAACATCACCCAATTATTCTTGGATTGAACCCGGGTTGAAAAAGTGAAATACACTGATCCCTATGGGATCTAATTTTTCAAACATTTTTTAAGCGAAGTTAAAATTCACAAATTGCTTCGCAAATTTTAGGAGATATTCAAATTATCCCATAAAATATATAAAAAAATTTCAGCAAAATATGTTTGGTACTTTTTAAAATAAAAATTAAAATAATAATTACACCCATATAATATGAAAGAATCACGTGACCCACTTCAACATAAAATGTGACATCCATCTTTTTTTTCTCAGAGTAAAAGTCGTGATTTTTAAAGTTCTTTTAAATTTATATTTAGTGTTGCATCCGTCCTAAAACTGCTTTATTTTTGCGTATTTTCTGTGCATCTATATTCTGCGCCAACGCAATTACAATATTTTTTAGTTTAAATGATCATCAAACTTTGATTATTTCTACAACGACTTAATGGATGCTGAGTGTAAACAAGTGATTGTAAGATGAATTGTTTAAGAATTGATTTTTTTCACGCAAAATTATTTAACTCTGGAGTCTGAAATAAAAGGGCATAAATGAAATATTTACTTCTTTTACATAGAGAGCTAGACGATTTACATTTCGATGACGTCATTTTAAGTTAATTCTTTTCAGACGAGTTTTCAAATATAATAAATTATTGTAGTACTACGATAATTTAAAAAATATCAGCTCTGAGTGTATCGCATTTTAGAGATGTTTAAATAAAATTGCATTTCAATTGGAAAGTGTTTCATAATCAATGCTTTATGCACGATAGAACTTTCTTGTTCTATCTTCGTTTTGTTTTACGATTTTATACACATATTTCACCACTAGGTGGCGCGCTATTGCTGGAATTTTAACACTTTCATCAGTACATGGTTTTCTTTTGGGTTTAAGCTATTGGCTTTTGCTTAAACTGGAGAAAAACTCAGTGTTTCAGAACCAATGGATTTATTTCCCTGTATTTTAAGAAAAGTTTTGTATTTTTTATGATTTACTACCCCTTTTCCCGCCAGCTTCGCTCGAGGCGAAAAGGGTAGTAGTCACTAAATGGAACGCCTACAGGAAGCACAACTTAATTTCCAAATCGCCTATTATGAAGCAAAATCATTCTCGCACTCCGTTTTTTTCCTTATGCAACCGTGTTATTTATACAAATCGGACGTAATACGCCCTAAATAAACTTCTTCGGTACGCCCCCCCTCCCCCATCATTCCAAAAAAAAAAGGGGGGGGGGGGCTCGGTCGCCGATCGTTAGCAAAACATTTACCTCCGAAGTAAAATTCAAAATGTTAAAGCTATCTCAGCGAGTTTTCATCCAATTTAGTTAAATATTAGCATAATGATAAAAACACACCAAATATAAAAAAAAGACGAAATATTTTAAATTCCCAAAGTTAGAAAATCCCGTTTGGAAGATCTCTCTCTCTCTCTCTCTCTCTATATATATATATATATATATATATATATATATATATATATATATATATATATATATATATATATATATATATAGATAGAACAAACAGATAGATCACTTGCCTAAAATTGAATGCGAATTTACCATTTACAATTTTCACACATCCCACGTCAAATAAACAGCCGATACAGAAATCTTATTAATAAATCTTTCAGAGCATTAAATTTAAGAGACAAAATAAAACAAAAAAATACAAAAATAATCATTCCGAAACTACGAGAAACGTTTTAAGCGCTCTATCATGTTTATATCAAACCTCTCTTTTCCATCAGCCGGCTAATTAAGCCAGCCATTTCCACTTCAATAAACATCTCAGAGCTGCAGCGTCAGATATGTCAAACATGTTTTTATATTACTCATATCACCCCGGCTAATATAAACAGCTATGGCAAGCCAGAGTTCAAATATCAAACGAGGAATGTTTATAAAAATCACCTTCCTCATCAACGTCGCGTTTTTTTCAGCGTGGAATACGAAGATGCAGAATTTTTACCTCCGTACAAAGCTGTTGAACGAAATTAAGTTTTCTCGGAATCGCGCTCTCAAGTGGCAGCCCTAAACTGCAAAGTCGAGATCATCTTACTTACAATTTCGTTTTTAATTTTGTGTAATTTATTACTTTCCTTATATACATAATGTATAAGGAAAGTATTGTGACGGGGTCGAAAATTCGAATTCGAGTTTTCGACGAGACAGCACGTTTCAAGCATGCCTGATCACGAATCGAACATTTTTCAAGTGATGTGTGTGTGTGTGTCAGTGAGTCTGTGGAGACGATATCTCACGAACGAATGGACCGATTCGAATGAAATTTGGTACAAAAATCACAATCCGTGAATACTGGAATCCCATTGCTTTGAAACACAATCGAATGTTCAGAATCCCCCTAAATTTTCGAGTGAAATTTTGAAAAAATCATCAAAAAATCAAAATCTTTAATAAAGTTACGCAAATAGATATTTTTTATGTAATTTTTCCTTAGAAAACGATTGACGTAAACTTTAGAACGCTAGCATGAACCGTTCTCGAGATATTGCACATTTTTCAAATAAATTTATAAAAAATCCCATAAATTAAAAAAAATATATTACCTGTTGAAAAACAAGCTCGCTTTTCATATGTAATATCATGCGATAAATTGGGTGACATCACTGTCCTGGATCTAGCTCGTTCCATTCATGAGAAAAGATACTTTGAGTAATACTTTTGTATTTGAACGCCAATAGTCATTTATCTGCTATAAGAATAACTTATTTCTCCGTCCATAACGCTTGGAGAGATTTTGGCGACGTATTTGGTGGAATGTCGCCAACTTGGCGACTTTTTAAATGTCGCCAAATTAACGAAAATCTCGCCAAATGGATAAAAATGACGCCAAATCAATGAAAATGACGACTAATTGTCGAAAATTCAATATCTTGGTAGGAATATAAGTATCTACTATAAGAAAAACATATTTTTTTTTACTGTAAAAGTAGTAAATTCATTGTATTATATAAGGAAAGTCATGTGTTGCCCACATCAGATTTTTTATAAATATATTTGTATAACGTGCAATATCTAAATGTTCTAAAATATAAGCCATTCGTTTTGTAATAGAAAAACATTCATAAAATTATAATTTATTTAACAGTGTTAAAGGTCTTGATTTTTTTAATGATATTCATAAAAAAAAAAAAAATCGTGCAATATATTGCGAACGGACCATGCTAGTATTCTGAAGTTGATGTCATTCGTTTTCAAATGAAAAATACGTAAGAAATTATTATTTATCTACCATTAACGAAAAGTCCTGATCTTTCAATGATTTTTTCAAAAATTCATTTAAAAATTGTGGAGGAAGGAGGGGGGGGGGGGAGGTGTTAAAAAGAATCGGCTCGGTACAAGTGGGTACATTCTTTTAAAGGTTTGATCCAAACAAACAAACAAACAGAAAAATCGACCAAAATAAAACAGTGTAAAAACGGTTTCATGGGGACAAAAATTAAGATAAGACTTTTGTGTTCCAAAAACAACAATGGCAAGAGAAATAAATGTGGATAAAAAATTAAGCAGACACAAAAAAGTAAAAAGTTAAAAAGAGAAGCAGGATAAAAAGAACGAAGTTTGAAACGGTAACATTAACTTCTGGAAAGGGTTCATTTCAGACATTTATTGCAGACAGCACCAAACGGGAAAATTTCTTTCCGTTTCCTTTTCCCGTTTTCATGTCATTTTTCAATAAATATTCCTACTCTTATACTTTCCATTTCTTTTGTTTTAGATCTATACTTTCTCAAAAAGATAACAAATAAAAATCGACATGTATTTTTAAGATTTATCAGGTTTTCATTTCTTAGGAACTGCAAAGTAAAAATTACAAGACAAAATTTTGCACATAAATTTTATAAAGAATTATAGATATTATACTTCTTCACCACATTTAACGACTCTTTAAATTAAAACAAGAAAAATCAATCCCATATTTTCGGGGATGCGATCTAGAGTTTACGTATTTATTTTGGGGGTCAGCCTTTTCGTTTGGCCAGCTGCACTCGAAATAGAAAACAGGATTTCGGTTAGTGTTCTTTAAGTATCATATTTTTACCGAAAGATTTAACGTTTGTCCGTTTTTGGACGGATTATAGGTCTGGCGGGCTATTTGAATTAGTGCCCGAAAGCATATCAGTTTCGCAGGGGCTTGAGAAGGGGCTTTTTTGTTTCTGGAGGTCTAAAGCCAATGGCGATGTTTTGGGGTCAAGGGGTTAAGACCCAGAATCCAATGAGATTTGTATATGCCTCAGGGGGCGTAGTTACCTTAGGACAATTATGAAACACTTTCCAACTGAAATGCAATTTTATTTAAATATCTCTAAAATGCGATATATTCAGCGCTGATCAGCAATTCTTATACAACTCATCTTCTTACAATCACTTGTTTACATTCTGCATCCATTAAAATTAGGCTTCGTTGTAGAAATAATCAAAGTTTGATGATTATTTAAACTCAAAAATATTGTAATTGCGTATACACAGGATTTAGATACACACACACAAAAGAAGAAGAAAAAAAAGCAGTTTTAGGACGGATGCAACACTAAATATACATTAAAAAGAACTTTAAAAATCACGATTTTTACACTAGGGAAAAAAAAGATGGATGCCATATTTTATTTTGAAGTGGGTCACGTGATCTCTTCATATAACATGGATGTAATTATTATTTTAATTTTTATTTAAAAACACCCAACATATTTTGCTGAAGTTTTTTTTATATATATTTTATGGGATAATTTGAATATTTTATAAAATTTCCGAAATAATTTGTGAATTTTAACTTTGCTTAAAAAATGTTTGAAAAATTAGGTCCCATAGGGTTCAATGTATTTCACTTTTTCAACGCGTGTTCAATCCAAAATTAATTGAGTGATATTACTCATTTACATTCCCATATATTCCACAGGCAGTCTGAACAACATAATAAGATTTCATCTTGATCAAGTCATTTTTACGGCAGTTATCGTGCGAACGGACAGACAGACAGAATGAACAAAGTCATAAACACATTTCAACTATGTTGGAAAGTGTTAAAAATCCAATGTGGACAGCACATGACTTTACCTGCATTGAATATCGAATGAAACAGATGAGAATGGGCAAATTCTTTGGAGTAAAAATCCAAAAGTATCACAAAAAGTATCTTCTAACGTAGAATGGAGCAAACTAAGTCCACAACAATGATGCAGATTTGTTGCATGCAATTGTATATACAGAGTAAGCATATTTGACGTTAATACTAACTATTTTATTTTATGTAAATTTTTTGATAAATTTATTTGAAAAACGTCCAATGTCTCGAGAACGATTCAAGCTAGCGTTTTAAAGTTTGTGACATTCGTCTTCTAATGAAAAATTACGACTGAAACAATTATTTATTTATCATTATTTAAAGACTGATTTCTTAATGAAATTTTTTTTTCAAAAAAATATTCGAAAATTGATGGATCTGACAAACATTCGATTGCGTTTAAAAAGTGTTCCAATACTCATTGATTGTAATAATCGTACCGAATTATTTCGAAACGCTTCATTGGTTCGTGAGATACCGCGTCGAACACACACACAGAGACCCGCCCACATAGAGACATCACCTCAAAAACGTTCGTTTCAGGTCATTCGAATTTTCCACTCCGTCGTAATATTTCTTTATACATTATACTATACATATTGAAAAAGTGATAATAAAACAAACGATAAAAAATCAGTTTGTACAATAACGAGTGTAAATGTAAGAAATTTTGAAACAAAAAATAAAATTAACTTTTTTTCAAAATTGCCATTAATCCACCGTTGAGCCATAGAAACGCCTTTGGGGAAGAATTAAAACAATTATTTTTTTTCAATCGCAATGCATTTTCGTCACAAAAAATATCGAAATATAAACCGCAAAAAAATAACACTTTTGTGCAATAGAGAAAAACGGTTTCAAGCAGAAAAATTTAAGATAAAACTTTTGTGCTCCAAGGACAAAATCAGTTTCAGTGAGAATAAAAACAACAACAAAAATATATATATAGCAAAAGAAATAAAAATTGGATAACGGTAACATTAACTTTTGGAAACGGTTCATTTGAGACTTCTATTGCAGGACAACACGAAACGGGATTTTATTTTTCCCGTTTTGTTTCCTCTTTTTGTGTTAGTTTTCAATAAATATTCCTATTCTTATATTTCCTATTTTTTTTTATCTCAGTTCCAATTCTTTTTCAAAGATAGCAAATAAAAAATCGATATGTATTTTTGAATTTTATCGGTTTTACGAGTTGCAGTTCAATGGAAATGCAAAGTAGAAATTACGAGAAAAAAAAAATCGCACAGGAGTTTTATCTTTAAATTAAAGAAGTATTGGTATTTTTTACCTCTCCACCACATTTAAATAAAAAATCTGATGTGGGCAGCAAATGACTTTCCCTATATAATAAAAAATAAATAAATAAAATATTCCAAATTTTCTTAATTAAATCTATTTGAGCACAACAAACTGTTGCTCCGATATTTTAATTTATACTCACAGCAGACGATTTGACGATTTTTTTTATATATTTTAACAATGAATTAATTTATTTGGAGTTTTTGACTGCATTGTGATAACTGCGGTCACACAGTTACATTTTGAATTCCGAAATCGTCTGTTGGGTATTTTTCAAATCAAACTAGTATTATAAAATAATCTGATGTCGGCAGCACATGATATTTCCTATATGATAAAAAATAAATAAATAAAAATAAATATCCTAAATTTTCTTGATTAAATCTATTTGAGTACAACCAACTGTTGTTTATTTCAATTTATAGTTATAGCAGACGATTTGTTTTTATTATATTTATCAATGAATTTATTTGGAGTTTTTGATTATATTGTGATAACTCCGGTCACACAGTTACATTTTAAATTCCGAAATCGTGTGTTGGATACTTTTCAAATCAAACTATTATAAAATAATTAAAAATAAATATCCTAAATTTTCTTGATTAAATCTATTTGAGTACAACCAATTGTTGTTAGATATTTAAATTTATAGTTACAACAGACGATTTTTTTATTATATTTTATCAATGAATTTATTTGGAGTTTTTGATTATATTGTGATAACTCCGGTCACACAGTTACATTTTAAATTCCGAAATCGTGTGTTGGATACTTTTCAAATCAAACTATTATAAAATAATTAAAAATAAATATCCTAAATTTTCTTGATTAAATCTATTTGAGTACAACCAATTGTTGTTAGATATTTAAATTTATAGTTACAACAGACGATTTTTTTATTATATTTTATCAATGAATTTATTTGGAGTTTTTGATTGTATTGTGATAACTGCAGTCACCCAGTTACATTTCGAATTCCGAAATCGTCTGTTGGGTATTTCTCAAGTCAAACTATTATAAAATAATCTGATGCGGGCAGCATATGACTTTTCTATATAATAAAAAATAAATAAAAAAATATCCCAAATTTCCATAATTAAATCTATTTGAGTACAACCAACCGTTGTTGGATATCTTAATTTATAGTTATAGCAGACGATTTTTTTAATTATATTTTATTAATGAATTTATTTAGGGTTTTTGATTGTATTATGATAACTGCGGTCACCCAGTTAAATTTCAAATTCCGAAATCGTCTGTTGGGTATATTCGTCTGTTTAATAAACACACTTATTTTCAGCAAACACCCTTGAAATTTTCGCCGAATAAGCTATTACTGCAGAATAACATCTAGCTACAGCAAACAAAGCTACAACAGCAAAAAATGCCAAACACACTTTTATACTGCACATATCATCCCCAGATAATATAAAGAGACACGTGCCAGGGATCCAAGTATTAAATATCTTAGCTTGATAAAAAAAAATCGTCTGCGTTATGTTCATATTTTCAGTTTGGCACAACGAGACAGATTTATCATTTTCAGATAGATTTATATTTATAATTTATAGATTTTTATTCGTAGTCAGACACATTTATTTTATTATCTCAATATCTCGAAGTTGAAAGCAGAATATGTCAAACGTAATTTTATATTGTTATATTACAATTTTATAACATATTGCTTAAAAGTACGTACAATACATACTCGTTTGATAATAGTAAATAAATATAGTCCTTTTTATAATTTCTTATTAGCATTCTGTAAATGATGCCAAGTGCATAAAAAATGTCTATTCCTCTAACAATTATATATATATATATATATATATATATATACAGGGTGCCCACTTATATCCATTACACCCCTCTTAACTTCTAAACGGTGACAATTTAGGCCATAAAGTTGGTGTCTAGGTATAGTAAAAAGGCTATGCGCTACTCGATGAGACAACTTACAACGCCATCTATCGGCAAATTTTGGAATTAGCGGTCCTATCTCGTAAACGGTGAAAGACACGTGAAAAAAGTCAATTAGAAAGTTGTAGAGCACTCTCGATTTAGTACAAAAAGATACATTGCGCACATTAATACTCAAAACAGAATGCAAAAAATGAACATTTGTTTGGTCACAATTTCGAAAATTGTCATGTCATAAAGAGTGGAAGAAAGAAACTGAGACACTTCCCTGTTTTCAGGATCATTTATTTACAATAGTATATTGCTTAAAATACTCTCCGTTAGCCACTACACACACTTGCACTCTGGACTGGATTTCTTGCTCGCTGCTTATTTTTTGCATTCTGTTTTGAGTATTAATGTGCGCAAGGTATCTTTTCGTACTAAGTCGAGAGTGCTCTACAACTTTCTAATTGACTTTTTTCACATATCTTTCACCGTTTACGAGATAGGACCGCTAATTCCAAAATTTGCCGATAGATGGCGCTGTAAGTTGTCTCATCGAGTAGCGCGTAGCATTTTTACTATACCTAGACACCAACTTTATGGCCTAAGCTGCCATCGTTTAGAAATTAAGAGGGGTGTAACGGATATAAGTTGGCACCCTGTATATATATATATATATATATATATATATATATATATATATATATATATATATATATATATATATATATATATATATATAAATATAAATTATTAAATCCAAAGTTAGAATGTATGCAGTAACTCATAATACACTATTCCAAAATTTTCTACAAAATACAAAGAAATTAAGACAAAAAGAGGAAATAATAAAGCATAATGCAAGTCATAAAGACAAAGACAATCAACAAATTTCAAAAATGAGGAATGCAAATAAGAAAACAAAAAAATCAAGCAAAAAAGCTATATATATATATATATATATATATGTTTTACATTCCCTACAATACATGGTAATGCATAGGGGAAGTATTGACATCGTGTCGAAAATCGCAACTCAAGTTTTCGACGGGACTACACATTTTGGGACCTCTAGAACATGAAAAAAACCTTTGTTAGTTCGGCGTCTGTATGTCTGTGAGTGTGTGTGTGTGTGTTTCTGTCTGTACAATGTAATTACCCACCCTAACTCAAAAATTCATTGACGAAATTTCATAAAATTTTATAGGTGAGTTACTTGTAAAATACCCTGGTGTGATATAAACAATATAAATGCGTTTAGAATATGCACATATCTAAAGTTTCGAGAAACGCCGGGTATATGCTCTATTCACCATACTATATAATCTCCTCTATCAAAGAATAAACAGTCTGCAAATTCTTGGAAATAATCATCAATACCTCAATCGTTAAAAAAAAAAAACGAATTTGACGTTATAAACATTGCCTGATCGTAATAAATACAGAAATATACACGTCATCGTTCTTTCTGGGCAATAAATAAGGAAGAAACCCGTAAATTTAAAAACTACTCAACCCCGTGCCACAAATGATTTAATAATTCCACTTCTTCGCATCGAATTCCATTTCAATCTGACATCGCATTAGGATGGCCATTTGCACTGCTATAAATATGTTGCTGATGCAGCAACGGAAATGTCAAACACGCTTTTATGTTGCGTGCGTCAATCTAGCTGATATAAACAGAGACGTGCAGGGGTTAAAGTTATCGAAGTTCGTTTGTGCTTTTACAAATTAACTGCAGAGGCTCAACTCGACCTTCTCATACCAGAATCCATTTTTAGCACCTCGTTTTGTTTTTTGTTTTTTCAAATTTTGCAAGAAAATGTTTGAAAAATCGGAATCGAAAGACCAAATGCTTATATTTATATATTTATAGGAGGTTGCCCTTCACTTTAAAAGACTTGAAAATTTTTTTTCGACTGACACCCTACTTGACAATGTACCTTCCCAGAGGTATACCCCCCACCCCCACCCCGAGGAGGCTAATGACGTCACGAACAAAAAAAAAATCTGATGTGGGAAGCACATGAATTTCCCAGCAGACTTATAGCCACGTTCTCTTTATTTTAATTAAATTTATTTCACTTTTAATTCAATTTTCGTTCTCATTCGGTAACCGGACTTATTTTCAAAGGTGGTACTTCTCATACCAAAATCCATTTTTAAGTAGCTCCTTATTTTTTTGTCTTTTTACAAATTTTTCAAGAAAAAATTTGAAAAATCTGAAACGTTAGTTCAAATGATCACAATTATAGCATGTTACCCTCCATTTTAAAGAACTTGAAAAACATTTTCTATTAATACCAGGTTTGACAATGTATCCCCTCGATTATACAACATACCCCGGGAGATAGCCCCCTCCCCCCCGAGATGGTTAATGACGTCACGAACAAAAAAAAATCTGATGTAGGCAGCACATGACTTTCCCTGCAGAATTATATCCACGTTCTCCTTATTTTAATTATATTTAATTCACTTTTAATTCTATTTTCGTTCTCATTTGGTAACTGGACTTATTTTCAAAGGTGGCGTAGAGAAAATAAGAAAAACTAAAATATCTCGAGAACGGCTAGTCCTAGTGTAATGGGGTTGGTCTTATTTTTTTCGTCGTTAAAAATTACGCATTAAAAGAGCATTTAATGGATATATTTGAGTATACCTAATTCTTTAGCTTAGATTTTGACGATTTTTGCGGGCCATTTTGCAAAAAAAGGCAGGTTATTTTTTTCCGAATCGTACCAAAATCTAATCAGCACCAGGGGAACCCACAAGTGACTCATCTACCGAATTTTGTGAAATTCGGTCCATTAGTTTTTTAGTTAGAGTGGATACAAGCTTTTGCGGGCCATTTCGCAAAAAAAAGGCGGGTTCTTTTATTCCAAATCGTACCCAAAACTAATCAGCTCCAGACTCACTCACAAGTGACTTACCTACCAAATTTTGTGAAATTCGGTCCATTAGTTTTTTAGTTAGAGTGGATAAAAAATCTTTCACAGACAGACAAACAGACACACACACAGACGTCATGCTAAAAATGGTTTTTTCGTATTCTAGAGGCCTTGAAACATGTAGATCCGTCGAAAACTCGAGTTGCGATTTTCGGCATGATTCCAATACTTTCCCTATACATTACCATGTATTGCAGGGAAAGTAAAAATTATATCGCGGATATTTTTCACAATGATTGAAACTATGAAGTCACGTGATCAATGAGACCTAAATAAACCCTTTTATTCCTGATTATGTCACATTTTGTTCTATGCTGCCATGTTGAAAAAAATATAAAATTTCGAAGTTTTTACTCGGTTTTAAAAAATGTTTATCTAGTTCTAGTTTTTTTGAAAACAGAGCCGGATATAAAGTTTCGTGAAAACCCATTAATATTTGTGGCAGCTATTGTGTATACAAGAAATCGACCACAGACAGACATCACTCCAAAAATAGTCAAATCGTGTTCAGGAGGTCTTGGAACATATACTGGCATCAATATATAGAATTTGAAATATTTTGTGAAAACAATACTTTTTCTGTACTGCATTACGCAGTATGAGAAACTAAAAACCTGACATATCCAATACTTGAGTTTTCCTAAACGTCTAATACCTTGAGAAAGGCTACTGATAACTCCTTGATAAGTTTACATAATAAATAAAGATGTCTGTGTGTGTAACTGTGCAATCTGTAGCGGGAAATCTAAGAGTCGTAAGACCATGAAATTTGACACACAGGTACTATCGACCCCGAAATCGGCGATATTTTTTTTAAAATTTCGAATTAGATTTTTACTTATTCTATGTTTCAACATTTTTAGTCAATCTGGAATCTTCACTTTGTTACAGCTAGACCTAAAGGGCGGAGTGGGACGGCCCAGTGGTTAGCGAGCGAGAACTGCACTCAGACGACCCGAATTCGATCCCGGCCCTGCCCAAACTGTCTCAGTAGAGTATGGACACGTTAAATATGTGGGTCCGTAAATCCTTTCGAGAAGTTGGTGGTAGGGAAAGGAGGGTACGGACCCTGTGGATGGGTTGAAGTCCAAATTGGGTGGCACTTTCCGGCCGTCTAAGCAGATACCTTACAACTTCGTGTAGGTAGGGCAGAATCAGAACAAATCCCAACATGCCTAAATACATTCCAATGCCGTCAAACCAAGTATGCAAATTTTGTTTCACGGCATTGGAATGTATTTAGGCATGTTGGCATCTGTTCGGATTCTATCGCCACCGAGGAAGAGCATGAAGGTGTTCGATAGGGCTCTGGCTTAAAATTATTTGTTGTACGTCTGTCTGTAGGATGGTTTTTAATAAAGTGACGTTTAAATCTGATTTTTAAGATTTGTCATTTAATTAGTTGATTCAGAGAGTAGTGTTTTCACAAAAACTTTCGACTTCGAGATTTTGATGCCAATATGTGTTTTAGTGCTTCCTGAACACGTTCTGACTATGAGTACTATCTGTTAGTCGTTTGTCTGTGGTCGATTTCTTACATAATAGCTGAAAGAAATATTAAAGGATTTTCACGAAACTTTATATCCGGCTTTGTTATCGAAAAATCTAGAACTAGATAGAATTTTACGAAATTCGAGCTAAAGCTATAAGCTACAGCGAGCGCTATTTATTTGACATTTAATATTTTCTTAACAGGCCAGCATAAGACAAAATTTATCATAATTATGAATAAAAGGGGTTATTTATGGCTTAATGATCACGAGAAACAACAGTTTCAATCATTGTAGTGAAAAATAGCCGCGATAACAATTTTATGTTCGTGACGTCATTACCCCTCCCCCCCGACGGGGTACCTTGTCACACTTGGTATTAATCAAAATATATTTTTCAAACCCATTAAAATGAAGGGTAACGTGCTATAATTGTGATCAATTGGACAAACAATACAGGTTTTTCGGATTTTTCCCTTGCAAAATTTGAAAAATATAAATAAATAAATGAATAACAAGGTACTAAAAAATAGATTCGGGTATGAGAAAGTCGATTTGAGTCACACTTTGTTTCTTTCAGGACTTTTTTGGCCGGGGGGGGAGGGGGGGCAAGTTTTCTATTTGCCCTATATAAATATATCTAATTGCTGTCTATAGATATTATGTCAAAATAAAATGTCTCCGGGGGGGGGGGGGTCGAATCATCGTCACCAGGAGAGGGGCTTTGTCCCCCCCGGATGTATTCCTGAAAGAAACACTGGTCACACTCCAGTTGATTGCATTGTGCGGTCACGACTGTAGATGATTGACAAATTCACATGTCCAATTTCAATCTGAAGTAATCGCAAGCTCTTTGAAGATAAATCGGCATATATCACACTTAAGATAGAGTGACACAAACCAAGACACGCGCAAGGGGTCTTCAAGAATAGCAAACATAAAAAAAAAAAAAAAAAAAAAAAAAAAAAAAAAAAAAAAAAGACACCCCATATTTTTTTTTACAAGGAAAAAAATGGCTGACTTTTTTTATTATTTTCACGCTGTTAAGTGAAGACTGCAGTTGATTGACAGATTCACAATTTCAATCTCAAGCAGCCCCCTCCCCCCCCCCCCTCCCCAAGGGAAATATTGGCATATATCACACTTAAGATAGTGACATAAACAAGACTCGTGCAAGGGCTTGAGTGCTCAAAAAAGAAAAATAAATAAATGTAAAACTCTTACAGTATCAACTTGTTATGGAACATCAGAAACTCTTCAAGAGGCTCCTAACAGAAATGATTTACAGAATCCGAACCACATGGCCTCCTCGAAAAGCTCCATTAGTTTTCCATGCATATATACATCCCTGATTCCACTACCGAACTGCAGACGATAAATGAAGCAGCAGCTCAGTCGGTAATGAAGTGCTTGTGGGTTATTTTCTTTGGCTTGGAATGGCAACAGAATAAATCGTGCCATTACTGGCGTATTGAGTTGGGACAGGTAATTGGATAGAATATGGATGCCATTGGGGCGTTAGAAATAGAGGTTTATATTCATGTACTTCCAACAGGTGTTTCTGGCGAGGAATATAAATTCGTGGTAATTTTGTGTAATGGAAGCAATTTAGGGATTATTAATTTTTTACTTTCCTTATATACATAATGTATAAGGAAAGTATTGTGACGGGGTCGAAAATTCGAATTCGAGTTTTCGACGGGAGAGCACGTTTCAAGCATCCCTGATCACGAATCAAGCACTTTTGAGGTGATGTCTGTGTGTGTGTATGTGTGTGTGTGTGTGAAAGTATGTGTGTGTGTCAGTGAGTCTGTGGAGACGATAACTGACGAACAAATGGACCGATTCGAACCAAATTTGGTACAAAAATCACAATCCGTAAACACTGGAAGCCTATTGTTTTTATACGTAATCGAATGTTCAGAACCCTCCTAAATTTTCGAATGAAATTTTGAAAAAATCGTCAAAAAATCAAAACCGCTAATAAAGTTACGCAAATAGACATTTCTTACGTAATTTTTCATTAGAAAACGATTGGCATAAATTTTAGAACGCTAACATGAACCGTTCTCGAGATATTGCACATTTTTCAAAAAAATTATGAAAAAGTCACATAAAAAAAAAAAAATTCCTATTGAGAAACATGTTCATTTTTCATATGTAATACCATGCGATAAATTGGGTGACATCATTCTCGTGGATCTAGCTCGTTCCATTCATGAAAAAAGATACTTTGAGTAATACCTTTGCATTTGAACGCCAATTTATCTGCTTATCTGCTGTAAGAATAACTTACTGCTTTGTTCATAATGCTTGGCGAGATTTTGGCGACGAAATTGGCGGAATGTCGCCAACTTGGCGATTTTTTTAAATGTTGCCAAATTAACGAAAATCTCGCCAAATGGATAAAAATGACGCTAAATCATTGAAAATGACGACTATTTGTAGAAAATTCAATATCTAATAAGTTATATAATATATAAATATATAATAATAGTTATATAATATATGTCGAAAATTCAATATCTAATAAGTTATATATATATATATATATATAACTTATTTCTTCGTCCATAACGCTTGGCGAGATTTTGGCGACGAAATTGGCGGAATGTCGCCAACTTGGCGACTTTTTGAATTGTTGCCAAATTAACGAAAATCTCGCCAAATGGATAAAAATGACTTTAAATCAATGAAAATGACGACTAATTGTCGAAAATTCAATATCTTGGAAAGGATATTAGTATCTACTAGAAGAAAAACCTATTTATTTTACTGTAAAAGTAGTAAATTCATTTCATTATATAAGGAAAGTCATGTGTTGCCCACATCAGATTTTTTTTTATAGTGTTTTGATGAAAATAAATAAAACATAGTGTTTTATGATTTGTTTTTATGTTATTATTATTATTATTTTCTTTTATTTCCCCTACAATACGTAGTGAATGTGAAGGGAATATATTCAGCGAGGTCAAAAATACAACAATGGGATTTTGATGGATTTATAAGATTTGGGTGTCCTGAATACAAATCGATTATTTTTTTAATGATGGTTGTGTGTCTATTTGATAAGGATATTTCTTCAAAAACTTCAAATTAAATTTGATATGTGAATTTCAATCGGCAGACTTAAGAGGACTTGAAATCGGAACAGCGAACACACGATTTTTATTTTCAAAAATTAAAAAAACCATTGTAAAAATAATTACGTTAAAAACAATAGTGAAACTGTAAAGTATAACTGTACAAGTACAACTGTATTGAAATCTGGCTGCGTCTCCCCCCCCCCCCCCCCTCGGCATATTATCATTCCAGAAAAATATAACAATTAAAACCGGGATCGTTGACATACTTTTTTACCTCTTCTCCTTCAACTGATAAATTAATTAACTGCAATAGCTAATTCAAAATCTATTGGACATAATCACGTCATTTATGGAGAGTTTGCTTTTGATAATAAGTAGTGCATAAAATGCATGAAAAGGGAAAAATTCATAAACACTAGGAAGACAAAAAATATAAGTCCACTACAGATATTTCGCTAGGAACGAAAATCTAAAAGCTGTGTGAGAACTGTTATCTCAAAGGAACCTCGTACGGCTTTGCACAGATAATTGATGAAATGTATAAGGTGTCCCAAAAAGATTGAAACGCGCCTTAATTCTTTACGTGTTGGAGATAAGTGGGCACTGTAAATTACAAAAATGTTGAAAGTAAGGTACGAAATAAGACTACGTTAATGAAATAGTCCTCCCATTAATTTTCAAAAAGCTACATTTTTTAAATTTTCATACGACCCCCTTAGACAAATTGGGTCAATCAGAAAATTTTTATTTTTAACGCAACAAGATCATTAAAAAAACCGCATATCTCTAACTTTAAAATCGACTGAATTATGATAAAGGAAAAAATCTTACTTATGCCACTTTTCCGTACCATGTGAAAGGCTGTTTCATCAGTGAAAATGGGGATCATAAACAAATTGACAATGGAAACTGTTTAGATCAAAAATAGGTTAATATGTGTCAAAATTTTTTATCACAAATTCATCTAAATAAAGCATTACACAGACAGAGATCATATAAAGCAGTGGTACTCACTAAGCGGTTGGGTATCCTATGTATTTTCATCCAGTTTTATCTTTTTTGTGATATGTCACAAATTTACATTTCTAATTTGATATAGGGTTCCCATTCACAATTACATTTAAAAATGTCGCCAACTTGGCGACATTCCGCTAAATTCGTCGCCAAAATTTTGTCAAGCATTATGGACGGAGAAATAAGTTATTCTTACAGCGGATAAATAACTATTGGCGTTCAAATACTTTAGATCCACGAGAATGATGTCACCAAATTTATCGCATGATATTACATATAAGAAGTGAACAACATGTTTCTCAATAGTTAATATTTTTTTTTTTATTTATGGGATTTTTTGATAAATTTATTTGAAAAATGTGCAATATCTCGAGAACGGTTTATGTTAGCGTTCTAAAGTTTATGTCAATCGTTTTCCAAAAAAAAATTACATAAGAAATGTCTATTTGCGTAACTTTATTAAAGGTTTTGATTTTTTGATGATTTTTTCAAAATTTCACTCGAAAATTTAGGGGGGGGGGGGTGAACATTCGATTGTGTTTTTAAACAATAGGCTTCCAGTATTCACGGATTGTGACTTTTGTACCAAATTTCATTCGAATCGCTCCATTCGTTCGTGAGATAATCGTCTCCACAGACTCACTGACACACACATAGATATCATCTCAAAAATGTTCGATTCGTGATCAGGGATGCTTAAAACGTGCTCTCCCGTAGAAAACTCGATTTCAAACTTTCTACCCCGTTACAATACTTTCCTTATACATTATGTATATAAGGAAAGTAAAAATATTTTAATGATTAATTTATCAATAATGATTAATTCATCAGTTTTTGCAATTTTGACTATATTTTCGTCAATCTGGAACGATATACCGCCAAGTTGGCGATATTTTGCTAAATGAATCGCGAAGTTCCCCAAATTGAAAGCGAAGGAAAAAACAACCTGGAAAAAATCCTGCATACGCTCAATGATACCAGTTAAGTTGCATTGTGATATTCGTCAGTGCTTTGGGAATAGTACCGGCTATTTTGTGGATAGTTGAGCAATTAATTAAATTTTAATATGAATAAGACTACTCAGCTGACTTCTATGGTAAATTACAATGGATAAATATTTTTTTTCAAACCAAAATGAATTTAATAATACAATAATCAATTTTATATTGAACAATAATATACCGTTTTGGTGATCATAATGGGATATGGCAATGAAAATCGGCAGGAATTAATTAAATGATGTTGGCCTGAGGAAAATACAATAGGCTACACGATTTCTGATTGATAACTTATTTAAATGCAATTTTATATGTGCCAACATGTTACACCGTATACATAAATGTACTAACACTCCTTATGATTATGCTATGAATAATTATTAATACCGAAGTCAGTTTCTGCATGAACTGCAACTGCGCATGCGTAAAGACCCGCAAAAAATCATTTGCGTGTTCAGAACAGCGAATTACTAAGGTGTTATTTTTAAGAATTAACGCTTAAAAAGAGGGTTATTATTTATTTTTTCTTTCACATATTTTTTTTTTCTAACAGGTAATTTGTGGCGAGAAGCAGCACACGATAGGGATTTTGTCACGCCTACCGCGTATTATACAGTCATTACCTTTTAATGTATTCCTTTGTGAATATTTTTTTTTCTCTCGCGATTTAATTCACACGCGCCTGTATTGAGGCTATTTTACTTAATGGCGCGGAGAAAAGTTCCGCCATTGTCGAGGCTATAGAAAATTATAGAGCCGTTTATTGTAGAGGTTCTTCTGCCTCTAATGCGTTTTGGTGAGGAGTTAATGTAAAAGTTCATACATACATTTTGACTTTTAGACGTTTGAGGATAGATATTTTTCTGAAAAGTAGTCATATTTTTTGGATAGCTGACATTTTACCAAACGTAATGGATTTTTATGCGCTGCCTGCGGAAACTATAATTGGCTGGAGCGTGGCTCCACTGGACTTTCTCATATCGGAATCCATTTTAAGATAATTTGTGATTCATTTATTTATTTTTTTTTCTTCAAATTTTGCAAAAAAATTGAAAAATCTGTACAGTTGGTCCAAATGGACAAAATTATAGCATGTTATCCTACATTTTAAAGGGAATGAAAAATTATTTCTATTAATACTATATGTGGCAATGTACCCCTTAGGGTCAACTTTCCCCCTTCGAAAGGGGGGGGGGGCTTATGTCGTCACGAACACAAAAACATAAAAATTGTATCGCGGCTACTTTTTACCACAACATTTTTTTTTTTTTCAAATTTTACAAGAAAAATAAATGAAAATTCTGTATCTTTGTCCCAGATGATCACAATGATAGATAATTGGCCTTCATTTTAAAGGACTTGCCAAAATATTTTGATTGCTACCAAGTTTGATAATGTATCCCGGGGGGGAGGGGGGGTAACTTGCATTCCCCGAGGGGGCTAATAATATCACAAACACAAAAATTGTATCTCGACGATTTTTCACTACAGTTATTGAAACTGTTAAGCTTCGTGATCATTGAATCCTTATGTTTTAAAATTGTGTCAAATGTTCTCCTATGCTGCCATGTTAAAAAAAAATAAATGTGAAATTTCGAAGTTTTTGTTCGAATTTCAAAAAATTATATCTAGTTCTAGATTTTTTTTTTTTTTTTTGTTAACACAGCCGGATATAAAGTTTTCTAAAAATCCATTAATATTTGGGGCAGCTACCTTGTATACAAGAAATCGAACACAGACAGACAAACTGCTGGACATCACTCTAGTCAAAATGTGTTTAAGAGGTCCTAAAACATAATTAAAATCTGGAAATTAAAAATTTTCGTGAAAATAATACTTTCTATAATCTGAAATATGAGAAAATAAAAATTTGCATACAGCACATAATATGTTAAAAATATTTGATTCAAGATGAAGAAGGGGAGAGAATAACATAAATTGCAACTTACTTAAAGCTTAATCGAGCAAGAAATCGATAAAGCTTTTTATTAATCTGATGTGAACAGCACCTGACTTTCCCTACACACTGCAATGGCTTTACTTTTTTCTCAGCGAAATTATGGTGTACAAAATCTAAAATACAATGATTTTGGGATGGAATTAACATCAAGTTAATTAAGATTACGCGCCTATGGCAGCTTATTGGCTAATTCATACTCCCATGCAAAATCCTCATCAAAATGCAACTGACATTTTATTCATACTCCGCGAAATAAATGACTATGAGCGAATTTTTGGACGTCAAAATACAAAACTATCGAGCTCGATCCACTTACTTTATTTTTTGGAACCATTTTAATTTTAATTTTTTTTTTTAAGAACATTTACACTATCGCATTGCGCTGCTCATACCCTAGGATGAGATCGGGTGGCCTGGGTCTTTCACTATCGCATTGCGGAACCTCAAGTGTTCCGCGGAACACATATAAAAGCTGATCTAACGTTAAGTGAATTGTAGAGAAAATAATGAATGAACTTAATTCAGCTCATCCATCCTATGTATATTTGGAAAAAGGAGTGCTGCTTAATGCCGAGCGCAAAGTGTTTAAGTGGCACTTCGAAGCGTTTATGCGGACTCAAATGTTCCCATATGAGGTAAGAAGTAATATCCGGTGGGGAATCATGGGGTTGGTTCACAACTCTCTAATGCAGGGTTACCAAATAATTGTTTGGCGAAGTATGAGTGAATATTGGCGACAACTGATTAAAAAAAAATCTTTCTGCTGTCAAATATTCATAAAAAAAATGAAAACGGCTTTGAAATTCCAAAATGATATCAGACAAATAATACCCTGCCATACTCTATTTTTTAACAATTTTTTTTTACTTTGCAGCTATTTTTGCAACAGTTTGGACAATTTAACGACTTATTAATAATTATTAATAAGTCGTTAAATTATTAATAAGTCGCATTAATAATTATTAATAAGTCGTTAAAAATATATAAAATAATTATTAATAAGTCGTTAAAATTAAAAATTAAAATTATTAATAATAATTATCAATAATAACGACTTATTAATAATTATTGATAAGTCGTTATTATTAATAATTATTATTAATAATTTAATTTTTTAATAAATTAAAAAAATTAATAAAGTCGTCCATAAATTATTTAATTTTTGGACGACGGATATTTTGAACCACATAGAACGACGGGCAGCGGTCAATTTGACCGCCATAGAAAAAATGCAACATACCTTTCATTCAAAACCAAAACATCATAGTTACAGCATTTAGGATGTTTCTTCGACACATTTCTTGCAATAAACGTACTTGCATACATTTCTATTTGCATAGAGTTGGGCCAACCTTTTTTTTTTCACGACGTTTTGAGAACCAAATCTCCCGGAAATAGCGCTGCTTTCTTTAATCCAATATTTTCCACTCAGTACCATCTTTGGCACGAAGGTTTGCTAAAGTAGAGGTATTGCGTTGAAGGTGAGTTGAATTGGACGTATCATTACGGTCAGAGTCTGTTTGCTCCTCTGAGGAGCTGACGCTGTGCTCTGCAATTTCATTTTCATCAGAAACTACAAAATCTGCATCACTATCACCATTGTTATCACTGGAATTCTCGCTACGCAAAGGTGCTGGACCCTCATCAGTAGTCAGTCGCTTCCCACGAGACATCGCGCCAAAATTTTATGCAATAATTTACATCCAGCACGGGCACAGTCGCTGGTCGTTCTTGAAACACGCCGAATAATTCTAAAAAGCTGATGCAATCAATCTTACGGCTTACAGTAGCGCAACGCCGCAGTCGGATTGCATCATCGTGTGAAATCTCTCTAGCGGTTACTTTGACCGCTGCCGTAGTTCTATAGGAAGATCATTAATTTATTCTCTTATTATAAAACCTAGAATAATTTTCTTCTGTGTTTTCAATAACTTTAAGAAAATAAGAAAAGTCATAAAATTTCAATGGCCCGAGGTTAGCAGTTTTGGAGGAATCGTTTTCAAAGTAGTTATACGGTCAAAGTGACCGCTTCCGTCGTTCTAGTGTTACTTATTAGGAAGAAAAAAAAATAAGGCCGCCCACACAAATCCTAGGCTTCTTTCAAACAGCACCTGCTGCAGCAGGTACAATGTTTCTGTCGGCGATTTCCCCAAACGTTGTCAGAATTTTATGTTCGCACGTTGATCTTCAAACGCCATTTCCGTTTTCGACGAACACGAACGACTACAGTTCACTGACACGCATCGTCTAGAAAAACACCTGCTTCTTCCTTTTCACATCTCGCGTCACATGTGCCTCTACGTCATGGCAAAATAGCTCCCCTCTCCTCCAATCAGGGTTGGAGATATCAGCACAGTCTCCGAACTTTTTGATCCTATACTTGTATTATATGTATACACTCATGTCCAAAAGTTAAACATAATTTGTAAAATACGAAAAATTCGGAGTTAATATAAATACAATGGTTCACAATCAGTTGTGGAGAATCGTGGGACGAAGGTAAATCATTGTGCATATGCAAAACAGTTCAGTCGACGTCGACATGCGCAAAGCACCGGCGCACGTAGGAACGAGTATAAAACGGCCTCGAGCGGCATGCCCAGTTGAAGCAGAATTTCGCAATTGCTGTGGTACGGAGCGTTGTTAACAATCAAAAAGGACGAAAGATGTCACAAAGATGCCAACTGGACATGTTTTTGAAGGGACGAATTATTGGAATGCTGGAATCCGGTAGATCCTAAACCGAAGCGTTTCGAATTCTGAATGCGCCTCAGCCCTCTCCAGACTGTGGCAGAGGTTCCAAACCACTGGAGATGTTACCCGACGACCAGTACCAGGTCAGCCAAGGGTAACAACCGCTCGGCAAGACCGATATTTGGTGATAACTGCGCGACGTCAGAGGAACAGTTCTGCAAGACAACTGGGTTCAGCCGATGTGGTCGTTTTGCCACTGAATGTGTCAGAAAATCTAGCTACCAATCCCCCCCCCATATAATGCAGTTGATTAATTATCAAAAAATGTTAATAACCAAAGCCAAAAAGCACACCAAAAAATAGTTTTTAATGGAAAGAATTACCGCATCTTTGCCTAAATATACTTCACTACTACCGAAAATTCAAAGCAGTTTTTGATCACTATTACCATTTATAGTAGGGGACAGTAATAAATCAGGTCTTACAGGAAATAACAGCGCCATCTACCAAGTGTTCTGGAACTACACATAAGCCCCTTTCTAAATCAAAATTTAGGGGCCTTTCGCCTTTGTTACGTAGGCAACGTATATATAGACGCACAGGCTAAAACTTTGAATTATATTGTGCGTTTAGAAAAGTGGTACATTATTTTAACCCTTAAGTAAGGTGATCAATTTTTTTACAATGAAAAGGAGGACGAAAAAATTTAAGAAAACAGTACAACGTAAATAAATGAAACAGTTTATTAATTCAAACAAAAGTACACTAATTATGCTTACATCCCTTTTAATTATTTACTTAAACGAGTACTTTTCTATTGAATGAATATTTTTTGTCAATATATCATTTTCTAACAGTAACAATATATTGAAAATTTCGGAGCAAGAAATATCCTTCATATTGAATTTTACGGTAAGTGTTGCAGCTAGAGTATCAACATTCAATCTTGATTACTCGAAGTATAATATAGAGATAAAGTAAGCAAAGTGAAATGCGCAATGGTGCGAGACATGTGAAGTTCTCCTATGCACTGCGCATGTGTTTCATAATCGCGTCTTTCCGAACTGTACCGTCACATCACAGATGTCACATGACGCGTAACAGTTCGGCGGGGTGTCTCTGAATACAGAGATTAACAGATCAGTTTTAAAATATCGAAAAGGAGGACAGGTAGGAGGACACTTTTCGAGGAAGGACAGAACCTACAAAAGAAGGACTGTCCTCCCTAAAGGAGGACGATTGGTCACCTTACCATTACGGCACTTTTACCTTTCAAGTCGCAACTCTTGAATTAAAAATCTTTCATGCCAAGTTTCAGATAAATCGCCAAAGATGGATCACAGTAGTATTAAATTGCCCTGTATTTATTACTACTGCACGGAAGTTAGAAAATCGTTTCTTTCTTTTGAGGATAACCACAGCTCAATGGGGAGGACCCAATCCTCTTTATACACAATAGCCACAACCCAAAGTCCCCCATTAAAACCCCCTACACACAAATATTCCCCTCTACAGTGGATTTCCCGCCATTTTTTTTCCCTTTCTTGGCTCAAATTCCATGAGCAGAGCAATAAACTCACGTTCGTATTGTGTGTTATTTTTCTACCATCTGGTTAGCACGAATACTTTCCCCGTCGAGCTGGATGTCAAACATGCAGCACGCCCTTTATATTTTATTTATTTTTTTATGAAGGAAAAAGTGGAATACGATGACAATATTGAATTTTAGAAGATGTTTTATATCTATTGTTACCCCACCACATACTTGGCCACAAAAACTACTTGATGAAAAAGTGGCAACTGAAGGACTCTAAAATTTTTTTTTTAAGTTGCACTGTGTCATCGCTGTTCTATTCAAATTGTCTGATATATTTTTTTTAAACCTGATGAGGAATTCAGTGAATGGAATTTATAAGCCTTTTTTATCTCAGTCATAAAGATTCTTCTTTACAAATGAGAATAATCTATTTTAGATTGCAACAAAGGATACTAAAAAAATACACTAATAGCAAGAAATTACCCAGAAAAGAATTTAGTAACAAGGAAAAACAACTGGTGGTCTTTGTGTCTATCAGGTCATTTCTTTTTACATCGCTGTTTAGATGCCGCAAAGATTAGTTCTTATTCTGTGGCATCGTTTGAAGCAGACGATTACAAAAGTGTAGCTAAAAAAGTCAATTTTCTAAAGATTTAATTTTAAGGTCAGTTTTTTTAGGGCAGAAAGCGATTGATATTGTAAACATTTAGTCTTGTAATTTATTCTTAAATTAGTTTATTCTGGAAGAAAAATAAATATGAATAACATTCAAATTATCTTAATTTAAAGAATTCTGAGAATGGAAAACAAAAATTCGTTAAATTCTTTTGAAGACATTCCTAAGTTAATACACTTTTTCTTTTTTATTTAGTTGCAAGTTTTTGCGTTTTATATTATTTCCGACTTATGAAGCTGTTATTATTCGAATTTCTACGAGAAATACTTAAGAGTAAATAGATTAGACACATAATTAAATACTAAAAACGTTAAGATGAAAATTTAACTGCAACATACATGGTCTACTTCGGGGTAAATCAGAGTAATTAATTTTAAACGGATCTTTATGACATGCTATTTAAAATGTCATGCAAATTACAAGTACAAGGGGAACTTCGCAAATATTCTGAAAGGAATGAAAAAATATTCAAAATAACTAAAATTCAAATTATTTAATTTTGTGTAAATGTGTTATCCCAATAAGACGTTTTGAAGTCTGCTGCTGTATGTCTAGGCATTAATATTTTAGTGACTAATTGTAGTGAAAGATCTATTAATTCACAAGCGATATAATGGCACATAGGCATGTGTTGTGAATTGAACTTTTCTTTTAGACATTAATATATATATATATATATATATATATATATATATATATATATATATATATATATATATATAACAAATATATATATAACTCACAGTAAACAAATTTTATCTTTGTATGGATGCCTCAGTGGTATTGATGTTGCAATGGCATGAAGTATTTTTAAATAAAATTAGTAATGCTTGCTCGCGGGCAATTATTATTATTATTATTATTATTATTATTTACATAATGCAACATATTTTTTGCATAAGGTCTTCCATAAATGATTGTTGGTTGAAATCTCACCAAAAGTTGCCATTCAGAGACAGAATTTTGTAAACATTCGCAAAATATTTTTTTAAAAAACAACCTGTTGATTTAAAGTGTGCTTACTGATACATATATAAAAAAAATCTGATGTGGGCAGCACATGACTTTCCTTATATAATGCAATTAATTTACTACTTTTACAGTTAAAAAAATGTTATTCTTATAGTAGATACTTATATTCTTTCCAAGATATTGAATTTTTTTCAATTAGTCGTCATTTTCATTGATTTAGCGTCATTTTTATCCATTTGGCGAGATTTTTGTTAATTTGGCAACAATTAAAAATGTCGCCAAGTTGGCGACATTCCGCCAAATTCTCGCCAAGCGTTATGGATGGAGAAATAAGTTATTCTTAGAGCAGACAAATGACTATTCGCGTTCAAATACAAAAGTATTACTCAAAGTATCTTTTTTCATGAATGGAACGATCTAGATCCACGAGAATGATGTCACCCAATTTATCGCATGGTATTACATATGAAAAGTGAACATGTTTCTCAATAGGAAATTTTTTTTATTTTATATAACTTTTTGATAATTTTTTTGAAAAATGTGCAATATCTGGAGAACGGTTCATGTTAGCGTTCTAAAATTTATGTCAATCGTTTTCTAATGAAAAATTATATAAGAAATGTCTATTTGCGTAACTTTATTAGCGGTTTTGATTTTTTGGCGATTTTTTCAACATTTCACTCGAAAATTTAGGGGGGTTCTGAACATTCGATTGCGTATAAAAACAATAGGCTTCCAGTGTTTACGGATTGTGATTTTTGTACCAAATTTCGTTCGAATCGGTCCATTCGTTAGTTATCGTCTCCACAGACTCACTGACAAACACACACAGACATCACTTCAAAAATGTGTGATTCGTGATCAGGGATGCTTGAAACGTGCTCTCCCGTCGAAAACTCGAATTCGAATTTTCGACCCCGTCACAATACTTTCCTTATACATTATGTATATAAGGAAAGTAAAAAAAAAACGCTTACAAAATATAAATACTATTCTTTTAAATACATCTAGCAGAAAATTATCATAAAGCAAAATGAAATTAAAATAAACTTATCTCTTCTAAACATAACAGTTCCTAATATAACACATTCTCCTTCAAAACAACGAATAAACAAATAAATAATAATAAAAAAAAAATTCCAACAGATAATTGAGACATCCTGTACGGAATGTTAATTCTTAATTCGCCATTTTTATCCCCGCTACAAGCAGAAGCAAAAATAACAAAGCGACGTCTTCTGATTGGCCAGCCGCTTGAAAAGGCGAAAAGAGTCACAGGTGCAAACCAACAACACAACGAGTTTTTAATTCCGTTCCTTCATCTTAAAACATGACTTCAGCAACTCGATAATAAAATAACAAAAATTGTCTGAGGAAGAAGCGCGCGAGAACAGGAACCTGATTTTCAGGTTAAGGACTTGGTGTTGAGGCTTCTAGCTGTTTGGGTTTTATTTTATTTAATTTTTATTGCATTTATTGTCATCTTTATTTTTCATTTAAGGGAGGTGTTGGAGAACTTTAACAGGTGGTTACATTTATGCGATATAAACAAAAATATTTTCCCTGCTTCACTTGGGGTTCATAGAAAAATCCGTATACATTCTAATAACTTTGTATGGAAATGTCCTTAAGTGTACACGTTAGGTCTGTGTATAGTAAAGTGACCATACCTGATCGAAGTGATTGCAGCGCCCCCCCCCCCCCCTAGCGGAGAATCAAAAGAGTTAGGACCATGAATTCGGCAACAAAGCGAGACAGACGAAAAAACCAGTTACAAAGTTGTAAAGCATTGCATGATTAGGAATAGACACCAAAAACGAATGAAATGTGTATATGGAAGGCAATAAACACCAGTCAAAAAATTGTATCATCAAGGCTTCTAACACGGTGACGCTTCCAATGGTTTTCATAATACTCGGTAATAGTACTTCTGGAATTCAAATATGTATTGTCTTCGATAAAGGGCACTTTAAATAGGCTTTACGCTAGATTTCTGTTGTTATTGCATGTTTTTGTTTCTATTGTTTATTGTATCATTTCTAAATAGAACAAACAGTCCATGGAGTTAGAAAGAATGAGATAAAACTTCTATGGATGAAAAGCTTGAAAATGCCAATGCCATGAGATTTATATTTAGGTGCCGCTGATGTTAGTAAAGTATTGTCAGTTGACACAATATATTGTCAGTTGTTTTGATTATTTTTAAATTAAGGGTTCCCTAATTATGAGAATAATAAACTAGTAGTTTTTCATAGTTGTAGGTAGAGTACAGAATATAAGGAGATAAAAATAAATTGAAAGGTAAAATAATTTTGGTACTTTTCCATTTCGCCGGCGCAGGCGATAAAGTCGCCAAAAATACTACAACCGACGCCAAACGGAATATCCAATGTTTATGCCTCCAAAGTAAAAAATTCTTAGAACTAACATTTATTAACATTTTTTTATGTGTATACTGTGTGTTGTCGCCAATAAAGTCTGCTTGGCGAAATTTGCGAAGGTGAAATGGAAAAGTACCATAATTTTGAATACGTAGGAATATTCTTTATTGTTTCAATTCTACTTTGCATTGGGCTCATAATTTATTTTTACAAAATTGAGAGTTTAAATAAATATTTTAGGCCTTTCGCTATTGAAATGCACACAGTGCAGGACTACTTATCTTACCTCAGCGCCACCTGAATGATTATCTGAAACGATATTGGCGATTTCTTAATATGGAGTTTCAACTCTTTCACTTTACCTCCATAGGCCAGTCATTCTCCTATAACCCTATTGTGGTAAATATATGCCTTCTGTAATACATTTATTGTCGATTCCTACTCTAGACCAGTGGTTTTCAAACTTTTTGATCTTACGACCCCATTTCACACTTAAAAATTACAGGTGATCCGTACCGGGTGGATGTAATCCCTTCCCTTCCACGAAAAAAAAAAAGTCTTCATTTTATGGGAAACAGTAACAGCAAATATAACATTACTAACACAAATATAATAACAATATATAACAGTACTAAAAAATACAATACTTAATTTAAATTAAATACCCAGAATATCGATTACTAAAATATATTTTTAGTATAAAATACATATTTTAGAATAAATATTAAGAACCTATCTCTGATGCATCTGTAGACAAGACAAATATAACACACACACACACACAAAAAAAAACACAATAATAATAATAATAAAGTAAAATAAAAATAAATAACATAACAAACAAAAATTCAAAATTTACAAAAAAGAGAAACTAGCAAAATATGTATTTATTCAAATTTTCGGCGACCTCCCAAAAAAAGGTTTCGTGACCCCAGCAGTTTAATGATGATTGTTTTGGACAATGCTTTACAACTCTATAATTCGGGTTTTTTTCGTTTATTTTTCTTTGCTGCTGCGTTTACTATCGGAAGTAAGTTTTCAAATTCTTCACTACGCGCGCTGCAGTCACTTTTATTCGATCAGGCATGATAACTTTACTATAGATATCTCGAACATGTACACTCATGGACTTTTTCTTACAAAGTTATTAGGATTCTTAAGGACTCGCTTAGGAACCATGTATGTATATTGTATGTAGAAAATTTGAATTCCTGGTTTCAATGGATTTACTCGTTTGGGGCACCTCCGAACACAAATAAACTATTTTGGGGATATAAAAATTCGCTTAAACTACTGTCTAAAATAATTCGGAATTAAAATATATCGTTTGTAATACAATAAAATTTGATTAAAAGTACCAACTGGTTTCGGAGAGTAAAAAAACAGCCTCGTACTTAAGAATGATATATAACAGAATAACAACACCAGCAAAAGCAAGAAGATACCTGACAGACAAACAATAAGCTGAAAAAACATGTTTTTTTTAATTTCAAATAAAATATATAAATATTAGTGGTGGCGAGTAAGCCAATAGAGTTGTAGAATGACATAAAAGCGATAAAATGATCATTAAAATGTAATGAAGTCTTTAAAGTTTTTTATGAATAAACAAATATCTTTTAAATATGTATTGAAATTTTTTAAATGTTACTTGTCCTGACGACGCGACTATGCGAATATATTCAATAATAATAATAATAATAATAATAAACGATGTAGAACTGTGAGAAGTAGCAATTATAAGTGAAAGCAATTGAAACATTCATTAAAATTTGAAAAGAAACTACAGTATACAGTTTAAATACATTTTTACTTTCTCGTATGTAGTATTGAGAATGTATTGTTTTCCCGAAAATTTTCGAATTCGAGATTTGGATGCCAATATATGTTTTAAGACCTCCTGACCACAGTTTGACCATGTTTGGAGTGATGTCCGTCTGTCAGTGGTCTGTGGTGTACACGATAGCAGCTACAAATATTAATGGATTTTCACGAAACTTTATATCCGGCCTTGTTATAAAAAAGCCCAGAAGTAGACAGAATTTATTTTAATTGGAACGAAAGCTTCGAAATTTTATATTTTTTAACGTTGTATCACTTGTATTAGAATTGCAGTGTTGTAACCACTTGTTTCAAATACAATATGGTTGCCGTATTTAATGACCGAGCTTGAAAAGCATAATTTTCTTTTTGGGAATTTCCTTCCCACGAGTTATGTTTACTCGAAATGTGTAGCGTCTATATGTGCCAGCTAACGAAAATGCAGACATTTGCGATTGATAAAACTATTTACAAGATGCTTGGCTGGTTGTTTTTAATCGAACAGACCACAGCCACGGTGTTTATACCAAAATATATTTCCCCAGACAGAGAAGGATACTTTTGTAGTAAGTCAGAGAAAATATGTACCAACACTTAGTAAAAGTTCTAAATATCAAAATCCGTTTTAAATATAAAAATGGCGCACATTTTGTAGTTCCATTAACATGGAAATTGCAATATGAAAAACAAAACAACGTTTCATCCCCGATCACTGTGTGTTTCAATAGTTTGATCAAAAGAACAAACAGCAGACGATTTTGGTATTTGACTATGGTTAAAAATGGAATCAAAAACTGCACAAGAAATTGCATTATAGAATATAAAAAGAATCGTCTGTTATAAATATAAATCAAAATAGCTCAAGAATGAATGGTTGTACATAAATGGTGTTAATTAAAAAAAATTGAGTATTTCTTTCTGCGTATGATTGTATAAAAAATGAATTTTGCATGTCCAGCCGTTCTCGCGTGCTCGATCTTTTAAAGAGTCTCACCGATAAATTTAAGTAGTTTTTGAAAACTCTCTACAAAGGAGTTAAGGAAAAATTTATTTCAATAGTTTATTCCTTTACATATGATTGTAACATTCGCATAAACAAATGTCACAACGTATGTTTAAGAACACATACCTCAATTTATTTTGTAAACAAATCACCGTCACACGAAATGATCATTCTAAACTTCCTCCTCCTCCCCATAAATAATCCTATATAAACGAGTGCATGACACAGCAGACGAAAAATATATTCAAAGGTATTTGAAGTCAACCGGGAAATAAAATTTATCGTCAGAAAAAATATTTATTTTCTCCGCCACCAGATGGCGCGAAGGAAAACTGTCAAGACAGGGATTTGTTGGAAAAGAAAAGGGATTTTTATGGTATTTTCCAGACGGGCAGGAAAAATAGATGCGGTTTTTGTTCGATTTGAAATGTTACGGGCCCTGACCAAAAGTTATCTTTATGTAGTTCTCTCTGTCAAGATCATAGAATTCTACGGGAAATAAATATTTACTTCGCTATCGTTTGAAATACACATGCAAAAGTATATATTTAATGGGGAATTCGCAAGAGTGTGTTCAAAAGGAGGAACAATTAATTTATGTAGTACTTGCTCTGACAGCAAAGTAAATAAAAACAATCTGATGTGGGCAGCACATGACTTTCCCTGCAGACTTAAATTCATTTTTACTTTATTTCTTTAATAATGCATTAAATTGAGTTTAATTGCACAAAATAACACTAAATTTGCATTTTAAATTCAATTTTTGTTTTTATTTGGCAATTGGACATTTTTCCAAAGGTGGCGTAACATGCGAAAAATCTTATACCTGGAGAACAGTTAGTCTTAGAATAATGGAGTTAGTCTTATTTTTTTCCACGTCAAAAATTACGTATAAAACAAGTATTTAATTGATACATTTGAGCATACGCAGTCTTTTTTTTATTTTAGCGATTTTTGCGGGCCATTTCGTAAAAAAAGACAGGTTGTTCTTTCCCGAGTCGTACCAAAATCTAATCAGCACCAGAGTACCCCACAAGTAACGTATCTACCAAATTTTGTGAAATTTGGTCTATTAGTATTTCAACTAGAGTGGATACATGAGATTTTTGCGGCCATTTCGCAAACAAAGGCGGGGTTTCTTTCCCCCGAATCGTACCAAAGACTAATCAGCACCAGGGTCACACCCAAGCCCTTACCTACCAAATTCTATGAAATTCGATTCATTAGTTCTTGAGTTAGAGTGAAGACATACATTGCGCAGACAGACACACACACACAGACGTCACGCTGAAAATAGTTTTTTCGTATTCTAGAGGTCCCAAAACGTGTAGATCCATCGAAAACTCGAGTTGCGATTTTCGGCATGATTCCATTACTTTCCCTATACAGTACCATGTATTGCAGGGAAAGTAATAATATCAGCTTGATTGCGAATAAGCTATACAAATATTTTAACTTTAAATTATTCGTTCTTGAATTAACAGATTTTGCACGTCAAAGATATCTTTATCCACTACCTCATTTATTGCCAGATTCCTTTCCACTTTATTTCATTTCAAATAGTTCTAATATCCTGTAATAAATAAGAAAACAATAACTAATAAACGAGCAATTTCCCTTTTGTCGGTAATAAGAAGTTAAATATTCCATTCCCTTTCTTTTCCAGCCACTTCTCTCCTCTCTTGCGACAGCTAATTTCATAAATATCCTAAATGAGAGCTAATATAGATAAATGCGGGAGAGAGAACGTTTGGGCCACCAGCAAATCTTCAGGAAAATTCTATTTACCTTGCACAAACATTCGTGAATTGTGACACACAATGGCGAGCTAGCTATGGCGGGAAACAATAAATTAGAACAGTAGTTTATTCAGGGAAGCAGACGATTTTCTTAATCCGAAATGAGAACAAGATAAGTTGCTCTATTTCAAAAAATGTTTCTAAATACAGTCCAGGTGAAATGCGATTAGTTTAAAATTCGATGACAGAAAATTACATTTCAATGTCAGATAAGATTACATTACAATATGAAAAACTACAGCGAATTACAAGTCCTAAAAGAACGCCAGCTACGTAAACAAGGCGGAAGCAGATAACGCCACTCAATTTCCAAATCGCCTGTTTTGATCCAAAATCTTATAAAAGTGTACAAATGGTTGAGACTGAATAAAATATCCAGTTTCAACCACTGGTAATCTTGTGTGATTAATGAAATTAGAATCGCAGTTAGTTCTTAGCGGTTGTTAAGAGGGCAGGCTGTTTTTTGACCTGAGGAAAGGGACGCTAAATACCATCCAATTGTGTTATGCCTGCTTTCTTCAAAGAAGTATTGTAAGTTATATTCTAAGGAAGCAGTTTCATTTATTGTAGTAGACTTCATATGCTTAGACAAATACACCAATACAACAACACAAACAAGCATAACCTCAAATTAAAATTTCACTTTCTTTCATATTGCTACGAACTTGTAAAATGTTCTAGAGTCTCTTTTTCCCTCTCACTTTCATCTGTTTCGAAGACCAGACGGAGAAAACACCCGCACGGGAATCTTTTCCCATGACGTGAATCTAGGGTTGCCACGTGCCGAAGTTCGAAGAGGGATTGCCATATATGGCTATCGTCAATTTGGCGATATTTGGCAACTTTCCGACGGTTCGAGAAACGCCCCGAAATAACCAGTATTCTACGAGATATGAGAGATTTCCAGAAGTTTCTATAGAGTCTATAAAAGGAGTCATCACTCAGTTGGAGGGCAGATGACGAGATACGAGCTACATTAAACTGTGAAAACGTCAATGTTTTGAGAATAGTATGCGTTATTTTGTGAAATTGTGAAACATTCAAGTGCTGTTTTGCTATATATTGTTTCTGTTTACGCTGTGCTTGTGAATATACGTGTTAGTTATCCAGAAATTTGGACTCATTCTTGGACCCACACCTACGATTCCCGAGGATATGTCGAAACAATATTTTGTTTGAAAACCACTAATTGTAAAAACTAAATATAAATCCTCCAGAAACTGAAATAGCGTCTATATTTCGCCATCACTCACAAGTACTTTTTCTTCAGTTAGTCAGTTTACTATGGTTACGTTCAATTAATTGTTCATCATATTTCTCACAACAAACAATATTAATAAATGAGCATTTTCCCTTTTTTCCTTCCATAAGACGCAACAATGACTCATTTTACCTCTCTTTTCCCTTCTTCTGCCAGACCAGCGGAATCATAAATATTGCAAATTAAATCAAATGTTGATAAATATTGAAGCGATAACGTTGAGCCACCAGCAAAAGCTTCAGGAAAAATTCGTTTATCTTGTGCAAACGAATAAGAATTGCAGTGCATTGTTTTGAGCCGCAGCCATGGTGGGAAAAGATAAATTAAACAGTAGTTTATTCAGGGAAGCAGACGATTTTCTTAAACCGAGATGAGAACAAGGTAAGTTGTTCTACTTTGAAAGCTGTTTCTGTGCTGCATTCAAGTCCGGGGAATGCATGAAATACGATTAATTTAACATTTTACGACGGGAAATTACATTTCAATTTCAGATAAAAAATTACACTCCATTATTTTTTTAATAATGTTATTTAATGAATAATGTGGTAGGTAACAATTAAAAAGACAATAGTTTCAAAACCTTCTCATAGCTTGATAGATTATGTATATCAATGCATTATAATGTCATTTTCCAGCAGCAAAAGTATTGTGACAGGGTTTAGAAATGCGAATCATTTACTATGTGCTTTGAACATTTCTGAACACGAATCGAACGTTTTTATTGAAAGGATGTATGTATATGTGTGAATTTAAGAACCGGATATTCCTAGAACCCATGAAGTGATGTTGTCACAATTTTTTCATTCCAATTTTTTATGAATAATGTGGTAGATAATAATTAAGGAGTTAATAAAACTTTAAAAGCAAGATAACGGTTTCAAAAACTTCTTAAAGCTTGATATATTATTTATATTAATTCATTAAAATGTCATTTTTCACTTTTTCTACTTCGTTGTAACACGAAAGTATTGTGCTAGGGGTTAGAAATTCGAAAAATTTACTATACTCTTTGAACATTCCTTAACACGGAATCGAATATTCTTACTGAAGAAAGAATTTGAAACGTATGTATGTGCGTGAGCTTCTGGATTAATTCTACTAACCAATGACGTCATTCCAATCACAAATTGATTAAAAATCCGCAAATGCAAGAACCCGATTAATTTTATTTATTTGAAATTTCAAACGGAGTTTATTTCTACGATGGGAGTCTTGCTCAATTAAATCCATCGCTTCGTCTTCAATCGCTAGTAATTTTGTCTTAATTGCAGAATGGTCAGATATCATTTAGTAAATTAAAATATCAAATAAATCCCCAAATCCGGGATTTTAGCATTTTCTAATTCCTGTATTTTAAGATCAAATTTTTAGGCGGGATTACAAGATTACCATCCCTAGTCGTTGCACTGGTAGAGATATTCAAATTAACTTAAGTGTTATTAATGCCATGAAAGCACATAAGTTGTCAATGCTTTCATTAATAACCAAGCTTTTCCACCTGCAACGTGGAAACTCTACATAACGAAAAATCGCAGCAACACACAATAACAGAGAATAATTAAACCAATTAGAATCTTCTCTTCTGGCATGGAATGCGCCATTAGTTAAATAAGTAGCCATTTTATTTATTCTGAACGTTGTTATACGCATCGATTCTTAAATAGTAATCGACAACTGTTGTGAGAGGCGCAGCAGACGATAAATTAGCTGGAATTAATCGTATGTATTTAGTAGGGCAGGACAAAATAATAATAATTAAAAACAAACAAAAAAAACTCCGGAAATTATAATTAAAAATATGATGTGAGCAGCAGTACATGACTTTCACTACAGACTCAAACTCATTCTAATTATTAATTCATTCATTAATTTAATTCATTAGTTTAATTGCACAAAATAACACGCATAATTATTTGAAATGACACTGAATGTGTATTTTTATATCAATTTTCGATTTCATTTGGTAACTGAGCGTATTCTCAAAACCGTCGTAGCAAATACGCAGAAAACTAAAATATCTTGAAGAAGACTAGTTCTAGAGTAATGGGGTTGGTCTTATTCTTTTTATCGTCAAAAATGACGTATAAAACAAGCATTTAATTGATATATTTAAGCATATGCAATCTCTTATTTTAGTTGCAATCTCTTATATTTGATACATTAGAGCATATAGTCTTTTATCTCAGATTTTGACGATTTGTGAGGCCCATTTAGCATAAAAGGAGAATTTCTTTCTTCACTTACATGTTGTTGTTGTTGAAACCCAGACCGTCCGATCTACTAGAAAGGTGTAAGGTAACTGTTTGGATGACCGGGAAGTGACCCAATTTAGACAGGAACCCAGTGGGGGAGGCATCCACAGGGACCGTACTCTCCTTCCCCTACCACTAACTTCTCGGAAGGACTTACGGACCCACATGTTTAACGTGATTGTACTCCGCGTGAACACGGCGGCAGTTTTGGCAGTGACGGGAATCGAACCCGGGCCTACCGAGTGCAATTCCCGCGCGCTAACCACTGGGCTACCGCACCCGCTTCGCCCACATGTGGCTTACCTATAACAATTTGGTCAATTAGTTTTTGAGCTACAGTGGATACAAACATTGCATATACAGACACATTGGCACGCACACACACACACACACAGACGTCACGCTAAAAATAGTTTTTTCGTGTTTTAGAGGTCCTGAATCGTGTAGATCCGTTGAAAACTGCGATTTTCGACATGATCCCAATACTTTCCCTACACATTACCATGTATTGCAGGAAAAATAAAAATGAGGAACAATTAAACATTCAAGAATCAATGGAATGAGGTTTTTTTTCATACATTCGTCATTATATAAGCAAGTCATTCATTATCTCTTTTTATTTGCTCAATTTGCCGACAAATTTCGCAAATTGGCGACTTTTTGAAAATGTAGACAAATTGCCAAAAATTTATTATATCGGAAAATTAAGCTGAATTTCTGACACTCCCTGTCGCCTTGCGGAAATAACCAATTTAATTTTGTTTGGGGTAGAAGGATAGGACTTTGAATTTCTGGATAAGTAACACTTTTATATTAAGGACCAGTATGCGCGAACATTAGTAATATAGAGCTGAAAATTCTCTAGCTGTCTTAGAAGAACGCAAAACAAAACTATAATATGCACATAATAACAATTCAATTCTCAAGACACTGACGTCACAGTTCCCTTTTGATGATCAGCTTATTTACCCTCTGTGTAAAGTACTTGAGAACGCACGTAATGAGAATGCACATCTTAAGAAAGTACGTCTTAAGAAAACACGGATGGTGCTGTACTCAGAACCATATAAATAATGTAACCTAAAATTGAAATAATACAGTTTTTTTTTTTTCAATTCGGTGGCACTTATATACCCTAAAAATATATCAGAAAGTTCGTCTGCTGTAATTATCAGACGATAATTACAAACCTTCTTTTATCCATCGAAGAATATTGCGTTTTCCCAGAATGAAGTAATTTTTATTTTAGAACAATACTTCTCTAGACATCATTATGAGTGTCTTTGAAAAATTTCAGAGGAAATATCCATCCTCTAAAACCCCTAATAATTTAACAATTACGAGGTTAGTTAAGCGTTTTCGAAAAGCTAAATCTGTTGCAGACAAAGCAAGAACAGGCAGGCGTTCCATTTTAACTCGGAAAAATCTATCTGGAATAGAGACTGCATTGCTGAAAATCGTCAAAGAACTTTTCTAAAACTATTCAATAAGAATGGCTAGAGAAATATTGCTCCAAAATAATAATTAAAAAAAAAATCAATCTAGGAAAACGGGCACGCCTTTCGATTGATAAGAAATAAGTCTGTAATAATCGTCTATAAATAAAAACAGCAGATATATTTTTGATATATGTTTGAGGGTATATTAGCGCCACCTAACTGAAAAAAAAAATTAACTATTTCAATTTTGGGGCACATTATACGATTTTAAAATTTGATGTGACCGATTTTTCGATCATCTTGTACATGCATAGAGGAAGACAAGAATTACCTTCTGACCTTGAATATCCAGGGGGCACTTGTTGTTGCCCACTGGACATTCAAGGTCCCAGAGGAGGACACCATGATAGTCGTTGTACGTCTGTCTTTTCCTTGAGTTTGTTCCCCCTCCTGAAAACACTCTATGGGTGCCCATGTGTACGTGAATATGTAAAAATGTAAGAAGGAACAGTGTCATTAGCTTGATGGGTAGATTATTTATTTTTTTTTTTTTTTAACTTGTCACGCCACCCATCAGGAAATATGACATTTCCATTAGCAATAACCTACAGATACTTAATAAACCGAAGTGCGCTACGTAACGATAAATACAAGCGACAAATAATAATTAACAAAATTGAATACACTCGGCCCACATGCAATGCGCCATTAGTTGAACAAGCAGCCATTTTATTAGTCCCACGCGCAGTTGCATCCGTTCCTGAATGGCGATTGACTGCTGCGCGAGGCAAAGCAGACGATAAATTAAGCAGTTGCCATTGTGAAAGTGAAATAAATGCAAGAATTTTTGGGAAATTGGATGGCATTTTGTAGTGCATTTGGGAGAGAAATATATAGAACGCTCTGATGAGAATGTCATTATTTTTGTGGTTTTGGAGGAATGTTGTTATATCAATATTATATGATTATTAATAGAAATTAATTTATACCGTAATAAATAAGATCATACACCTGCGTGGGATTGGCTGAATAAAGAATAAATTATACAGCCCAAACTGATGAAGGCAGGAACTTGAAATTTTGGATACATGTTGGATTTGACCTATAAAAGTAATGAGGAAAATAAAAAAAATCTTGGAGATCTGTTAGAAAAATTTATAAATCGCAGAATGGAGAACGGTTTAAGCTAGACACGCAAATTTTTTATACCATCATGTGCAGAAAAAAAATATTCGAAAATTTCTAAATTAATCCTATTGATGTACAATCCATCGTTCTTGAACTATTTTAATTTATAATTACAGCAGACGATTTCTCTTTTATTGTATTTTACCAATAAATTTATTTGCAGTTTTTTATTTCACTGCATTAACTATGGTAAACGAATTGCGTTTCAAATACCCGAAAGCGTTTGTCGGCTAGTCATCAAACTATTAAAAGTAAAAATGCCATAATTAATATTGATTTTTAGCTTAGAATGTCCAAAAAAAGTTCAAAAAGGCAACATATAGTGATCGGAGATGATTTATTGTTTAACGTACTGCAATTTTTATGTTAACACAACTGTAAAATGTGCGTTATCCTTATGCTTTAATTTGAAACGATTTTTGATATTCAGAACTTAAAAGTGCAGAAGAGTTGCCATAGTGATATAAAGCCATTTTGTCTACGTGAGTCGTATTAAATTGTTTGATGAAAATAATTCCTATGACTATGACTGAGGTGAATAGTTCTATTTAATTCCTAACTGAATTGCTTCTGAAATGACAGTTTCTCTCTGTATTAAAAATTGCGAACAGTCACGTGACCACGCCATCGTTCTGGCAAAGGGCAAAGTCTCATCATTAAGACAATGGCTATGAAATCACTGTTTCAAGAATGGATTTTTGTATGAGGTGCTACATAAATATAATTAACCTTAAACGATTATTTTTTACTTATTTTATTTATTTGCAGACATGGAAGGTGAACAAGAACTTATACTGTTGAATTGAAAGGCATAATAACCATTAACATGTGCATTAAGCGGTGTTTTAAAAACACAGCTATATTTGTAAGAACAAATATAGCAGTGGGGGGGGGGGGCATTTTGGAAGACATAATCTGGAAGCTAAGACCTTTCCCAATAAACAATCTTCTCGTTTTGAGTTCAAAGAGAAAAAATATGGGGGGGGGGGGGGGGGGGGGGGGGTAATGATGCATATTGCCGTGACGTTGACAATGATTTTAAGAGTATAAAAAATTCTGATGTGGCCAGCACCTGACTTTCCCTATAGACTCAAATTCATAACCTATTCAATTGAGTTTAATTGCTCAAATTGACAGAGACACTTGTTTGATATTACATCCAGTTTGCGGTTTTAATATATCTTCTTTACCATTAGGCAACTTATTGCATTTTAAAACGCCACCATATAGTCAAAATTCCAGAAAACTTAAATATCTCGAAAACGGTTCGTCGTAGCGTAATGGAATTGGCCCTGTGGCAGCAGCCGACTCTGCTCCTGATAGAAACATCAATCGAAAATGCCAGGAATCAGTGTCCGAATTATAAGTTCAGATCCAAAGCTAGCTTTTGGTCTAACCTTATAATGTCGGTCTTGTAAGCTCTAGGTCCCGACTTCGAGCCTGGATCGGGACCACCATCATTAATTCCTATAATGGTGAACTGGACAATTAATGCACGCAACCAACACGAGATGGCAGCACCACACCGAGCCAGAGGCACTGACCAAGAGCTCCACTCGATTACATGAAGCGACGCGCTTACTATAGACCAACATCATCAATTTCTAGTCTTATTTGTTTTAGCGTCGTAAAATAAACATTTAGTGAATACTGTTATGACGTATTCCCTAGCATTGTTGGTGTCCACTCAGAATACAAAAATAAGTCCAAATTTTTAGAAAACTAACACTATTAGTTAAAAGCATCAATGAACGTCAACAGGAAGGAAAAATATACAGCAAATAGACAGATAACCATCTTACGAGAACACTAAATAACTGTCAGATAGAATAAAACGGGAATTAATTGCTCTACTAATTTCTCAAAACAGCCTATACTATTCTCAAAACATTGACGTATACTCACTATTTAAGCTAGCTCGTATCACGTCAACTGCTCTCCAACTGAGCAATGTCTCTTTTCATATAATCTCCACAAAAGTTTCAAGGGAGTGCCCTATCTTAAAGAGTATTTAATATTTCGAGAAATTTTCTAGTATTTTAAAAAAGAAATTCGACAAGTTGGCGATAAATCTCAAAATCTAGCAACCCTGCCGTGGAAGTCAAAATATGGCAACCCTACATCCACGTAATTGGAAAGGCTGCCTGTGAAGACGTTTTTTCCCGAGTGAAAGAGCCCCCCCCCCCCCCCCCCCCCCCAGTGTGGGCATTTCACATGTTTATATAACAATAAGTTTAACCTTGCATAATCTTTCATCTCTGAATTTGACGGTTTTGTGAGACATTTCGCAAAAAGGGAAGAAAAAAAAAGAAAAAAGCTAATTTTATTTTTTCAATCGTATTAAACTCTAATCAGCACCAAGGGAAAACCACGAGTAACTTATCTACCAACTTTTAAGAGATTTCATAGAACAACTTCTTAATTGCAATGAAAAACATAGTCTACTCCTAAAAATTCCAAAAACCTTAATATCTCCATTCTTGACTAATGAAGTTAGGTTAGTTTTATTCGTTTTCTCGTTAAAAATTAAGTTTAACACAAAAAAAAAATGGAGGTTTTATTTTTATGAATCGTACCAAAATCTAATCAGCAACAAGGCAACCCAAAAGTGGCTTCTCTGCCAAATTTTGTAACATTTCGTGGAATAGTATTTCAGCTAGAGTGGATACATACATCGTACAGATATACACACAGACGTCACGCAAGAAATAGTTTTTTCATATTGTAGAGAGCCCGAAACGTGTATATCTGCCGAAAACTCGAGTTTCGATTTTCGGTACGATTCCAATACTCCCCTTATATTTTACCATGTATTGTACAGAAAGTAAAATGTGCAATAATATGGTAACACAATTTTAATTCTTAATTGAGGTATGCATATAACCTTAACAACCCACATTATTAAAACTGCGATGCAATCTTAAGGCTTTCTACACACAGAGAATGTTATTTTTAATTTCATTTTATGACTTAACAACTTTGAAGTTCACCGTTTGTAGCTTTTCCTTGCAACTCCCTGATATTTACAATAATTATCTATTAAAGTATTACACAGGAATTTTATGATTTTTTTTCTTAGAAGAGGCTTAGCAGTTTTGCAGCAATCTCGCACATTATCAAGATTTGCACAATCAATTATAGAGTTTTAATATAGTGAATTGGTTTTTAACTGTTAAGAATTCATTTTCAAAGAGGAGCACTTACTGCACAAATGCTGAAATATTTGTTTTTATACCAAAGTAAAATGGTTTTTATGTAAAGAATTAAAAGGAAATTACTGAGAAAAGAAATCATGTAGGTTCTTTGAAATTAAGCTACTGTTTTGCTATTTAAAGTTTGTAAAATATTGTACAAATCAAAAGAAATAAACAAATTCATAATGAAACATTTTTACACTTTTTATATACCCCCATTTTTAAAAGGAAATAACTGCTCTTTATTTATTATTTATTTATTATTTATCTTTTAATTTCAGAAATCTCGCTAAATCGATGCAATATCTATCGAACTGAATTGAACCCGAAAATTTAACTGTAAGATTCGATAAAACAAAAGAAAACCACAGAGTTAGTCTAATGGAGAACAAAGCGATAAGATCGATCGAACAGCATTGCGTTTCGCCTTTTGAACGACTCCCGAAGACGAACGATTCAGAATTGATCCTTCAGATTCTCATCTAGTTTTATTTTACTTTCCCAACGTAGTGATGCAAAACTTTTGGTAACGAACATTCTCACAATAAATGGGAGGATTGGTTTTGGCGATTGTGAACAATTAAAAACTGTCTGCATATAAAACTAGTTCACTAAATGTGTCAACCATACCATACATAAAGTTCTCAATATCAAAAACCATTTCAAAATAACGCATAAAAATAGGGAACATTTTAGAATTCTATGAGCATGGAAATTGTAGTATAAAAAAACATCATCTCTGAATGAATTATTATGAAATGAATCATTAATAAAAAAATATTTTAAATAGTTTAATCGGCAGAATAGCCAGCAGACGATTTCTATATTGGAAGCGTTAACTCTTTTATTTTATTACAAATAGAATCAAAAACTACCAAAAATTTAAATTATACTCGTAAAATATAAAATTATCGTCTGCTATAACTATAAATTGAAACATCATGTGAAAACTCATTCCGGCATCTTCAACTGTGACCAAAGATGCCGGCTAAAATATGAAATCAGCACAGTAAGTAGCGGGGATAAAATGGCGAAATCGCAGAAATTGAAGAAACACTGTTTGGCTTTTTGAATGTGTCCCCACAAAATGGGAAAATATAGTCTTACTTTTTTCTAGCATTCTTTTTCATTTAGGTGCTTCAGAAGAATACTTCGGAAATAGAATAAACCAACAACTTACCTAGAAGAAAAGAAACAAAATAAGTAATGGTGGCTTTTCTCGAGTAAAACAGTAGTATATTAAAACTATATCAATAACAATTTGAAGATGTCTATAACAGAAGTGCAAAAAATTACAAGATAAGCGAAAAAATCAAATGTAGGCAGCACATGACTAAATATAACTTGACAATTATTGGAAATATGTATTACTAACATTTGCAAAGCAATATATTTTATTATATTTAAAATATTTTAATTATAATTTCATTATTTTGAAGTCATTTTCGTAACTTCAACGTCTTTTTTGCCAATTTGGAGATATTTTCATCAATTTAGCCCCACGTTAAAAAGTCGTCAAATTGGCGATTTTTCGCCATATTGTTTGCCAATATCGCAAAATCTACCGCTAAGTGTTACATATTTGAAAATACTAACTACTGTTCATTTTTATGTAATTTTTAGATACATTTTTTAAAAAACGTGCAATATTTCGAGAACGGTTCGTGCTAGAGTTTTAAATTTTGTGACATTCGTTTTCAAATGAAAACATACATAAGAAATGATCATTTATATAAGATTACTGAAGGTTCTGATTTGTTAATGGTTTTCACAAAATTTCATTCGAAAATTGAGGGGGGTTTCCAACCATTCGATTGCATTTAATATCAATGAGGTTCAGTATTCACCGATTGTAATATTTATATCAAATTTCGCTCGAAACTCTTTATTCATTCCGTGATATCGCGAGCGCACTCATACGCACACACACATCACCACAAAAACGTTCGATTCGAATTCAGGGATGCTTGAAACGTGTTCTTCCGTTGAAAATCAAGATCGAATTAACTACCGCGTCACAATACGTTCCCTATACTTTATACTACATATATAGGGAAACTAAAAACTTAGCAAAAGCCATGCTTGAACTGATATGCACCCAATTGAAATTGCACGTGTATTAAATTTGAAATACTTATAGCTCTAACATTCGACTTGATACGTTAAAATCTTTAGATTTCTAAATTCCCAGGGCGCCTTGTTGCAGTTACAGATCTACGACTGCACAGACATACGGAGAAATAAAATATATTTCAGAATTAATACCAGGAGCTTAAGTTTGGGGAATATTTATTCTAAAATTGGCGTTTTGTAACGGTTCCAGATTCATATCGCAGGTTGCAAAGATTTCGAAATCCGAATACATTTTAAACATACATGGGAGAGTTTTCAGCAGCGTTCAAAGGATTTAGCATGTTTACGAAAATAATGTTTAAAAATTATACGGAGAAAAAAAAACTGAATTTAAAATTTTATTTTCCAGGTACGAATACTGAAAAAGTCTGAGGAGGGCAGCACATGAATTCCTCCTAGAGACTCAAATTCGTTTTCTCTTTATTTCTTTAATAATTCATTCAATTGAGTTTAAATACACAAAAATAACACTGGATTTGCATTTTCAATTCGGTAATTACATTTTTCAAAGTCGGCGTAACAAAAATGCGAAAACACTTTATATCTAGAGAAAGGTTGATTCTAGAGCAATGGGGTTGGTCTTATTCTTTTCTGTGTCAAAAATTACGTATGACGTTTTAAAATTACGTTTAATGGATGCATTTGGTCATATGAAGTCCTATTTTTGCGAGCCATTTCGTAAAAATGGCTGGTTCTTTTCCGAATCATACAAAAAAATCTACTCAGCACCACAATTGACTTATCTACCAAATTTTGTAAAATTTGATTTTAGTTTTTCAGCTAGAGAGGATGCAGGCAATTTTTGCGGGTTATTTAGCAAATAAAGGTGGGTTCTTTTAGCCCGATCAGTACCAAAATCTAATCGGGACCACACACAAGTGACTGACGCGGTAGCCCAGTAGCTAGCGCGCGGGAATTGCACTCGGTAGGCCCGGGTTCGATTCCAGCCGCTGCCAAAACTGCCGCCGTGTTCACGCGGAGTACGATCACGTTAAACATGTGGGTCCGTAAGTCCTTCCGAGAGGTTGGTGGTAGGGGAAGGAGGGTACGGTCCCTGTGGATGCCTCCCCCACTGGGTTCCGGTCTAAATTGGGTGACTCTTCCCGGCCGTCCAAACAGTTACCTTACACCTTTCTGGTAGGTCGGAAGGTCTGGGTCTCAACAACAACACACACGTGACGTACCTATAAAACTTTATGAAATTTGGTCCATTAGTTATTGAGTTAGAATAAATACATACATTGCACAAACAGACAGACATACATACAGATGCACACAGACGTCACTACAAAAGCGTTCGATTCGAGTTCAGGGATGCTTGAAGCGTGTTCTTCCGTCGAAAGCTCAAGATCGAATTTTCTACTCCGTCACATTACGTTCCTTAAACTTTGTACTACATATATAGGGAAAGTAAACACTTAGTTGTTATGTATACAATTGAAGTTGCACTTCTATTAAATATGAAATACATATTGCTCTACATTTGATTTAATACGATAAAACTCTCAGATTTCTAAATTCCCAGGACGCCTTGTTGCATTTCAAGATCTACCACTACACAGACATACTGAGCAATAAAATAAATTTCAGAATTAATACCAGGAGCTTAAGTTTGGGGGATATTTATTCTAAAATTGGCGTTTTGTAAAGTTTCCACATTTATACCGCAGGTTGGAATCCGAATATATTTTAAACATACATGGAACATTTTCAACAGCGTTCAAAGGATTTAGCATGTTTACGAAAAAAATGTTTAAAAATTATTTGGAAAAAAAACAACTGAATTTAAAATTTTATTTTATTTTCCAGGTACGGATACTGAAAAAGTCTGAGGTGGGCAGCACATGAATTCCCACTAGAGACTCAAATTCGTTTTTTCTTTATCTCTTTAATAATTCACTGAATTAAGTTTAAATGCACAAAATAACAATGAATTTGCACTTTCAATTCAATTTTAGTTTTTATTCAGTAACTACATTTTTCAAAGGTGGAGTAACAAAAATGCGAAAAAAATTCAAATATCTAGAAATCGGCTTATTCTATAGCAATGGGGTTGATCTTATTATTTTCTTCGTCAAAAATTACGTATGAAACAGGCATTTATTTGATACATTTGAGCATACGAAGTCCGATTTTTGAGGGGCATTTCGTAAAAAATCTGATGTGGGCAGCACATGACTTTCTTTATATCATGCAATGAATTTACTACTTTTACAGTTAAAAAAAATGTTACTCTTATACTAGATACTCATATTCTTTCCAAGATATTGAATTTTCTTCAATGAGTCGTCATTTTCATTGATTTAGCGTCATTCTTATCCATTTGGCGAGATTTTCGTTAATTTGACAACATTTAAGAATGTCGCCAAATGTTGCCATTCCGCTAAATTCATCGCCAAAATCTCGCCTAGAGTTATGGACAGAGAAACAAGCTATTCTTACAGCGGATAAATGACTATTGGCGTTCAAATACAAAAGTATTACTCAAAGTATCTTTTCTCGTGAATGGAACGAGTTAGATCCACGAGAATGATGTCACCCAATGTATCGCATTATATTACATATGAAAAGTGAACATGTTTCTTAACAGTTAATATTTTTTTTTAATTTATGGGATTTTTTGATAAATGTATCTGAAAAATGTGCAATATCTTGAGAACGGTTCATGCTAGCGTTCTAAAGTTTATGTCAATCGCTTCCTAAGGACAAATTATATAAGAAATGTCTATTTGCGTAACTTCATTAAAGGTTTTGATTTTTAGATGATTTTCTCAAAATTTCACTCGAAAATTTGAGGGGTTCTGAATATACGATTATGTTTTAAAACAATATGTTTCCAATATTCACGGATTGTGATTTTTGTACCAAATTTCATTTGAATCGCTCCATTCGTTCATGAGATATCGTCTCCACAGACTCACTGTCAAACACATCACCTCAAAAATGTTTGATTCGTGATCAGGGATGCTTGAAACGTGCTCTCCCGTCGAAAACTCGAATTTTCGACCCCGTCTCAATACTTTCATTATACATTATGTATACAAGGAAAGTAAAAAGGCAGGGTCTTCTTTTTCGATTCATACCAAAATCTAATCAGCACCAACGTATCCCACAAGTGACTTATCTACAAAATTTTGTGAAATTTGGCTGAAGTTTCATTTAGCAAACAAAGACGGGTTCTTTGATCCCGAAAAGAACCAAAATCCAATCAGGGCCACACACAAGGGGCTTACATATAAAATTTATGAAATTTGGTCCATTAGTTTTTGAGTTAGAGTGGATACATATATTACACACACAGACGTCACGCTAAAAAAAAAAAATTTTTTTTCTTGTTCTAGACGTCCCAAAACGTGTAGATCCGTCGAAAACACGAGTTACGATTTTCGACATCATTCCAATACTTTCCCTATACATTACCATGTAATGTAGGGAAAGTAAAATATAACTGATGTGGGCAGCACTTGAGGGCGACCCAGGTGCAGATTAGTTTTTAGTACGATTAGGGGTAAAAGGATCCGCCTTTTTTCGCGAAACGGCCCACAAAGACTCCCTGTATCCACTAGCTGAAAAACTAATAGATCAAATTTTACAAAATTTGGCAGATAAGTCACTTGAAGGTAACCCTGGTTCTGATTAGATTTTGGTACGATTCAGATAAAAATAACCTACCTGTTTGGCGAAATGTCCCGCAAACATCGTTAAAATCTAAAATGAAAAATTACGTAAGTAGGGAATAGTAGGGGGTTCTGGCTCACGCGGTGCTATACTTTAACATGGGGAAATTGCGGTGCTAGTTCTCCCATGTTAAAGCATAGGTGCACCTCATGAGCAGGGGTGGAGCTTCCACCAGCACGTGACTTTCCATGATGTCAGTCAAAGGTTAGGATGGATCAGATGATTTTTTTTTCTTTTTCTTTTTTTAAGTGTTAATGTTTTAAAAATTTCGTAAAGTTTTTTTTTTCTTATATTTTTTCGCAAATGTAAGTTTTCTACTTTTCAAAAACCGCACTTGTGCTGTTTTCTCTATGGAAATTAACATAGGTTTTCACACTTGTGCTATTTTTTAACGTTTTTTCACAAAAACATACTTTTTACTAACAAAATTTCGTAAATGAAAGTTTTTTTCTTATATTTTTTCACAAATGTGAGTTTTTTACTTTTCAAAAACCACACTTGTGCCGTTTTCTCTATGGAAATTAACATAGGTTTTCACACTTGTGCTGTTTTTTAACATTTTTTCACAAAAACGTGATTTTTACTAACAAAATTTCGTAAATACAAGTTTTTTTCTTATATTTTTTCACAAATGTGAGTTTTTTACTTTTCAAAAACCACACTTGTGCCGTTTTCTCTATGGAAATTAACATAGGTTTTCACACTTGTGCTGTTTTTTAACGTTTTTTCACAAAAACGTGATTTTTACTAACAAAATTTCGTAAATGCAAGTTTTTTTATTATATTTTTTCGCAAATGTAAGTTTTTTACTTTTCAAAAACCACACTTGTACCGTTTTCTCTATGGGAATTAACATAGGTTTTCACACTTGTGCTGTTTTTTAACGTTTTTTCACAAAAACATACTTTTTACTTGTAAAAAACTAACAAAAACGCGTTTTTAAAGTAGCAGAATCGCGTGAATTGGTGTTTTAAAGTAGCAGAATCGCGTGAATTGGTGTTTTAAAGTAGTAGAATCGCGTGAATTGGTGTTTTAAAGTAGCAGAATCGCGTGAATTGGTGTTTTAAAGTAGTAGAATCGCGTGAATTGGTGTTTTAAAGTAGCAGAATCGCGTGAATTGGTGTTTTTAGAGTAGCAGAATCGCGTGAATTGGGTGTATGGGAATCTCGAGAATCTCGGAGGGTTTAAGGGGTGTGTTTCCTCAACCATTTCGGCCTTCGATTTCAAAATTTTAAACATACATATTTTAAATAATAGCAGATACTTGTTTTCAACAATCTAAATGGGGTAAGGTCTCTTTCATAAATTAGATGTTGTTAGAAATATATATATATATATTTTTTTTTTTAAATTGTGGTCCCACCTCCACCCGGTGTATAGGATACACCGCCACAATTCAATCTAGCATGGTCTGGTCATTTAAATTTGATAATGACCGTATGCTAGGCTCTTGATACCATCCTTTAAGATATGTCGCTTATCATCATAGGGAGATAAGCCCATTTTAATTTGCTTCACAGTATACATCTGATGGTCTTTACTTGCAATTTTAAATTGTTCCACTCTACTATATCTTCGCCTTGTTAGGCAATTATAATAATCTTCATGATGGATGTGTTTTTTTACAACATTCTTATTAACACCTTTAGCAGTCTTTTTATCCGTAAAGGGTGTTTTTAGGCTATACATTTTCGATCTTAGGCCTACAAATTCCACGGCAGGAGTTCCATTCAACTCGTCTTTCATTTTTCCAATCCTTTTTTTATTCTTATTGGAATGGAGTGGATGTGTTGGAGGATAATCCGAAAAGTCAAAATAGTCTTCATAACTTTCAAAATCTTTGTAAATATCCTCTGTTTCAATTTCATAGCACAGGGAATCGGTGTCTGTGAAAAGCAATTCGGCTCGGCTTCCATACATCTTCTTAATAAAATCATAATGAAACTCATACATAAGTGTTTTACTCAAGTCCAGTACTGAAAATCCTGCATAGATGGGTCTATTCAGTTTCAAATGAGTCTTATGCATATGAACTGCTACCAGATCTTCATTAAATATTTTGAAGGAGTGTAAGGCTGGTGATGCAAGTAATTTTTTCAGTCTCTTCTCAGTCTGTACTAGCTTAACATCCATTCTTTTTCTCAAATTTTCCATAGTTTTTCCAAACACTGCGTTATTCATAAGTTTGAACAGATCTTTTTCAAAGGAATTTTTTGCTTTCATTCTCTTCTCAGTGTTAAATTGTACATAGGGCTTCAACCAGGGCTCTTGCTTAAAAGTTAATACTCGATGGATTTTCACAAGTTTCATCCCTAGCTTCATATACTGCTTTAAATTTCTATAATGCAGAACATATTTAACCTTATGATTCAAATTAGGTGTTAATTTGATCTGGTCCTTGCATATTTTCAAATTCATTTCTTCAGATAAATTCCGGCTATACTCCGAAATCAGAGATGGGGTGATATGAACTCTTTCGGGTGCTAGAGGATAATCATTATGCTTATCATGCAAATCATGGGGATAGTCTATATCCACTTCGATAATATATCCCACAGGTGAGTCATCTTCAACAGCAAGTGGATTAAAGTTCTGAATGTCTTGAGAATCAAGCCATCTAAAATCCGATACAGGGAGTGCTTGGCTTAGAGCCCACCCATACAGATTATTAGCATCCAGGTACATTATATATTTGCTAGGTTTCGTAGAATCAAAATGTTCCAAATACTTGTTATTAGCCTGACTAAGGCGCTTACTAATAACACTAATACCGCCTCTTATACCTTCTTCTAAAAATAAGTACATATCAGGATCTGTAATCAGTTCTAATGATACTCCACTAGTCTTCAAGGCTGCATTCCAGGCAAGAGATGGTAATGTTAAACAGTGGGCAGCATCTATTCCATAATAATTCAATGTCAAATCACGGAAATTCTCAAAAATGTCCGCTAATAGAAGAATATCAGTTTTTATGTACAAGTCATGATACTCCCCCATATTCTTTATCTTTAAAGATGTCCAAACATGTTGAGCATAGGCATAGGCATCATCAGAGATCTCCTCTCGATTTAAATTATCAAAGAAGGCCTCTTTAGAGGGTAAGCTCGTTTCTTCAAACTTGGTAGCACAATCCATATAAGAATAGGGGTAAACACCCTTTCTAGTCACTAAATCCACTTGATCACTTGTAAAATGTTCTTGGGTGATACGAAACTGATTGGATTCCAAACTAGAACTTAGTTTCTCAATAGAGGTAGGTAAGAATTGAAGAGAATCTATAAACTGTAAACTTCCTAGACTGAATGTAATATATTGCTGCATATTGCTACTGATGCATTCAATCCTCTTTCCTTTAAATTCACCGATCCCCTGCATAATTAAATGTCCATCATACCCCTTTAAATTATGAAACACAACGGGTATGCGTCGTCTTATCTTGTAATTCAGATTACAATTAGGATGGGCTGAACCTCTGTACTTGGAAGTTAAGTGGCAATGGTCTCTCACACGCTTTTCTCCTAAAGCCTTGTTACAAATATGGCAGAGAGTAGCATTTTCAAAGTTTTCACGATCTTCAGCAGTAAAATTCATTTTCATATTTTCTCTCAGTATTCCCTGAATCTCTTCTTCTTCTTGAATAAGGGCTTTCAAAAAATGATGAATCACATCTTCACCCCTATAGATAACAGGTCCTTTAAAGGTTTTTCCATCAGGCCCAATAATAATATAGGCAAAACCACAAGGAACATGATGAGATAAGATACTCTCATGTGAAACAGAAGGGGTATTCTCACATAGTTCCACTTTCATTAGGAAAGACTCAAAGTCTGCGTATACCACAAATGGTACACGCATTTGCATGTAAATACTTTGAAATTTCAAAATCTTGTCATTGTCACTGGGAAACTCCACTCTCTGTAGGCCATATTGCCTACATAATTCAATATGCTTCTTTAAACGAGCTTCAGATGAAAATCGTTGTAAACAGTAGTCACAAAAATATTGCTTCTCTTTATGTTTTCTTATACTGTATAAAAGTCTGCTCATACTTCTAATACAACAGTAATGAGACTGCTCATCATTACTAATAAGCAGTAAATTACAGTGTTGTTCTCGTCTATTAGATGATATATAGAGCGGAAACACCTTCTTATCTTCATATCCAAAGACATTCAGGCTCACATTATTATTATTTCGCTCAAATAATTTAACTTGGTGTAAAGGAGTGGGAAACTCGATTCCATCCAGATTCAACTTGCATTCATGCTCGGTATATTTGCCGACACGAGATGCATTCTTATAAACTGGATAAAGTTCTGCTAAGATGGACCACATAAAACATTTCTGATCACTATTTTCCACATTAATAATAGCTTTCTTGGCTAATAGTTCTTTAGGTAGCGGGATATAGCTTGAGGCAGCCAGAGGATCATATGTCCCAACATCAATCATGAGTTCCTCGATTCTCTCTAAGACCCAACCGCTACCACGACCTTCATAGGTTTCGAACGATGTTAACACTTTTGCAAAGGCAGTATCCATATTAGAATCCAAATCTTCTTCTGTAATGTTTTTCATACAAGAACTTCTGAAATAGTTTATACAGTATTCCTGTTCTCCTCCAGATCGGAAACGAGTAAAACGGCAACATACATTTATGTACCATATAATACTACGTTTCAAAGCAATTTCCTTTAGCACTACTTGTTTTATCTCAATTCTATGAGAATCCAAAAAGGTAAGTAAATCTTTTTCAGCATGACCAGCAATTTTATAAACAGTCACAGTACCGTTTAAAGCCTGTTTGCAGGGTTTCTTAGTCGCTTTCTTCTTCTTTTTATTCATACACGGAGCATCTAATCTTTTTCTTTTAGTGCCTCGCATAGGCTTATCACCATGAATTGGCCGCTCATGAATCTTCTCATGACGTATCAGATCATCTTTTCTTACAAAAGCCGCCTTACACAATTCACATATGTAATCCTTCTTTCCAGCATGAATCCTCATATGGCGCACTAAGCTTCGTTTTGCCATGAAACTCTTCGCACAACTAGGACACACCTGTAAAAAATAAAATGCAAGACTTTAGTATAAACACGCTATTCTCGGTAACAATGTAATACATTTCAGATGTATATATATCATTACAAATGTATATAAAGTAATCGCTAATCCATTATACTATCCCCATTAGAAATAATAAAATTCCTGGATTAAAGAATATATCCAGATACAACACATTTCATGTAAGATCCCCAAGACATTTCATTAAATTCATAAAAACACTCATTAAAAAGTTGTTATGCATCATAAAAATACAAAGTTTAATAAAATGAGAGAATAAAATCACATTAAAACAAGTACTTACATGCCCAATCCTGTTCAAAGAGGGTGTATTAAGCATAGGAACATCAGTAACGGTAGGGATAGTACCTCCGATATTACTTTCTAAGGCAAACATACTCGCAGAGCAACTTCAAACACGACTTAACAGCACGAAACTCACAACAGAAATGATAAAATCGCTGCTTAAAGACCACCTACATCCATTCATAAAAAATAGTTCCTGGTGTATCCTTCCGCCAAGGTCACCCCAAGGTTATCTCTAAAGAGTTCTTGATGTATCCATCCGCCAAGGTCACGTGATAGTTATATCACGGTTACCGTTAAACTTGCAACACACGAATGTAATTATGCGCACATCCGATAAAAAAATAAACAATTCATTCAACATCGCAATCGATTATATCCTTTTTAATAATCGTAATCGATATATTAAATAAATTCACATCTTTAAAAAATAATAGATTTTAATAAAATAATGAAAGAAAATCCCTTTGCGAGACCCCCTCCAATCCTTAAACAATACAGCAACGTGCAACCTAAAAACCCCGAATAACATATACTACTCTCTCCCCCTCCCTCCCCGAGACACCAACACTCACTTCACCACACGTTAAACGTAACCCATAGCAACCGGAATCCATAATAAAACATTCACCTTCACCCCCAACGTACATCCAAATACACAGTCATTCAACGTGAAACCCGTATTTTTACAGCAAAAATCACTTTATAGGGATTCATAGAACAAAAAATCATAAAAAATCAACAAATTCACCCAGAAACTAGCTAAAACCCTCAAATTACTTATAATTATCATCTACATATGCTATATAACCATTTACAACCTTAAAAAGGTGAGTATGCTAGTAGTAAAGGAAGGTGGGTTCGCCAGAATGCGGTTAGAGCAATGCCGCCTAAAAATAGTTTCTGGAAAGAAAAAATAAATATTTTTTGATATTTCCAGAAAGTATCCTCTATGTAATATTTTGATAAAATTAAAAAAGTTTTTAAAAAATTTTAAAAACTCAATTTTTTATTAATTTTCACAAAATTCCTAATTTCACAATTTTAATTCTCCTTTCTGTCGCTAGGGGGCGCTGATGGCACTGCTCCGCCTTTGTCGCAGAACCTCAGCCGTTGCCATCCAGAAAAAAGTTTCTCCTATACGGGTGTTGCTATGGCAACCGAAACAGAAAAAATCCCCAATTTCATCCCCGATAGTTCCGCTTTTCGACGCTAGGGGGCGCTGATGGCACTGCTCCGCCTTTGTCGCAGAGGCGGAGGTGTTGCCACCCTGAAAAATAGTTTCTCCCATACTTAGAAAAAATCTCAATCCAAAAAATTTATTTCCCCCTCAACCCCTCGTACAAGACTACGGCATCGTTGCCACCCAGAAAAAAGTTTCAAAAAATTTTTACCCCCACCTTTTTTCATTTACCCCCCTTTTACACCCCCGTCCAGGATTACGAAAATCCAAGATGGCGGCCATTTTGCTCCGCGCTCCGCATTGCTCCGCCTTTGGCGCAGAACCGGCTTTCCTTTACTACTAGCATACTCACCTTTTTAAGGTTGTAAATGGTTATATAGCATATGTAGATGATAATTATAAGTAATTTGAGGGTTTTAGCTAGTTTCTGGGTGAATTTGTTGATTTTTTATGATTTTTTGTTCTATGAATCCCTATAAAGTGATTTTTGCTGTAAAAATACGGGTTTCACGTTGAATGACTGTGTATTTGGATGTACGTTGGGGGTGAAGGTGAATGTTTTATTATGGATTCCGGTTGCTATGGGTTACGTTTAACGTGTGGTGAAGTGAGTGTTGGTGTCTCGGGGAGGGAGGGGGAGAGAGTAGTATATGTTATTCGGGGTTTTTAGGTTTGCACGTTGCTGTATTGTTTAAGGATTGGAGGGGGTCTCGCAAAGGGATTTTCTTTCATTATTTTATTAAAATCTATTATTTTTTAAAGATGTGAATTTATTTAATATATCGATTACGATTATTAAAAAGGATATAATCGATTGCGATGTTGAATGAATTGTTTATTTTTTTATCGGATGTGCGCATAATTACATTCGTGTGTTGCAAGTTTAACGGTAACCGTGATATAACTATCACGTGACCTTGGCGGATGGATACATCAAGAACTCTTTAGAGATAACCTTGGGGTGACCTTGGCGGAAGGATACACCAGGAACTATTTTTTATGAATGGATGTAGGTGGTCTTTAAGCAGCGATTTTATCATTTCTGTTGTGAGTTTCGTGCTGTTAAGTCGTGTTTGAAGTTGCTCTGCGAGTATGTTTGCCTTAGAAAGTAATATCGGAGGTACTATCCCTACCGTTACTGATGTTCCTATGCTTAATACACCCTCTTTGAACAGGATTGGGCATGTAAGTACTTGTTTTAATGTGATTTTATTCTCTCATTTTATTAAACTTTGTATTTTTATGATGCATAACAACTTTTTAATGAGTGTTTTTATGAATTTAATGAAATGTCTTGGGGATCTTACATGAAATGTGTTGTATCTGGATATATTCTTTAATCCAGGAATTTTATTATTTCTAATGGGGATAGTATAATGGATTAGCGATTACTTTATATACATTTGTAATGATATATATACATCTGAAATGTATTACATTGTTACCGAGAATAGCGTGTTTATACTAAAGTCTTGCATTTTATTTTTTACAGGTGTGTCCTAGTTGTGCGAAGAGTTTCATGGCAAAACGAAGCTTAGTGCGCCATATGAGGATTCATGCTGGAAAGAAGGATTACATATGTGAATTGTGTAAGGCGGCTTTTGTAAGAAAAGATGATCTGATACGTCATGAGAAGATTCATGAGCGGCCAATTCATGGTGATAAGCCTATGCGAGGCACTAAAAGAAAAAGATTAGATGCTCCGTGTATGAATAAAAAGAAGAAGAAAGCGACTAAGAAACCCTGCAAACAGGCTTTAAACGGTACTGTGACTGTTTATAAAATTGCTGGTCATGCTGAAAAAGATTTACTTACCTTTTTGGATTCTCATAGAATTGAGATAAAACAAGTAGTGCTAAAGGAAATTGCTTTGAAACGTAGTATTATATGGTACATAAATGTATGTTGCCGTTTTACTCGTTTCCGATCTGGAGGAGAACAGGAATACTGTATAAACTATTTCAGAAGTTCTTGTATGAAAAACATTACAGAAGAAGATTTGGATTCTAATATGGATACTGCCTTTGCAAAAGTGTTAACATCGTTCGAAACCTATGAAGGTCGTGGTAGCGGTTGGGTCTTAGAGAGAATCGAGGAACTCATGATTGATGTTGGGACATATGATCCTCTGGCTGCCTCAAGCTATATCCCGCTACCTAAAGAACTATTAGCCAAGAAAGCTATTATTAATGTGGAAAATAGTGATCAGAAATGTTTTATGTGGTCCATCTTAGCAGAACTTTATCCAGTTTATAAGAATGCATCTCGTGTCGGCAAATATACCGAGCATGAATGCAAGTTGAATCTGGATGGAATCGAGTTTCCCACTCCTTTACACCAAGTTAAATTATTTGAGCGAAATAATAATAATGTGAGCCTGAATGTCTTTGGATATGAAGATAAGAAGGTGTTTCCGCTCTATATATCATCTAATAGACGAGAACAACACTGTAATTTACTGCTTATTAGTAATGATGAGCAGTCTCATTACTGTTGTATTAGAAGTATGAGCAGACTTTTATACAGTATAAGAAAACATAAAGAGAAGCAATATTTTTGTGACTACTGTTTACAACGATTTTCATCTGAAGCTCGTTTAAAGAAGCATATTGAATTATGTAGGCAATATGGCCTACAGAGAGTGGAGTTTCCCAGTGACAATGACAAGATTTTGAAATTTCAAAGTATTTACATGCAAATGCGTGTACCATTTGTGGTATACGCAGACTTTGAGTCTTTCCTAATGAAAGTGGAACTATGTGAGAATACCCCTTCTGTTTCACATGAGAGTATCTTATCTCATCATGTTCCTTGTGGTTTTGCCTATATTATTATTGGGCCTGATGGAAAAACCTTTAAAGGACCTGTTATCTATAGGGGTGAAGATGTGATTCATCATTTTTTGAAAGCCCTTATTCAAGAAGAAGAAGAGATTCAGGGAATACTGAGAGAAAATATGAAAATGAATTTTACTGCTGAAGATCGTGAAAACTTTGAAAATGCTACTCTCTGCCATATTTGTAACAAGGCTTTAGGAGAAAAGCGTGTGAGAGACCATTGCCACTTAACTTCCAAGTACAGAGGTTCAGCCCATCCTAATTGTAATCTGAATTACAAGATAAGACGACGCATACCCGTTGTGTTTCATAATTTAAAGGGGTATGATGGACATTTAATTATGCAGGGGATCGGTGAATTTAAAGGAAAGAGGATTGAATGCATCAGTAGCAATATGCAGCAATATATTACATTCAGTCTAGGAAGTTTACAGTTTATAGATTCTCTTCAATTCTTACCTACCTCTATTGAGAAACTAAGTTCTAGTTTGGAATCCAATCAGTTTCGTATCACCCAAGAACATTTTACAAGTGATCAAGTGGATTTAGTGACTAGAAAGGGTGTTTACCCCTATTCTTATATGGATTGTGCTACCAAGTTTGAAGAAACGAGCTTACCCTCTAAAGAGGCCTTCTTTGATAATTTAAATCGAGAGGAGATCTCTGATGATGCCTATGCCTATGCTCAACATGTTTGGACATCTTTAAAGATAAAGAATATGGGGGAGTATCATGACTTGTACATAAAAACTGATATTCTTCTATTAGCGGACATTTTTGAGAATTTCCGTGATTTGACATTGAATTATTATGGAATAGATGCTGCCCACTGTTTAACATTACCATCTCTTGCCTGGAATGCAGCCTTGAAGACTAGTGGAGTATCATTAGAACTGATTACAGATCCTGATATGTACTTATTTTTAGAAGAAGGTATAAGAGGCGGTATTAGTGTTATTAGTAAGCGCCTTAGTCAGGCTAATAACAAGTATTTGGAACATTTTGATTCTACGAAACCTAGCAAATATATAATGTACCTGGATGCTAATAATCTGTATGGGTGGGCTCTAAGCCAAGCACTCCCTGTATCGGATTTTAGATGGCTTGATTCTCAAGACATTCAGAACTTTAATCCACTTGCTGTTGAAGATGACTCACCTGTGGGATATATTATCGAAGTGGATATAGACTATCCCCATGATTTGCATGATAAGCATAATGATTATCCTCTAGCACCCGAAAGAGTTCATATCACCCCATCTCTGATTTCGGAGTATAGCCGGAATTTATCTGAAGAAATGAATTTGAAAATATGCAAGGACCAGATCAAATTAACACCTAATTTGAATCATAAGGTTAAATATGTTCTGCATTATAGAAATTTAAAGCAGTATATGAAGCTAGGGATGAAACTTGTGAAAATCCATCGAGTATTAACTTTTAAGCAAGAGCCCTGGTTGAAGCCCTATGTACAATTTAACACTGAGAAGAGAATGAAAGCAAAAAATTCCTTTGAAAAAGATCTGTTCAAACTTATGAATAACGCAGTGTTTGGAAAAACTATGGAAAATTTGAGAAAAAGAATGGATGTTAAGCTAGTACAGACTGAGAAGAGACTGAAAAAATTACTTGCATCACCAGCCTTACACTCCTTCAAAATATTTAATGAAGATCTGGTAGCAGTTCATATGCATAAGACTCATTTGAAACTGAATAGACCCATCTATGCAGGATTTTCAGTACTGGACTTGAGTAAAACACTTATGTATGAGTTTCATTATGATTTTATTAAGAAGATGTATGGAAGCCGAGCCGAATTGCTTTTCACAGACACCGATTCCCTGTGCTATGAAATTGAAACAGAGGATATTTACAAAGATTTTGAAAGTTATGAAGACTATTTTGACTTTTCGGATTATCCTCCAACACATCCACTCCATTCCAATAAGAATAAAAAAAGGATTGGAAAAATGAAAGACGAGTTGAATGGAACTCCTGCCGTGGAATTTGTAGGCCTAAGATCGAAAATGTATAGCCTAAAAACACCCTTTACGGATAAAAAGACTGCTAAAGGTGTTAATAAGAATGTTGTAAAAAAACACATCCATCATGAAGATTATTATAATTGCCTAACAAGGCGAAGATATAGTAGAGTGGAACAATTTAAAATTGCAAGTAAAGACCATCAGATGTATACTGTGAAGCAAATTAAAATGGGCTTATCTCCCTATGATGATAAGCGACATATCTTAAAGGATGGTATCAAGAGCCTAGCATACGGTCATTATCAAATTTAAATGACCAGACCATGCTAGATTGAATTGTGGCGGTGTATCCTATACACCGGGTGGAGGTGGGACCACAATTTAAAAAAAAAAATATATATATATATATTTCTAACAACATCTAATTTATGAAAGAGACCTTACCCCATTTAGATTGTTGAAAACAAGTATCTGCTATTATTTAAAATATGTATGTTTAAAATTTTGAAATCGAAGGCCGAAATGGTTGAGGAAACACACCCCTTAAACCCTCCGAGATTCTCGAGATTCCCATACACCCAATTCACGCGATTCTGCTACTCTAAAAACACCAATTCACGCGATTCTGCTACTTTAAAACACCAATTCACGCGATTCTACTACTTTAAAACACCAATTCACGCGATTCTGCTACTTTAAAACACCAATTCACGCGATTCTGCTACTTTAAAAACGCGTTTTTGTTAGTTTTTTACAAGTAAAAAGTATGTTTTTGTGAAAAAACGTTAAAAAACAGCACAAGTGTGAAAACCTATGTTAATTCCCATAGAGAAAACGGTACAAGTGTGGTTTTTGAAAAGTAAAAAACTTACATTTGCGAAAAAATATAATAAAAAAACTTGCATTTACGAAATTTTGTTAGTAAAAATCACGTTTTTGTGAAAAAACGTTAAAAAACAGCACAAGTGTGAAAACCTATGTTAATTTCCATAGAGAAAACGGCACAAGTGTGGTTTTTGAAAAGTAAAAAACTCACATTTGTGAAAAAATATAAGAAAAAAACTTGTATTTACGAAATTTTGTTAGTAAAAATCACGTTTTTGTGAAAAAATGTTAAAAAACAGCACAAGTGTGAAAACCTATGTTAATTTCCATAGAGAAAACGGCACAAGTGTGGTTTTTGAAAAGTAAAAAACTCACATTTGTGAAAAAATATAAGAAAAAAACTTTCATTTACGAAATTTTGTTAGTAAAAAGTATGTTTTTGTGAAAAAACGTTAAAAAATAGCACAAGTGTGAAAACCTATGTTAATTTCCATAGAGAAAACAGCACAAGTGCGGTTTTTGAAAAGTAGAAAACTTACATTTGCGAAAAAATATAAGAAAAAAAAAACTTTACGAAATTTTTAAAACATTAACACTTAAAAAAAGAAAAAGAAAAAAAAATCATCTGATCCATCCTAACCTTTGACTGACATCATGGAAAGTCACGTGCTGGTGGAAGCTCCACCCCTGCTCATGAGGTGCACCTATGCTTTAACATGGGAGAACTAGCACCGCAATTTCCCCATGTTAAAGTATAGCACCGCGTGAGCCAGAACCCCCTACTATTCCCTACTTACGTATATACTCAAATAATCCATTAAATGCTTGTTTCATACGTAAATTTTTACACCGAAAAGAATAAGATTAACCCCATTACCCCAGGACTAACCGTTCTCGAGATATTTTAATTTTTCCGCATTATCCCTACGCCACCTTTGAAAATAAGACCTGTTGCCAAATGAAAACGAAAATTGAATTAAAAGTGCAAATTCTTTGTCAATTCAAATAATAGTGCTTGTTATTTCGTGCAAATAAACTCAATTTAATGAATTATTGAATACATAAAGAGAACGTGAATATGAGTCTGCAGCGAAAGTCATGTGCTGCCCACATCAGATTTTTACCAAATTGATTGTCTTTATTATCTCGTTCAAAAAATAAAAGTCCAGTTAAGAAAGTTAAGCTAGGAAAAGTTTATTTCAGACATTTTAAACCTACCGAAAGTGGATTAATAAAAATTCCATTACACATAGTTCTAGCTGATTTTATGAGGCTAAATTTTAAATTCACACAATGCCTTTTCTCAATTTCCCCAATGCACGTCCTAACATAAAGGAAAATAAAGCAAACTTCGTATTAATCTCCGGTAGCTTTGGTCCGGAGGAAATTTATTCTCCTAAAATTGACGCCTAAAATCTTTTCGGATTTATACAGTGAGCTTGTGAAAATTTCCAAATCCTGATTTTATTTATTTTTTTTTAAAGACACTTTCAACTGATTCTTTCTGTAGTATTCGCAGAATTTAGAATTTTACGAAGGATAAATAACATTTTTTTTTTTTTGTAGATCAGGTTATTAAGAAGTTGACTATCATGCGTTTCTAGAATATTTCATGCAATAAAAAAGTAGAGATGGCAGTGTTGTTGGAATTCCTATGTTGAAGCCAGATAAAAAAATCTGATGTGGGCAGCACATGACTTTCCTTATATAATGCAATGGATTTACAACTCGTACAGTAAAAAAATAGGTTATTCTTATACTAGATACTTATATTCTTTCCAAGATATTGAATTTTCGTCAATTTGTCGTCATTTTCATTGATTTCGCGTCATTTTTATCCATTTGGCGAGATTTTCGTTATTTTGGAAACATTTAAAAAAATCGCCAAGCTGGTGACATTCCGTCAAATTCGTCGCCAAAATTTCGCTAAGCGTTGTAGACGGAGAAATAGGTTATTCTTATAGTAGATAAATGACTATTGGCGTTCAAATACAAAAGTATTATTCAAAGTATATTTTCTCATGAAAGGAACGAGCTAGATCCACTAGAATGATGTCATCCAATTTATCGCATGATAATACATATGAAAAGTGAACATTTTACCTAATAGTTAACATTTTTTTTTTAATTTATGTGATTTTTTGATAAATGTATTTGAAAAATGTGCAATATCTCGAGAACGGTTCATGCTAGCGTTCTAAAGTTTATGTCAATCGTTTTCTAAGGAAAAATCGTTTTCTAAGGACATAAATGTCTATTTGCGTAACTTTTTTAAAAGTTTTGATTTTTGATGATTTTTTCAAAATTTCACTCGAAAATTTAGGGGGTCTGAACATTCGATTGTATTTAAAAACAATAGGATTCCAGTATTCATGGATTGTAATTTCTGTATCAAATTTCATTCAAATTGCTCCATTCGTTCGTGAGATATTGTCTCCACGGACTCACTGACACACACACACACAAACACAGCCATCAACCCCAAAAATGTTTGACTCGTGATCAGGATGCTTGAAACGTGCTCTCCCGTCGAAAACTCGAATTCGAATTTTCGACCCCGTCACGATACTTTCCTTATACATTATACTATGTATATAAGGGAAGTAAAAAATCCGACGTGGACAGCACATGCCAGTCACTGAAGACTCAAATTTATTTTCTCATTATTTCTTTAATAATTTATTAAATTGAGATTAATTGCACAAAACAACACTTAATTTGCACTTTTAATTCAATGTTTGTTTTCATTTGGTAAGTGGTCTTTTATTTCAAAGGCGACTTAGTAAAAATGTGAAAAAACTCGAATTTTGATGAGAACGATTAGATGTAGAATAATAGGATTTGCCTTATTATTTTTCTTGTAAAAAATTACGTAAAAAACAAGCATTTAATTGATACATTTGAGCATATGTAGTCTTTTATTAGATTTTGGCGGTTTTTGCGGGCCATTTAGTAAAAAAAGTTCTTCTTTATGGAATCGCACCAAAATCTAATCAGCACCAGAATATTCCACAAGTAACTTATCTGACCAAATTTTATGAAATTGGGTCAATTCGTTTTTTAGATAGAATGGATACAAGAGATTTTTGCAGGCCATTTCGCAAGAAAAAGGCGGGTTGTTTTATCCAGGATCGTACCAAAAAATAATCAGCATCAGGGTCATACACAATTCGGTCAATTAGTTTTTGAGCTAGACTGGATAAATACATTGCACAGACATACACATACACAGACGTCACACTAGAAATAGGTTTTTACTTTCCTTATATACATAATGTATAAGGAAAGCATTGTGACGGGGTCGAAAATTCGAATTCGAGTTTTCGACGGGAGAGCACGTTTCAAGCATCCCTGATCACGAATAAAACATTTTTGAAGTGATGTCTGTGTGTGTGTGTGTGAAAATATGTGTGTGTTTGTGTGCGTGTGTCAGTGAGTGTGGAGACGATAACTAACGAACGAATGGACCGATTCGAACGAAATTTAGTACAAAAATCACAATCCGTAAACACTGGAAGCCTATTGCTTTTATACGCAATCGAATGTTCAAAACTACCCTAAATTTTTGAATGAAATTTTGAAAAATCGTCAAAAAATCAAAATCGTTAGTAAAGTTACGCAAATATACATTTCTTGTGTAATTTTTCATTAGAAAACGACTGACATAAAATTTAAAACGCTAACATGAACCGTTCTCGAGGCATTGCTGATTTTTCAAAAAAAAATTATCAAAAAGTCCTATAAAATAAAAAAAATATTTCCTATTGAGAAACATGTTCACTTTTCATATGTAATACTATGCGCTAAATTTGGTGACATCATTCTCGTGGATCTAGCTCGTTCCATTCATGAAAAAGATACTTTGAGTAATACTTTTGTATTTGAACGCCAATAGTCATTTATCTACTGTAAGAATAACTTATTTCTTCATCCATAACGCTTGGCAAGATTTTGGCGACGAATTTGATAGAATGTCGCCATTTTAGCGACTTTTTAAAATGTTGTTAAATTAAGGAAAACCTCGCCAATTGGATAAAAATGACACTAAATCAATGACGACACATTGATGATGAAGACATGGAAAATGACGACTCATTGACGAAATTCAATGTCTTGGAAATAATATAAATATCTACTATAAAAATATTTTATTTTTTTTACTGTAAAAGTAGTAAATTCATTGCATTATATAAGGAAAGTTATGTATTGTCCACATCAGATTTTTGTTTTGTATTCTAGAGGTTCCAAAACGTGTAAATCCGTCGAAAACTCGGTTTGTGATTTTCGGCATGATTCCAATAATTTCCATACAGATTGCCACGTATTGCAGGGAAAGTAATAATTTAGGAAAACATAAAAACAGGGATCAAGTGTAGTTAAATGAAAACGTTCCATGCTGTATATTTCAACACAAAATAGTTACAAATAAAATGAGACATATTAATTATATTGTAGGACTTGATCCGGAGCCGGGCCCGAAACAGGGGCCGGTGCTTACTAAGACCGACATTATAAGATTAGGGCAAAAGCTAGCTTCGACTCCGAACTTATAATTCGGGTTTATGTTCCTATCATCTTCGATCGATGTCTTTGGCAGGAGCAGAGTCGGCTGCTGCCACAATATATTAATTAGAATAAGACCAGCTAGGAAAGATTAAGCTAGTAATCTAGGAGAGTTTCTTTCAGACATTTTAAACCCACTGAAAGTGCATTAATAAAAATTTCATTACATATACTTCTAGCTGATTTCTTAAGGCTGAATTTTAAATTCACAGAATGCCTTTTGTCAATTTCCCCCCAAAGTACTTACTAACATAATGGAAAATAAAGCAAGGTTTAGACCGAAGGAAATTTATTCTCCTAAAACTGACGCCTAAAATGTTTTCGGATTTATCCAGTGAGCCTGTGAAAATTTCGAAATCCTGATTTCATTTTTTTTAAAGACTTTCACCTGATTCTTTTTGCAGTATTCGAAGAATTTGGAATTTTACGAAGGATAAAAAAATATATTTTCGTAGATCCGGATTAAGAAGTTGACTTTCATGTGTGTCTAAAATATTTCATGCAATAAAAAAGTAAAGATGTTAGATGTTGTTAGATGCCAGCAGCTTACAACTGTTGTGGAAAGACATATCGTCAGTGTTGAAGCCAGATAAAATAATTTGGTAAAACATAAAAACAAGGACCAAGATTAGTTAAATAACAAGAAAGATCAATCATGCATAAAGCATTCATTATGAAACACTTTCCAACTGAAATGCAATTTTATTTAATCATCTCTAAAATGCGATACATATCTCAGTAATATTTTTAAAATTATTACAATACTACATTAATTTATTATATTTGAAAACTTAAAACTTCATAAAAAAAAATGAACTTCATTCAAATGACGGCATTGAAATATAAATTGCCTGGTTTGAACATCTCTAAAATGAGATACATTCCTGGGTAATATTTTTAAAATTATCATAATGCTACAATAATTTATTATATTTGAAAACTTTATCGAAAACAAATGAACTTTATTCAAATGACGTCATCGAAATATAAATCGCCTCTATATAAAAGTAGCATTTCATTCAAAAACTTTTTTCCATTCATCACAATACTATAATAATTTATTTTATTTAAAAACTTAAAACCATGGAGGTACAAGTAATTTAACTCTATGCTTAAAACTTCATCGAAAAAATCGTCTGGTTCTATGTATAAAATCAATGAATGCTTCATTCATATCAGCTATATTGCAGACTCCATGAGCTAAATAATTTTGCGTTAAAAAACTGCAGCAATTCTTATGCAACTCATTCTACATCTTTTAGTGCTTACATTCTCCGTAAGAGGAAATTAGGCTTCGTTGTAGAAATAATCAAAGTTGGATGATCATTTAAACTCAAATATATTGTAATTGCGTTGTTTCAGTATGTAGATGCACAGAATTTAAGCAAAAATAAAGCGGTTTTAGGACGGATGAAACACTTAATATGAATTAAAAAGAACTTTAAAAATCATGATTTTGACACAAGATGGATGCCATATTTTATTTTGAAGTGGGTCACGTGATCTCTTCATATAAAGGGTGTAATTATTATTTTAATTTATATTTAAAAAACTACTGAATATACTTTGCTGAAATTTTTTTTATATTTTTTATGGGATAATTTGAATATTTCCAAAAACTTTCGAAGCAATTTGTGAATTTTAAATTCGCTTAAAAAATGTTTGAAAAATTAGGTCCCATAGAGCTCAATGTATTTCATTTTTTCAACCCGGGTTCGATCCAAAACTAATTGGTTGATATTATTCATTTATATTCCCACAGGTCCCATAGCCAGTCTGAACAACATACTAAAATTTCATTTTGATAAAGTTATTTTTAAGACAGTTATCGTGTTGACAGACAGACAGAATTAACAAAGTCATGAACACTTTTCAACTATGTTGTAAAGTGTTAAAAAATGTTTCATGCTGTATATGTTAACAAAGTTACAAATAAAACAAAACATTAATGACTTAATTACAATGAAATTAAATAAAAGACATTTTTACTTTCCTCGCAATAGATGGTAATGTACAGGGAAAATATCGGCATCATGTCGAAAATCGCAAGTTGAGTTTTCGGCGGATCTACATGTTTTGGGACCTCTAGAATACGAATAAACAGTTTTTAGAGTGATGTCTGTATGTGTGTCTGTCTCTGCAATGCATGCATCCACTCTAACTCAAAATCTAATCAACCAAATTTCATAAGATATTACAAGTAAGTCATTTGTGGGTGACCCTGGTGCTGATTAGGTTTTGGTACGATTCGGAATAAAAGAACCTGTATTTGCGAAATGCTCAGCAAAAATAGCCAGTATCCGCTTCAGCTGAAAACTAATTGACCAAATTTCACAAAATTTAGTAGATAAGTCACTTGTGGGATACCCTGGTGCTGATTAGCACTTGTTAGATTCGGACAAAAAGAGCCTACTTTTGCAAAATCGCCAAAATCTAAAATAAATGACTACGTATGCTCAAATATATTAATTAAATGCTTATTTTACACGTAATTTTTTGACTATGAAAAAAATAAGACCAACCCCATTATTCTAAGACAAGCCGTTCTCGATATATTTTAGTTTTTTTTCGCTACGTCACATCTAAAAAAAATCTGATGTGGGCAGCACATGACTTTCCTTATATAATGTAATGAATTTATTACTTTTACAGTAAAGAAATGCGTTTTTCTTATAGTAGATACTAATATTCTTTCCAAGATATTGAATTTTCGACAATTAGTCGTCATTTTCATTGATTTAGCGTCATTTTTATCCATTTGGCGAGATTTTCGTTAATTTGGCAACATTTTAAAAAGTCGCCAAGTTGGCGACATTCCGCCAAATTTGTCGCCAAAATCTCGCCAAGCGTTATGCACTAAGAAATAAGTTATTCTTACAGCAGATAAATGACTATTGGCGTTCAAATACAAAAGTATTACTGAAAGTTTATTTTTTCATGAATGGAACGAGCTAGATCCATGAGAATGATATCTCCCAATTTATCGCATGGTATTAGATATGAAAAGTGAACATGTTTCTCAATAGGAAATATTATTTTTTTATTTTATATGACTTTTTGATAACTTTTTTGAAAAATTTTCAATACCTCGAGAACGGTTCATGTTAGCGTTCTAAAATTTATGTCAATCGTTTTCTAATGAAAAATTACACAAGACATGTCTATTTGCGTAACTTTATTTGTGGTTTTGATTTTTTGACGATTTTTTCAAAATTTCATTCAAAAATTTAGGGGGGTTCTGGACATTCGATTGCGTATAAAAACAATAGGCTTCCAGTGCTTACGGATTGTGATTTTTGTACCAAATTTCGTTCGAATCGGTCCATTCGTTCGTCAGTTATCTCCACAGACTCACTGACACACACACACATACTTTCACACACACACACACACACACACATACTTTCACACACACATACTTTCACACACACACACACACACACACAGACATCACTTCAAAAATGTTTGATTCGTGATCAGGGATACTTGAAACGTGTTCTCCCGTCGAAAATTCGAATTCGAATTTTCGACCCCTTCACAATATTTTCCTTATACATTATGTATATAAGGAAAGTAATAAGGGAGCGGTAGCCCAGTGGTTAGCGTGCGGGAATTGCACTCGGTAGGCACGGGTTCGATTCCCTCCGCTGCCAAGTCCTTCAGAGAGGTTGGTGGTAGGGGAAGGAGGGTACGGTCCTTGTCGATGCCTCCCCCACTGGGTTTCGGTCTAAATTGGGTGGCTCTTCCCTGCCGTCCGAACAGTTACCATACACCTTTCTGGTAGGTCGGACAGTCTGGGTCTCAACAACACCTGTAAATCAGTCCAGTTACTAAATAAAAATGAAAATTAAATTAATTGTGCAAATTCAGTGTAATTTAAAATAATTATGGAGTTTTTTTTTGCAATTAAACTCAATTTAATGAATTATTGAAGAAATAAAGAGAACGTGAATATGAGTCTGCAGCGAAGGTCATGTGCTGCTCATATCAGATTTTCCAATTTTGTTATAACAATGGAACCTCAATTTTGCGGTTCCCTGAAATCAATTCAAGAACGCAAAAAGCGGGAAAACATCAATGTATCAATGATTGATTAATGTATTTGAAAGAAGCGCAATATCTCGAGAACGGTTCGTCCCAACGTTCTATAGTTCAGATCATTCGTTTTATAAAGTAAAATTACATATAAAAGGATATCTTATTGAAGGTCCTGATTTATTAATTACATTTTCCAAAAATTCATTCGAAAAATTCGATCCGAGCTCAGGGATGTTGACTCTTCTGTCCCAAACTCGAAATCGAATTTTCAGTCACAAATCTTTTCATATATATTATACTAATTACTATGCATGTAGGGAAAGTATCAATTGCAGCACGTGACCCGGGAAAATAATTGTTGCCAACGGAAATTTGAAAATACGAAAAGATAAATCAAGGACAACAAGAAGGATAAAGGACAATAAAAGGATTCAGGAAAATTCCTCAGTGAGCAAAACTGCAAATTAAGTGCCCTATAATAAAAAATATATTTTCATTTCATAATGTAATTGCAATTAATTCATTTGAAACTATTTGAAATTTGTTACAAATGCAATTGATTATAAATATCGTATACTAATCATTGCGTTTGTATGTCTCATTAATAAATAGTAATTTTGATGAATAAATTAACACATAAATGCTAATATCCTATTGAATATTATATTATCGCAATCACTAACAACAGCGGGGGGGGGGGGGAGGGGGGTCTTCTCGGCTGGCAATACATTAAAGATAAATCAAACATCACAGCGCGATATTAAATATTGATTTACCCAGAATTGTGAAAGTCAAACGAATTTAAACATAGCCTCATAGAAATTGATAAAATATAATGGCATCATGTCGGTGAAAATCCTTTGCTTTAAATCCGACGTTTACTTGCTGAGACAGTTTCCGGTTCTCTGATTGGCCCGCATTGGAACAGGACCTGGAAATGCGCAGTCGCTCATTATTGTTGCTTTGTCATGAAACGCTGATGTGGCATACAGTTCAAAGTGGGAATTAAAATAAATAGATGGCAACGCATAATTGCAGTTGGATCGTACAGGTTGCTTTTCGAAATGTTAGCAGCGATTTTGAGGTTAGTTCAGTTCGTGTATTATGAGATTTGAATAAAAGGAATTCAAACAATTCTATGGATTTAAAGGAGAATTACATTTAATATTACAAAGCACAATTATTGCATTTTACTTTCCCTGCAATACATGTTAATGTATAATGAAAGTATTGGAATCGTGTCGAAAATCGCAATTCGAATTTTCGTAGGATCTACACGTTTCGAGCACGATAGAACCTGAAAAAACTATTTTTAGAGTGATGCCCCTGTATATATGTGCGTGTGCAATGTAATTATCCACTCTAGCTGGAAACCTAGCTGAAAACCACCCAGCAGACGATACTTTTAGTATATTTTTAACGAATTACAATAACAATATTAGGATAATGAATTTGGATAACGATATTAGGATAAAGAATTCGGTTAACGATATTTGGATAACGAATTCGGATAAGGATATTTGGATAATGAATTCGGATAACGATATTAGGATAACGAATTCGGATAACGATATTAGGATAACGAATTCGGATAACGATATTAAAATAACGAATTGAGATAATGATATTAGAATAACGAATTACAATAACAATATTAGGAAAACGAATTTGGATAACGATATTAAGATAACGAATTGGGATAACGATATTAGGATAACGAATTGGGATAACGACATTAGGATAACGAAATGAATTCGGATAACGATATTAAAATAACGAAATCGGCGACAAAGCGATATAGATGAAAAAACCAATTACAGATATGTAGAGCATTACCTATTGAGTAGAAATCGCCATAACGATGGCATTTACTGCACATAATATGGTAAATTGGCGAATGTCTGGCTTATTCAGGAATGTTAAAATAAAAAATCTTGTGTGGGCAGCACATGACTCTCCCTACAGACTCAAATTAATTTTCTCTTTATTTCTTTAATAATTCATTAAATTAAATTGAGTTTAACTTCACAAAATAACGCGTATAATTATTTGAAATGACATTGAATTTACACTTTTTTAATTTAACTATTTTTGTTTTCATTTGGTAACTGGAGGTATTTTCAAAGGCGGCATAGCAGAAATGAGAAGAGAAAAAAAAATAAACTATCTCTAGAACGGCTAGTTCTAGAGTAATGGGGTTGGTCTTATTCTTTTTATCGTCAAAAATTACATATAAAACAAGCATTTAATTGATACATTTGAGCATATGAAATCTTTTATTTTAGATTTTGACGATTTTTGCGGGCCGTTTAGCGAAAAAAAAAAAGTCTCTTTTATCTCGAATCGTACTAAAATCTAATCAACATCACGGTAACCCACAAGTGACTTATCTATAAATTTTATGAAATTTGCTGCTGATCTATCACAAACACACACACGTCACACTAAAAATAGTTTTTCCATGTTTTAGAGGTCGCAAAAACGTGTACATCCGTCGAAAACTCGAGTTACGATTTTCGACCCGATTCCAATACTTTTCCTATACATTACAATGTATTGCATGGAAAGTAACAATACTTGGACGGGAATCTAAAGTACAATGTTTAAAATGTCCTCTGTCAGCAACAATACCCATTTAAATTAGAGATAGTAAATGACCACGCACATAGCAGGTGCCATAGTGTTACAGCATCTAACAACCGATGAAGCATGATGGGTATTTATTGCCTTATAAATCCTTGTTTTGCCTTTTATTGGTGCCAATTCATACTAATTAGACAATGCATTTACAACTTATTTAATATTTGTCAACTGTCTTGCTTTGTTGTCGAATTCTCTATCCCAACTTCTTAATTTCTCCGCTAGGGGCGCTGCAATCACTTCGCTTTGATCGGGTGTAGTCGCTTTACTGTAGTAGGTTTTTGTCAGACAAAGGTTTAATTGCCGATGAGCAAATTTCTTGTTTTGGAACAATGCTTTACTCGTGAATTTTAAAATAAACATAGAACAGTTTTCACTTTCTTTGCAATACACGGCAATGTATAGTAATGCATAGGGAGAGTGTTGAGATCGTGTCGAAAATCGCAACTGAGTTTTCGTCGGATCTACACATTTTGGGACTTCTGGAACACAAAAAAACTATTTTTAGCGTAACGTCTGTGTGTGTGCGTGTCTGTCGGTGCAATGTAAGTATCCACTCTAATTAAAAACTAATAGACCAAATTTCATAATATTTTACACGTAAGTCACTTGTGGGTTTCCCTAGTGCTGATTACATGCTGGTACTACTCGGAAAATAGAACTTGCCTTTTTTACGAACTCTCCCGCAAATATCATGAAAATCTCAAATAAAAGACTATGCTGCAATGTAGCCATTAAATGCTTGTTTTATGCATAATTTTTGACGATGAAAAGTATATGACCAATCCTATTACTCTAGAACCAACTCTCAAGATATTTTAATATTTTTCGCATTTTTGCTACGCCGCTTTTGAAAATATTTCGTCCAGTTACCAAATTAAAACGAAAATTGAATTAAAAGTGCAAATTCAGTGTCATTTCAAATAATTGTGCGTGTTATTTTGTGCAATTAAACCGAATTGAATGAATTATTGAAGAAATGAAGAGAAAATGAATTTCAGTCTGCAGAGAAAGTCATATGCTGCCCACATCAGATTTTTTTTTTGTCGAACAAAATATTTCGTTCCATCGTGGTTTTGTTTTGACCTGTGGATACGTCCTTTGACTACGCCATGCATATGTAGTAAACATCCAGTCGTGGTCATAAGTTATAACATATTTTCATGAAGTATTTTGAAGCAAATTCTTTATTCCTTTGATGTTATGACGATTTTTAACGGATGGCTTTGGCGGAAAGCGGAGTCAGCAATATTGCGCAAACTCGTGTGGTTCTTAGTCACCTAAATACCGGATAGAATGATGTTGATTTAACAAGAGATTTAAAGAGCCACGTGCACAGGGCAAGTGGTGTTAAAAGACATCGAAAGATAAAACACGTTTCCAAAAAGAGATTTGATAAGTAAGAATGCTTTTAGGGAAAATCTTGAGACAATCATAAACATGTTAGTTTTAGAATGTTTATAAATATGCTTCTTAAATGCAGATTTAATGATATAGATAACCGCAGACGATAGCATAGAGTTGGAGTATAGATTGTAATTAGTAAGGTGTTCACTGATTTTACATTTATTTTTTTGGCAACACCGAAATTTGAAATAGTAGAATTTTTGTCAGTTAGTTGGAACTCATATGCACTCATATATATATATATATATATATATATATATATATATTATAAAATATCGTCTGCTGTTTTCAATACGTCAGACAACCAACCATTACAGACATATTCTTTTCAGATAAAGTTTCGGAAGAAAAACTTGTCTTGCACAGTGCTATTTCTATGGAACATATAATTTTGCGTTTTCTATTAGTGTCTCAACAACCCCTAGTCATAGAAACTCAAGATATGGACGATATTATCCATAGCTGCGTAGGGAATAATCAAACCAAATTTGAGAAAAAAAAATCTGTGAAAAACTGATTACTCGTACATATACGGAACAGAACGACAAACAGACACCAAATTGGCGATAAATCGCCAAAACTGGAAACCTCTCCTCCGAACTTAAGCATATGGCAACCTTAGATTCACGTCATAAGAAAGGTTGATTGTACGCAAATTCTATTAACCTTGGATTGCACGGGTGTTTTGTCCAGTTTTCAAAAGATCTGTTGGCAGTGTTTCTTTTAGGCACACCTCCGGGGGGCGGAGCCACCCCGAGAGATATTTTATGTTAACCTAGTTTCTATTTATGTAACACAGTATTTAGATATATTTATATATGGCAAATAGAAAACTTGTCCCCTTAAAATTTCATTCGCCCCCCCCCCCCTCCCCCAGCCAAAAAGTCCCGAAAGAAACACAGCCTGTTGGTCGTGATTTAAAATATGGGCAAATTACAGTAGTATTTTAAATAATATTGTTCTTCAAAAAACTTAAATTAAAATATTTAATTTAATTCCCCTAATAAAGAGTAGAACCCCTAATAATCCCCCTATAAAGAGGTTAGAAGAGGAAGAATCTCTACAGACCAGTATGCTGGTTTTGTCGGGAAAGTAGCAATTATTTATTCCTCCCACAAACCGAAAAATGTCAAGTAAATTTCCCTAAAATGTTACAAAGGTTGCATTTTTAAAATGACAAATATGCCCTCCTTTCAAATAATCTTTTCCTCACTGATTCTTGTACTGTATAAGTATTGAACAACATACGGATCCTACACATATATTCACTACGAAATCTGGCATATAATAGTTTTATTCAAATAATAAATTATATATGTATGTGGAACATTTCTTAAACTAATCCCAAACAATCCGTATGCAGTACACACAATTCTTAAATACATGTACTATTACTTTCCTTATATACATAATGTATAAGGAAAGTATTGTGACGGAGTTGAAAATTCGAATTCGATTTTTCGACGAGAGAGCACGTTTCAAGCATCCCTGATCACGAATCGAACATTTTTGAAGTGATGTCTGTGTGTGTGAGTCTGTGGAGACGACATCTCATCAACGAATGATGCGATTCGAATGAAATTTGGTACAAAAATCACAATCCGTGAATACTGGAAGCCTATTGTTTTAAAACACAATCGAATGTTCAGAACACCCCTAAATTTTCGAGTGAAATTTTGAAAAAAATCATCAAAAAATCAAAACCTTTAATAAAGTTACGTAAATAGACATTTCTTATGTAATTTTCCCTTAGAAAACGATTGACAAACTTTAGAACGCTAGCATGAACCATTCTCGAGATATTGCACATTTTTCAAATAAATTTATGTATAATAAATGTATGTATTTATAAATTTAATGTAAATAAATGTATGTATTTTTTTTTAATTTATTGAATTATTTTATCAAAAAATTCAATAAATTTAAAAAATACAAGAAACATGTTCACTTTTCATATGTAATATTATGCGACAAATTTGATGACATCATTCTCGTGGATCTAACTCGTTCCATTCACGAGAAAAGATACTTTGAGTAATACTTTTGTATTTGAATATCAATAGTCATTTATCTGCTGTAAGAATAACTTATTTCTCCGTCCATAGCGCTTGGCGAGACTTTGGCGACGAATTTGGCAGAATGTCGCCAACTTGGCGACATTCTAAAATATCGCCAAATTAACGAAAATCTCGCCAAATAGATAAAAATGACGCTAAATCAATGAAAATGACGACTAATTGAAGAAAATGCAATACCTTGGAAAGAATATAAGAATAACATTTTTTTTAACTGTAAAAGTAGTAAATTCATTGCATTATATAAGGAAAGTCATGTGCTGCCCACATCAGTAATTTTTCATAGTATTACTTTAAAACTAGAAAATACATAATAAAGGACGTAGATAATCGAATACAAATGTATCTAATGACATTCTGATGCGCAGTGAAATCGGTCTTCATGAACAATATCATTTATTATAAACAATTGTCTTTCCCTCAGCTCTTGCAGGAGTTGCCAAAATAGCGTACCAGAACTGGCGATAAAACGACGTTTGGCGTGTGATATGAAAGAAGGGTTCTGTGACAGTTCACGATCTGGAATACTGCTCGTCCGTGTCGAGTGTGTTTGTGTTTTTCAGCTCGGTTTCTTGTCACGGGCTTTGTTGGTGCCGTGGTTGGTGGTGGTGGTGGTGGTGGGGGGGGGGGGGGGAGATCCATCTGAGTATTGGCGAATTAACATACCGGCGACTCGCTTCAGAAGGGGGTATCATTTTGAACGAAAAATAAAAGTAAAAAATCTTTAAGAGAAAAAAAACAAGACTTAAGATTTTTAATAATGAAGAAGGAAATAAGAACGAAATCGAAAATGAATCCCCAAAAGTGAATTTAAAGTGTTTATATTCGTATTTATGTGGAGAACACTTAATTCAAGCGTTTCCAAATGTTGAAATAGTACTTCGTACTTATCTGCATTTGATGGTCCCCAACGCCAGTGGGGAAAGGTCAGTCTCTAAAATAAAACTAATCAAAAACAACTTCAGAAGCGTAATGACTGAAAAGGGGCATCTGTCAAATCTTAGCATTGAGAACGAACGGCCTTGTTAAAACATCAGATTTTACAGGTGTTATTGATACTTTTGCTGCAGCAAAGGCCAGAAAACGTCCAATTTGAAGTACCCTAAGAAGTTTTAGTTCTTTCCTAAGTATTGTGCTGTAATTTCAATATTTACCGCACAGTTTAATGAATAAAAATGTATAATATTAAAAACTTGTATCGTTCAATATTTCCTAAAAATATTACTATTCTCATTTTAATTTAATTTCTGTTCAAACTTTTGAGTGTAAATATTTCAAGTATGTTTATTGGATGGAAAAAAAAAGCATAGCAAGATTTGTATAGAGCAAGAGTCAACGTGTTTATTTTTAAGTACTTCTTTTTTTTAATCTGACTTTTTTTTTTTTTGGGGGGGGGGGGGATCTTTGAAAAAAATCGCCGGGGGCCACACTCTCTCAAGATTCGCCACTGCGTCTGGGAGCCCGGTCGTGCTCCGGGGGGGGGGGGGGTTCCGGGGCGCTGGCTGCGTGGGTCGAGTCGTACTCTGGGCGGGATCACTGCCGCAGCGACTCTTTATCTGCCGTATACTTTCAGGTGGGTCGGTTATTCTTTTGGATTTACCCTATATAAATATATATCTAAATTCTGTCACATAAATAGAAACTAGGTTAACATAAAATGTCTCCGAGGGGTGTAACCCCCCCCCCCCCCGGAAGTATGCCAGAAAGAAACACTGTACCATTTTTATCCTGTTTCAACAATCGGTTAAACGCAATAAAAAATATATGAGTTCGAAAAATCTTTGCCAAAATGAAACAGATGACTCAAGAAATTGAAAATATCAACAATTCCCATAACTTTGTCTCCTAAAACCGTAACTGATCAAAACGTAATACCGTCCATGTGTAAAGTTTATTTTTATATCCATTTCTTCATCATTTAAGTAGGATAAATTCAATGAAAATCGGCTGCTATATAAACACATTTCATTTAATTCCGCTTCTAAACAATATAACATTTTCTTCAAATATATTTTCAAAGGAGGAAAAAAAAATTGCATAATATTATTTCTATAAAAAGTTTAATTTACGTGTTTTTCTTCTTTTTTTTTATTACCTTTACCTCCCTCATCCTTAGAAACTCGAAACATACACGATGTTAAAAAAAAAAAAAAAAAAATGTGGATTTGTATACGGAATAAAGAGACAAATAAACAAACAAATTGACTTTCAATTTAGAATTAAACATTTACAGACATATAATCAATTTTGTATTACTTTGTTTATATATTTTTCAAAACAGTTCCACGTTATCTAAAGTGTCTCAAATATGCACAGGACATAAGGCAATATCTTTGAAGGCTAGACGAGGAGTGCTGAAAACTTTCGATAAGCAGCGAATAATTTAAAAGTAAAAAAATATGAATAAAATAGCGGAGAATAAATGTTAAAGTATATGAAGGTTGTTTATAATCTCTTTTTCGTTGATAGACTTTTAAGAGACAAGATAGGGGAAAGGACAATCAAACATCGGGTCAAAAAAAAAAAGAGATAAATTCAGGAGATAAAATGTTGGTCCATTCCATATTTTATCACTTTTCTTACATACATAGTGTAACATATAGGGAAAGTGCTGTTCCGAGTTTGGAACGAAAGAACACGTTTCAAGCATCCCTGAACTCCAATCGAAGTTTTTGAGGTAATGTCTGTGTGTGTGTGTGTGAGTGCGCTAGTCTGTGGAAATGATATATCACGAATAAAAGATGAGGTTTGAAAAAAAAATTGTACGATTATTACAATCTGGAGCCCCCATTGATTTGGACTTAATCGAATGTTGGGATGACCCCCCCCCCCCCCCCCTTCCCAATTCTTTGATGCATTTTTGATAAAAATAAAATAAATAATCATAAATAAATTATTTCAGACGTAATTTTTCATTAAAGAACGAATGATATAAACTTTAGAATGCAAGTATGATTCACGAGATACTGCATAATTTTCGAATAAATTTTTGAAAAAAAAAAAAAAAAAATCATTAAAATACCCAAGACTTTCAATATTCTTAAATAAATAATTATTTCCTATGTAATGTAATTTTTTAATAGAAAACGAATAAAATAAACTTTAGAATGTTTGTATGAATCATTCTCGAGGAAAAATTACGTAAAATTAAATAAGTGTGTGTTAACAACGACATGGCATATTGTTCGATGCCTTGGCGCAATTGCCATACTAACACCACCGTACTTCGACCATTTTATCCATTTGACGTAATTTTCATTAATTTGGCATAGTTTCATCAATTTGGCGGCATTTACGTAAATTTGGCGAAATTATAAAAAGTAGCCAAATTTATCGCCAAGGTAGTCAATTTTTTGCCAATCTTTCCGGATAGAAAGCCCTGGATCATTATAATATTAATGAACCTTCCTAAATCAGCAATGAACACAAACATAGATTGCATTAATGTATAATATATATTTTGAAGACTAATTAAAAATACATTTACAAAGTTGGCCAATTGGCAACATTTGGCAACATATGGGCTCTGGTATATCTGTCGAACATATTTAAAGTAATGTTTAGTAAATCATGAGCTAATAGAAATTAATAATTTTTATTGCTACATTGCATCATATTTAAAATATTTTCATTCTATTAAGTTAAATCAAGCATCAGTGGCAATGTACAATGTGTTTTAACTCAATACATCTGTCTGAAATTATTTGATCTCTTTGCTGCTGGATTGATCATGCTCAAATCGACAATTACTTGTCTGTTACTTACTAAACTATAAATTTTTCTATTGTAATATTTTATGTTTTTTTTTCCTTAATGAGTTTAATAGTATTTTGATGTCTCTAATTTTATAGTAATTTATTATTTAAAAGGAGTTTTTTAAAATTTCTGCTTTTTTTTTATTTAAAAGGAATTTTCCTTGCAATGTTTTAAATTATTTGAATTCACCTCATTTTTTATATCAATCCTAACTGTTTTCAAAGTATTTTTACTTTCCTTATATACATAGTGTAATGTATAAGGGAAAATATTGTGACGGGGTCGAAAATTCGAATTCGAGTTTTTGACGGGAGAGCACGTTTCAAGCATCCCTGAACACGAATCAGACGTTTTTGAGGTGATGTCTGTGTGTGTGTGTGTGTGTGTGTCAGTGAGTCTGTGAAGATGATAACTCACGAATGGAGCGATTCGAATGAAATTTGGTACAAAAATTACAATCCGTGAATACTGGAAGCCTATTGTTTATAAACACAATCGAATGTTCAGAACTCTCCTAAATTTTCGAGTGAAATTTTGAAAAAATCATCAAAAAATCAAACCCTTTAATAAAGTTACGCAAATAGACATTTCTTATGTAATTTTTGCTTAGAAAACGATTGACAAACTTTAGAACGCTAGCATGATCCGTGTCAAATGGATAAAAATGACGCTAAATCAATGAAAATGACGACTAATTGACGAATATTCAATATCTTGGAAAGAATATAGGTATCTACTATAAGAATAACCTATTTTGTTTTTACTGTAAAAGTAGTAAATTCATTGCATTATATAAGGAAAGTCATGTACTGCTCACATCAGATTTTTTTTTTTTTTTGTATGTTTTCTTTTGTGTTGTTTTCCGTCTGTATTGTATTTCTATGTATATTGTCTTGGAATATTTGTGTATTATTATTTCTGTGTGATCCATACCCTGTGCGTGAGCTGGACGCCCTAGCTAATAAATAAACAAATAAATGTACAATGTGTTGTATGTAGTACAACATTTACATTTTTAAAGGAATAATTTAAAATAATTTTCTTCGAATAAAATTCATTAAATATTGATTACAATTATTATATATGAAGGATTAAAATAATTAAAGATAATAATAAATAATTAAAATAATAAATCATCAATGAAAAACAAAAAGCTAAAACATGAAATTAAGTATGGCATAATTACTGTCTTCTTGCGTAAGGCACAATCCCCCAGCATAAAGCCAGACTTTCGCAACAAAATTCTCAAGCCATTTTCTAAATTATAAGGCAAATTAACCGTCAAAATGACAGCTCGAAACTGAAATGAAAATATACTCCGTAATTTCACAGAAAAGATGCCAAGAATGAAAAACAGACGACAATAATAAATACACCCTTCTATGCGATCTCTTTTCCAGCAGTACACCGGCACTTTCAAAGAAAATATGGGTTGAAAGTGTTTAATCAAAAGATTAAGTCGATTTAAATGTTCATCTTGTTAGAATAAAGCCTTTAGTTAGTTGATTGTGTCAGGTATAGCATTCTACTTTGTTTCTTATGCCGTGTTTTCCTGAAGTTGTTGCACGTTCATGTGAATAATAAGAATCTCATGTGGATAGCACAAGACTTTCCCTACAGACTCAAATTTATTTTCTCTTTATTTCTTTAATTCATTACATTGAGTATAATTGCACAAAATAACACGCATAATTATTTGAAGAAAAAAATTAATCTTTAAAACTTTCTTTAATATTCAGAAGGAGATTAAAAGATCCATGAAAACCCACTCCTAAAAGATAACCTTATAGAAGGAAATGAGAAAAAATCAAATATACAAAAATTTTAAAATCACATAATTGGTTGCATATGTGCATAATTTCCATTATTTCAAAAATGAAATGAACAAGGCAATTATAGCAGCATCAAATGACATAAAAGCAGTTACAGATTAAAAAAAAAATTACAATAAATCATTACATCAAAACAAGCAAAACGATAAACATAGGCAATAAAAAAAATTCTAATATAAAACATATTAAGAGATAACACTAAATTTGCATTTTTAACTCGGTTTTTCGTTTTCATTTGGAAACTAGGCGTAGTAAAAATGCGATATATATATATAACTGCTAGTTCTAGATTAATAAGGTTAGTCCTATACTCTTCATTGTCAAAAATCACGGTTAAAACAAACATTTAATTGATACATCTGAGCATACGTAGTCTTTTATTTAAGATTTTGAACGATTTTTGCGGGCCATTTCGCAAAACAAGACAGGTTAATTTTTTCCAAATCGTACCAAAATCTGATCACCACCAGGATAACCCACAAGTGACTTATCTAAACAATTTTATGAAATCTGGTCAATTTGTATTTTAGCTAGAGTGGATAGATACATACGAGTTTTGCGTGCCATTTCGCAAAAAAAGACAGGCTTTTTTTATTCCAAATCGTAATAAAATCTAATCAGCACCAGGATAACCCACAAGTAAGTTACCTATAAAATTTTATGAAATTGGGTCAATTAGTTTTTAAGTTAGAGTGGACACATACAATGCACAGACAGACACGTACACACAGACAGACGTTACGCTAAAAGTAGATTTTTCGTGTTCTAGATGTCCCAAAAGGTGTAGATCTGAAGAGTTCGGATTCCCGACATGATTCCAATACTTTCCCTGCACATTCCCATGTATTGTAGGGTAAGTAAAATTGGTGACATTTACAAAATCAGCGTCTCACCAATTTGCATACACATCATTTGTCTTGGGGTATTTTTTTGGAGGGGGGGGGGCAACAAAATCATCACAGACTAATGCAATTTAAAGTGTTTTATTAGTTTCTTTATGTCATGATCATAATTGTTATTCATGATAGATAATTACAATTAAAGAGAACATCATTAGTGAAAAATATAGTGTTAAAACATAATTAGCTGTGCCATAATTACCATTTTCTTTGAGAACGCAAGCCAAGATTTCAAAACAAGATATTCTGAAACAGTTTTCTTAATTAAGAGTCAAAAGTAACAGTCAGAATAGACAACGCGAAACAAAAATTAAGATTTACCCTGTAATTTCACGGGAAGATGCCAAGAATAGTAACAAATCCTCCTCAATAAACACCCCCTTCTTTGCCAGCACGCTCCCAGCAGAACCCCAACACTTCGAAGAAAAGATGGTGGAAGCATTTAACCTCCAGCAGAAAACACAGCACCATGGTGTTCCAAATTAACGACGACCGTTTTAGAGAGAGCAGCAGCAGCATAGATCGTCTGCTAATGACTCTCGGCGTCCCCATCCCCTTTAGAACCCCCCCTGCTCTCGCCTTTTATTCCATCCTTCACAATTCCTTGCGTCTGAAAAGCATAACTTTAAGGGAAACTCAGACTATATTCTTTGGAATAAACAGCAGAAAAGCCGATCGTCTGAAAAGGAAAGATTGAGTTGAGGGGTTTGCATGCTGCTGCTGTATACGAGTTTTGAAAGACTGGAGGTGGTGGCTGTTATTTTCGCACCTTTAATGTCACTTCCGGTTCCAAGCTTCATTTATCAAAGTTGGCAATAGCAGTGTTCTTTTCGGGTGCACAGCGACAAGGCTTAGGAAATGAGGAGGAAATTTATAGGCTGTTTTAAGATACGAGAGTGTGGCAACAGCTTCTGTTGGCTTTCAGTAATCGAAGGTGGCGAGCTGAATTGGCGCTGACAAAATGGCAACAGTAATTTAAAACCGTATAAGTTTGGCAGATTTTTTTCGTTTTTCACATTTTGTAGCAAATCTTTGGCAACAAACTTTTAGAGAAAATTGCTCTTCTTAAACGATACATCTTTTTCTTTGTTGATACTTTTTGGGATCTTATTCATGATCTTGCCAAAAGGTTTTGCCCTCCTCTTATTCAAGATGAAAGCACGCAACTTAGAAGAGCAACTTAAAAAACACAAAACTTTGAAAAAATCGGAAGCATTTTAAAATACTCAAAAAGTACATATATATATATATATATATATATATATATATTTTAATCTCGTCTATTAATCGTATGGATTCCGTTCAAAGTTTGTTTGAAAGCGAATTTTTCGATTTTTTTCGCTGGTAACTCTGTGGTAATATTTTCGGTCGCTAAGGAACCGATTTTTGTGAACATGCTAAAACATAAAATAACTAAACCATTAATTCGAATTAAAAAAAAAATAATAATGCCAAGGTGCATCTTTCCGGGTCTTGAAGCACCTGTGTACAACATTTTATGGCCGTATAGCTTAGATTTCCCGATACAGACATCTTCATTTATTAACTCAAAAGTGATTGTTCCAAATATAGGATTTTAACAAACATGAAATGTGAGTTAAATATTTCTTTACAGTTTACTGCACCAAAGTCCACAATTTACCCCTAATTTAAGTACTAAATTCCCCGCAGACACGGAATCAAACAACGCGCAGATAATGCCAAGCCATCCACCCAACCAACCCCAACCCACATTAAAAGCTGATCCAGCACGATTTTCTCAAAGACGCCCCGCCCCATCCAAGTACTTAAAAATTCCCACCGTTTTCCGAGAAATTAAAAGCCATGGAACAAGAAATATACTTTCCTGAGTCATTTCAGATATTTATATTTCACTTGTCCAGATTGGCAACGCTTTGAGTGAGTTTTAGTGCTCCGAGGAAAGTTTTAAACTCAGGGAAGTAGTGGGAATTAAAAGAGAAGGGATTTTACAGTAGAATGCGCTATATGAGAAAGGGAAAACGGAGAAGGGAGACGGGGATTTTTGATATGAAGTTCAAATTTCCCTATGACTAAGATATTGTGCATACATGATTAGCATTTTTATTTCATTATTTTCGGTTTCTTTTTATTTACATTAATTCACTTTTTATGTATTATACATTTTTATTTTGTTTTAATTCATATGCATTTTATTTCACACCCTTTTGCTTTTGTTTTTTGTTACACTCCCTTTGTTTACAATTATACTTTACTTTATATTTATGTCACATTCTTTATATTTATTTTTGCTTTAATTTATTCGTAATTTAGTTGATATTCTTTGCTTTTATTATTAACTTTCTTTAAGTTATTTTTCTCTTTCTAATTGTCTTATATTTTTATTTTGCTTGTATTATATTTACAATTCTTTTACATTTCATTAAAATTGATATTCTTTATTTTTATCTTTCGTCCACTTACAATTGGTTTATATTATTTCATATTCTCTTTATAATTTGTACTTTTCTTTAATTTTCAATTTATTTTACTTATTTTATTTCATACACTTTATTTTTTAATGTATTCATATTTATTTATTTTTTAGAATTTAAGTAATTTCTTTTCCATTCCATTCAGTTGATTGGAATACGTTGGCACTTTCTAACAGTCCAAACAGATACCGTATAGCTTCAGGTGGATCGGACGGTCTGGGTTGAAGAAGGAGAATAAGGGTTGACACAGCAACAGTGTGTCGATCGAATGAATTCGACTTTCTGAAGCTCCATCTAAAGCAATAATTTGCAACTGATTTGAAGAATTCCATCTTGGACATAGGAGTCTCAGTGGCATTATTCCATTGAGGGAATTAGCTCAGAACCCTTCTTTCAAATTAGACGCCAAACGTCATTTTATCGCCAGTATTGATAAGCGATAAGAGCTCTCTTTCAAGGTTATAGCAGCGCCGTATTCTCAAGAATAGCGTACCAGGACTGGCGATAAAACGACGTTTGGCGTGTGAAAGAATGGTTCTGTGATAATTCACGTCTTTGACATTGTAACAGGTGCAGAAACGTGGATTTATTCCTATGAATCCGAAACAAAACAACAATCTACTGTTTGGGTGTTTCAAAATGAACCAAATTCTGAAAAAGTTGTTCGTGCACGTTTTGTTTAAAAAAAAAACGACAGCTTCGGTTTTTGGTAAATCCGGTCATCTTTCAACCGTTGCTTTGTAGGATCGTAGAATAAATGCTTATTGGTATACGACAATTTGTTTCCCAAAAATAGTTTCTCAAATTAGAAAAAATAAGGCGGAAGATCGCATCATTCTTCACCATGATAATGCAAGCTCACACACTGCATTCCAAACTATCAATTATTTTTAGCATGAAAAATTGGTTTGATGAGTCATTAGCCTTTTTCGTCTGATTTAGCACCCACTGTTTTTTCTTTCTTTCCAACAATCAAAAATAAAATGCGAGATCAAAGATTTAACAGCCCAGAAGTAGCAGTTAAAGCTGATAAATTACATGTTTCAGATGTACCAACTTCTGAATGGCATAACTGCTTTGAAAATTGGTTTATTCGAAAAAAATTTGATGTGAGCAATACACGACTTTCACTACAGACTCGAATTAATTTTCTCATTTTTTTTAACAATTCATTAAATTGAGATTAATTGCCCAAAATACCATGTATAATTATTTGAAATGGCACTTAATTTGCACTTTTAATTTAATTTTCGTTTTTATTTGATAACGAATTATTTTGAAAGGTGACGTGACAGAAATGCGAAAAAACTAAAATATCTGGAGAACGGCTACTCCTAGAGTAATGGGGTTGGTCGTATTCTTTTCATCGTTAAACATTACGTATAAAAGAAGCATTTAATTGATACATTTGAGCATATGAAATCTTTTGTTTTAGATTTTGACAATTTTTGCGCACCATTTCGAATAAAAAAGGCAGATTATTTTCTTCCAAATCGAACGAAATCTTATCAGCACCAGGGTAACTCACAATCTACCAAATTTTGTGAAATTTGATCAATTAATTTTTAAGCTAGAGTGGATACAGACAATTTTTGCGGGCCATAAAAGGCGGGTTCTTTTATCCTGAATCGTTCCAAAATCTAATCAGCACCAGGGTCACCCACAAGTAACTTAATTATAAAATTTTATGAAATTCGGTCCATTAGTCTTTGAGTTTGAGTGGATACATACATTGCAGGCAGAAGGACGCAGACACGCACACAGACATCACGCTAAAAACAGTTTTTTTCGCGTTCTAGAGGTCCCAAAACGTGTAGATCCGTCGAAAACTCGAGTTGCTATTTTCCGGCATGATTCCAATACTTTTTTTTATACATTACCATGTATTGCAGGGAACGTAAAATGCATTGATGTTAAAAGCGAATATTTTGAAAAGCAATTAAACGATTTATTTCCCATACAAAAAATATTTGTGTATTATTTTTTTAAAAACTTAAATACTAGCCTACGTAATGACAATAAGATACATATATTTTACAGTAAAATTTTTGATGAAGAAAATTATTTTATTCTGGTCGTTGCAAATATTCCAGTTCGTTCTGGACCCCATTGCCACTGCTTTAAAACCCCAATAACAGACCCTGCAATCTGTAACAGCTGCACAAGGGAAAACTCCCATGTATACACAAACACCTGAGCGCCCCCTGCCTGTCCAGAACCTGAGTGTATTTGATAAATTAAAAGTCACGAATACAGAGATTTATCTAACAGCTCCCTCATAGAAATTTCACTCTCTTGAATTGAGGGGGAGGGGGGGGGGGGGAATCTGTTATCTGAGGATGTCAAAATTTTGAATGCAAGAGCGTTTGGGGGGGGGGGGGGGGGATGCTAAAGGAATTAAAAGGGGAGAGGAAGTGGCGAGAGTAGACAATTTGAGTAAAGCTTTATTAAAAGGAAAGGAATTATGGATGGGCAGACGAATTTCTGCTATTAAAACAGAAGATCATATTATAGGATTGCAGAGAGGGATGGCAACAGTAAAATGTTGTAAATAAAGTACGTTATAAACAAGATAGATCAATCATGAATAAAGCATTGATTATAAAAACACTTTCCAATTGCAATGCAATTTTATTTAAAGATATTTAAAATGCAATACATTCAGGGGTGATATTTTTTAAATTATCACAGTACTACAATAATTTATTTTACTTAGAAACTTAAAACCATGAAGGTAAAAGTATTTTCTAGCTCTATGCTTAAAACTTCGTCGAGAAGGGCAATGCCATAAAACCGTCTGCTTCTCTATGTAAAATCAATGAAAATTTCATTCATATCACCTATATTCCAGACTTCAGAGAAAACCTCAACTAAAACATTTCTGCACTCTATACGTATGTACCTTGTTCTATCCTCCAACCCTCCAAAACTAATTCCCCCCCCCCCCCCAACAGCCTCATCATTCGCGTCACTAACAACCATTAATTAATCACAAACATAACAATACACACAGTCAGCGGAGAAATTAACATCTGATACAGAATGGGGAGTTTAAGTCTTCAGCTGTTTGTTTTGCCGCTGTTCCGGAAACATTTGTAGAAAGGGCAAAATTACGTTTCCTAACACCATTATTTTACCAATGAGTCAGAGGTGCTTTTCACAAAACTTGTCACTTTTTGGGAATAGATTGTTGTAAATATGGAAAATACATCTATATAACAAGACAGATCAATCATACATAAAGCACCAATTACGAAACACTTTCCCAACTGGAATGCAATTTTATTTAAACATCTCTAAAATGCGATACATTCAGCGCTGATATATTTTAAATTATCACAGTACTACAATAATTTATTTTACTTAAAAACTTAAAACCATGGAGGTAAAAGAACCTTCTAACTCCATGTTTAAAACTTCATCGAAAAGGTAATGCTATAAAATCGTCTGCTTCTCTATGTAAAATTAATGAATATTCCATTCATATCACCTATATTTCGGATTCAGAGTTAAATAATTTTGCGTTAAAAAAATTCAGCAATTCTTATACAACTCATCTTACAGCTTGATTTGTTTACATTCTGCATCCGTTAAAATTAGGCTTCGTTGTAGAAATAATCAAAGTTTGATGATCATTTAAACTTTGAGTATTGTAATTGCATTGGCGCAGAATATAGATGCATAGAAAATACGCACAAATAAAGCGAGTTTTAAGACGGATGAAACACTAAATATAAATTTAAAAGAACTTTAAAAATCACGATTTTGACACTCGGAAAAACTATGGATGCCGTATTTTATTTTGAAGTGGGTCACGTTATCTTTTCATATGAGTGTAATTATTATTTAAATTTTTTATTTAAAAACTTCCGAACATATATTGCTGCAATTTTTTTTATATATATATTTTATGGAATAATTTGAATATTTACAAAAATTTTCAAAGAAGTTTGTGAATTTTAACTTCGCTTTAAAAATATTTGAAAAATTAGGTTCCATAGCGTTCAATGTATTTCAATTTTTCAACCCGGGTTCAATCCAAAACTAATTGGGTGATATTATTCATTTAGGTTTTCCGCTGGGCGACCAACAAACGAACAAACATATATACATACATTATTATGTTAGATTTTTAAATATATTTAAATGAAATATATTGCATATTCATTTCTACGTTTTCTGCGTCCGAGCAGGAAAAGTATATATTTTCCACCCAGCTTCTTCACAAAGTATATATCGTGCCAACATCAAAACACAACGTCCAGGAAATTGAAAGTACGCAAACACCTGAACCCCCTGCCCCCCCCCCCCCTTCCTCCTGCCTGTCAAAATTCTTAGAGATGTTTGCTAAATTAAAAGTCATGAATACATTCCCCCACTCCCCTTCTGGAAATTTTACACTTCACACGGCATTGCAAGATGCGCCCAAGTTAAGTCAAATTTTCGAAAGCAAAAGCGGTAGGCGTTAGAGGAATTAAAAGGGGGAAAGGTTGCGGGGGGGGGGGAAGAGAATGCAAAATTCGAGAAAAGCTTATTGAAAGGGAAGGGAATTAGTAATGCTCGGGTGAATTTCCGTTATTAAAAGGGAAGATCATATTACAACAGGATTGTATAATAAGGAGATCGATGGCAACAGAGAGCTGTCATTTAAAACTGTACTGTTGGGAACTAGTACTGTTGGACCTAGTACCGTAACTGAGTACTGTTGGGAACTAGCACTATTCTCTTTGGCGCGTCCTCTTTCGTCTGTCTCGAAGGCCAGCCGAAGAAAATACAGTGCATGACGTCAGCATGACGTGGGACCAGGGTTTCCTAGTTTGAAGGGTTTCCAGATTTGGCGATTTATCGCCAATTTGGCGACTTCCGGAATGTTCTAAAAACTTCTCGATAGAACGATTATTCTTTGAGCTATAGAGATTTCTAGAAGTTTCTATGGAGAGACAATAAAAACATCCACCCCTCCGTTGCAGTGGAGTTGACGAATGGACGTGATACGAACAACATTGGACTGTGATTTTTGTCAATGTTTTGAGAATAAGTAGCTGCTGTTTTGTGAAATTATTTTCGTCAGTATTTTGAGAATAATATCACCTATTCTGTGAAATGAGAGGAGCATTTAAATGCTGTTTGATTGTATACTCTTCCTGTTTACTTTGTGCTTGTGAATAAACGCAAGTTATCCAGAAACTTGGGCTCGTCCTTGTATCCTACGTATACACTCACGATTCTTGGGGATACATTTCGTAAGAATATTATCAAAATATTGTCGTATTTCATTTAACAAAACAGCAGCTGCTATCTCAAAACATTGACGAAAATCACAGTTTAATGTAGCTCGTATCACGTCAACAGCTCTCCAACGGAGTGATGACTCCCTTTATAAACACTCTGTAGAAACTTCTGAGTATTTCTCTTATGTTGTAAAATACTGGTTACTTCGAGGTGTTTCTTAAATCTTCGGAAAGTCCCCAAATGGGCGATAAACCTCCTAATATGGCAACCCTTCTTGGAACTTCAGCATATGGCAACCCGATAAAGGATGTCTGTATGGGTGTTTTCTCCGTCTGGTAGTTGAAAGATACGAAAGTGAGAGGGTGGGGAAGAGAATCCAGAGCATTTTACATATTCCTAACATTATACTTAATTTTGAAACTGTTTTTTTGATATTCATAACTTTTATTAAGTGTGTGGGTGTCATATTTAGTGATCACTAGCACTAGCCATTTTGTCCACGCCAGGCGCGTGTTGAAGTGGCTAGTTTAGTTACATACTGATTTGGGTAAAGTTGCATTGAAAACATAACAAGCTACGTTTCTTTGTAGGTGACTGAAGTTACTTAAAAAATGAAGTAATTGAACGTTTGTTACGAGTCACCGTAACGCTGTTTAATAAGTTGCTTTTAAGTTTTTTTGTAAATTTTCGAACATACGGAATGCTACTATAAAGAAATTCGGATTTACTTGTTGTGTGTGTGTGTGTGGGGGGGGGGGGGGTGCTAAGCGGTATTAATCTTGGGTGTAACTATAGCGTTATATTTTGTATAATAAAGTGTATTTTATTTTGTATAGTTGAAACTACTTAATATCACGTAAATTTAAAATAGATAGTCTCCCTATGAGGGGGGGGGGGGGTGACATAACACGTGTTTACGACTGGCTTTGAGCTGGAAGCGGGTGATATAAGAAAGCCTTTATCAATGTATCCATTATTTTTTCTCTTTCAGTATTATTACAGCATTACTGTTTAAAAATGCCAAATTGTGGAGCATAAAATTTCGGTGTTCATGGGCCAGGATTCCATATGAACCGTTTTGACAGTATTCACAAACTCTTCAATGATACTCTCGTAAGAATGATTAGAGAAATAATGCTCTAAAACAGTGTTTTTCAAATTTTTTTTATTTGGTCAAGGAACCCTTTCGAAATTCAATTTGATGGGGGAACCCCAAAATGAAAAAAAGTCCCCTGTAGTCCAAAATATGCATTTAAAATTTTACGCGTTTTTACTTTCCTTATATACATAATGTATAAGGAAAGTATTGTGACGGAGTCGAAAATTCGAATTCAAGTTTTCGACGGGGAGAGCAAGTTTCAAGCATCCCTGCTCACGAATCAAAAAATTTTGAGGTGATGTTTGTGTGTGTGTTTGAAAGTATGTGTGTGGGTGTGTGTGTATCAGTGAGTCTGTGGAGACGATATCTCACGAACGAATGGAGTGATTGGAATGAAATTTGGTACAAAAATCACAATCCGTGAATACTGGAAGCCTATTGTTTTTAAACGTAATCGAATGTTCAGAACCCCCCTAAAATATTGAGTGAAATTTTGAAAAAAATCATCAAAAAATCAAAACCTTTAATAAAGTTACGCAAATAGACATTTCTTATGTAATTTTTCCTTAGAAAACGATTAACATAAACTTTAGAACGAAAGCATGAACCGTTCTCGAGACATTGCACATTTTTAAAATATATTTCTCAAAAAATCCCATAAATTAAAAAATATATTAACTGTTCAGAAACATGTTCACTTTTCATATGTAATCTCATGCGATTAATTGGGTGACATCATTCTCGTGGATCTAGCTCGTTCCATTCATGAGAAAAGATACTTTGACTAATACTTTTGTATTTGATTGCCAATAGTTATTTATCTGCTATAAATATAACTTATTTCTCCGTCCACAACGCTTGGCGAGATTTTGGCGCCGAATTTGGCGTAATGTCGCCACCTTAGCGACTTTTTTAAATGTTGCCAAATTAACGAAAATCTCGCCAAATGGATATAAATGACACTAAGTCAATGAAAATGATGAATTAACGACAATTCAATATCTTAGAAAGAATATAAATATCTACTCTAAGAAAAACCTATTTTCTTATTGTAAAAGTAGTAAATTTATTGCATTATATAAGGAAAGTCATGTGTTGCCAACATCAGGTTTTTTCCTCTCATATTGGCTTTTAATCAAATTTACAATTTTTCAGAGAGGTGCTTTAGCTCCCTTCTGATTTCCCCGCCACCAATATACGCCCATGGGTATATTATAAGATTTGAAAAACTTGATAAGCGAGATTTTTCTATCATACTATATTTTGAAACTTTAAAAGTTAAAAAAAAATCTGATGTGGGCAACCACATGACTTTTCTTATATAATGCAATGAATTTACTACTTTTACAGTAAAAACAAAATAGGTTATTCTTATATTAGATATATTCTTTCCAAGATATTGAATTCTCGTCAATTAGTCATAATTTCATTGATTTAGCCTCATTTTTAAACATTTGGCGAGTTTTTCGTTAATTTAGCAACAAATCGCCAAGTTGACATTTCACCAAATACATCGTTAAAACCTCGCCAAGCGTTATGGATGAAGAAATAAGTTATTCTTACAGCAGATAAATGACTATTAGCGTTCAAACACAAAAGTATTGCTCAAAGTATATTTTCTCATGAATGGAACCAGCTAGATACACGAGAATGATGGCACCAAATTTATCGCATGATATTACATATGAAAAGTGAACATGTTTTTCAATAAGTAATTTTTTTTTTTATTTTACATGATTATTTGATAATTTTTTTGAAAAATGTGCAATATTTCGAGAACAATTCATGCTAGCGTTCTAATATTTATGTCAATTGTTTTCTAATGAAAAATTACATAAAAAATGTCTATTTGCGTAACTTTATTAAAGATTTTGATTTTTTAATTTTTTTTTTTTCAAAATTTTACTCGAAAATTTAGGGGGGTTCTGAATATTCGATTGCGTACCAAAACAATAGACTTCCAGTATTCACGGATTGTGATTTTTGTCCCAAATTTTGTTCGAATCTGTCCATGCATTCGTCAGATATCGTCCCCATAGACTCACTGACACACACACACACACACACACACACACACACACACACACATTACCTCTAAAATATTCGATTCGTGATCAGGGATACTTGAAACGTGCTCTCCCGTCGAAAACTGGAAATCGAATTTTCCACCCCGTCACAATACTTTCCTTATACATTGTTATATATAAGGAAAGTAATAAACTTTCTCGTTATATTAAAAAAATCTGATGATAGCAGCACATGACTTTCCCTGTAGACTCATATTCACGTGTTCTTTATTTTTCATACATAATTCATTAAATATAATTTTAATTCATTACAATTTTACAAAATAACGACCATAATTATTTTAAATTACATTTAATTTCAATTATTAATTCAATTATTGTTTTATTTGGTAACTGGACATTTTTCAAAGGAGGCAAAACAAAAATGGGAAAAAACTCAAATACCTCGAGAACGGTTAGTCCTAGAATAACGGGGTTAAACTTATTCAGTTCCTCGTCAAAAATTACGCATAAAACAAGCATTTAATTGATACATTTGAGGATACGTAGACTTTTATTTTAGAATTTGACGATTTTTGCGGGCCATTTCGCAAAAGAAGGCAGGTTCTTTTATTTCCGAATCGTACTAAAATCTAATCAGCAGCAGCGAATCCCAAGAAGTGACTTATCTACCAAATTTTGTGAAATTTTGTCAGTCTTTTAGCTAGAGTGGGTGGATACATGATATTTTTGCGGTCCATTTCGCAAAAAGAGGCGGGTTCTTTTATCCAAAATCTAATCAGCACCAGGGTCACACACACGTGACTTATCTATAAAATTTTATGAAATTTGTTCCATTAGATTTTGAGTTAGAGTGGATGCATGCATTGCACAGGTAGACACACACGCAGACGTTACACTGAAAACAGTGTTCTCGTGTTCTAGAGGTCCCAAAACGTGTATATTTGTTGAAAACTCGTGCTGCGATTTTCGACACGATTACTATACTTTTCTTATAAATTACCATGTATTGCAGGGAAAGTAAATAAGTAATTGACGTAACTGCTTAACGAATTTGTCGTTCCTCCACTTTCTCTGCTACCGCAAAAACTATGGCCTACAAAAAACATAAAATGTGGTACACTTGAGAAAGGATTGGGGGGACAACACGCTGAAATAAACCGTTTCTCAATATACATTGTAGTTTATGAAATATTTAATGTCAAAGAAAAAATATTTGAGCTGCGAGTTCGCGTCCTGGATAGACTAACAATAGCAATACCACGAATTTTTTCAGGCAGGTACCTACATAGTTGAATTTTTGCAGGACGGCGCCCTCTTCTTAATTTCGATGTAGTTCAAGATATATTTTACTTCTTATGCACTTCTAGAGTGAAAAATATTCTCCTGTATCGGCACATCCATAGATTTTCTCTGTTTCGTGTCGCAAGAACTATAGCATACAAAAATATGAAATTTGGTGCATTTATTGAGAAATAATAGATGAAATAAACTGTTTAGCTATTTAAACTTTAGTTTGGCTTGAAATAGCTATCGAAGCGAAATCGTCATCATTACAAAAACAATCATGTTCGTCACCGATTATAAAAACAATTTGCAATTTATAGTAACTCAAGAAAATTAAGTCGATGAAGGTGCCTTTCCCCCAAGGTTAATGGAACATTAACTAATTGTCTATTATTATTTTACGAACCTTACCTTTCCCCCACCCCCAATTCAACCCCTCTCGTTACGTCATTGAGTTTTCTTAAATTATCTCTGAACGCAACTACACAATAATCGAGATTTAAAGTTCATCCCCCAAACTAATAAATTTCCTTGCTAAATAGAGGATTTTGATTTCATAGGAACAACGTCAGTAACAGTGCATGCGCTCTATTCAACACTCCCCCCCCCCCCTTCCCTTCTCCCGCCCTGTCAGAAGCGTTCACCGCTTATGAGGAATTAAAAGGCCAAGAACAAAGCCTAAACAGCTACATCGGCTTAAATATTTCGTTAAAGCAATGAATTTCGTGGAAGTCGTTTAAGTAACCTACAGCGGGAGGTTGTATTTAAAGAGAATTGAAAATTCAGATCAAGTACTGGATATACATTTCGATGGCGGTGGCAATGAAAATGACTCTCGAATTCTTGAGTGAATTTTACAAATGTGAATGAATTATCGCATATAATAAAAGAAGATGCGTGTGGGTTTAGTCTCTAGCGGAAAATCTTAACGTCGTACGGTCACGAAATTTGCTACACAGGGATTTTAAGACCGGATGCGTGCACTTCGGTGTTATTATGATTATCATTTTTACTTCCTCTACAATACCTGGTGATGTATAGGGAAAGTATTGGAATCATGTCGAAATTCGCAACTCGAGTTTTCGATGGATCTACACACTTTGGGACCTCTAGAATACGAAAAAAACTATTTTCAGCGTGATGCCTCTTTGTGTGTGTGTCTGTGCAATGTATGTATCCACTTTGGCACATCTCAAAAACTAATGGACTGAATTTCATAAAATTTTATAGTAAGTTGGGGGGTAAGTTTATAGGTAATTAATTTGTGGGATACCCTGGTGTAGGATTATACTTGGGTACGATTTGGGATAAATGAACCTAACTTTTTTTGAAAAAAGTACCGCTAAAATCGTCAAAATCTAAAATAGAAGACTACGTATACTCAAATGTATGGATTAAATGTCCGTCTTACACGTAATTTTTGACGATAAAAAGTATAAGACCAACACCATTACTCTAGGACTACCAGTTCTTAACCTATTTTATTATTTTTTTCTTATTTTTGTAGTACGGTAATTAATCTACGGTAATTAACTACGCATACCCCGGCGTTGGTCAGGCCCTGATATCATATATAAAAATGTTTAGTGAAAACCGAGAACAAAAATGTTTAGTGAAAACCGAGAACAAACGTTACATAAGAGTGAAGCCATTGCACAACTAAATTCCAGCAATAAAGTGCTCTAAATCAAATGTCTGATTCCAAGTTTGGACTGAAGCGAATTTCTCACTTTGAAGTGGCTACTTTACGACTGCTTCCGACCTTGGAATTAACATAAGGGTCCAAGTCGGCGGAAATTAAATTCCATTGCAATTAATGAAGACTTGAATGGTAAAACCGAAAAAAGAACAATTCTTTTAATCAATAGATGGCGCTGTGTACGGAACTTTTTATTTTCACCTGCAATAATGCCGCATTGTTTGTTTAGCTACCTCGGGCGAAGAAACTTTCAAGGTGTTCCAGTTTATTTTTAATTTATTTATTTTGTAAATATAGTGGTGTAGGATTTATAGCAAGCCGTTGAGGAACTGTATGTAGATTGCGGTGTTTCTTCGTTTTTATTGGACGAACTTTTCATTTATAAAAAAAGAATAGTCCTCCCATTGAATATTATAGTATTAATGGATCGGTTTCGCTTTTAGACACTTGAAAATTATCTTGCAGGCATGGCCGCCTACAGGAGTGTCGAAAATCACCATGGACATATATAGTTTTAAACGAATTTTAGGTACGGTAATTAATACGGTAATTTTTAAATTATTAAAGTTAGAATTCAATCAAAACACCTGCTCTAAGAATATAGATTTAATTTGAAAAAATAACGGTGATTTTCGAATTTAAAAATGAGTAATATATAAACTAATACGAATTAAAAAAAATATAATAATAAACTCGCCGAAGTAAACATGAGGACGGAAAGCACCCTCTGTAAATTTCACCTCTGCTCGTCGTTTCGATTTTCCACTACATACGGCTAGGACACACAAACATCTTCTTTTATTATGCTAAATAATGCACATAAATTGCCAATGAAACTGTTGGGGAAGCTATTGAAAGAAAGAAAAGCGTTGAGAAATGGAGTCGATAGACTTTCGACGGGCCGATATATATATACATATGTCATATATACAATATAAGGGTTTAGTACCTGTATTACACATATGATTTTTTCAAATTTAAATATTAATTTCATTATTGGGTGTAGTTACAGGCTTAAATTATATCCAGGTTTTCTCAACATGATATCCAGATTTCAAATGCTTACCTTATATATGGAACAGGGACCGCAGTGTATTTAATACCTGTTTTATTTATAAAGGAATTATTCTCAAGCCTAGCGTTGGGTCTAATTTTATTGTGCTCTTTATACCACTTTCAATAATGGTTAAGTCACAGGTAATTAAAATTTTTACAAATATATATATATATATATGTAGCGATTGTGCGTCGCCAGGCCCGAACTCGGGACCTAGTGCTTTCAAGACCGACATTATAAAGTTGGAGCAAAAGCTAGCTTCTCCTCCGAACTTATAATTCGGGTACAGGTTCCAAGCATCTTCGATAGATGTCTTCTGCCAGGAGCAGAGTCGGCAGCTGCCACACCCCCCCCCCCCCCCTCGATGAGAATCCCGGGACGATTAGAAATTCTTTGGACGAATTTCGGCGAGGGGGGAGGCATCCGAAACTGAGTTGAGGGGCTGAAAGGCCGGGAGGCGTGTCGCCTCGGGCGTGACGTCAGTCGTGGTCAAGCAGGAAGGGAGTGGTGGGCTCCTCAGGTTCAGCGTGGTGCTGCCATCTCGTGTTTAGAGGTGAGATCGGTAGAGACAGAAGGTTTTTTCGTCCAGGGTAACCATTTGTAGCGATTGAGCGGTCGCCAGGCCCGAGGCTGGAACGAACTCGGGACCTAGTGCTTACAGACCGACATTATAAGGTTAGAGAAAAATCTAGCTTCCCCTCCGAACTTATAATTTGGGTACAGGTTCCAAGCATCTTCGATGGATGTCTTTTGCAGGAGCAGAGTCGGTAGCTGCCACACATATATCTATTAGAAAAATATAATAATAAAAACCAATTCCAAATAATCATGAAATATTAAAATCACCAAAGCAGTCATACAAGTGCACTATGCTGATAAAAGAAATGAACAGCGCCGACCCGAAATCGGAGATTAACCAGAATTGAATTCATCTTCAGGTCTGAGCATATAATTCTATTAACCCAAACAAATGCCTGTTCAGATTTGGCAATAGTGCTATTCATTTATTTTATCTGCATAGTGGACATGGTATGACTGCCTTGGTGATTTTAATATTTCATGATTACTTGGAATTGGTTATTATTATTATATTTTTCTAATATCCATGTACTTGTCTGCTGCATAATGTACGTATTGTATAATGGTCATTTTGTTTTCTGTTAAGTTGTTTACGAATTTCCGTATTAATATCCTATTTAATTATATATATATATATATATAATTTTTAAGCCAATGGATACCACACCTGGGGGGGGGGGGGGTTGCCAAGAACTGCACAGCTGCTCTATATGTATTTTATGGGGAAGGGGGTATGAAGATTCACAAGGAGGAAAAATGAAATATATGGGGTAGAGGGGGGCAATAAATATTTGTAGGGGCTTACAATTTGCATGGGTAGGCCTGGTTGCAAGTATTGATTATTGCATGCTGAAAGCCCAATTATTCTGCAAAAAAAGGTCCATGAGTGTATACGTTGGGACCTATCCGTAGAAAAGGCACCCTGCCCGATCGAATAAAGTGATTGCAGCGTCTCTAGCGGAAAATTCAGTAAGTTAAGATAGCGAAATCGGCAACAAAGCCAGATAGAAGGAAAATGCTAACTACAAAGGTGTAGGGGATTATGAGTAGGTAAAAATCGACACCAAGAACGAACGAAACGTGTATACGGAAAGAAATAAACACCTGCCAAAAAGTTGTATCACCAGAACCGGTAACACCTGCAATTCTTCTCAAAGTACCAGAGCCGTAGCCAGAGAAGAAATTGAAGAGGAGCTGGAAGGAAATTCAAGGGGGGGGGGGGGGGGCTCAACAGTCTTAAAGGAGGGACTCATCAAAAACACAATTAATCATTAGCACTTATAAACTATAATAGTTACTATTATATATTTCAATTCATATAAATTATTAACAAATAATTGCATAATTATATTTGCAAGCTAAGATCTGATTATTAATATCTATAAGCTATACAATAATATTAATGTATAACAATTAGAATTGATTTTAATGTAAGCATTAACTAGTATTAAACCTGTTAATAATTTGTAGAAAAATCCAGAAAGTTAATATAAGTTAATGCTTAATATTAACTCTTACCTACTTATCAGATGATTTTAACTCTATAATGTATAACAGTGAATCCCACAATAATATAAAAGTATCTTAATACTATTGTCATGATTTTAAAATATTTTTAAATTAAATATGTAAATAAATTGATTATTAGTGTGATCACACATTCAGCTAAATTAAAAAATCTTTAAAACAAAGTAATTTATAAAAAAAAAATCTCAAATTTTTAATGCAAAATTTGATTGATATTTTATATGAAATTTCACATCACCACTAGAAATATTTTTATCAGGGAGGCTGAGTATACCTCTTATGGGGGGGGGGGGGGCTTAGCCCCCTTTTGCCCCTGCCTGGCTACGGCCCTGCAAAGTACGTGTTAAATTCTTTCTGGAAGAAATACTTGCATTCTTGCTAACGGATGGCATTTTGCCCAGGCTGTACTGTATATTCCTGTGCATGTGAGTGTTGATTATTTTAGCATTCCCGACTGGTGAGGCATTTGTTAATAATCATAATCGGTCAAATAAATTCTTTCTGTAACAGTTATGTCGTCCATTCTTACATATAGTGAAGTAATTTAAAAATTCCCACAAGGTTTAGGTGAACACGTTGAAAAAGCAGAAGCTATGTCTTAATCTGTTTATCAGTTGTTCCTGTTTTGAATGTTATATTGATCAATGTTATTTCGTTTTACTATGTGTGCCGTTCTTTGCGTTTGTTCATTTTAAATCTTCTTATTTTTTAAAGAAATCCTCGTTTACCTTAATTACATATTTTCGCCAGTGTTATATTCTATCGTTTTAAGATATGCCCACTTCTCCTAAGCAGCCTGTAATCCTTGTATTTGCATTTCTATGTATATTGTCTATGTATATGTGTGTGTATTGTTATTTCTGTGTTTTTTCCGGCTCTGACACATGCATCCCCCTCCCCCGGAGACATTTTATGAAACCTAATTTATATTTATGTGACACAGTATTTAGATATATTTATGTGGGGCAAATAGAAAACCTGCCCCACCCCTAAAATGTAATTTGCCCCCTGGCAAAAAGTCCTGAAAGAAACACTGTTTGGGTAGGCTGGATGGCCTGAGTAATGAAAAATAAAATTAAATAAAACTTTGTATTTGTTTTCTGTTCTTTTTTTTTTCTTTTGCTATCTTGCTTTGTTGTCGAGTTCGTTGAAGACCCAGACCGTCCGACTCGTCCAGAGGACTAAGAGCAGCCATTTGGACGGCCGGTTTTTTTCGGCCGGTTGTCGAGTTCGTGTCATAACTTTTAAATTTTCCGCTAGAGGCTCTGCAATCCCCTTTATTCGATTAAGCATGATCACTTAACTATAGATAGACCCAACATATACACTCATAGACTTCACCTTACAAATAAAGGGGGTGCTTAAGATTTTTTCTAGAGGTCCTGTATACCATGACATTCTGGACAGCATGATTTATAATAGACATTTTCCAGCTTTTGCTACAGTGACTGCTCTCTCATTTATCCTGACGAAGAAGAATCGTTTTTGTGACCTGAAACCAACTCATACCTATAAACATTTACCTTATCCTGGTACTAACAGCAGTAGCGTTGCCATTTTTTTTTTGGGGGGGGGGGGGGGGCGTTTGACAACTAAATATTTCGTTTTCCATTTCTTTGAAATCCAATGGGTTGGTTCTTGGGTGAAGTTGTGATCCCCAAATCCCCTTCAGGATCTGTTAATTTAATTAACAGAGGGATCTGATAATTTAATTAACTAGCAGAGTATTTTAATGTTCACTCATAACTGCTCTCAGGGAAACTAAATAACGATTAGTTTGTTCTCTGTATTAAACTCCTTAATTTCCTTCCTTAACTCCCCCCGCCCACACACACACACACACCCTTTCACTTTCGAACTTCTTCGCAACCCTTCAAAAATTAAGTACATACAGATTCCCAAACAATCCTTAATAACGCAGCATTTAATCCACAAACCCTCCCCTCCTCCCTACTTCCTCGATTGTCAAAAGTTTCAGTCCACTCAGTGCTGATCCTTCTCCAGCTAGAGCGTTCCGATTTTGGATTAAGTTAAATTATTTGGGACAGAAGTAATCTTACCGGGCCCTTTAAATTTACCAGAAAGGGCGGCGTTTGTTTGGAAGGATAAAGATTTCCCAACAAATGTTTGTGACAATACGGGTGAAGTTTCAGGGCGATGTTTAATTAAGGTCCATTGGGCTTATTTCCGATGTTGATTTTTCCGGTAGGAGTCGGTTGCGTCATTTGAAGAGCAGATGTGGATCAATAGTCTTAAAGGATAGGTTAACTCTGTGATCGTTAATACGTAGTGTAATGTATACAGAAGGTATTTGCGACAGGTTCGAAATTTTGAGTTCTCGATGGAAAATCTCGGAATTCGAATGAAACATTTTTGATATGATGTCTGCGAGTGTAGTATGTCTGTTATTGTGTGTGTAAATACATATTTAAGAGTGTATGTATGTTAGAATGTGTGTACGTTAGTGTGTGTATGTGTCCGTAAGTCTGTGGACGCGATATCTCTTGAACGAATGCTCAGTTTCTAAAATAATTTGATACTGTTGCGAACTTGTAAAATGCTGTGGAGTCTCTTTTCCGCCTCTTATGTCTCTTTCAAAGACCAGACGGAGAAAACCTAGGGCTGTCACTTGCCGAAGTTCGAGGAAGGGTGCACTAGATTTGGCGATATATCGCAATTTGACGAGTTTCCGAAGCTTTGAGAATCACCTCGAAATAACCAATGTTCTATGGGATATGAGAGATTTCCTGAAATTTTTATGGAGAATCTATAAAAATAAGCCCAATTCATTCAGTCGAGATACGAGCTACACTGAACTGTGACATTCGCCAATGTTTCGAGAAGAGTAGCTGTCCTGGGATCTCTAGAATAGCATCTATCTAATTTCACTTCCGAAATTTTCTTGATGTTACTATCCTCCTAAATTTCTTTTTCTTGGTTAGTGAACCAAACTGAATTCGAATCCTGGTCACGGCACCAATTATTTTGTTCTAAGGTATTTACCTTTTTTTAGGACACGGCCGGTAACAGCGCGAAAAGAACAAGGCCTTGTGTACATTAAACAGATACATAATTTATTTACAAAAATGAAAAAAAACTATTTACAAGAACTATCACTAAAAACATTACCATTTATTATTAAACTACTGACAAGTCCTGCGTGAAATCTCGAGCAGTAGCGTCCTAGGACAGTAAAAGTTCGAATCAGTCGAACGGAGGTTTCAATTGAGCAGTTCGAGCGCGACAATTATTCGCATATATATAAGTATATACATATACCCTGTATATGCATAAATATTATACATATATAGGATGTATATAAACTGTTTTGGCAAAATAAGAGGGGTGATAGTACCCATCAAGACGAACAATATTTACTATGAAACCTAGGGTCGCATTCCACTCTGAGTGTCAGAAAAGAGTAACTTCGAAACACGTCCAACAAGCACAAGTCGCCACTTCGGACAACAAACCCGTCGTGCCGAAGAAGTATCCCATCTCCAGAATATCACCGTCACTTCTAGTCATCCGACACTTCTTGAATGCCACATCTTCCGGACGATGGACTGGACGTAGTGAACCTGTGGCTGGCCTCCACGCTCACCGGAACTCAACCCACTGGACTTCTTCTTGGGGAACAGAAAATCATTGGTGTACGAGACGCCTGTGGACTCCGTAGAAAATTTCGTCGGAAGAATCGTTGTTGCAGCGAACAGGATAAACACGGTGTCTTCGAAAGGGTGCGTCAGTCGTTCATTCGCCATTGTGAATTGTGCAACGGCAACCTTGGCCGTCACTTTGTGCATCTACTTTGAGTCTTTCTCTGGTGCAAATAGATAGGATTGTGCAATCTATGATTAAGTTAATTCTCCTTGTTTTCACTGTTGAAAGTTCAATTTTAACTTTATGCTTTTCTGACACTTAGAGTGGAATGCGACCCTAGGTTCCATTGTAAATATTGTTCGCCTTGGAGAGTCCTATCACCCCTCTTATTTTGTCAAAACAGTTTATATACACCCTGTATATTGCTTTTATTATTATTATTATTATTAGAACCCAGACCAAACTCACCTATTAAATATTGAGTAATTAATTATACGCATGGTCGGGAAAGGGTGTCTTAAGAATGAAGATACCCAGCCATAATACAACAGGTTGGTACTCATCCCCGATCCTCCTGTATTAATTGAGAACTTTGAAAAAAAATCTGATGTGGGCAACACATGACTTTCCTTATATAGTGTAATGAATTTACTACATTTACAGTAAAAAAAATAGGTTTTCGTATAGTAGATACTAATATTCTTTCCAAGATATTGAGTTTTCGACAATTGGTCGTCATTTTCATTGATTTAGCGTCATTTTTATCCATTTGGCGAGATTTTCGTTAATTTGGCAACATTTCAAAAAGTTGCCAAGTTGGCGACATTCCGCCAAATTCGTCGCGAAAATCTCGCCAAGCGTTATGGACAAAGAAATAAGGAGAATTCTTATAGCAGATAAATGACTATTGGCGTTCAAATACAAAAGTATTACTCAAAGTATCTTTTTTCATGAATGAAACGAGCTAGATCCACGAGAATGATGTCACCCAATTTATCGCATGGTATTACATATGAAAAGGGAACATGTTTCTCAATAGGAAATATTTTTTTTTATTTTATATGACTGTTTGATAATTTTTTTGAAAAATGTGCAATATCTCGAGAACGGTTCATGTTAGTGTTCTAAAATTTATGTCAATCGTTTTCTAATGAAAAATTACATAAGAAATGTCTATTTGCGTAACTTTATTAGTGGTTTTGATTTTTTGACGATTTCTTCAAAATTTCATTCGAAAATTTAGGGGGGGGGGGGGGTTCTGAACATTCGATTGCGTATAAAAACAATAGGCTTCCAGTGTTTACGGATTGTGATTTTTGTACCACATTTGGTTCGAATCGGTCCATTCGTTCGTCAGTTATCGTCTCCACAGACTCACTGACACACACACACACACACACAGAATCACTTCAAAAATGTTTAATTCGTAATCAGGGATGCTTGAAACGTGCTCTCCCGTCGAAAACTCGAATTCGAATTTCCGACCACAATACTTTCCTTATACATTATGTGTATAAGGAAAGTAATAACAATTGAAGAACAAACATATCTAGAGGTGACGGGTAAAATCACATAAGTCAAAATTTTCAATTTTTCATAACATATATATTTGGTGTAAGATATTTATGATCTTTGTTTTGGAAAAAGCACGTCAGTTGTGCGATTAAGATGTTAAAAAAGAAAACGTAAAACACCTAATAAATTTTACAGGGATATCAGTGGAGTAATGGAATATAAATTAAGAAAAGTTATTTATTCAGCTTATGAATATACAGCAAACGCCATAAAAATTTGATCTGTATTCTGAAAATTAAAAATTTAAATTTAAAAATAGTTCCAAGTTTCAAAATGTTCATTCCTCAATATATCAAAATCCTTGTTTTCGACATATATCATATATATTGCTTTGAAGTTAAAAGTATGGAAGTCTTCTACACGTAAAAGAGGCCGGCCGTCCAAATAGCTACTCTTAGTCCTCTGGACGAGTCGGACGGTCTGGGTCTTCAACACGTAAAAGAGGGGCCTTTGGAGCTATGATCATACTCCCCCAAATTTGTTATATATTAATGTTCTGCGCGTATTTCATATGCAGTGGCAGTATGGGGGGCCCCAAATTAGCACCATGCCCTGGGCTTAGTTTTGCCTTGATCAGTCTCTGCCCCCCCCCCCCCCCAAGAGTGACCGACCATCTCATTGGTCGTCACCGGTCACGGGGCTCATATATGGGGGTATCATCCTTGTCACGGGCGTAGCCAGGATTTTATTTCGGAGGGGGGAAAGAGGCATTATTTTGGTTGCTTTAAAATTAAAATGTTCAGCAGTAAAAATTAATCATATGCATTTTTGTTGTTCAGTAGCTGAAAGAAAATATATATATATATATATATATATATATATATATATATATATATATAATTATTACTTATTGTAATTTAATTGGGAAAAATTGATTGGGATTGATTTCGGGGGGGGGGGGGGGACGGCCCCTAAGATCCTCCCTCTGCCTACGCCCTTGATCCCTGTACACCACATGTTTGTAGTTTTATACCATCATATTAGTTTTCACAGATGCCGGTGTCGAAAATTATTGCTTTCAAGTACCAACATACTGTCACCGACGTTAAACTTCCCATCCGGAGTCTTCAGAAGTCGGGCGTCCAAAAGACGAAACAGTATGCGGTTTCCACAGTTATGCGATACTTAAAGGAAAGCCGCTCCGATTTGACTTTGGTGCAGGTGGCATAAATAGCGAGAGCTAACTGCCACACACTTAAACTTAAAAGAGTCTTAAAGACTAAATTGGAAAGATGGTAACCATTAAAAAAAATACCTGCCTAAACGTGAATTAACTTTATTTAAAGGATATATATATATATATATATATATAAACAAGCTACGGCTCCAATAAACAGTGTTATCCCTACTTTAAATGATTTCGATAATCGTGGCCTTTTCTCAGTCAGTTTCTGAACTCTTTTTATCTCACCGAAAGTATGTACTGCTACTTCCACTTCCTCTGGTCTGGTTTATTCCCACGTGGTGCAAGGTGAGCGTTCAGGCTGTAGCATGTGGTGGACTCATTTGAAGATTATTCACTCTGTCGACCTTCCGACTTGTGAGTTGCTCTCTTTTGCATGTTTGTATATTTGTGCACTATATTTTTCATGTTTATGTGATATTTTATATATTTCATGTTTATGTGGTATTTTATGTTTTATAGTTGAATTTTATCCTATTTGTTTTTTTTTCTGTTATTCTCGTTATTCCGTTGTTGGGCACAGATTGCATAAAATTTTAACCACGTGTTTTTATGCAATCATAGAAACAACGGATTTTAGTATATTTGTCTAGAATGTACCCCTGAAGACGTTTCTGGCAGATATACAATTCTTTAATATATTTTCCTTGTCCTGGCCTCTCCGTGCTCTGCTTTTCTGGTCTTTCCTCGTTGCTTTTTGCTATTCAATACACGCTTTTATACTGCCCGCGGTTTGATACTGTGATTAATGATTCACACTCCTGCACTTTTGTATTTGTTATTTTAATATATATATATATATATATATATATATATATATATATATATATACATACAAGGTAGGTTAAAAAAGATCGGAGACTCTGCTGATACTGATTCACACTCCTGCACTTTTGTATTTGTTATTTTAATATATATATATATATATATATACACATACAAGGTAGGTTCAAAAAGATCGGAGACTCTGCTGATATCTCCAACCCTGATTGGAGAAGAGGGGAACTATTTTACCGTGGCGTAGAGGTACATGTGACGCGAGATGCGAAAAGGTAGAAGCAAGTCCGCAGTGCAGGGTTTATCCAGACAATGCGTGTCAGTGAACTGTAGTCGTTCGCGTTCGTCGAAAATGGAAATGGCGTTTGAAGAACAACGTACGAATATTATCGAACATTTATGGAATCGTTTGGTTCATGAACTGTTGAATATATGGTCAATTGTGGTTGTTGTTGTTGTTGAAACCCAGACGTATATCATTTATCGAACGACAGATACGTGTACAAATTGCAAGTCTATCTATTCGGGAAGTGCCTGAAAAAAGCGTGACAGACAGACGGACACTTGGCAATTAGTATATATAGATGGATAGATAACTTTCTGCAAAGAGGTGTAATACACTTGTAAGCTATACTTATTATGATGTTTTTTACTGGCATCAAATGTTGGAACTTTTTTAACATATATATACTCTATAACAAAAAAATCGACGCAGCAAGAAGGAAAATGAATTTCGTATGTAAAGACATTTTGAGCGAACATGCAAATTAATAAAATTTGGTGTTCAATGAATAAATAGTGGGAGCTCCAACGTATTGCATTCAGCAGGTGTATATAAAGAGTGATTCTGAATCTGTGGTCAAAATTTCTGTTGCATTTCGACTGCGGATATCATACGTCTTTGGTAGTTATTTCTGGCACACTGACAGCACAGCAGTACGTAGACAACATTCTACGACCGGTTGTATTACAGTTTCTTTTGCGACACCCCGGACTTACTTTTCAACAAGATAAAGCCCTGCCGCACACGGCACGTGTTGCTATGAATTGTCTTCAAGTTTGCCCAACACTTCCTTGGCCAGCTAGGTATCCTGATCTCTCTCCCATAGAGCAAGCACTTTTGGAACGTTATTGGGAAGGCGATTGCAACGATCCCGGAATGTTGACGATTTAGCCCGACAGTTGGAGACAATTTGGCAAGACATTCCGCAGGACACCATTCGTGAACTTTATCAATTTATGCCACGCAGGGTGACATCTTGCATCCAGGTCAGAGGGGGGACCAACGCTTTATTGACTTCCTCCCTTTGTATACGGTCAAACTCTAAATCATTAAATTGCTTTGAAATTTTAATAGTTTCTTTTTCTTTGTATGTTCTTCACATCCCCCAATTTTTAATCACAATCACCTTCTTGGAGCGTCGATTTTTTTGTTATAGAGTGTATATATATGTGTGAGTGTGTGTGTGTAAACAAATTGGAAAAGTTCCAAATGGGTAATTCGACTACATCATTTAGCCTAAGGTCTTTCGCCGAAGTCTTTAGTCTTTCGCTAAAATTATTCTTTCCCAGTTGTTCCAGGAGAGAAAGACAGATTAACAGATTAACCACCTATAGGCACCGACCCGAAGGTTTACAGTAATTACAGCCTATGGTGGGAGGAACATCTGCCAAAACCAGAAATCAAAACTTAATGCCAAGATAAAAATGATAAACAATTATATACAATATGTTTGTCTATACTAGATACAGATAGTATTTCACAAATATTTCACATCCATAAGTACTTATGTGCAGAACTATTTCAAATGGGAGCAACTATGTATATAAAAATATTTCTAAAATTGGTTATTACAAATACAAAATGCCAATAATTCTCAAAGATATATAATATATATATATATATATATATATATATATATATATATATATATATATATATACACAAAACTATATATACAACATATACATACACCTCTCACAGGTTACCATGGCTTTAAATACTATATTGATACATACAATGATATTTGCAATGATTAAAACAAATGTGAATTTAAAATTAATTTGATTGCAGTATTTATAACACAATTTACAAGTACTACAAATAAATAAGCAAAAAACAGAGAGCGAATGTTTGGGGGTTACGAGTAATAAATCACAGTAATAATTCACAGGATATGTTCGTTTTTCTCTAGGAATTGAATTAGATTTTATTCTTTGTTTAGCCCAGCTATTACCCAGAAGGTTTTTGGCAAATATTGACATATGTTGTCTACTGGGCCTTTTAAGGTGATAGTTCTTTGTAAGTTCGCAATCAAATATGAAATGTTTCGGAGATCCTATTTCACCACAAATACAGTTTTCGGTGTCTTTCTTTTGGATGTTGTAAAAATAGGTTGGGAAACAGCCATGCCCCGAGAAAAACTGTACCAATTCTCTGCTGCAAATCAGTTGTTCTTGAGATACTCAGGGAAAATAGTTGAAAGTTTCTCTTCCTTTCTGGCTTTCATTCCACTGCTGTTGCCACCCTTTTATGATATTAATATTTAGATGTGACCTTAGCGATGAACAAGGATATGGTAAGTTTGTACTCTGAACAGAGATATCTGACGTCGCCTCAAAAGCTAAACAGTCTGCAACTTCATTAATACCCGAGTGACCTTTAAACCCATCCCATAAAAAACGTTTGATGGATGCTGTGGGTTATGATAGTTATAATTTGATGAGCTTTCGGATTCTTCGTTTGGTATTGTTTAAGAATTTCGATACTCCATAGATTGTCGGAGTAAATAAGGAAATTCTTATGCAAACTTTTGGTAGCCAATGATTTAGCTTCCTTTATTGCGAGCAGCTCTGCCTGGAAGACGCTATTACTTTCTTTATATACATAATGTATACGAAAGTATTGTGACGGGGTCGAAAATTCGAATTCGAGTTTTCGACGGGAGAGCACGTTTCAAGCATCCCTGATCACGAATCAAACATTTTTGAAGTGATGTCTGTGTGTGTGTGTGTGTCAGTGAGTCTGTGGAGACGATAACTGACCAACGAAAGGACCGATTTGAACCAAATTTGGTACAAAAATCACAATCCGTAAACACTGGAAGCCTATTGTTTTTATACGCAATCGAATGTTCAGAACCCCCCTGAATTTTCAAATGAAATTTTGAAAAAATCGTCAAAAAATCAAAACCACCAATAAAGTTACGCAAATAGACATTTCTTATGTACTTTTTCATTACAAAACGATTGGCATGAATTTTAGAACGCTAACATGAACCGTTCTCGAGATATTGTACATTTTTCAAAAAAATTATCAAAAATCCTATAAAATAAAAAAGAAATATTTCCTATTGAGAAACATGTTCACTTTTCATATGTAATACCATGCGATAAATTGGGTGACGTCATTCTCGTGGATCTAGCTCGTTCCATACATGAAAAAAGATACTTTGAGTAATACATTTGTATTTGAACGCCAATAGTCATTTATCTGCTGTAAGTATAACTTATTTCTTAGTGCATAACGCTTGGCGAGATTTTAGCGACGAATTTGTCGGAATGTCGCCAACTTGGCGACTTTTTGAAATGGTGCCAAATTAACGAAAATCTCGCCAAATGGATAAAAATGACGCTAAATCAATGAAAATGACGACTAATTGTTGAAAATTCAATATCTTGGAAAGAATATTAGTATATACTATAAGAAAAACCTATTTTTACTTTCCTTATATACATAATGTATAAGGAAAGTATTGTGACGGGGTCGAAAATTCGAATTCGAGTTTTCGACGGGAGAGCACGTTTCAAGCATCCCTGATCACGAATCAAACATTTTTGAAGTGATGTCTGTGTGTGTGTGTGTGTGAAAGTATGTGTGTGTGTGTGTCAGTGGGTCTGTGGAGACGATAACTGACGAACGAATGGACCGATTCGAACCAAATTTGGTACAAAAATCACAATCCGTAAACACTGGAAGCCTATTGTTTTTATACGTAATCGAATGTTCAGAACCCCCCTAAATTTTCGAATGAAATTTTGAAAAAATCGTCAAAAATTCAAAACCGCTAATAAAGTTACGCAAATAGACATTTCTTATGTAATTTTTCATTAGAAAACGATTGGCATAAATTTTAGAACGCTAACATGAACCGTTCTCGAGATATTGTACATTTTTGAAAAAAATTATCAAAAAGTCATATAAAATAAAAATAAAAAATTCCTATTGAGAAACATGTTCACTTTTCATATGTAATACCATGCGATAAATTGGGTGACATCATTCTCGTGGATCTAGCTCGTTCCATTCATGAAAAAAGATACTTTGAGTAATACTTTTGTATTTAATCGCCAATAGTCATTTATCTGCTGTAAGAATAAATTATTTCTTTGTCCATAACGCTTGACGAGATTTTAGCAACGATTTTGGCGGAATGTCGCCAACTTGGCGTCTTTTTGAAATGTTGCCAAATTAACGAAAATCTCGCCAAATGGATAAAAATGACGCAAAATCAATGAAAATGACGACTAATTGTCGAAAATTCAATATCTTGGAAAGAATATAAGTATCTACTATAAGAAAAACCTATTTTTTTTACTGTAAAAGTAGTAAATTCATTACATTATATAAGGAAAGTCATGCGTTGCCCACATCAGATTTTATTGTTCGTAATCCTTGTGATCATAATACAGATTATTCCACTATACTGTTTGTTTTAGGCGTGTTACTTACGCTATGATAGCTTCTTTTTGTGCTGTCAATGTTATTGGGGTATACCGGTAAGCACTTGTAGCGCTACTGTAGATGTTGTGCGATAAGCCCTTGAAATCTGTAGAAGAGCTATCCTTTGAACTGACTCTAGTTTTCTCTTTGCATGGATGTTCAAGTTTAGGGCCCAACTACTCGCAGCATAGCACAGGATCCTTTATGTTACTGATAGATACCATGTTTTTAAGATCTTCGAATTTATGCCCCACCTAGATAGTGCTAGTCTTCTGACATTATGAATTTGGCAGCCAATCTTTGTTCGCAGGTTTTCTATGTGTGGAGTCCACTATAGATGCTTATCAATTATAATTCCAAGATACTTGATTTGGTTTGGTCTTGGTATGCTAACACCTTTAATCTTGAAGATAGGCTTCCTTTTTAATTGGGATGGTTTTCCTATCACTAAAGCTGAAGTTTTTGTTGATGAAATTGAAAGTTGGAGCTCCTCGCAAAGAACTGAAAATGTTTCTATGCCGGCATTAGTTGTATCTTCCAGAAGTCTACGTGAACTGCCTCTTGATTCCAGCATAAAGTCATCTGCGTACGCCAAAAGCTGTGTTCCTGGAATACTGAATTTATTAAGAATTATATCAGCCATTATTGACCAAAGAAGGGTCTTAAGCAAGATCCTTGTGGACATCCTCCATAGACTTGAATATCTTGCCAAGTTGTTCCTGAATTAAGTCTAATTGCCCTATCTTTCAGATAACTACTTATGATGTTCTGTAAATAATAAGGACAATTTATCTTTTGAATTTGTTTTAATAAGATGGACCAGTTCATGTTATCAAATGCGCTTTGTATATCAAATGATACTAAGGCAGTGTAGTTTCTTTCGGAAATATTGTCTTCTACGCATGACAGGACGTATGCCAGCGCTGTTTCAGTAGAGTCACCCTCTTGGAAACCATGTTGATATTTGCTCATAAGAACATTCAGTTCTAGAAAGTGTACCATTTTCCTATGAATTATTTTTTCTAAAACTTTTGACAAAGTTGGTAGAAGACATACCGGCCGATATGAGCGCTTCCGGGTAGGATCCTTGTTATAGGCTTCAGAAAGAAAATGACTTCTCCAATTTTCCAGACTTTTGGGAAATATCCCAGAGATAGGCATTTATGCATCAATGTTGTTATCATTATTAGAATGACTTTAAACACTTCTTTCAGAATTCGCATATCGATATTGTCTATTCCGGGGGCCTTGTTAGAGCTAAGTGAATAAAGTGTGCTTTTCACTTCCGCTACTGGTAGACAGCATGAGAAATTGTAGGAAGTGTTTTCTTCTGTCATACGAGAAAATGTGCTATTTATCAGGGTTGGTTTTTTTTCGTTATGAAAAAAGAATCTGCAAGATGTTGTAACACATTTTTTCGATCCAAATTTATTGCTTGCGGTCAGGAGAGAAAGACACCGGGTGCTCGTTTCAGAACCAACACCCCTCCTTTTCATTTTTCAAATATAAAACACTCTCTCTCTCTCTCTCGAAGTTTTAAAACACGCCTCTAAAAACTTAAAAACGTTCTCATTGGTTTCTGCGGCGTAACCCCTTGACCCGAAAGCAACATCATTGGTTTTTAGATCCCCACCGGTCAAACCAACCCTTTTACAAGCCCCAGTAATCTGATACTGTTTCGGACGCTAATTCAAAAGGCCCGTCACTTCTATAGGTAGTTGCATATTTTCGGTAAAATGTTATCTCCAAAGGCCATCCTCACTTCCTGTTTTTCTGTGCAGCTGGTGGCTATGGCTGATCCCCAGAATATAATATCGTTCTCCCAAGATCAGAAACCCGAAACAGTAGATCATGAGTTTACCATGTGACAGTGGCTGCTGTTTTGCGAAATGATTTTCGTCAATGTTTCGAGAATAGTAGCAGCTGTTCTGTGAAATGATTTTCGTCAATGTTTCGAGAATAGTAGCAGCTGTTTTGTGAAATGATTTTCGTCAATGTTTTGAGGATAGTAGGGGCTGTTTTGTGAAATTATTTTCGTCAATGTTTTCAGCGGCTGTTCATGAAATGATTTTCGTCAATGTTTTGAGAATAGTAACGGCTGTTTTGCGAAATGATTTTCGTCAATGTTTTGAGAATATTAGCAGCTGTTCTGTGAAATGATTTTCGTCAATGTTTCGAGAATAGTAGCAGCTGTTCTGTGAAATTATTTTCGTCAATGTTTCGAGAATAGTAGCAGCTGTTTTATGAAATGATTTTCCTCAATGTTTTGAGAATAGTACCCGTTATTTTGTGAAATTTAAGAAGCATTTAAGTGTTGTTTTGCTGTATATTGCTCCTGTTTACGCTAAGCTTGTGAATAAACGTGTTAATTATCCAGAAATTCAGACTCATTGCATCTTGAGAGCACACCCACGATTCCAGAAGCTACGTAGTAACACGATTCCAGAAGTTATGTAGTAAGTTGAAAAACAGTGAATATTAGAACCTATAATCTAAATACTAGAAATATTGAATAAAGACAGACGCACACATATGTCACGCTAAAAATAGTTTTTTCGTGTTCGAAACGTGTAGATACGTTGAAAACTCGGCCGTATTCGAATACTGCCCCCCCCCCCCCCCCCCCAATGCATCACCATGTAATGTAGGGACAGTGAAAACGCCATTTTGTAACAGATGCTATTTAACACACGTTACGAAAAAGAAAACTGCTCTATATACGGCATTCCCTGATACGGAAAGGAATCGATTAGATGCCAACCGTGATTTAATAAAAGTCCCGAAGTCTATTCCGTTTCAGAGTATCAATAAAAACGTATTAAGGACCCGGGACGTGAGCCTCCGGATTGGCGGTAACGAGAAAAAATCCTAGATCCAATGCAATAACTGAAATGCAATAACGCAAGTTTTAGTCGAAATATAAATCTGATTTTTTACAGAACTCTGAGATTATCCCCCCCTTTTGCTTCATATATCTCGCATAGAATTGGAGCAGACACCCCATGGGGGGGGGGGGGGGGGAGGTAGTCGGAATGTATTATGTATTTTAATATGTTGTATAAACATTCATACTGGCAGAATGTTTGTAGTGTATTTAAATTAGAGGGTGTTTTTAAAATTGACGTTCCATGAACTGGGTGTTCCCAATGTTTTGAAATTAGGGTGTTCCCAATATATTGAAATTAGGGGTACCCAGGACTGGGTGTTCCTAATATATTGAAATTAAGGGGTTCCCAGGACTGGGTGTTCCCAATGTATTGAAATTAGGGGGTTCCCAGGACTGTATGTTCCCAATATATTGAAATTAAGGATTCCCAATGTATTGAAATTAGGGTGTTCCCAATATATTGAAATTAGGGGTACCCAAGAACTGGGTGTTCCCATAATGTATTGCGATTAAGGGCGTTCCCCCAGGAGCGAGTGTTCCCAATGTATTGAGATTACGGCGTTCCCCAGAACTGGGTGTTTCCAATGTATCGAAATTAGGCGGTTCCCAAGATCGAATGTTCCCAATATATTGGCATTAAGGGGTTCCTAGCTCTGGGTATTTCCAATGTATTGAGATTAAGTGGTTCCCTAGGATTGAGTATAACCAATGTATTGAGATTAAGACGTTCTCAGGACTGAGTGATCCGAATGTAATGAGTTTAAATGGGTCCCATGACTGGGTGTTCCCAATTTATTGAGATTAAGGGATTCCCAAAGTATTGAGATTAAGGGGGACCACAGGACAAGGTGTTTCCAATGTAATGAAATTGAGGGGTGTTCCTAAAGTTAAGATCGCGATCTCGTTGCAGATAATAGTTTCCATTGACCCGTTACATGTTTTTTTATAAGCGCAATAACGTAGAATAGTTGATATCAGTTATAGAAGTGTGGCCGGGCTGCATTGCGTCACGCACTGATACGAAAGGCATCCCCGTTTATTCCCTCGGCCTTGAAGAATTCTTTTGGGTCTGACGGCATTGCGCGGGATCAGCAATCTAAAGGTTTCGAGTTCGGACCTACCCCCATCATCGGAGATCTGCGGTTCCCCACAGAAGCAAGAAATCTTAAAACTGATGATTAGAAAATAATACTAGTGAGCTTTTCCTGCTTGCTGTCAGTAAATATATAGTAACCAGTTTTTGTAGTAATCATTTTTATCAAGTTCTGCGCCCGTGTAGCGTGCGCAAAAGCCCCCACACCTTCTTGCGCGGACGCAAAAGTAGTAAAGCAGCAACAAGGGTCGCCAGGACAGAAAAAAAAAAGATTTTAAAAAGAGACTTCGCACCCCTCTCACAGTCCCCTTTTTTTTACTATTCCGCTCCCTCCCTCTCAAGGTCTCCTTCCTGCGCATGCGCAGATACGTTTAACGTGAGCAGGTCGAGTGGGTCCATTACAACTTGAAAATTGCATCAAAATCCAAAAGCAAGACTTAACAATTAGCTTTTTAAGGACGAAGATTTAAAAAAGCTCCCCCCCCGCCAAGACTGTACATCAAAAAGTCGTTGTTTTCTGGCTGTTTCAATATGAGTTGATTCTTATCCATGTACAATTAAAATTTTAATTGCTAACCTTAGAAGTTATTATCGCAGAACGTAATTTTTGTTCAGGTGATGCTTATAATACTGTTACAAATATTTATCTGTAAGACTAGGAATTTAAATCCTACTACTCAATCCCTTGGACGTCTGCGATCTCGCCGCCGTGTCTCGAATGAAATTTGAGCCACATTTTTTACATGCGTTTTGCGGTTGCTCGGATTCTTTTGGCCATACGTTTTACATAAATTTAATTTCATTTTAAGAAAATAATTTAATTTTTACCTCAAAATTCAAAATTTGTTAAAATCTACGTTTCTTTGCCTCCCTTCCCACTGTATTTTATGTAAAACTCTAAAACTGTCTGTATATATATTTACCATGTAACCACTTTATTGAATTTTAAATAATTGCAGACTGAAACTTGGTGACTGACTGGAGGACGGTTTCGGCTAACCTCCTCTCCCGGCCACACATTAAACTGCCGTAAGCCCTAGGGTTGGCTGTGTGGTCTGGGCCTTCGACATCGACATGCGTTTTGCGATGTTTTTCGCGATTTTTAAAAATCTGCATAAAAAACTATCGACTTTATAAAAAAAATTCGGCTTCTAGAGGGTCCTGCAAATGTGTGTATGTCTCTTATTTAATAGGGGGGGAAAACCGAGGTTCTATGTTTATTTTTCAACGAGGAGATAGCTTTTACGCACATCCTTCTTTTTATTATTTTGCGGATAGAAGATTCAGAGAAGTTAATAAATCCAAGATCCGGATTAAAAGTTCATCTGAGGGGAGCCAATCAGAAAGTAGAATGGAGAACAGTCCAACCAATACGAAACTAGAAGTAACACTGTAATAAATTCGTTGACATATGTTAGAATCGCTGTTTGTGACGACTCCGAATAGTTGATCTGGACGTGCCGAAATCGTGGGAGTCTCCCGAGAATAAGAACCCTTTGGTTCTTGATGAACTTCATCTCTTGCTTTTCGGAAGCGCGTGTCTGTCGAATCAGTGAATGCGCTAAAAGAAATAAAACCAGGTACTCAACAAATAAGACACGGAGCTTGCGATCATGCGAAATCTTTATTCTCCGCCATCATTATACAATTTACCATATCGCTGGAATGGCTATAGGCATGTGAGTGATCCGCATAATCATCTGTTCGCTTCTCGAGCTCCTCTCAATACGACGCCTCTGGCGAGTGTCTCGTATGGAATCTTTCTCCAGAGTGACGTATTTTCATATACTCCTATATCCCACCGTTATCATTAGATCACCGTAGTCTATTCCTTCGAATTTTGTCTCAGAATTCAATGACGCCCAGATCACCCCGACTCCATTTTGGGAATCTTCCCCTCACGTTTGGTGACACGCTAATGCCTTTGTGGAGGAAAGGAGCATCGCCCGTCCCGAGCCAAGACCGAACTCGGGACCTCGTGCTTACAAGACCGACATTATAATCACTGAGCAAAAGCTAGCTTCTCCTCCGTTCTTATAATTCGGGTACAGGTTCGAAGCATCTTTGATAAGATGTCTTTGCTGCCGCACACTCCCTCACCTGATGAATGCCCCGGTCTAATTTCGGCGAGGAGGGGGGCCGCTGAGAAAACCCTCGCGTGTCCCCCCGAAATGCAGTTGAGGGACTGAAGTGGGCCGGGAGGCGTGTCGCCTCGGGCGTGACGGTCAGTCGTGGTCAACCAGGAAGGGAGTGTCAAGGCTTTTGACTCCGTGTGGTGCTGCCATCTCGTGTTGAGAGGCGAGATCGTTGGAGAGGAAGGTTGCGTGCTTCAAAAGTCCAGGGTAATCACTGTGGCGATTGTGCGTCGCCGGGCCCCGAGCCAGGGACCCTTTGCTTGCAAAACCGACATTATAATCACTGAGCAAAAGCTAGCTTCTCCTCCGTTCTTATAATTCGGGTACAGGTTCCAAGCATCTTTGATCAGATGTCTTTGCTGTCGCACCTTTATTCTGCCTCCCCAAGCAGATCCTGGTGGTGACGAAAATCTTAATGACTTTGTTTTCGAATATCTTAACTGGAATGCTTCGACTCGAATGTCGTGTATAACTGCACAAGAGCCAAAACATACCTAAACCTGTATTTGTTTTTCTGAAGATCTTCTGGGTTTCTCACAAACACGAAGACAGATTGGAGTGCGCCAAAACACAACAGCAATAGCCCGAGAAGACAAGTCCGAGCAAGAACAAATAGGACCCAATGAGACGAAAAATAAGATAAAATTGCACATAAGAACCCCAAAAGTTAAGAAATAAAACAAAGGAAGAGAAAAAATTTGCAGGACACCCCACCAGATCTCGAAGAAAAATGGAGTACTGGGTAAGTCATTAACTAAATTACTAGAAATTTTTCTGGACATGGAAGACTTCAAAGAAGCCAAAATCGACGTGCAGTTGTGTACGATCCTTGCTGAAGAAAACTCAAAACAATGATCAACATGACAGCAGTGTTGAGCAATTGAAGATTTATTAAATTCCTGTTTATGATATAAGTCTAGTTTTTTGACATGAGTTTTGTGTAGTCTAGCCGTTTTCGAAGAATAGCTGGAAAAATGTTGGAACAAAAATTCTCGAGATTTATGAATATTTCGAACAAAATTCTAAGAGCTTAGATATTTCTCAGGTAAGTTCCACGTGTATGCATGCAACGTTTGAAGTTTCTACTTCAGTAGTTTGAGCTGAAGGAACAGTAGTTTGAAGGTAATAGTCGGGATAATAGTTTGAAGGTGGTGGTTGGATAGTTGTTTGAAGCTAGTCGCAGTGATAGTAGTTTGAAGGTAATAGTTGGACTAGTAGTTTGAGGGTAGTAGTTGGAATAGTAGTTGGTATAGTAGTTTGAAAGTAGTAGTTGGAATAGTAGTTTGAAGGTAGTAGTTGGGATATAAGTTTGAAGATAGTAGTTGGGATATAAGTTTGAAGGTAGTTAGGTAGTAGGAAGTTTGGGTAATTCATGGATGAATTAGTTGGCCAGTCTCACTCAGCCGTATGATATAGATATAAAACTTGCCATGTTCCAAAAATTTCTGAACCTCAAATTTTCGGGGAACAGCACTCTCTCTATAAAATAATATGAAATAAAAATAATACTTGAACTTAAAAAGAAAGTCGTAATTATCAGTTTACACATAATAAAAATTCTGAGTCCGTGACAAATGGAATTGGAGAACTTCGTTAATAACGAAAGGTTTTAATGATTCACACACACGAACATTTCCGTGACAGTTACAGTTCCACAAATCCAGTGTTACCTTTCTCCACACGCAGCACATCATTCCTGGAAATTATATGACTTTTCTAATGCCTGTCAGAATATGCCTCGCCCCCCCCCCCCTTTCCCAAAGAAAAAAATTAGTTGCATTACCTTAGTACTAAAATTACAATAAGGTAGTTTAATTTATCTACCACTTAGTAATACGTAACTTTTATACATGAAGATATCAATAAAAGCCAACTTAAATTACTATTAATAAGATGAACGACATCCCTAGGACTCCAAACACAGAGCTGGCACTCTATGCAGACGACAGTGCGATACTTGCAAAACACCCCTATGTCTCAGTAATGCACAGACAGCTACAACAACACTTAGACATACTCCAAACTTGGCTGGAAAAATGGCGAATAAAATTAAACCGCAATAAATGTCATTGGATTTATTTCTCAAGAAAACGTAAACCTCCGCCGCCTCTGTACATAAACAACCATGCCCTAAAAGCGGAAAAATCTACTAAATACCTAGGTGTAACGATAGATTCCCACCTAACCTGGAAACAGCACGTAACGAACTTAATCAAAAAAGCGTATATGGCCACAGGAGCCTTATATCCAATGATAGGAAACGGAAATCTAAGTTATCAAAATAAACTCCTAATTTATAAATCGGTCATCCGCCCGGGAATGCTGTATGCAGCACCCGTATGGGGATATGCCTGTAAAACTACAATAGACCTCCTAGAGACAAAACAAAACAAAATCCTACGGATTATCAGGAAAGCCCCCAGGTACTTAAGAAACTCGGTAATTAGGAATGACTTCAAAATAAAAACTGTTAGAGCCCAAATTAAAAAGCTAGCGCTTAAATTTTACAGAAATTTGCCATCCGTTCCAAACGAACTGTTATTCAATCTGCATGACTATGATCATCGCAAGGCCAAATCTCGTAAGAGACCCCGCGCTGTTCTAAACATCGATAATCGGAATTAAATGATCCCACCTCAAACATCTGATTTTAAAATAAAACTCGCGACTATTATTTTATTAAAAAAAAAAAAAAAAAAAAATATTCTAAACACTAAACTGCCAAAACGCTAGGTAACCCTTAGATCTGCATCAACCCCCCAAACTGCTTAAACTCTAAATGTGCAACAAACTGCCACACTAGGAGCTAGGATAAATAATAAAAGTAGTAAATAAAAACCTCGAACCTCCAATTAGGGTCACTGAATTAATGTCACAGTTTGACGATAAGAATCACATATTGAAACTGGAGATTAAAGGCGCTTCGCGCCTGGTGCTCTGTCTTGTACGACACTACGTATATTAGTAAGATAAGATTGACTAAACCTGAAAACGGTTGCCGATAACGGGGGTCCAATTTAGTCATTTTTTGACTAAATCTACCTATTTTCGGAAATATTCATCCATAGAAATTCACGTTTAGCCATTAAACCTGAAAACGCTAGTCGATAACTGGGGTCCAGGAGGGTTTCCAATTTAGCCATTTTTGGAACATACAGCCGTAGAAATCCCAGACTTGAGGATAGTCCCGCCTCTTTTAGTTCCTAAGAGGCGTGGCTATCTCCAAGTTAGCGTCAAACATTATGATTGCCCCGCCTTCTGTGAAGAAAAGCAGAGCTTCTTGGTTTGCTAGTGCCACTGATACTTTTACATGTTATAGAAATGGCCAAAAATTTTTGATTTAAAACAGCGTATATGAGATACATTGTTTATTTTTTGTTTCAATTCAGAGATTTAAGTTACCTTACACCTTTCTGGTAGGTCGGACGGTCTGGGTTTCAACAACAACAACATTAGAACTGTTATGTCGAAACATTATGCGTAATCTTTTTTACGAATAGTGTTTTCCTGTTTACAAAATATGCTACATACTTTTTCTAGCTAGATGAAACATATTGACGTTTTTAATTTAATTGTTAAATGTAACAAACACTGGCGAATGTAAAATAAAGGCCTTGTTTTAAACTGTATATTTAATTATAATTGTTAACCCCTTATTTTACTTGCATGGTGGCTCTTGAATAAAATAATATTTCAGTTGGATCACATCAACAAAAAGGTTGAGCACCACTGCTCTAGATACTCGTGCCAGTTAAAGCTAATGCTTTAAATGTTAGTGCCAGTCATATGTAGTTATCTACATAAAGCGTCCATTAATTAACCATGCCATGGGTAGAGTTGCAAAGACGGGGGGGGGGGGGGGGGGGGGATTTTTGGGAAGGGAATTTTGAAGGGGGGGGGGGGGGACTGGGAATTTTCAGTCATTGCAGTTTGCATTGTAAAAGAAACATGTATGACACAAAACTATTTATTTTTTTACATTCAGAATTGGAAATAGCTGAAACATGGAAAATTGACATAGATTTGTTAGATTCAAGAAAAATATTTAAATTATACAAAAATGAAAATAAATTCCCCAAATAAACTGCAATTTAATTTGTAAATATTTCAAAAATGAAAACACTCCGATGAAATACTTATTACAAAGTGATTTTCATTCATATTCATTCAATATTGAATAACAAGAAATCTATATTCTTAGTTCCAATAATATTTTAATAATTTTGTGAATAATATAATTTTCCCATTTTGATTGGTATTTTTAATGCGATTTACAGAATTATGATCATCGTAAAGCCAAATCTCGAAAGAGTCCCCGTGCAGTACTAAGCCTAGAGTAACCAGAATTTAGGTATACCCCTTTTCTCAAACAACCGAAACTAAATAAAACAGGCGAACAAGGATAATTTAAGCTTAAAATACCCTAAACTATCCCTATCTTGCTAAAACGCTAAGCAATATCCAGATCTGAACCCCCCCCCCCCCCCTCAAACTGATAAAACTCAAATGTGCAACAAACCATCACATTAGGAGCCAAGTCAAATATAATTTAGTAAACAAAAACAACTAGCTTCCATATTATGAGTCAATGAAATAATGTCACAGTATGAAGATAAGTACCAGAAGTTGAGATTGGAGATTAAAGGCGCTTCCCGCCTGCTGCTCTGTCCTGCACGACCAATCCTTTCGATTAATATTTTTGTAATTTCAAATGTTCAACATTTTTATTTCAATAGACTTCACCTACAAACTAATACAAAGATTTAGAATATTTATTTAAATGGCGATCCCTCACTGGGAGTATCAACTGCGCAATGTGCTGGATTAGCCAGGGTATACAAGAAACGTGTAAATTAGTTTCTTCCCATCAAAGTTTCCAATAGTTCCAAAAATTTCCGGGTTTATTCCCGCTTCCCAAACCTGTGTTTATTTATTTATTTATTTTTGTGCAACTCTAGTCATGAGAACGCCTGCACATTATATGGTTATTTTGGAAAACATCAAGCATCAACGATATCCCAACTTTTCCACCTCGTTCTTACGGTTCGCATATAGTTCTGCGTGATATATTTTATCAAATAAGGTAATTTATAAACGGTTTTTAGAACACCACTGATTAAAGTTTCCACTTCAACAAGAACTTGAGTTATTGGTGTGCCAAACTGTGTTTTACAGTGCAAAACTACTGGAATAAGGCGCAATACGGTCATTTAATCACGAAAGTGTCGGTGGAAAAAAATCTTTTATCACACATTACACGCTTCTACTAATGGCAGGGCAACTTCAAAACGCTCATTACAGTTTCAATTCACGAATCGACATCGCATGATCACCAACTGTAACCACAGAACACTGGTTATATCCGCCAATTGAGCATTCCACATTCTCCCGTTTCATCGATCAATGGGACGTCAAATATCGTCTGCCTTGTACAAACAATGCACACCCACGTTGCCAAATGCCTGAATCATAATTACTTCATTTTTTACATCCTGAAATATGACTCTCGGCCACCTGGTGAAAAGAACAGCAAGTACACGTCAGTGGCTGGAACTCGAAAACGTCCACCCCCTTCAGGTAGTTCAAAACGCTCGAAAGTTTCTGGATAGAACGTTTAAGTGTCGTGTAGAACCGCATTCTTTGTTTTCATTATTTTGGAACATGTGTAGGCGGAGCTGACAGTTGGAGTGGAAGTTGAAGTGCTTGACTTATTTTTTTTTTATCGTTCTCGCCGACGGGATATGTATTGTGCTGTCAAAGAGGATGGTGTTCTAATAAGTTATCGTATGTGGCAAGTGTCAGGACGTTCGAAATGCAATATGTATCACTGATGTCAATTTTGTGGTGACAGTGTTTAAAGAAAATGAAATACAAGGAAGATAATTGATAACTGCCGTGCGTATCAAATTAAATACCGGTATTATAGCTTTACATACAGAACTTTATCGTATTTTATTTTTTTTTTATCTGTCTATTGGGAAGAGTCAATAATGTGTCAATGCAGTAAAGTTCGTTTAATTTGGTTGTGAGATTTTCAAATTATCCAGAAGTAAATTTTGAAGATCTTACTTATTTATTTGTTTTGAACAATGTATTCAACTTTACCAAAAATTAGATTTTTTTTTTTTTTTTACTTTCTCTTACTATGTAATAGTATAGAGAAAGTATTGTTTTCAAGAAAATTTTCGAATTCGAGAATTTGATACCAACATATGCTTTAAGACCTCCTGAACAAGTTTTGGCTATTTTTAGAGTGATGCCTGTCTGTCTGTGGTCGATTTCTTGTGCATTTGATAGCGGCTACAAATATTAATGGATTGTCACGAAACTTTATACCTGGTTTGGACTGAAACAGTTTACCAGAAACGTGGACCTGGTTTGGACTGAACGTGGACCTGGATTGAAACATCCATCTAAGATTCATTTATAACATCTATTTAAGATTGAAACACCTATCTAAGATTCTTTAATAACATCTATCAAGATTGAAACATCTATCTAAGATTCATGGATAATATCCATCTAAGATTGAAACATCCATCTAAGATTCACTGATAACATCTATTTAAGATTGAAACATCCTTCTAAGATTCATTATTAACATCTATCAAGATTAAAACATCTATCAAGATTGAAACATCTATCTAAGATTCATTGATAACATCCATCTAAGATTGAAACATCTGCCTAAGATTCAGTGATAACATCTATTTAAGATTGAAACATCTATCTAAGATTCACTGATAACATCCATCTAAGATTGAAACATCTATCTCAGATTCATTGATAACATCCATCTACGATTGAAATATCTATCTAAGATTGAAACATCCATCTAAGATTCATTGATAACATCTATCTAAGATTGAAAATCTGTCCTTGTGTCAAAATTATTAAGGCGCTTAAGGGTTTCTCTGGGAGCCCGATATTGAAGTAAAGAAAATTAAATAGAGTGTGGTTAAACTTGACTTTTAATCCATTTTTAAGTAGCTTGTGGGTTTTTGTTTTTGTTTTTAAAATTTTACATGAAAAATTTTGAAAAACTGTTAGCGTGGTGGGTTCAAATGATTACAATTATAGCGTGTTACCCTTCACTTTAAAAGGTTTGAAAAAAATTTTCGACTGAGAAAAGACTTGACAATGTACACCCCCGTGGGAAACTTGTCCCCACCCCACCGAGGAGGGGGTAATGACGTCACAAGCAAAAAATATTGTATCGCAGTTTTTTTCACAATAATAATCGAAACTATTTGGTCTCGGGATCATTAAGCCCTCATATTCATGATTATGTCAAATTTTGTCTTATGCTGCCATGTTAAGAAAGTATAAAATTTCGAAGTTTTCGTTAGAATTTTTTTAAATTCTATCTAGTTCTAGATCCTTTCATAACACAACCGGATATAAAGTTTAGTGTTGCATCCATTAATATTTCTGGCCGCTATCTTGTGCACAGGAAACCGCACACAGACAGACACACTGACATCACTCCAAAAAATAGACAAAACCTAGTTCAGGAGGTCTTAAAAAATATACTGGCGTCAAAATCAATTTCGAATTCGAAAATTTTCGAGAAAATAATACTTCCTCTGCAGGGTGTCCCAAAAAGATTTGAAACGGGATTTAATTCTTTACCTGTTGGAGATAAGTGGGCAATGTAAATTTCAAAAATGCTGAAAGTAAGGTAGGAAATAAGACTACGTTAAGTCCTCCCATTTATTTTCAAAAAGTTACACTTTTTAAATTTTTATACGACCCCCTTAGACAAATTGGGTCAATCAGAAAATTTTTATTTTTAATGCAAAAAGATCATTAAAAAAAATATGCATATCTGTATCTTTAAAATCAACTGAATTATGATAAAGGAAAAAATCTGACTTGCCACTTCTCCGTACCATGTGAAAGGCTGTTTCATCAGTGAAAATAGGGATCATAAACAAATTGACGATGGAAATTGTTTAGATCAAAAATACGTTAATATGTGTCAAAATTTTTTATCACAAATGCATCTGAATAAAGCATTACACAGACAGAGATCATATAAAGCAGTGGTACTCGCTACGCGGTTGGGTATCCTATGTATTATCATCCAGTTTTATCTTTTTTGTGATATGTCACAAATTTACATTTCTAAATTGATATAGGATCCCCATTCACAATGTTCAAATTTCAATTAAATATAACTAGCTCAATTTTAAAGATACAGGTATGCGGGTTTTTTTAATGATCTTGTTGCATTAAAAATAAAAATTTTTGAGTGACCAAATTTGTCTAAGGGGGTCGTATAAAAATTTAAAAAGTGTAGTTTTTTGAAAATTATTGGGAGGACTATTTCATTAACATAGTCTTGTTTCCTACCTTACTTTCAACATTTTTGCGATTTACATTGCCCACTTATCTCCAACTGGTAAAGAATTAAAGCGCGTTTCAATATTTTTGGGACACCCTGTATATCACGTTTACATAGAATGAAAAAGAAAAAATAGTGACAAATATTGCACACGATCCTTATCAAACATAAACAGTACATTTCTCAAATACATTTCTGCGTTCTAGCAAAAACCGCAATATCCAGTTTTCAAAATCAGCCCCCAAACAACCCTTCTAACCTGGACAGACCGGAACAGAACATTAGAGGGAGAGGGCAAAACGCATCAATTCAGACGACCGTAGAAAACACCAATTCCGTTGCTAATAGACCATTTTAAAAACCGCAATTTTTCACTTCTGTTTTCTCTTCCGCTTTTATAGCAGACTTTTATGCCTTCGAACACAGATTTGACGGAGCCTCCCCCTGTTCGAATGCTTCAACACCCCCCCTCCCCCCCTTCGAAGAGTTCAAAATTTATGGCCGAGTCCTACCAAAATTGTGTTTGAAGAGTATTGAATAAGAAGGGGATATACATGGAAGTTATAAAAGAGGAATTTATACGGTAGGGAGGGGCGTGGAATTGAAAAGTCAAACCAGTAGGTGCGACATTTCTGGGCTGTCATATCAGTATATTTTTACACTGTTTTATTTAGGTTGTTTTTCTCTGTTTGGTTGGGCCATATCTTGAAATCAATTTTTGATCTATTTCTACCGAGCTGATTTTCTTAAAAATTTTTCCACATACATATTTACGATGGCATTGCAACATTTCATCAAATTTGAGTTCATCCCCTCCCTAGATTCTAGGTTTAAAGATTACGGGATTACTTGTATTTTCAATTTATTGCGTCATCTATTTTATTTTGGCAAAGATTTTAGAAACTCATATGTTGCAGTACGTGTAATTTTCTAATACACGGGTATATCTTCTAATATTTGCGAATATAAGTAGTACGCGTCCCATACAATTTTAACGCTTTCGTTTTGGCATATATTGGAATCAATAACAGACTTCAGGTTTAAAGATTACGGGATTATTGATATTTTTAATTTTATTGCGTCATCAGTTTTATTTTGGCAAAGATTTAAGAAACTCATATGTTGTAGTACGTGTAATCTTCTACTAATACACGTGTATATCTTCTAATATTCGCGAATATAAGTAGTACGGGTCCCATACAATTTTAGCGTTTTTATTTTGCGTCTATTGATTCTATTTCATATTTTTTGTAAATTTGTTCATAAACGGGACCAGGATGTTTTATTTTTCAGATCTGCCCGTGAAGATAATTTAGTATAGCCCTGTTAATCTAATGTGAGCAGAACATGACTTGCGCTAAAAATCTGATGTGAGCAAGCAGCACATGACTTTCGCTACAAATTCATTTTCTTATTTTTTATTTCATGATGCATTAAATTGAGTTTAATTGCAGAAAACAACATGGATACTTTTCTAACATCCTACCCAATTGGCGCTTTTAAAGCATGTTTGACAACTTAAAGCACTTTAAATGCTTCAGCTCTTCAAAATTCTAACTAAAATATCTCGAGAACGGTTCATCTTAGAGTCATGGAGACAGTCTTATTCCATGTGTTATAAAAAAAATTACATGAAGAATAAGTAATTAATATATTTTAGCAATTTTATGCATTTCACATTTTCACAATCTTTGCGAGCCATTTCGCAAAAATGGTAGGTTATATGTTTCCAAATCATGCCAAAATCCAATCAGTATCAGAATAATCCAATCATGCCAAAATCCAATCAGTATCAGACAATGAAAATCGTCTTTAGTTTCACTAAATTAAAAAACTTAAATATCACTAGAATCGCCCTCTTAGAGTAAAGCGGTTGGTCTTATTTGTTTTATCGTCAAAAATTGGGCATAAATCATGTATTTAATTGATACATTTGTAGTATTTTATTTTTTGACGATTTTTGCAGGACATTTCCCTAAAAACAGAAGGTTCCTTTTGTTCGAATCGTACCAAAATCTAACAAAAACCAAGGTAACCCACAAGCAACTTATCTACACAATTTTGTGAAATTCGGTCTATTAGTTTCTGAGCTAGAGTGAATACAATCAATTTTCGAGGGCCATTTCTAAAAAAAAAAAAAAAAAAGACAGGTACTTTTATCCCAAATCGTACCAAAAACTAAACAGCACCAGGGTCATAAATAAGTGACTTTCTTACCTACCAAATTTTATAAAATTTGGGCCATTAGTTTTCGAGTTAGAGTGGATACATATATTAGACACACAGACGGACGACACGTTAAAAATAGTTTTTTCGTATTTTAGAGATCCCAAAAAGTGTTGATTCGTCGAAAACTCGAGTTGCGATTTTCGACACGATTCCAATACTTTCCCTATACAGTACCATGTATTGCAGGGAAAGTAAAATAATCTACTGCAACTCAAGAACGGATGATTGTACACCAACAAAGTTAATCAACAAAATTCAAGATATTTTAATAAAAGCAATTTTAATAAAATTCATTTACCATTGCGATTAAGCTAATCTGGCACTTCTGCAGTGAGAAAAAAGAAAATTCACTTACCTAAAAAGAAAAAGAAAGTAGAATTAAAAACACTAATTAGAAGAAATACATTATTAAGAATAAGTAAACCAACAGCCCTTTATATACAACTATATATAACTATCATTTTATATAACAAGCCATTTGCGGTATGCGGAACAATGTTTCATCTCCCATCACTGGATGTTTTCTTATTTTCAGACATTTTAATCTAAAAATCTATTAATTACAGCATTATTTTTCAATTGTTTGATTTGAAGAATAGCCAACAAACGATTTCTGTATTTGAAATGTAATTCGGTTCCCATAGTTTGTGGTAATCAAAAACTGTAACTAAATTCATTGATAAAAATATTATAAAACAAATTGTTTGCTGTAATAAATTAAAATATCTCAAGAACGATTGATTGTTTGTGCACCTATAAATTTAATTAAGAACATTTAGGATATTTTTTTTTCTTAGCATGATTGTTCAAAAACGAATTTTGTGTGTCTAGCCATTTCGGGTTATAGCTAAAAGAAAGTTAGAACAAAAAATTCCGGGATTTATAAATTTTTCGAACGAAATTCCAAAATTTTAGATTTTTCTCATTATATGTCAAGTCTCACGTGTATACAAAGTTTCAAGTTTCTATCTTCAGCAGTTTGGACTATGAAATCCATCCCTTAATCATCCTGTTACTCTTATATGGCTATATAAGACTAACAGACTTATACAAGACAAACAGATTTATATCAGACTAACAGACTTATATATGCCTAGCAGACTTATATAAAACTAATAGACGTATATAAGACTAGCATACTTACATATGACTAACAGATTTATATCAGACTAACATACATCAGATCAGACTTATGTATGACTAACAGATTTGATTTAAATAAGACCAACAGACTTATACATGACTAACAGACTTATATAAAACTAATAGACTTATATAAAACTAACATGCTTGCACCAGACTAACAGACGAACTAACAGACTTATATGACTATATGGCCAGCCAATTTCTGAAGTGGAACTTGGCACTATTAATTTAATGGCATTGCTCTCTATAACAAACTTCATTAAAGAATTTCAGAACTGAGAAAGTACTAGTTTACAAATTAAAATGACTGAAAAAAATCCCGAAATTCTGGAATTAAATTTTTTAACCAAGGATGCCCTACTTTTAACATAACTGTGTAAAAGAATTGTCATAACTAGAAAATATTAACTGCAGTGTCTGGCTCAACTTGACTTTCTAATCCCAAAATCCAGTTTCTTTTTTTTTTTTTTTTTTTTTTTTTTTACAAATATTGCAAGAAAAAATTTGTATCTTTGGTTCAAACAATTGTAATTATAGCATATTACTCTTCACAAGCGCTTGAAAAAATATTTCGCTTGATACCATGTTTGACAATGTACTCCCTAGGAGGAGGGGGGGGGGGATAATTTGTCCCCCATAGAGGAAATGAATGACGTCACGAACAATGTATCGTAGCTATTTATCACTACAATGATTGAAACTGTTAAGTTTCGTGATCATTACATAATAAATAAACCCTTTTATGCAAAATTATGTTAAATTTTGTCTTATGCTGCCATGTTAAGAAAATATAAAATTTAGAAATGTTCGCTCAAATTAAAAAAAAAATCTGTCTAGTTCTGGATTTTTCGTTAACAAAGCCAAATAAAAAGTTTCGTGAAAATCCATTAATATTAGTGGCAGCTATCGATGTATTAGTGGCAGCTATCGATGTATTAGTGGCAGCTATCGATTAATATTAGTGGCAGCTATCGATGTACACAAGAAATAGACCCCTGACAGACATCACTGCAAAAATAGTCAAATCGTGTTCAGGAAACATAATATTGGCATCAAAACCGCGAAATCGAAAATATCAGTGGAAACAATTATTTCTTTATACTGTACTCTATAGTGTGAGAAAGCAATGGATTATTTCTTCGCGGGAAAAAAAAATATATACCTTCTTGACTTTCATCAATCCCTTCCCGCGCAACCGGATCAAAAATGGCCGACTTCCGTATCCCGCCATTTCTTGCCAGATATCCTCCCGGACAAAACCGCTACGGGCGGCTTTGCGCCCGCTCTATGCCCGAACCATGGCTCCACGACGAATCATAAAAGTTCTTAAAATCCCGATCAAGAGCGTCAGGGGTGGGGGGTGGGGGAGTATAAAATATGTCCGGACATTGTCGTGCCGGAAAAGGCAGTAGAGGGGTGGTGGAGGGTACAGGGTGATTTCAAACAGTTCTGTTCAGTAGTGCCAGCCTACAGCGTAAATCTATCTACCTCTGCGGACTGTACCACCAGAGAACGTCATAAAAGATTTGGTAGCATGCACACCCAGATACAAGGGATTTCGGAGTTGAATATGATGGGGCAGGGGGGGGGGGGGGGCGGAGTATCTGTGCGAAGAAAAGATGGTGGCAACAAAAGATGTTGGAAAGTTTTTGAAATAAACTGCACAAAGGAGTTTTGGATCGCAGAGATATTGAAAAGTATAAATATTTTATGCGGGTAATAAAATAAGAAGCTAGTTTATGGTGTGATAATTAGATGGTATTGATCACATCTTTGAGGTGTAGAAGGTGAGGGGGGGGGGGTGCCAAACTGAAATAGGGACTGACAATCTATTTTTAATTTACCTCCCACTTCTTAGAATTATGTAACTGGAAAGGGGCTCAACTCGACTTTCTCATACGAGAATCCATTTTTAAGTAGCTCGAGGTTCCCCCCCCTCAGTAGTGCCCCCCCTCAGTAGGTCCCCCCCCCCCAAAATTTTTCAAGAAAAAGTTTGAAAATCTGTATTGTTGGACCAAATGATTACAATTGTAGTATTTATTTTCATTTCCCTTCATTTTAATTAATAATTTAATCGCCTGAAAATATGTTTTTCTTCCTTGTGCTACTTAAAAAATGTTAAAACACAATTGTAGTAGGTTACCATTCATTTTCAAGGGCTTGAAAAAATGAATTAAACGTCGCCAGAATGAAATGTTGCGATTTTTACCTTAGCGGAAAAAGACGCGGAAAGGGTTGCCAGAATGGAATGCTTTCAAATAAAAGCTATTTAAAAAATGTGCATTGTCTCGAGAACGGTTCATGCTTGCGTTCAAAAGTTTGTGTCAATCGTTTTCTAATAAAAACATATTATTTCCGCAAGAAAAGATTATTTGCGTAACTTTATTAAAGGTTTTGATTTTTTGATGATTTTTTCAAAATTTCTTTTCAAAATTTGGGGGTGTTCTGAACATTCAACTGCGTTTAAAAACATTAGGCTTCCAGTATTCACTGATTGTAATTTTTGTACCAAATTTCGTTCGAATCGCTCCATTCACTCATAAGATATCGTCTCCACAGACTCACTGACACCCACACACACACATCGCCACAAAAGCATTCGATTCGTGTTCAGGGATGCTTGAAACGTGCTATCCCATCCAAAACTCGAATTCGAAATTTTGCCCCGTCACAATACTTTCCTTATACGTTATACTATATAAGGAAAGTTCCTTATATACATTATAATTCCTTATACACATATAATTCCTTATACACATATAATTCCTTATATACATATAATTCCTTATATACATATAATTCCTTATATACATATAATTCCTTATACATTATAATTCCTTATACATTATAATTCCTTATATACATTATACTATTTTGTATATAAGGAAAGTAAAAATAATGTTTTACAATGTATATTATGTTTTACAATGAATTCTGCGCCGCCTACTTGAGGCACTAACTCAAGCATTGGACGACTAATTATTTGCATCAATCATATTTATACTAGTACTTTGAAGTGCATTTTATTCCATTTTACCGTCCTGGTCACATTTAAGTCTCCCTTGTAAGTGTAAAGGCACGCGTATCTCCCAGTGTACTCAAGTTAGTTTTGCTCACAGTACGGATATCTGTCCATTACGACATGACAAAATGATTGGCAGTTAAAACATTGTTTAGGTCCGAGGTCAGACATACTAAATTTCCAACATTAGTTTCCTTTCAAAATACATTCTCGCAAGTTGAAAATAAATTAGTATGTGACAAGCCGACTTGACTGACGAAATGAAAATCATTACAAAATGGAAACGGATATAAAAAGTCGAAAAACATAAAATACGACTGAACAATCTATACATATCTATTTCTTTTACTCGAGCACGCTAATTATTTAACAATTACAACCAAGGATCTACGTTCCTGTCAACTTTTACAGTTAAGATCACTTTATCATCACCCGTAATTAAAAACTCCACCAAACGTCAGCCATGTTTGAAATCAACATCCTTCCGATAGGGAAAAAAATGTTGCCACCAAAACAATGATTAATCATCACAGCACCCCTTTTCGAGTACCCCAATAAACACGAGGCGAGAAAAGTCCCCCCATTTCGTCTGCCAGCAGACGATATATTTTAAAACATAGCTCCAAAAGTGAAACCGACAGCGCGTGATAAATGACCAGGGCGCCGAATTTTTGATTAATATGATTTTAGACCCTGGATGTTCTTTACGAATCGATATTTCCTGATGGAACTTACAGAACGAGGGAGGTGAGGTGGGGCGGTCGAACAAAAACACATTAAGAAGAGAGAAATCTGCTTGGATCTGTGTGCAAACTGGGAATTAATCTCGCGTTAACGAAAATGACCGCTTTGGCGATGGTATTTTTCAATATGCCAAGTTGGCGCGAAATCCGTCCGTATCACTAAAATCGTCTCGTGTTGACTAGCTTAGAAAGAACTGTCGAAATTGTAACTTTAATTTTATATGATTAATGGCAGAGAAAATAAATACTCCATGAAGCCACTTAGATATCGATTGAGCACTAATTTGACAGCAGATTTGTTTCGAAATTTGTGCCATCAACTATAAAATAGGGAAATGCAATGCTTATTTCTCATCTTCAGTTTTTAGTTCCCTTCATTTAAGATTCTTTCAGAATTCCATGTGTATATTAATTCTGGAATATAGCTAAAGCGATGAGTTATAATTTATAGTATGTTTAGACTCTTAAAGTGAAACGCAGTATCAACAGCTTGAGAATAATTATTACAAAAACTGCACTATCAAAGAATTCAGACATTAGAAACCCGATTCTTATTTACATTTACATTTCTGCTCACATATTGTTCTTTTCCCCCCCCCCTTAAAATTGAGCGTATATTTTCCTCGTAAAATACAGCGCCTTTAAATTATCTATGCCTTTATATTTGCGGGTTTTTTTTTTTCCAAATACAAACCACTCTGAATTCTAATAATTATCAACATCCACCATTCTAAATGATAAATTTCCGGACATTTTTATATTACAAAATAAATATTACTTTATCTTATTTATCAATTGAAACAAGTAAATAGTCAACAAATTCGATAGCAACTTTGTATTATCGTTTTATTCTAAACAAACTACCATAGGTCTTTGGAATTATTCAGAATCATTCTTAAATGTTAACAATTCCCCGACAACTTCCAAAATAAACGTTCTTTCACGTTTCACCTGCTTCACAGGAAACTTGGAACGTCTCAGTAGCTTTATCTTCATTCTGTCTGTCAAAGAGCACGGCTGGAGTTCAAAGAAATTTGATGACAATTACTACTTAGTATTTGGTCTTCTTCAAATACAAACTACCATGAAACTATAATAATAAATATCCAGCACCATTCTAAATGGAAAATTTTCCGCCATTTTTATATTACGAAATAAATATTCTTTTATCTTCTTATTTACTATATGAGGCAAGTAAATATTTAAAAAATTCGATAGCAACTACTTTGTATTTGCGTTTTATTCAAAAAAAAATACTACGAATCTCTGGAATTATTTAGAATCATTCTAATTGTTAACAATTTCCCGCCATCTCAAATATAAATGTCCTTTCAACTTCAACTTCTAAGTAGCTTTATCTTTACCCTGTCAAAGAGCACCGCTGCAGTTCAAACAAATTCGATAACTACTACTTTGTATTTGAGACTTCTTCAAATACAAACCACCATACACTCAAGTTAATAATCAACATTCAACACCATTCTAAACGGTAAATTTCCCGCCATTTTTGTATTGCAAAATAAATATTCTCTTCTTATTTACCGAGTGATGCAAGTAAGTCCTCCTCAAATTCGATAGCAACTACTTCGTATTTGAGACTTAATCAAAACAAACTACCATGAATCTTTGAAATTATTCAGAATCATTCTAAAAGGTAACAATTTCCCGTCAACCTCCAAAATAAATGTTCTTTCATCTGCTTCACGGGGAACTTGAACTTCTCAGTAGCTTTATCTTCATCCTGTCAAAGAGCACCGCTGGAGTAAATAGTTTTTCAAAAGCCGACCTCAACAGGAACTCTTTCCCCTCACCAAAACAGGTTAGACCATAAAAAAAACTGAAAAAAAAAGCTGTTTCTTTGAATACCTCCCCCCCAAAAAACAGCCTTCTGCTTCTGTTGGTGGTTCTTAGTTTATTACCACGTTCTAATGTTCCCGTCGTGACAGAAGTAGTCGTCTGTTCACCTCCAAGGTAAAGACTGGGCCACGGGGTCGCCCGCCAGGTATACCCAAAACGTTGTCTGTAGGTGCAGGAGGTTGTTATTACCAGTAACGAGCATGCTTTGATTAAAGGTTAGTGGGTAGGTGGTACCGTATATCGCTGCGTTCACGATTTATTATACACATTCGAGTGCATTCTTCGGTGTGAATGTTTGTGATAATATCTGAATTTGATTGCCAGAGGTCGGTTTTTTATTCAATTGCTGTTTGATCTTATTTTTGAGGCTGCTATGCAATGAGGCACAGTTAGAAGACAGCAAGTTTTTTTAATAGAGATTTTTACAAAAAATGATATAAAATCTATGGTTAACCTTTTCCTCTGGCTTAATAGGCTATTTTTGGGCTCATAAAATTGGATGGAATACGTTTCAAGAGTACAGGAATATATAATTCTTTTTTGTAATAATTGAAGTTGGGAACATTTCCCTAAAATATTTTAGTTTTGAAGTTGACAGATAAGCACTTTTAGGGGGAAATCACCCCTACCGGCTTAAAATTCGTTGTTTGTAATGGAATATTCAAAATTTTATGGACCTGCCATTATTTCTTCACATAATATCAAGTTTCTGGGTGCGTTCTCTTACTCTTTATCTATTACTATAAAAAACATACATTTAATAAACATACATGATGGCCGGGTGGAGGGAGGCAGTATCCCTTTTTTCAATCTGCGTTTTTATCTAACTTAGCGACTATTGCTCCGATTCTGATGCAATTTCCATGTTGCATTTTCTACTCTGCAATGGACTCACTCGACATGCTGTAGCGTAAAGGACTTAAACTTAAGAACTTAAAAGAACGAGAACTTTTGTGTGCGCAGTAGGCGATGCGCAGAGGTAGTCTGTGACGGGGAAGAAGCGAGAAGTGTGCGGATGGAAAGCACGTCCGCCAAAATGAATATATATTTATAAGTGCAAATATGTATACATATTAAATGTTTTGTGCTGTGAATCCAGTACCTTTCTTCTGACTACGGTACAGCGCTCACGCTGAACTTCAACCCACTTTTGCTTACTAAAAAACTGATTATCTGATTGACAGAACTTTCTAAAATATTAACTATTATGAAAACGAGTTGACTTTATAAATATAATAATAAACAGACTAGCTGCAGTTACTGCAGCTAGTTTATTATTTCACAGAATGAAAATTTGTCAATTTACAACACCAAAATTTTTTATTCCAAATCAAAATTTGTTTAAGATACATACCACCAAGCCGATTTGCCAACCAAAAGGATACGATTTTCAGCAAATGATATCCTCGAGGTGACTTATTAAAACATAAAAATTTACAAACTAATAAATAAGTTAAAATATCTAAAAGCTGAATACACAAAAATGTTAAAAAGGAATTAGAGATAATCAAAAAATAAATAAATAAAATTTCTTTAGATCCGTTAAGAGAACATCAAATTTATCTTTCCTGTATTGAATATTTACGGAAACACCTACATAAAAAACTTCAGTCTAAAAATATTCTGGTGTCCATTAAAGTTTGGCAGACGAGAAAACGCCTTTAATCCTTTGTTACGCCCACCTCTTGGTGTGGTTCCTTCAACTGCTGTGTTATGATTTACGCGTAAATCCACTTCAGTTGTAAATCCTTCAGACCGTGACATTTGCACACGCGAGGAACAACTGGGCATGCGCAGTGGAGTTAAGTGTATGGGAAAAATAAGCTGCTATATTTTTCATTTCATATAAATATGCAAAAGCTTAACATGCTCGAATGGGCGTTGTTCTCTGGAATAACACATTTAACGGTATGTTTTCAGACGAACATAAATATAAACAATTGATGCAGTGACGTAGGTTGGGGGAGGAGTCAAAGCACCATTGACTGGACAACTTTACTAGCTAACTGTATGTCTTAAAACGAACATAAACATAATCAAATGACGAAGTGGAGCATGTAGGGGGAGGAGTCATAAAGCCCCATTCACTGGTACTTGTTAACTGTATGTCTTCTATTCGAGTTCAGGGATGCTTGAAACGTGTCCTTCCGTAAAAAACTCGAATTCGAATTTTCGACCTCATTATGATACTTTCCATATACACAGCTTCCCCCGCCGAAGATTTTTTATCTAGTTTCTATTTATGTGACAGCATTTAGATATATTTATATAGGGCAAGTAGAAAACTGTGCCCCACCCTAACGTTTCATTTACCCCCCCCCCCCCCTCTCCCCGGACAAAAACTCCTGAAACAAACACTATATATACATTATATTATGCATGTAGGGAAAGTAACAGGATGTAACATGAATGCATGAGAAAGTGGAGAAAGATTCACATTCCATATATTTTCATTTCTTAACTAACATAAGATATTCAAATACAATAATTATCTCTAGTCTAATAGTGACTTATTTTCTCGGAATAATCTCTTCACATAACAGATTTAAAACTTCACTCACAATGTAAATTAACATTTTAAAAGACAAATGCATGTCTTCAAAGAAATTTCATTATAAATTTCCCCAGGCTAAATATGTTATTTTTGTTACGAATATATGAAGTGCATTTAATAATTGCGTATTAAAAAAGAAATAAATGATAAGACAAAATTCTCTAGATATAATTACAATAAAATGCCTCGATACCTGACAAAAATTACAGATATCTTCACATTCTGAATTCTTTTTATATGCAAAAATATAAATACAACAAGCGAATAAAATAGCATTTCAGGAGGTAAAGAAACTTTCAACAAAACCCCCCAGGGATAAGAAAGAAAAATGGCAACATTAATTTAGCAGACGATTTCTTCTGAATCAGTTGAAAGTCATCTAATTAAAAGCTGTAAATAAATAATGTTCAGAGAAATGACAAAAAAATAACGAAATTTTCCACGTTAAAGTAGATTCTTTATATTGAACAACCACATTTATTTTAGAAATCGAGTGTTTTTTGTTTTTTTCGTTCATGTTGTAATAAGGGAATTGAGAAAACAAGTTTTAAATAAGAGGTCTCAACTAACAAATACGAGATCATTAGTGATGAAATGTTTATATGAAATGTTTGTTTTTAAAATGAGCATTTGTTGAAGCTGTTTTGCCAAGATAAACACATCATTATTAGAAATATATATACTTTTTTTCTGTTATTTTGCTTATGATAGATAACATGTGTAAAACTGAAAATATTTTGATAGGGTCAAAAATCTGGCTCTCTAATTTGGATGGGTCTATTTATTCGTTTTAAAACATCTCTACACGAGCCAACTATTTTTTCATTGATGTATGTGTATCTGTGGCAGAGTTGGGCAGTATCGAAAATATATGCATTTGAAATACATTTTCAAAATACATTTGTATTTTGTATTTTAAACTGAAAAACATAAAGTATTTTGGTAATGTATCGAAAATACATTTTTCTCAGGATCTGCGATAGATCTCAGATGCTGACTGATTTGAAGTTAGCATCATATTTCAAAGGCGTTGGAGGTTCACTATGGATTTACACTTTCGGTTCGTTTCATTTCCGTTTCAAATACTGTCATTTTACTTGAAAAGTATATATCTCAAAATTGGCTATATAGATAGAGCTTAGATGATAACTGATAATATGAATTCCGCATCAAATTCTAGAGGAGGTAAGGTGGCTCAAAGAATGTTTACTTCCGGTTTTTCCCATATCTGGTTCAAAAATTTTCCCATAAAACATATGTTTTCAGAATTGTCTATAGATAAAGATAATAACTGTTATGGATTGAGTATCAAATTCTGGAGAGGGGTTGGGGATAAGGATTTGCACCTCCAGTTCTTTTTCACGTGCAGCTCAATAAAACTTTCTTGAAATTTTATTTCTCAACATTGGCATAGATAGAGCATATGATAACTGATATGAATTCAGCATAAAATTCGGGAGATTGCTGGGGGTTCACTAAGGAATTCCCACTTCTGCCCCCCCCCTTCTTTAGGATCAAAAATTTTCCATGAAACATCTATTTCTAAGGATATCTATAGAGCTTAGATGATGACTGATATGGATCAGCGTCAAATGCTAGAGGGAGGATATGGCATTCACTAAGGATTTCCATTTACGGTTTCAGAGATTATTCTTCCTATTTTTTCTGAAAATTCGCATTACTGTACGAAATATGTATATAAAAGTGAATTAAAATGATTAATAGTTCTGCCAAAAATGAAGTGTACAAACCATATTTACCTCAATATGATGGTTTCTTCATATATTTCTTGTTTATTATTATATATTTGTCTGTTATATAAAATGAGTTCTCCCACGGATTTATTTATTTTCTTCACTTATTACTTTCCTTATATACATAGTACAATGTATTGTGACGGGGTCCAAAATTCGAATTCGAATTTTTGACGGGAGAGCACGTTTCAAGCATCCCTGAACACGAATCAAACGTTTTGCGATGATGTGTATGTGTGTGTGTGTGAGAGAGAGAGAGTCTGTGGAGACGATATCTCACAAACGAATAAAGCGATTCAACTGAAATTTGGCACAAAAATGACAATTCGTGAATATTGGAAGCTTATTGTTTTTAAACGCAATCGAATGTTCAGAACCCCACTAAATTTTCGAGTGAAATTTTGAAAATTCATCAAAATATCAAAACCTTTAACAAAGTTACGCAAATAGTCATTTCTTATGTAAGTTCGCATTAGAAAACGATTAAAATAAACTTTAGAACTCTAGCATCAACCGTATTTGAGATATTACACATTTTTCAAATAAACGTGTCAAAAAATCACATAAAATTAAAATAAAATATTAACTATTGTGAAATATGTTCAATTTTCATGTGTAATATCATGTGATAAATTTGGTGACATTATTCTCGTGGATCTGGCTTATTCCATTCATAAGAAAAGATACTTTGGGTAATACTTTTGGGTTTGGACGTAAATAGTCATACATCTGCTATAAGAATAACTTATTTCTCCGTCCGTAACGCTTGACGAGATTTTGGCGACGAATTTGGCGGGATATCGACAACTCTGCGACTGTTTTAAATGTTACCAAATTGACAAAAATGTCACCCAATTGATAAAAATTCGCCAAATTGATGAAACCGACGCTAAATCAATGAAATAACGACTAATTGATGAAAGTTCAATATCTTGGAAAGAACGTAAGAGTAGACTATAAGATTAACCCATTTCTCTGTCTGTCTGTCCGTCCGTCCGTCCGTAACACTGGGCGAGAAATTTAGCAGAACGTCAACTTGGCGACTATTTTACATGTTGCCAAAGGGACAGAAATACTACCAAATTGATAAAACTGACTCCAAATGGGAAGTAATGTTTGGCAAATTCTGTTTCAGTTATATGACGCACATACACTTTCTAGTAATATATGAAATGTCCTCTCCGTTTGTCTGTAACACTTGGTGATGCATTATGGCGAATAATCTAGCAAAGTATCGCCAACTTGGCGATATTTCACCCCCAGATTAACGAAAATATTGTCAAAATTGCAAAAATGCGCCTAATTGATGAATTAAATACTAAAATATTTTAATATATGGACATATCGCTTACTGAGGATTCTATAAATATTGATAATTGTTTATTTGAGGTTGAGTGAGATATAAGTTATTTGGGTGCTTTGGAATATTTTTACAGGTTGTCATCCGGAAAATCGCCAAATGTACAATTCAACGTTAAAAACTCAGTACCGTGGATCTTATACATTATTTCTTTATTGTAAAAGGAGTAAATTTATTGCATTATACATGGAAAGTCACGTGCTGCCCACATCCAATTTTTTTACTTTATTAATTAGGAGATTTAAAATTTCAAAGCGGTTATTCTTTTAGGTCATACTTTTGCGATACATTCTAATCCTTTTAAAATGCCAATGCTAATATTTAACAAAAAGACGGTTTGTTTATTTCTAATAAAATGCATACATAAATACTGCTTTTCGCAGAAAATCCGGTTCAATACACAGCACAGTTTAATATTTTTAAAAAACGCGAATTATTCGAACGCGATTGAAACGCGAATTATTCGAAAATCTACATTATTCAGGGGCTGTTTATTGCGAGACCGTTAATTTTCAGCGGGTATTCGGCTATTATAGCCGAATACCCGTTGAAAATCAACGGTCTCGCAATAAGCAATCCCTGAATAATGTAAATTTTATAATAATTCGCGTTTCACATTTATTCGACAAATCGAATATTTTGGTGTGCAGAACCCCCTAAAGAAGAAAATATTGGGAAACTAAATTTTCGCACTTCTTCCTCTGTTTGTATTGTGTTTTTTATCAGATGATTGGCCCATATACCAAATATCAAGCCTCTATCACATTTAAAAGGAAGCGTGCCTCATTTATTCAGAAAATCGAACATATTAGTGTGCGCACCCCTTAAAGTAGCAAATATTGGAAATCTGAAATTTCACACTTTCTTCCTTTCAAACTATCTACCCTTACACCAAATTTGATATCTCTATCTCATTTCGAAGCATGGTTTTTTATCAATTCTCTTTTCGAACGTTTCGAACGAATAGATAGAGAGACATCGGCACGCCCTACAATAGCAAATGTTGGAAGACTAAAATTGCACACTTTCTTCCTTTTCAACTTTTTACCCGTACACCAAATTTGAAGTCTCTATCTCATCGTGAAGCATGCTTTTCTAGTATTTCATCTTTCGAATGCTTTTGTGTGGAGTACCCACCCCTTTAACTATACATTTTTTAAAAACTCTATTCTTTTTGTGATTTCTATGAGATGTTTCGCCCATATACCAAATATAAAGCCTCTATCACGTTTTTAAAGGAGCGTTTCTCCTTTATTCCGAAAATCGAACATTTTGGTGTGCGGCACCCCCTAAAGTAGAAAATATTGGTAAACTGAAATTGTACACTTTCGCCCTTTCAAACTATCTATCCTTACATCAAATCTGATATGTCTATCTCATTCCAAAGCATGGTTTTTTTTATCATTGACTTTTCGAACGTTTTACTCTGGAGCACCCCCTTAAACGAACATTTTTGAAAAACTGTATTCGTCTTGGGCGTTTTCGTCAAATTATTAGCCCATATACCAAATTTTAAGCCTCTATCAAATTTTAAAGGCGTATTTTCTCATTTATTCGGTAAATCGAACGTTTTGATGTGCGACACCCCCTTAAGTAGAAAATATTGGAAATCTGAAATTGCACACTTTCTTCCTTTCGAACGATTTACCCATACACCGAATTTGAAGTCTCTATCTCATCGCAAAGCATGCTCTCCTATTATATCATTTTTCGAACGTTTTGGTGTGCTGCACCCCCCCTTCAGGATAAAATATTGGATATCTGAAATTGCACACTTTCTTCCTTTCGAGTGATTTATCCATATACCAAATTTGAAGTCTCTATCTCATCGCAAAGCATGCTTTCCCGTCATTTCACTTTTCGAACGTTTTGGTGTGGGGCACCCCCTCTATAGAACGTTTTCGAAAAATTCGATTTTTCCAGGGGGTTTTATCGAACGACCGAGCCGTGTATCAAATTGCAAGTCTCTATCTATTCGGGAAGTGCCTAAAAAAGGTGTGACAGACGGACAGACAGACGGACACTTGGCAATTAGTATAATAAAATAATTAAAAATAATAATAGATTGTATTTTGCATTTGGAATTTTTTTAATTTGAAAAGTATTTTGCATTTTGTATTGAAAATACATTTTTAATGTATTTTGCCCAACTCTGATCTATGGGCAAGATAAATCTCGAACAAATTTAGCGATTCGAATTTAATTTAGAGATTATTGCAACAGTTAAGCATATGGGTCCATTCATTTTGAGGAAAGGGGGGGGGGGGGGCAAGGACTTCGGAAAGCCTTCAAGTTTTCAATGCATAAAAAATAATTGTTAAAATTATTGTTAAATTCTAAAAATTAAAAAAAGTAGATGTTTCAAAGAAAACCTTTGAACCGGAAGTAGAAAAGGACCAGAACTTGAAATGCTTAGTGAATCCCTTAACACCCCCAAAATTCGATGGTGAATTCACATCAGTTATCATCTGAGCTTTATTTATAGCCAATCTTGAAAAATAGATGTTTCAAGAAAATTAAAAAATTTACAACCGGAAGTGGAAATCTTTAGTAGACCACACTCTAACCTCCCTTCGAAATTCGAGTCTTAATCCATATCAGTGATCATCTAAACTCATGTGATCATCTAAATCATGAGAAGTAGATGGTTCATTTATTTATATTTTTGTAAAACAGATAGCGAATTTGATTACCACCAATAAATTATTTTAAGGAATTCGGACACACACACAAATAATAATAATAATAATAATAAAAACTAGAAAGAGCATTGGAAGAATATACCCATTAAAAAGTTGAACTCAAATACCAGTAATTAATCAAACACTTATTAAAACGCACTTCAAACCACTCCATTGTGTAGATTGATCAAAATTCAAGCGCCCAATTTTTACAGCATTACAATAGCCCCTTTTATATATACAAGAACCGCACTGATATTAATAATCAAATCAAATTCAGTTATCCCAATAATTTTATTACAAATTATCTATATTCCATTAGTATTAACTCAATGCCTACAGTCTGTGACTCGAATTCATCAAATAATTAATTAAATCATATTTCATAAAGAGAAAATTGGCAGCCCACAATTAGTTCTCCCTATTCGAGGAATTATTTTCAAGAATCTTCCCTACAGATAGGGATAAAACATTCTGATTATATATAAATTGCTGTTTGTCCAATGAGAGAAAATAAAAGTGAGATAGCTTTAAAATATGCACATTTCGAGATTTAAATAAAATAAATAAATAAACATATATGATGGAAATATCCCGCGGATTCAGTTCAAAGCTCGTTAGAAAGATTTTTGGATAATATTTTCGATCGCTAAGGAATCGATTCGTATAGAAATCACTAAAAACTGCGCGTCAACATAAAATAACTAAAAAATCCACATCGAACTAAAAAAAACATCGCTTCCAAGTGTCTGGGGACCTGACCTGAACTATCGCTGTACTCAATTTCTTCGCTATGGGTCGGATTTTCCACTACGTGACCAACAGACGAACTGATAAACACACATCTTATTTATTTTATTAGATTTACAGAAGATCCACACGCCACGATTAAGTATAATACGACTAAGTAGCAGTACGACTAGTACTAAGTAGTAGTACGACTAAGTAATAGTAGTATACGTCCAATACTACTACTACTACTACCGTAAAATCTATATAAATAAAACTGAAAATCTGTCTGCCTGTATGTTTTCCTTACTATCACGGGAGAACGGCTAAACAGAATTTAATGAGATTTTGTGGGTAGTCTAGAAATAGCCCCACTTAATTTAATCCATGTTTCGAGTTTCTAAGATCAGTGGTTGTTTAGATATTAATTAAAAAACCAACAATTAAAGCTTCTATAGAGATAGCATTATGCAGACGATATTTTTTCCCGCCAATTTATTGGAAGATAATTAATTATATCATGTCGCTTAGCAACGGATTTAAATCTAATGTGTTTATGAGGCAGACGATTTTTATTAAATCTTTTCCGATTTAAATAATAAAGATATGTATACGCCTGAAACAAATTTCACCGATATTGTACTTTTGATTGGATTATATCAATTACGGTCTTCAGGTTTAAACATTAATACTATTGACATTTATGGCGATTATTGATATTTTCAATTTATTACGTCATTGTTTTACTTTGGTAAAACTTGTTGAAACTCATATATTATACGTAGTACCGGTAATTACATATGCACGGGTATAGCTTCAAATCTACGAGAATATAAGTAGTACAGGTATATTGGTATATATTATAATCAATTACGGCCTTCTGGTTTAAAGATTACGGGGATTATTAATATTTTCAATTTATTACGTTATCCGTTTTATTTTGGCAAAGATTTTAGAAACTCATATGTTGTAGCACGTGTAATCTTCTAGTAATACACGGGTATATCTGCTAATATTAGTGAATATAAGTAGTACGAGTCCCATACAATTTTAGCGCTTTTTTTTTTTTTTTTTTTTTTGCATATATTGGTTTAACTTCAAACTTTTTGTAAACGTGTTTACTAACGGAACCAGGATGTTTTATTTTTCAGATCTGCCGGTGAAGATAATTTTGTATAGCGAAAACAGATATTCTTAAACTTCTTTATAGGAGCAATAAATTAAATATTTTAATAGAATATTTTGATTAAAAATGCCATTTTGTATACTATAGGACCTTGCACATGATCGTGAATTTCAAGTTTCATTACATTACATATACCGTACGAAGAACGGGTATACATACATACAGCTAGTATTTAATAAAATGAAATAATTAGCAAAGAGAGAAAAACCTTTTTCCCTATTGGAAGGAAGATATTCCAGAATTTTCCCTACTGTTAGGGATAAGCTGCATGATTACTCAGCCGTGTGTAGCATCCAGATCGTGTTCATTATACTTGGGGGGGAGGTAGTTCATTGGAGACCATAAATATGCATGGGGGGGGGGGCGCAAATTTATTAACACCTTGGAGTCTATCGTTCAAGGTGCAGCAGAAAAATTAATGATACGAGAAAGGGGGGGGGGAATACAAAAAATAAACAAAAAAGCACGGTTATATTTACAGAAGGAACTTGTCGAGAGTAATGCATAAATTAGAAGGAGAAAATGTGGAAAGAGCTGAGAAGGATATACGGTGCGTGAAGACAAAGCTGAGCGCTGGGAGGGGGGGGGGGGCTTACTGTCATATGCAAGGAATCGCGTGATAAGAGACTTGTCTGGATTAAAGATAAAATATTCTCTTTTATTTAAAAATGAAAGAACTGTTTGTATGTAAAATAATAAAATAATATTTAAGTTTTAAAAGTTCTCTCCTTAACTGGCTACGCCCCTATGCGTGGGATCCTTTTTGTAAGATAAAAATTCTATTCCTAATGTTCTTGGTAAAAAAAAAAAAAAAAAAAATTGATGTGGGCAATACATGATTTTCCCTATATAATGCGATAAATTTACTTCTTTTACAGTGAAAAAATGATGTATAAGTTCTATAGCATAATGTTTTTAATGTTCAATTGTACATTTAGCGCTTTCAACATGTAATAATTAATTCATCATGGGCGTTGTTTTGGCAATTTTGGAGATATTTTCGTCAATCTAGGGTAACATAACGCCAAATTGGCGATATTTCGCAAAATCAGTCTTTAGGTGTTACAGACAAACAGAAAGAAGAGCATTTTTTATATATAAATGACTGTTTGGGGAATAGTTAGTGATCAAAATTCAAAACGATTGCACAAAATATCTTCTGTCGTGAATGGAACGAACTAGGTCCACGAGAATGATGTTAAATTTATCGCATAACATAACATATAAAAAGTGAATATATCTCACAATAGTTAATACTCTTTTTTTACTTTCCTTACACAGTATAATGTATAAGGAAAGTACTGTGAAGGGGTCGAAAAATCGAATTAGAGTTGTCGACGGGAGAGCACGTTTCAAGCATCCCTGATCACGAATCGAACGTTTTTAAGGTGGTGTGTGTATGTGTGTGCGCCAGTGAGTCTGTGGAGACTATATCTCACAAACGAATGGAACGATTCGAATGAAATTCGGTACAAAAATTACAATCCGTGAATACTGGAAGCTAATTGTTTTTAAACACAATCGAATATTCAGAACCCCCCTAAATTTTTGAGTGAAATTTTGAAAAAATCATCAAAAAATCAAAACCTTTAATAAAGTTACGCAAATGGACATTTCTTATGTAATTTTTCTTTAAAAAACTATTGACATAAACTTTAGAACACTAGCATGAACCGTTCTTGAGATATTGCACATTTTTCAAACAAATTTATCAAAAAATCCCATAAATTAAAAAAAAATTATTAACTGTTGAGAAACATGTTCACTTTTCATATGTAATATCATGCGATAAATTTGGTGACATCATTCTTGTGGATCTAGCTCGTTTCATTCATAAGAAAAAATACTTTGAGTAATACTTTTGTATTTGAACGCCAATATTCATTTATCTGCTATAAGAATAATTTATTTCTCCGTTCATAACGCTTGGCGAGGTTTGGGTGACGAATTTGGCGGAATGTCGCCAACTTGGCAACATTTTTAAATGTTGCCACATTAACGAAAATCTCGCCAGATGGATAAAAATGATGCTAAATCCATGAAAATGACGACTAATTTGACGAAAATTCAATATCTTTGAAAGATTATAAGTATCTACTATAAGAATAACCTTTTTTCTTTTTACCGTAAAAGTTGTAAATTCATTGCATTATATGTGCTACCCACATTAGATTATTTTTAATTGTATGCGACTTTTTTAATAAATTTATTTGAAAAAGGGCAATATATCGAGAAGGGTTCCTGCTAGCGCTCTAAAATGTGTCAATCCTTTTCCAATTAAAAATTGCATAAGAAATAATTATTTACGTAACATGGTTAAAAGTTCTGATTTTACGACCCCCTCCCTCCCCCTTCTTTCCAAATTTATTTTGGCAATTGGTCCGAACACTTGCGTTTAAATTTAATAGGCTTCCAGTATTCACCGATTGTAATTTTTGTACTAGGTTTTGTTCGAAATGCTCCATTCGTTCTTGAAATATCGTCTCAATGCAATTCCTAATTTCCTTATCCAATAATTTAGTCAAACATTACCTCGCTTTCAATATTAACTAAATATTTACAGAAAACTTCGCAGCGCGACTATATCCATCCATGAGCCCCAGAATATTTAATACATCGGAATAATTAGCGCGGGAAATTACCTTTTCCCTATCGGAAGGAATATACTCTGGAATCTTCCCTACTGCTAGGGATAAACTGCATCATTGCTCGGCCGGGTATACAACATGGAGATCGTGTTCATTACACTCTGCAGTGTCCGTTCATTGGAGACCATAAATATGCATGCGGGCGCAAAATTATTAACACCTTTGAGTATATCGTTCAAGGCAGAACAGAAAAATTAATAATACGAAAAGAAGGGAGGATGGGTTAGCGCAAAAAAAATGGCGTTCGGTTATATTTACAGAAGGAACTTGTCGGAGATACTGCATAAATTAGAAGGGGGAAAATATGAAGAAAGTCGTTGAAATGGGTATACGGTGTGGAAACAAAAACTGGGCGATACGCCGGTGAAACAACTCAACCCACACAAGTTGTGTTTGAGAAAAGAAAAAAAAAAGAAGCAAGTGTCACGTGATAACGGACCTGCTTGGATGGTGACAAACAATTTTTTTATTTTTATTATTATTATAGAAAAGTTGGACGAAAATAATAAATAGAAGGTACAAATAGATCTTGAGATGAAAGTTATCAAAGTGGAAAATTTAAAATATAAATATATAGATTTCTAATTATTTGCAATTTAATCGGCATCATTTTACACTGTTTTATTTAAGTTGGTTTCTCCGGGTCAAACCTTGAAATAAATTTTTGACCCACTTCTACCGAGTCGATTTTCTTGAAATTTTACACACATACGTATTTCCCGGCCACACAGAAAGCTACCATTAGCCTTTGGGTTGGTCGTGTGGTCTGGGCTTTCTACACATACGTATTTGCGATGACAATACAATCTTTCATCAAAAAGTTGATCCCTTCCCCCAAGATTCTAAAATTAAAGCTTCTATAGAAATAGCATTATGCAGATAATTATTTTCCGAAACCTTATGTGAAGAAAATTACATTATGTCGCTTAGCAACGGAATTAAATCAAATGTGTTCATACAGCAGAATTTTCGTTTAATTTACCTGATTTATATAAAGGAATGAATTGAAAAATTTATTTAAAAAATAAACAGTATTATATATCTTTGATTGTGTTATATCAGTTACGGTTTGGGGATATAAGATTATTGATATTTTAAATTTCTTAAGTAATCTATTTTTTTCCCTATTTTTTTTTTTTGGGGGGGGGGGGGGGGGTAAAGATTTTTCACATTCATATATTTTCTACTGTGTTTAATCGAACAGAATACAAAAGGTTTGAGTATAATGTAACGAACGTGTACAATGCCCTCACCCGGAGTCTCTTTCGAAAACCTGAAGGAGAAAACACCCGTACAGACAATCTTTCCTACGACGTGAATCGAATCTAGGATTGTCAAATGCAGAAGTTCGAAGGTAGTTGCCAGATTAGGCGATTTATCGCCAAGTTGGTGACATATGGCGACTTTTCGGAAGTTCGCGAACCACCTCGAAATAACAAATATTTCACGAGATACCTCTAGAAGTTTCTATAGAAAGTATATAAAAGGAATTATCGCTCAGTTGGAGAGCAGTTGATGTGATACGAGTTATATTGAAACGTGACATTTGTCAATGGTTTGAGAATAAATAGTAGCTGCTGTTTTGTGAAATTAGTGGAATATGTGATTGTTACTATATTGTAGATCTTGTGAGATCGAGCTATTTGCTGTATATCGTTCCTGTTGAACGCTGTGCTTGTAAATAAGTGTGTTAGTTATCCAGGAAATTAAACTCATTCTTGTATGCTGAGCGTACACCCACGATTCCAGAGTACACGTCGCAACTTTTACTAAGTATGTTTACCAAACTTTCAATTTGTTGTAAATTAATTTACAAACCGAAACAATATGTCTTATTCTTCAGATTTACCTGTATAGATAATTTTGTAAAGCGAGAACAGGGATTTTTATTCATCTTTTTTTTAGGGGAATTTAACTAGATATTTCAGTAAACATGTTTAAGATATATATATATATATATAATAATTTAGAATAATATTAGAATTCGCACATATTTTTAATTCCTAGCAATAACAGATTTATAAGGCTGCACAGTATTGCATAAAGGGGGAAATTAGCAACGGAAAATTACTTTTACCTGTTGGAGGGAAAATCCTCCAGAATCTTCCCTGTGGAAAGGGATAAACCGAATCATTAGCCCGCAGTATACTACTCCAAGGCCGTGTTCATTAACACCTGGGGGTGCTCATCTGAGGCCATAAATATGCATAGAGCGTTAATTTATTAACATTTTGGAGTCCATCGCTCAAAATACAACACAAATAATGACACAGGAGGAGACCATAAAAAAAGTTCGTTTATAATTCCCGAAGAAATGTTTTGAATAATGCATGAATGAATGCTATGGGAAAAAATGAAGACAGTTGAAAAGAATAAGTGATGTAGGGAAACAAAACTGCGCGGTGTAGTAAAAACCACTCAATCCACATAAACGAAGAGAGAGAGAGAGAGAAAAAAAAGAAAAAATGCGACATATGTCAAAGTCACGTGACTACGGCCATGTTTGGATGAAGAGGGGGGGAAGAAGCTTCATTTTCTAATTGAAAAGTGGAAGGATAATTTATTATTTTTAGCTTTTCAAAATGGATTGTGCAGTCAGGGAAATTTCTTATCGTAGTATTTTACAATTCTGTGAATCCGCCCCCCCCCCCCTCAAATGCGACTGGAAAACGAGGAATATGCCTGTGTGTGTGTGTGTGTTTAGAAAGAGGGGGAGGGGGCTTAATCAGGATTTTCAGCTAAAAGAAAAGAATTATATTTTCATCAATAAATTTATTTTATTCGATGACAATTTATTTTAATTTTTCGATTTTTTTTACGATAGAGAAGCGGGAGGGGGGGGGGGGGGGCTGTTTCGCGGAAATGTTCAGAAGTTCAAATTGAACAAAGGAAGAAATGTATGCGTGTGTGTGTGTGTGGGGGGCTTTCTATTTGCTGGGTACGGAGAATCGCCGGAATTCTCTGTACATATTTAAAATGTCCATGTAGTAAAACGTACGTAGCACATTGTATATACAAACTAAGTACAGATTATATACAAGCATCAATAAGTAAAAAAAATACTTCGTGCAAAGGATAAGAAAAACTTGAGCAACGTATTTAAGTACAAATAGAATATCAATGTAACATGCAGTTGTTTCGAAGATAAGCTAGATCACCTTCGTCAGTGCTATACAAACCAACCAATCCGAAGTCAAAAGACGAAATAAATTCTTTATATGTCTCAGTGTTTTGAATTAGTAGAGCAACTAATTGCTGTTTTATTGCACTTAATAGTTATAGAGTGATTTTGTAAGATAGTTATTAAGCTATTCGTTGTATATTATTCCTGTTAACTCTTATTGGTGCTTTTAAGTAAAAGCGTTAGTTATCCAGAAATTCGGACTTCTTTGTATCCTGAAAGTACATTCACGTTTTTAGAGGATACGTTGTAACAATATTAATAATTGCCAAGATGCATCACACAAATAACTCACAATTAATATTACTGTTTGGCAATTATTTGCATTCAAATTCTTTTTATTTCCTTGATAGAAGCAGGAATAGAAGAAAAAATTGTCATATGTCTGTTTTCATCAAATATTCCCAAAGAATTTGTACATGAATAATCGGGAAGCAGAAAATGCAAACAAGTGTCAAATAAATTTTACAAATAATTGTTAAGAACAAGAATATTCAAACAATCATCAATATTCATAATTCTCAAACAATTGTCAAGTAGCATAATGCGCATGTAATTATCCAAAAACATAATGGATAAGCAATTTTAAAGCAGCATAATGAAAAGTTATTGTTAAGAAGCATGATGAATAAGTAATTGTCAAGAAGCATAATGAACAAGTAATCGTCAAGAAGCATAATGAACAAGTAATCGTCAAGAAGCATAATGAATCAAAAATCCCCAAGAAGCATAATGAATCAAAAATCAAGAAGTAGGATGGACCAAAAATCCCCAAGAAGCAGAATGGAATAGAAATCCTGAAGAAGCCGAATGGACCAGGAATTCTGAAGAAGAAGAATGGAACAAGCAGAATAGAATAGAAATCCTGAAGAAGCAGAATAGAAAAGAAATCCTGAAGAAGCAGTATGGAACAGAATTCCTGAAGAAGCAGAATGAAACAGAAATTCTCAAGAAGCAGAATGAAACGCAAATCCTGAAGAAGCAGAATGGAACACAAATCCTGAAGAAGCAGAATGGAACACAAATCCTGAAGAAGCAGAATAAAACAAATCCTGAAGAAGCAGAATGGAAAACAAATCCTGAAGAAGCAGAATGGATCAAAAATCCCCAAGAAGCAGAATAAACCAAAAATTCCCAAGAAGCAGATTGAACAAGAAATTATCAAGCAGCAGATCGAATCAGAAATCGTCAGCAATTGTCAAGAAGTAATTGACAAGCAATTGTCAAGAAGTAATTGACAAGCAATTGTCAAGAAGCATAATAGACAAGCAATTGTCAAGAAGCATAATAGACAAGCAATTGTCAAGAAGCATAATAGACAAGCAATTGTCAAGAAGCATAATAGACAAGCAATTGTCAAGAAGCATAATAGACAAGCAATTGTCAAGAAGCATAATAGACAAGCAATTGTCAAGAAGCATAATAGACAAGCAATTGTCAAGAAGCACACATAATAGACAAGCAATTATTAAGAAGCATATTGGTCACGCAATTGTCAAGAAGCATAATACACAAACAATTGTCAAAAAACATAGTGCCCAAACAATTTGTCAAGCAATAGCCAGTTGCACAAGCAATTGCCAGAATGTACAATATACAGGGTGATCCAAAAGTCCTTGACACATTTTAAAATTAAATATAAACTCAAGTAACTGGCGTACGATAGTGAGGTTTGGACTAAAATGCTTTCTACGATGAAAAGTTTTGATTAAGCAAATAAATTTAGTTACAAACTTTGCCCATACATGGCGCTGTACCTCAAAAATACCAAAAAAAAGCATAAAAACTGAACTGTAATGATAGATTTAGTTCCAAAGTACCAACCTGCGCAATGAGCTCATTCGGTGGGAGATGTCATTTCTTACTTCTCAGTGACAGTGCCAAAACAAATCTGATAAAAAACGCAGATATACAAACATTTGAACAACTAGCGCCATCTATGGGCAAAGTTTGGAACTAAATTTTGTATTTGCTTAACCAAAACTTTTCAACGTGAAAAGTATTTAAATGCAAACCTTACTATCGTACGGCAATTACCTGAGTTTATATTCAATTTTAAAATTTGTCAAGGACTTTTGAATCACCCTGTACAAATAAGTAAAAAATCTGATGTGGGCAACACATGACTTTCCTTATATAATGCAATGAATTTACTACTTTTACAGTAAAAAAGTGGGTTTTCCTTATAGTAGATACTTATATTCTTTCCAAGATATTGAATTTTCGACAATTAGTCGTCATTTTCATTGATTTAGCGTCGTTTTAATCCATTTGGCGAGATTTTCGTTAATTTGACAACATTTCAAAAAGTCGCCAAGTTGGCGACATTCCGCCAAAATCTCGCCAAGCTTTACTGGCGGAGAGATAAGTTATTCTTATAGCAGATAAATGACTATTGGCATTCAAATACAAAAGTATAACTCGAAGTATCTTTTCTCATGAATGGAACGAGCTAGATCCACAAGAATGATGTCACCCAATCTATCGCATGGTATTACATATGAAAAGTGAACATGTTTTTCAATAGGAAATATATTTTTTTTTATTTTATATGACTTTTTGATAATTTTTTTGAAAAATGTGCAATACCTCGAGAACGGTTCATGTTAGCGTTCTAAAATTTGTGTTAATCGTTTTCTAATGAAAAATTACATAAGAAATGTCTATTTACGTAACTTTATTAGCGGTTTTGATTTTTTGACGATTTTTTCAAAATTTCACTCAAAAATTTAGGAGGGTTCTGAGCATTCGATTACGTTTGAAAACAATAGGCTTCCAGTGTTTGCGGATTGTGATTTTTGTACCAAATTTCGTTCGAATCGGTCCATTCGTTCGTCAGTTATCGTTTCCACAGACTCACTGACACACACACACACACACACACACACACACACAGACATCACTTCAAAAATGTCTGATTCGTGATCAGGGGTGCTTGAAACGTGCTCTCCCGTCGAAAACTCGAATTCGAATTTTCGACCCCGTCACAATACTTTCCTTATACATTATGTATATAAGGAAAGTAACAAGTATCCAGAAAAAAGTATCAAAAGTCAAAATACAAACACAAGTATCAGGAAGCAGAATACACAAACAAGTATGAAGAAGCAAAATACGCAAACACATATTAGGAAACTAAATACACAAACAGGTATTAGGCAGCAATATATGTATATTCGAACAAGAGTGAAGAAGCAAAACACACAGAAAGATTTTTACAGGTTTAGAATCTTTCAAGAGCAGATATCACTTGTCAATTATTTATAAAAGAGATAGATGATGGCGAAAATAAATTGCTTTCTCTAAGAACATACGAAATTTCATTTACACATAACAGATATATCTTTCCTCCTGGAGCAAATTTTCCACAGTTATTAATGCATACATGAAAAATGTGAATTCGTAATTTCATTATCTGATAATTTTATCAAACACATAACCCATTCCATTAGTATTAACACAATATTTACATAAGAATCCGCGTCGCGAATGCACTAACAACATATCATTTTTAATAATGGGGGAAAATACGATCAGGAAGGGAAAATTCGCTGAATTCTTCTTCGCGGTTGGGGATAAAAAAATTAAAATTAAAGTTACTCCACAGCGTATTATTATTACCTTGAGGTCATATTCATTACACATGGGGTCATTTAAGACCACCAATATCAAGAGAGCATAAAATTTATCGAGGCCCTCATTCAAATTAAAAAATATAATGATACGTAGAAAGATGAAACCTCGTTTATACACTCGTCAAAAGTGATATTGCAACACCATGAAGGAATGAACGGAGCCATATGCAAATCACGGTACCGGTAGAAGAGACAGTCATATGCAAATGATTAAGTTTTCGTACGTATCGGGTTACGTGAAGGTCAGTTTCGGGTGATTAAGACCAGTAGACAGCTCGTCCCGTAAATGCTATCAGCCTAAATTTCAAAAAAGTGAAGAAGCGATGCCTCGAAGACGTCAGAGAGCTGTATACAAGCTGTTAACGGCTGGGGAACGAGACCATATCATGGAGATGCGTGACGTGGTTTTGTCGATGCGTGCATTTGCCGCGCGTGTTGGGCATGCTGTGAGTACCATCCAGCGATGGATGCAGATGGACACAGGAACATCATAGAACACGCCGAAGAGGAAATGGATAGAACAGGCGTACGGCAGAGCGAACAGACCAGCATATTCGCCGAACGGCTCGTCGAGATCCGTTCGCAATGGCAAGTGACAACTGAAACAGCCTGCCACCATCAACGGTTGCACCTGTGTGCACCCAAACCATTTGCGACAGGCTGTATGAAGTACAGCTGCGCGCAAGGCGGCCAGCAACTAGGGTGCCATTAAGCGCTCAACACAGGGCTCTGGCGTGGTGTCGTCATCATTACAACTGGACCAATGAATGGCATCGGTTATTGTTTACGGATGAATCTCGCTCCTGTCTGTGGAGGAATGACAGCCGTGGACGTGTATGGCGGCTTCCCGGGGAACGCCACTTACCAGCCCATATCATCGAGCGTCACACCGGTCATCATGGTTTGGGGCGCTATCATGTTCGATCAGCGGAATACTCTGGTGCACATTGCAGGTAATCTGACAGCGGACCGGTACGTCACACAAGTTGTGATGCCTGTGGTTCGGCCACTGGTGCAGGCCGTCGCCGGCACGGTGTTCCAGCAAGACAATGTCACACAGCACACCGCATGGCGAATTCTCAACAGCCTGAATGGAATTCACATCCTTTCCTGGCCGGCAGCCTCGCCGGATCTCTCTCCCATTGAACACGTGTGGGCCCTCAACGGACGTCAGGTGCACCAGGGAACACCAGTACATAACGTAGACAAACTGCGTGCCGCAGTGGACGCTGCTTGACAAGGATTACCTCCGGCAACCATTAATAGCCTCATCGATAATATGCCTCACCGTTTAGCGGCCTGTATAGCTGCCTGTGGGGGCTACATTCTTTACAAAATGAACATGTTCCTTTTGCATATCTTTGTTTGTTCTTTTAATTATTTGCATATGACTCTCTATTCTACAGATACTGTGATTTGCATATGGTTACGTTGCATACCTTCATGGTGTTGCAATTTCACTTTTTACTAGTGTATTTCCAGAAGATGCCCCCCTGTCTTCCCTTTTATTTCATAATGCATTGCTATGAACTTGTGCAATAAAACTGACGATATTTAGTAACTTTTCGACGATTCGAGAAACGCCTCGAAGTAACCAATATTCTACGAGATATGAGTGATTTCCAGAAGTTTCTCTAGAGAGTCTATAGAAGGAGTCATCACTCCGTTGGAGAGCAGTTGACGTGATACGAATTAATTGAACTATGATATGCGTAAATGTTTTAAGAATGGTACCCGTTGTGTTGTGAAATGAAATACGTCAATGTTTCGAGAATAGTATCGGATGTTTTGTGAAATTAGTGGAGCATTTACGTACTGTTTTACTGTATATTGTTCCTGTTTACGCCGCGCTTGTGAATAAACGTGTTAGTTATCCAGAAATTTGGACTCATTCTTGAATCATGAGCGCACACCTACGGTTCCAGAGGATATGTCGTAACAGTATAAATTAGAGAAGGGAGAAATAAATTTAGGTCCAAGCTGTGCGAAAACAAATATAGGGGATACAGAGGTGAAATCATTTAATAGGCATAAATACAGCGAGAATTAAAATGGAAAATGCTATGTGCATTAAAATTCACATAGTGGCGGCGGTCCCATGTTTGAAAAGGTAATTAGAACACATTTGGCTGTGATAAAAAATGGGGAAGAAGAGGATATATACTTTTCGCTTTTCAGGGACTGGTGTTGGTGTACTATAAATCCTTTTTTTTTTTTTTTAATTCAGAAATGCAAAATAGTAAAATTTTTAACAGATTAAGCCTTAAAATTAAAAATTCAAGGCGTATCACAAATAACAATTTCAAGACGCATCAACAAATAACAAGAAGCAATATGAAAGTCCCTCACCTGACTGAAAATAAAACATAAAGAAACAAAATTTAGAGATTAAAAAAAAAAAATTAAAAATACAGAAAGTAAAATGAAACAAAATACAGAGAGAAAAAAAAATGTAGAAAGTTATAAGAAGTAAAGTGCACAAATTGAACCAAGAAAAAAGATAAACAATCGCATATTAAAAATCAAAATATACAAACGCATATCAAGAAGCAAAATATACAATCACGTATTAAGAATAAAAACATAGAAACAAATACAACAAACAAAGTCTTTAAAATAATTTTCATTCATAAGCAATTTCAAAAAGAAAACATTATGAGTTATTTTCAAAAGAAATAATGCCAAATATATCCTTTTCAAGATCTCCAAGAGAATACAAAATTCTTTATTTAAAAATCTTCTATTTCTTTTTAAGCGAATTTTTCATAAATATTAAAACAAAAACGAAAATATTCATTCATAATCACATTATCTAATAATTTTATCACACACAAAACCCATTTTATTAGTATTAAAGCAATATTTATACAAGAATATACAATATTTATATAAGGATATATTTAAGAATATATAGTGTGAGTACACAAATGACTAACATCACATTTACGGAATACAACATTTTCCCTATTTGAGGGAAAATCTTCAGATTTCTTCTCCAAGGTTAGGGATAAAACATCATTACTCTACCACGTACTACAGCGAGGTCCATTCATTTATTACGCTTGGGGATATTTATTAAAGACTATAAATATGCATAGAACAGCAAATGTATTAACATCTTAGAGACGCCGATTGTTCAAAGTACGAAATAATACGAAACTCGATTATATTTAATGAAGTTTGTTTTGAAGATACTTTTCCTCTCTTTCTAATGTATATATATCTTACATAATAAAAGGAGATATTTGTTTGTGTGTCTGTGCACCTGGGCCTTTTATAATGAAAAATCGAAGCTTGAAGGCAAAATTCGATACAGAAGAAAAAAAAATTAGAAAAGAAAATTGGAGACTAAATTCGATACAAAAGTGCTTCAGGTAGGTCCTCAGACGATACGAGTAGGTAGTGGCAGATTATTTTTTTTCTTTCCATTTGAAAAATATGAGTTGATTTATAAATTCTCAAAAAAATGAACTTTATTCAAATGACGTCATCGAAATATATATCGTCTGGCTCTCTATGTAAAAGCAGTGAATACTTCATTAATATACTTCTATTGACTCCAGAGTGAAATAATGAGCAATTGTTATTTAACTCATCTTACAATCATTTGCTTACATTCTGCATCCATTAAAATTAGGCTTCGTTGTATAAATAATCAAAGTTTGATGATCATTTAAACTAAAAAATATTGTAATTGCGTTGGCGCAGAATATGGATGCGCAGTAAATACGCAAAAATAAAGCGGTTTTAGGACGAATGCAACAGTAATATGAATTTATAAAAACTTTAAAAATCACGATTTTTACTCTGGGGGAAAACGATAGATACCATATTTTATTTTGAAGCGGGTCACGTGATCTCTTCATATTATATATGCGTGATTATTATTTTAATTTTTATTTAAGAAACTACCGAACATATTTTGCTGAAATTTTTTTTTATATATTTTATGGGATAATTTGAATATTTTTTAAAATTTTCAAAGCAATTTGTGAATTTTAACTTCGGCTTAAAAATGTTTGAAAAATTAAGTCCCATAGGGTTCAATGTATTTAATTTTTTCAACCCGGGTTCAATCCAAAACTAATTGGGTGACATTATTAATTTGCATTCCCATATGTCCCACGGACAGCCTCAACAACATACTAAAATTTCATTTGGTAAAGTCATTTTTACGGCAGTTATCGTGGTGACGAACAGATAGACAGAATGAACAAAGTCATAAACACTTTTCAACTATGTTGTAAAGTGTTAAAAATTGTAGTCTGTGCTAAAATATTTTGAAATTTTGTAGACGTGTTTTCCGTATTTACACTGTAAAACATTCTGTAACCTTTGCTCATTTTTCCCCCGCTACTATATTGATAATTTCGGCAAACTATCAGAAGAGCAACAATTATATCTGTTCATGAAAATTCCAGCTTAATTTCTGAAATATTCAGCTAATTATCGCCTGCCGAAGCGTTATTTGTATGTGTGTGTGTGTGTGTGTATACACTGGCGGAAAATAAAATCCCAACACCAAGAAGGAGTTGTGCTAGATAAACGAAATTTGGGAGGCGCGTTTTTGCACATATGAAAGATGACGCCTACTTAAATTTCGCGCTAGACGAATAAGAGTGGTACTAGTAGCGTTACTATGATCATGCAAATCACGCTTGCTTCAAATACGCGATGTAAACTTCGCGAGCGTTATTTATCATCCGGATTGTGAGCTAGGTTTGAGCCAAGAATGCCTTTAAGGAGGCGAAGAAGGAAGATCAGCAGCTTAGTAAGTTTGAACGAGACCGTATAATAGGGCTACGAGAAGGTGGATTCGCTCTCCGCGATATTGCAGATAAACTTGGCAGGGATGTATCCACTGTGCATGATTGTTGGCAGCAGTGGTCACAGGAAAGCACTGTCTCAAGAAGACCAGCCGCACACGGGCCACTACTAAGAGGGAAGACCGCCGTATTCGCCGCATGGCTGTAGCGGATCGTACTGCATCTGCAGCAGCAATCAGAGCTTCTGTTGGCTCCAGAGTGACACAGCGAACTGTAAGAAATCGATTACTTGAGGGACAGCTTCGAGCCAGACGGCATGTAGCGTTCATACCACTAACTCCCAATCACTGCCATCTGCTATGTCAGTGGTGTCAAGCTAGAGCTCATTGGAGGGTAGAGTGGAGATCTGTTCTATTCTCAGATGAGAGCCGTTTCTGTCTTGGTGCCAGTGATGATCGTATGTTGGTAAGAAAAAAGCCAGGTGAGCGCTTGGAACCAAGCTGTCTGCGGGATAGACACACTGGACCTACACCAGGAGTTATGGTCTGGGGAACCATTTCCTATGACAGCAGGAGCACTCCCGTCGTTATCCCAAGCACCTTCACAGCAAATTTGTATATCAGAATGGTGATTGAACCGGTTGTGCTGCCATTCATGAGCAGTATTAAAGAGGGTGTTTTCCAACAGGATAACGCTCCTCCTCACACTACTGCTGTCACCCAACGTGCTCTACAGAGTGTCAATATGTTGCCTTGGCCTGCGAGATCACCAGATCTTTCTCCCATCGAGCACGTATGGGACATTATTGGAAGACAAATCCAGCGTCATCCACAACCAGCATTAACCGTTGCTGATTTGACTGACCAAGTGCAACAGGATTATACGAACATCACACCACGGTGGCTATTGGAGCTTACGCCGTATAGGTGAGAGTCGCGTGCAGGTAACGTAATCTCTCATCCAGCAAAGCCGCAGCCGCGGTCGCGAACTTAGCGGAACCATTCACCGGGCAGGGCCGAAGAACCACCGCCAAGCCCGACCCCAGTCGCCGGTTGTATATAGACTCAGGGTATGAATAGCCACAGTCCGTGAGATCTCAACCACCTGGAAGAGTCAGAGGTCGTACTGCCTCATCGAGTCAGCGTTAGCCTCCTCGAGTCCTCAGCAGCCGGTTCAACAGATTATTCCCCCCCCCCCCAGTTTGGAGGATCAAGGCTACAGAGCCAACATCCGTAACCACCATCTTTGGGTGGCCCGCCCCGGGAGGGGTAAAACCAAGTGCAACAGGCATGGAACTCCATCCCACAAAATGACATACGGCACCTGTACGACACAATACATGCACGTTTGCATTCAAAATCGTGGCGACTACAGCGGTTATTAATGTACCACCATTTTACACTTGAAATGGCTCTTTCCGAGCATACTTTAACATGTGACCTTGAAACTTGAATCAAATAAATATGTTACCTACACAATTGCTTTGCCTAAATTTCATTCCTCTAAACTAATTTCTTCTTAGTGTTAGGATTTTATTTTCCGCCAGTGTATATATATTGACGAATCTAAACAATATAATCAGTCATAAATATCAAATCCCACGGGTACTCATGGACTTCAAGCACTTTATCTCTCCGATTTTGACCTGCGTGTAGCATTCTGAAACTGGTTGTTAATCCAACAAGGCATCAATTCGAACTTTGTTAAGAACATTCTGTGGACTGGTGAATGTTTGTTTACGGAAGATGGAGCAATCAATACTCACAACAATCATTATTGGGATAATACGAAACCATTTTTTGTCCGTGAAATACATCAGCAGAGAAAGTTTTCTGTGTCTGTATGGTGCGAAATTTGGAATGGAAAACTGATTGGTCCTGTGTGTTTTATGAATTGTCTCTTACAGCTGAAAAATACATGCAGCTTATTTTAAACGGTACTGTAACGGATTTTATGGAGACGACAACATTATTGCTTCTAAAAAACATGTATTATCAACAAGATGGTGCGCCTGCACACCCGGCTATAATTGTAACAAACTGGCTCAACGAACACTTTGATAAACAGTGGATTGGTTTGAAAGGAACCACAGAATGCCCCCCCCCCCCAGATCCCCCGATTTAACCCCCTCTCAATTTTTACTTATGGGGTCGTCTTCGAACACTAATTTTTAATACTTGCCCACTAAACGCATTTGATCTTTTAAACAAAAGATAATTGATGCTTGCAACAATATTAGTGGTGAAGAACTCCAAAATATTTACAGAAGCATTATTAGAAGATTAGACTCAGTTATGTATTGGAGTTGAAGGAAAACATTTTGAGAATGCTTTGTGAATTGAGTTTTCTGAATTGTATTTCTAATATTTGTAACGAAATTTGTCCCTTTATATCAGTGGTCTTCTATCAATGTATGCATATTTTAATTATGTGCCCCAACTGCGTAGTGAGTACCACTGCTTTATATGATCTCTGTCTGTGTAATGCTTTATTTAGATGCATTTGTGATAAAAAATGTTGACACATTAAAGTATTTTTGATCTAAACAATTTCCATCGTCAATTTGTTTATGATCCCTATTTTCACTGATGAAACAGCCTTTCACATGGTACGGGAAAAGTGGCTAAAGTCAGATTTTTTCCTTTATCATAATTCAGTTGATTTTAAAGCTACATATATGCGTTTTTTTTTAATGATCTTCTAGCATTAAAAATAAAAAAATTTTATCGACCAAATTTGTCTAAGGGGGTCGTATAAAAATTTAAAAAGTGTAACTTTTGAAAATTATTGGGATGACTATTTCATTAACGTAGTCTTGTCTCCTACCGTACTTTCAATATTTTTGCAATTTACATTGCCAACTTATCTCCAACAGGTAAAAAATTAAAGCGTGTCCAATCTTTTTGGGACACCTTGTATATATATAAATATACTTTCAATAACATGCTTGCAAATGTTTTACAGTGTATAAATTAATATAGAAACAAAATATGCAAACACTAATATAGAAACAAAATATGCAAACACTAATATAGAAACAAAATATGCAAACACTGATATAGAAACAAAATATGCAAACACTGATATAGAAACAAAATATGCAAACACTAATATAGAATAACAAATATGCAAACACTAATCGAGAAGCAAAATGTGCAAACAATAATAGATAAGCAAAGTACTGAGAAGGAAAGTATACAAAAGAATTTTTCATTTCTAACAACTTTCAAAAAGAAGATGGCAGTTCTTTATACAAGATATGATGATGAAAATAACATTTTCGTGATATTCCTAAGAGAACACAAAATTCCATTTATCTGAAAGAAGGCTACTTTATTTTCCCTGAAGCTATTTCCTACAGATATTAGCGCATACATGGGAACACATCAATCCACAAATTCGTTATCTAATAATTTTATCAAACACACAAGCACAATCCCATTAATATTAACACAATATTTACAAAAGAATCCACGCCGCGAATATATTCATAAATCCTATCATATTTGATAAGAGGAAAAATACGATCTAAAAATTACTTTTTCCCTATTCAAGGGGAAAATTTACTGGATTAGGGATAAAACCGTATCATTATTGCCCCTCGTACGATTTACTTCATGGTCGTGGTCATTGCGCCTGGGGAAAAAATAAAAAATAAATAAATAAATAAATAAAAATAAAGGTATGGAACAATAAATGTATTAACACCTATAGGAGGCCATTATTCAAATTATAAAACAAATATTAATAATACAAAGCTCGGGTTATATTTCCAGAAGTTTCTTGTGAAGCTCATTTCCCTTCTCTCGAATACATACGTAGGGATTTTCTGGAAAAATTTGAAACGGAAAATTTTCCCAGCTTGAAATTATTCTCTATATTACATTTCAGCTGGAATAATATGTTCAGTGACTTTTAAAAGTATTTATTCTTATGTTACAGCTGCACTCAAACAAATATTGTACTAGAAAGTATACCAGTCATATGACGAAATTAAAAATTGTAAAAGCATTGCCTCCCATTTAGCGTTATTTTTACCAATTTGGTGACATTTTTATCAATTTGGTGATATTTTTATCAATTTGGCGACATTTTCGCCAATTTAGTAATGTTTATAAAAGTCGCCAAGTTTGAGACATCCCGCTAAAGTTTTCGCCAAACATTACGGAAGGACAGAGAAATGGGTTATTCATTTAGTCGTTTGTTATGTTATTTCCAAAATATTGAATTTTCATTAATTAGTCGTCATTTGCATTGATTTAGCATCAATTTTATCAATTTGGCGGTATTATCGTCAATTTAGCAGCATTTAAAAAGATTCTACAAATTAGCGATATGCCGCCAAAATTCGTTGCCAGAATTTCGCCAAGCGTTACATACGGAGAAATAGGTTATTCTTATAGTAGATTCTTATACGTTTTCCAAGATATTGAATTATCTTCAATTAGTCGTCACTTTTACCAATTTGGCGATATTTTTATCAATTTGGCGATATTTTCGTCAATTTGGCAACATTGAAAAAATCTTGTCAAGTTGGCGATATTCCGCCAATTTTGACACCAAAATTTCGCCAATTGTTACCCAGAGATAGATAAACAGACAGATAAATCAAGGTGTTTATATTACAAATAACAAGGCTAAAAAAACGTTTAAATCTAAAGATATATAAAAAAAATTATAGGCATAAAATTTCTTATATCTGTATACTGCGGTTAGCAGCTACAATTCATTATTTTTTTTCTTAAATACGCTTGCTTTTAATTACTTATTACAAGAAAAAAAAAAAAAGTACTATTTCATGTATAATAATGTTTTTTCAACTTCAAAATTCCAATTTTAAAGCCTTACACAAAAGGAATAGCATGAGAAATAATTTAAAACTGTTAGACCTTATCAGAATCATAAATGAAATTTTACTGTTTTATTATAGGTATAAAAAATAGATTATGAAATAATTCTAAAAAAAATTTTTTTTTTTCAAATGGCAGAGAATAAGACATACATTATACAAACAAAACAAATATCCTGTACATATAACATGAACAATCAATATCTCAAACAAAGGCCAAAGCCGTGGACCTGTTAGCCGTCATATGACGTTGCCCCAGTGCACCAGTGAGGGTCAGAACATACCGCGCCCAACATCACAACATCCATGTCCGCAGGTGGGATTCGAACTCATAACCCGGCAACCGAGCGATCACTAGGAAACGCCTGCCTTGACCGCTCGACCACCGAGTCGACAAAAAATTTAAAGATTGATTATAATTGAAAAATACATTAAATATTATATTGCATTTCCTTTCAATATCTACTGATAAATCAAAGGAAAACATTTCAACTTATTCAAAAAATAACAAAAATAAAAAATAAATTACTAGTTTATTATATGTATAAAAATAAATTATGAAATATATAAACATATTATATGACAAAATATTTAATAAATGCTTGTAAATAAGCACTTTCAGGGGCAATTTATAAGATGACTTAAGCATATATTTAGTGCTATTAAAGCATTTTCCCTCAGCAGAATTTGTAAAAACATTCCATTTTTTTTCTTTACATTTTTATAAATTTTGGAGAATTTAATACTGAAAGAAAAGGCTTCTTAAACGTGTATTTGCTTTTTTTCCTGAGAATGAGTAAAATTTCAATTTTACACTTTTGGTTGTCATCCATTATTTTTCTTTAAAATAAAACTCACACACACACATTTGTCAACAAACTTGGCGGCAATAAAGCGAGACAGGCGAAGAAAAATAAAAAACAATTACAAATCTGTAGAACAAGGGGTGAGGCAGACCAGTGATTAGCGCTCGGTGATATTACTCGGACGACCCGAATTTGATTCCCGGCTCTTCCTAAACTGTCCGTGTTCACGCGGAGAACAGGCACGTTAAATATGTGGCTCCGTACGTCCTTCCGAGAGGTTGGTTGGTAGGGGAAGGAGGGTACGGTCCCTGTGGATGCCGCCTCTTCTGGGATACTTCGTAACAATATCTATGTAAATACTTAGGAAGAAGCAAAATATACAAGCAAATATCAAGAAATAGAATGCAATAGATGTATCAAGCATCAAAATATACGAACATGAGTGAAAAATAAAAAATACACAATAATTTTTCATATTCCACATTTTTCACTCCTAAAAGCAGTTTTGCATGTTACTAATTTGCACAAAAGATAATTCCAATTATATTGCTTTTAAAATATCTCGAATGTAACAAGCAATTTAATTTACCTAAAACACTTCTATTTTTTTCCATTTTTTTTTTCTCATAGATATTAACACGCGTGTACGAAAAATATCAATTCATAATTTCATTATCTAATAATTTTATCAAACACAAAAATCTCATCCCATTAGTATTAACACAATATTTACACAAGAATTCGCAGCGGGGGGAAAATACCCATAATTCATTTCGTATTTAATAAAGGGGGAAATAAAGATCGGAAAATTACTTCTCTTCCTTACTGGAGGATGAAAATCTCCGGGATTCTTCCCTACCGTTAGGGAAAAAGCCGCAGTATTAGTCCGCCACGTTCTACTTCGAGGTTGCGTTCATTACACCTGGGGGTGTTTAGTTGAGGCCATAAATATGCATACAGTCACAATTTATTAACACCTTGGAGTACATCGTTCAAAGTACAACACAAATATTAATAATAAAACGGGAGGAAAAGATCGGTTATGTTTCTGGAAGGGATAATGCATAAATTAGAAGGGGGAAAAAATGAAAAAGAAGTTGAAAAGAAATACATCACATGGTGTGCGAAAACAAAAACTGTGCGCAGCAGCAGGAAACTACTCAACCTTTACAAATCTTGAAAGAAAAAAAAATTAGCATCATGCGAGAGAATGTTAATGATTAATCTGTTCGGATAGAAACAAAAGGAATGTAGGAATTCCTATAAAGGGACTCTAAATATATACTAAAATAAAAATTAAAATAGTAAGACCGTCAAATAAATGTATAAAGTTAAGTAAAAATTACTTTCCAAAAAATTCTATCTTATGACGCACCTGGTTTCCCCTAAATCCCTGGACACAAAGATACCGTACGCCTCTCCCCCGATCATTATTATTAATTACTTTATGACCTATATCCAAAACCAAGTACATTAATACTCTCTAAAACAATAATTACTATACGACATCTAACACAAATTACTGCACGACCCCTGAAATGTCAACCACTATATGACTCCTAAAATATGAATTACTATACGATTTCCTAAAATATTGATTACTATGCGATTTATAAAATATTAAATATTATACGACTCATAAAATATTAATTATTATAAAACTCATAAAATATTAATTATTATACGACTTCTAATAAAAACATAATTGTGAACACAATGGAAGCAAAGGCTGCTTATGAGAATACAAATTATTGTATTCCTTTCGAAGAAGACTGGTCACATTTTCACAGTCCTGTTTCTATCAAGGAAGTACAAGCATTTGTCAGTAATAACACCTAACAAAAAACGAGATTTGGGCGAAATTAATACACCCGCTAACAAAACATAATTACTATACGACCCAATAACACGTTCCATCGAAAGTCAGACAGACATTGGCTTTTACAGTACGGTATATCGAGGACTTCGCTTCAACTACATCAGTATGTCTTGGTTTGCAACTTTCTTCAATTGAAAGAGCGTCGAACGTCGAAAGCCCAGACCACCCGACTCGTCCGAGGACTTAGAGTAACCATTTGAATGGTCGGGCAAATTGAAAGAGCGTTGAAGACCCAGACCGTCCGACTCGTCCAGAGGACTAAGAGCAACTGTTTGGACGGCCGGAAATTGAAAGAGCGTGTCGGTCCTACAGTAACTGACACGTTCTATGTTAAAGTACGAAAACTGCGTGCATCCATTTCTCTTTCATTTCCGCTTTCTTCAAGCGTGCCTTAAACGAAACTTCGTTCTATTTTGGCGAAGATAAAAACCGGCAGAGAAATTAAGGGATATTTGCGAGGGGGGGGGGGGGGGGGGAGAATGAAGCCAAATGATGGAAACTTTTTCTTCCCTGCAATGAAAGTTGGAACCACACTTTGTTTCATGTGTTTCTGTTTTGTGGAAGAGAAATACTGCTTTTAGTACTTGATTTTGTCTTTCAGTTATAATTAAAAAGGTTGGATATACTTGGTTTTGAGTTCAATACATGCTTAGTGTAGCGCGCAATTTTAGATTTCAAAAAATCTGATACATGACTTTCCCTATCTATTACAATGAAGGTATTACTCTTACAATAAAAAAAAGTCTGATGTGGGCAGCACATGACTTTCCTTATATAATGCAATGAATTTACTACTTTTACAGTTTAAAAAAAATGATATTCTTATAGTAGATACTTATATTTTTTCCAAGATATTGAATTTTCTTCAATTAGTCGTCATTTTTATTGATTTAGCGCCATTTTTTATCCATTTGGCGAGATTTTTGTTAATTTAGCAAAATTTAAAAATGCCAAGTTGGCGATATTCCGCTAAATTCGTCGCCAAAATCTCGCTAAGCGTTATGGACGGAGAAATAAGTTATTCTTACAGCGGATAAATGACTATTGGTGTTCAAATACAAAAGTATTATTCAAAGTATCTTTTCTCGTGAATGGAACGAGTTAGATCCACAAGAATGGTGTCACCCAATGTATCGCATGATATTACATATGAAAGGTGAATATATTTCTTAACAGTTAATATATATTTTTTTAATTTATGGGATTTTTTGATAATTTATTTGAAAACTGTGCAATATCTCAAAAACGGTCCATGCTAGCGTTCTAAAGTTTATGTCAACCTTTTTTAAGGAAAAATTACATAAGAAATGTCTATTTGCGCAACTTTATTAAAGGCTTCGATTTTTTGATGATTTTTTCAAAATTTCACTCGAAAATTTAGGGGGGTTCTGTACATTCGATTGTGTTTTAAAACAATAAGCTTCTAGTAAACACGGATTGTGACTTTTGTACCAAAATTCATTTGAATCGCTCCAATCGTTCGTGAGATATTGTCTCCATACACACACACATCACTTTAAAAATGTTCAATTCGTGATCAGGGATGCTTGAAACGTGCTCTCCCATCGAAAGTTCGAATTTTAATTTTCGACCCTGTCACAATACTTTCCTTATACATAAGGAAAGTAATAATATATAAGATCCACAGTGCTGTGTTTTTATTGTTGAATTGTACATTTGGCGATTTTCCGGATGACAACATGTAAAATTATTTCAAAGCACCCAATTAACTTATATCTCACGCAACCCTAAATAAACAATTATCAATATTGACAGCATCCTTAATAAGCGATATAGTCCAAATATTAAAATATTTTAGTATTTAATTCATTAATTAGGCGTCATTTTCATTGATTTGGCTTCATTTCTGCAATTTTGACGATATTTTTGTCAATCTGAGGCGAAATATCGCCAAGTTGACGATACTTCGCTACATTATTCGCCAAATGCATCACCAAGTGTTACAGACCAATGGAGAGAAGAGCATTTCTTATATACTAGACGGTATGCCCGTCATATGACGGAAATCAGAATTGGCGAAACATTACTTCCCATTTGGCGTCATTTTTTTATCAGTTTGGCGGCATTTTTTGTCACTTTGACAACATTTAAAATAGCTGCCAAGTTGGCGACATCCCGCTAAATTTCTCGCCAAGCGTTACGGACAGACGGACGAAGAAATGGATTACTCACAATTCTTTCCTTATATGTATATAAGGAAAGTAAAAAAAAAGAAAAGAAAAGAAAACATGCAGTATCTTAAGAACGGTTGTTTAAAATAAATGATATTGTTACGATGTATCCTCTGAGTTCGTAGTTGTACTCTGAGGATATAAGAACGAGTAAATTTCTGGATAACTAACTCTTGTATTTAAGAGCATTAATAAGCGTAAAGAGGAGCAATATACAGCGAATAAATCGTTAATTACACTCCGTAGAAACTTCCAGAAGGGGCGTGCATCTCCAAGAATATTTGTTATTTCCAGAAAGTTTTAGTACATTCGAAAAATCGTCTAGTTGGCGATACATCGCCAAATCTGGTAACCCCGCCCTGAAATTAAAAGGTAACCCCACGCTCACGTAATAGGAATGACCGTCGGGTAAATGTGCTTTCTCCTTGAATAGAGCCATAAAGCGTAAATACATTCTTTAGCCTTCATGATATATAGGCTGGCGCACCAGCGCGACTACCAGTTGAAGAGATGACTGTACATGGCGAAAAGCTGGTTGCAACTTTCCCGTTTTTTCCTCGGGATCTCGATAAAATCAAAACAATCTAGAGTACGAACGATTGGTAAAAATGTTTGAAAGAAGAACCTATTTACGGCTACATTGCGTATACAATATCAGTCATGTAACATGCGCGCGCCATTGAAACTGCACAGGCAGACGATAACTGACTGGATAAATTGTAATCAAAATGGCGGCTGCGTCAGTCTGCATATTTAGGACCCTTACTTTGAACATTTACAGTATCATGACCACAAGACAGAATCTTATGAAACGAGATTTTACAGTTCTCTCACGGGGAGGGGGGGGGGGGGGGTAAAAGAGTTTTCCCAGACCATTCAGAAGTCACTCTCGGCGGCGACCTATAATGCTAAAATTTTGCATACCTATAATATCAATCTCGAGACAGAACCTAACTGAGTCAATTTTCATTTAAGACCGCAATTTTTGACGTTAAGCGCTATACATTGTAAAAAACAAAATAAATATTAAAAAAAACTTTGTTACTTTTATTATTTATTTTGTTAACAATTGTTCACCATTTTTTTAAAAGTGTTAGTTTTTGTGTCTTTGACAAGCTTAAATATTAGAACGGCCACAAAATAGTTTTAAACATTGAGAAACGTGTTAACGAATGCAGCTTGGCTCACTGCGACCATAATTCCAAATATTTTCTTCTCCCTGTTGCCATTTGAGGACACGCGCTAGAGCAATTACTTCAACATGCAAGCGTACATGACAAAGAAAAAAATAACTGTATCATTAACTGAAATAAATGTAAATCACGGGGAAAGAGAGAAAGAGAAACCTCTAACCGTACCGGAAATTTTACTCACGTATACAGAAACAGAAAAGGGAACCGGACGATTAGCATTCGGATCGTCTGCTGAGGGGGTGGGGGTGCCAAGGAGGGTCTGCCTACCTGATCAATGCACCTGCTCCGGTTTTTTTGTTTTATTTCTATCCCCCCTCTCCCCCCAGAATGGAATCAACTTTTTATTCAGCCCACATGAATCATTAACAAAGTGAAGAAAAATTCGGAGTAAAAAAATAAGGCGAAATTTAAGTGGAGGGGGAGAAAGGGAGGAGGCAGTAGAGAGAAGTGTTAGAGGATTTTGGAAAATAGTGATTTAAGTCCACTGGTTTTGGGGTTTGCTTTAATTATTTGATGGCGTTAGAGTCAGATTAAAAAAAATGCTAAAAGCAAAAGGGGGAAGATTATACAGTGTATTAGATTTTGAAGTGTTTTTTTTCCCCTAATTCTTGGACGGAGGATTTTGCTTTTAATGTGTTTGCATGATGAGTTAATCAAATTACATTACTGATCAACATGTTTTTAGGGATAAAACTGAAATCCGAGTACAGCGGAATCCGTTGAAGAGGGAATATTCTTCAAGTTCAATGGAATTTTAGCTGGAATTTAAGACAGATTCACAACATTTATATTACATGCACGATTAACCGACACAATAAACTTACAAAGCAGAGCAGAGAAAGCAGAAAAAGCGAAGCACAGAAGCGAAAGCAATTAATTAAAATTATGTAATAAAATTTTTCAAGTGAATTTTAAAATCCCTTGAATTTAAATATTTAAGAATTTCCCGAATTTAAATGTTTCAAAATGTCTTGAATAAAAATATTTCAAAATCTTTTAATTTTCAATATTTCAGAATTCTTTGATTTTCAATATTTCAGACTTTTTTTCTTTTTTTTTTTTTTTAATATTTCAAAATTAGGAAATTTTTCGGATAGAAATACTTTTTTTTTAATTTCAAAATAATCAAATTATGATAATTTTGAAATATTTAAATTAAAATATTTTTAAATTCTTTGATTTCTTCATATTTCAAATACTTCCAAATTTAAATATTTTAAAAATATTTTAATATAATATATATATATATATTTTTTTTTTGGGGGGGGGGGATTTCCTTTTTAATTTAAATATTATATTTTATATGCTGAGGCCACATTAGGCTTTTATATAATATAAGCGTATTCGGCATCACGTGACACGTTTCTAAGTAATTCCATTCATTAAACATCGATGAATAAACAGTCGATGAATTCGGTGCAAAATGTAAGATATGCTTGCTCGTTGTTCTGAACAAGTATATAACAAAAAAAAATCTGATGTGGGCAACACATGACTTTCCTTATATAATGCAATGAATTTACTACTTTTACAGTAAAAAAATAGGCTTTTCATATAGTAGATACTTATATTCTTTCCAAGATATTGAATTTTCGACAATCAGTCGTCATTTCCATTGATTTAGCGTCATTTTTATCCATTTCGCGAGATTTTCGTTAATTTGGCAACTTTTAAAAATCGCCAAGTTGGCAACATTCCGCCAAATTCAGAGCCAAAATCTCGCCAAGAGTTATGGATGGAGAAATAAGTTATTCTTATAGCAGATAAATAACTATTGCCGTTCAAATACAAAAGTATTACTCAAAGTATCTTTTCTCATGAATGGAACGAGCTAGATCCATGAGAATGATGTCACCAATATTATCGCATGATATTACATATGAAAAGTGAACATGTTTCTCAACAGTTAATGTTCTTTTTTAAGTTATGGGATTTTTTGATAAATTTATTTCAAAAATGTACAATATCTTAAGAATGGTTCATACTAGCGTTCTAAATTTTATGTCAATCGTTTTCTAAGGAAAAGTTACATAAGAAATGTTTATTTGCGTAACTTTATTAAAGGTTTTGATTTTTTGATAATTTTTTCAGAATTTCACTCAAAAATTTAGGGGGGGGGGTGCTGAACATTTGATTACGTTTTAAAACAAAAGGCTTCCAGTATTCACGGATTGTGATTTTTATACCAAATTTCATTCGCATCGCTCCATTCGTTCGTGAGATATCGTCTCCAGACTCACTGACACACACACACACACACACATCACCTCAAAAATGTTTGATTTGTGATCAGAGATGCTTGAAACGTGCTCTCCCGTCAAAAATTCGAATTCGAATTTTCAACCCCCGTCACAATACTTTCCTTATACATTATGTATATAAGGAAAGTAACAGGAGTTTGTGAGCGAAGCCCTCTAGTGTTAGGCTTAAAAAAAAAACAGACTGAATTTTAGGTGGTGAAAATGTGCAATTCCATTCTTCTGCTACCCCGAGTTTAAGCAGGCCATGTGCATCCATTTGGCTTCGTAAACCCAAACTAAGAGCACGATTTTTGAAACTGAAGTCAAGTAATGCAAGCAAACGATTTTTTTATTAATCGGTTGCTTGCTACGTATTAGCGAATAATTAATTATTGTTTGCTTCGTATTAGCGAATAAATGTAATTTCCAAATATTAAAAGCTCACGTTGCATGATTCTATGAGAGGGTGTTAATGAACGACAATGTGCAAGAAATACATGTGAAATTTTGAATTTATTATTATTTTTTTAAACTGCAATATACAAGGTATTAAAAAAATGTTACTTGCCTAATTATCTCTTGAACGATTGGTCGCACACCCATTATTTCAATTTAGAAAATGCTTTAATTAAGGTAGACTATCATCGTCTGCAAAGTTTGAGCATGTGACATCTTTCAGTAAAGAAGTACAAAATGTAACTTTTTATATTGTACCCCAAGAAAAAAATCTGATGTGGGCAGCACATGACTTTCCTAATATAATGCAATGCATTTACTACTTTTACAGTTAAATAAAATGTTATTCTTATAGTAGATACTTATATTCTTTCCAAGATATTGAATTTTCTTCAATAAGTCGTCATTTTCATTGATTTAGCATCATTTTTACCCATTTGGCGAGATTTTCGTTAATTTGGCAACATTTAAAAATATCGCCAAGTTGGCGACATTCCGATAAATTCGTCGCCAAAATCTAGCCAAGCGTTATAGAAAAATAAGTGGACGGAGAAATAAATGATTCTTACAGCAGATAAATGGCTATTGGCGTTCATATACAAAAGTATTATTTAAAGTATCTTTTCTCGTGAATAGAACGAGTTAGATCCACGAGAATGATGTCACTAAATTTATCGCAAGATTTTACATATGAAAAGTGAACATGTTTCTTAACAGTTAATATTTTTTTTTATTTATGAGATTTTGTGATAAATTTATTTGAAAAATGCGCAATATCTCGAGAACGGTTCATGCTAGTGTTCTAAAGTTTATGTCAATCGTTTTCTAAGGAAAATTACATAAGAAATGTCTATTTACATAACTTTATTAAAGGTTTTGATTTTTTGATGATTTTTTCAAAATTTCACTCGAAAATTTAGGGGGGGGGGGGGTTCTGAACATTGGATTGTATTTTAAAACAGTAGGCTTCCAGTATTCATGGATTGTGATTTTTGTAGCAAATTTCATTCGAATCGTTCCATTCATTCGTGAGATATCGTCGCCAAACACACACATACTTTCAGACACACACACACAGACATCACCTCAAAAACGTTCGATTTGTGATCAGGGATCCTTGAAACGTGCTCTCCCGTTGAAAACTCGACCCCGTCACAATACTTTCCTTATACATTATGTATATAAGGAAAGTAAAAACTTCCAATTACAAAAGTATTTTCCACAGCTTAATTAGTTGGCCAATAAAAGTTCCACAGTCATACGATCAAAATTACCAAACGTATTATTCATTAAAGATTTCAACGGACAATCAGGAACTGTGTGACACTTTTGCTAAAGATATGTACGCATAAAATTAATTGTTCCAATGAAAAAAATTCTGATGTGGGCAGCACATGACTTTCCGTGCAGACTTATATACACATTCTCGTTATTTTAATTAAATTTAATTCACTTATAATTCAATTTTCGTTCTAATTTGGTAACTGCACTCATTTTCAAAGGTGGCGTAGAGAAAAAAACGAAAATATCTCGAGAACGGCTAGTCCTAGTGTAATGGCGTTGGTCTTATTCCTTTCTTCGTTAAAAATTACGTATAAAACAAGCATTTAATGGATATATTTCAGAATACGTAGTTTTTTATTTTAGATTTTGCAGTTTTTGTGGGCCATTTTGCAAAAAAAGCCAGGTTAATTATTTACGAATCATACCAAAATCTAATCAGCACCAGGGTGACCCACAAGCGACTTATCTACCAAATTTTGTGAAATTCGGTCCATTAGATTTTCAGCTAGAGTGGATACAAGCTTTTGAGGGCATTTCGCAAAAAAAGCGGGTTCTTTTATCCCGAATCGTACCCAAAACTAATCAGCACCAGATTCGCCCACAAGTGACTTACCTACCAAATTTTATGAAATTCGGTTCATTAATTTTTTAGTTAGAGTGGATACAAAATCTGCACAGACAGACAGACACACACAGACAGACAGACAGACAGACAGACAGACAGACACACACACACACACACAGACACAGACGTCACGCTAAAAATAGTTTTTTCGTATTCTAGAGGTCTCAAAACGTGTAGATCCGTCGAAAACTCGATATGTGATTTTCGGTATGATTCCAATACTTTCCCTATACATTGCCATGTATTGCAGGGAAAGTAATTAATCCAACTAAATTCAGTTTTTATACAATCCCTGAAATCTATGTCTTGCTATTTCTTTTGATCGGGTCAATGTAGTTTAAGACTTACGTAGGCTAGTATTTAAGTTTTCAGAAAATAATACACAAAAATATTTTTGCATAGAAAATAAATCGTTTTATTGCTTTTCAAAATATTCGCCTTTAGAATCAAATACATGTTTTTCATTCGAATAAACCAATTTTCAAAACAGTTATGTCATTCAGAAGTTGGTATATCAGAAAAGCATGTGATTTATAAGCTTCAACTGCTTCTTCTGGGCAGTTAAATCATTGAACACACATTTTATTTTTGATTGCTGGGAACAAGACAAAAAATCACTGGATGTTAAATCAAACAATGACTCATCAAATCGATTTTTTTCATGCTTATAATAAGTAATAGTTTGAAATGCAGCATGTGAGCTTGCATTTTCATGATGAAGAAAGATGAGATGTTTCTCATTATTTTTTCTGATTTGAGCAACTATTTCTGGCAAACAAATTGTCTTATACAATTTTACTGTTCGACGATCCTCCAAAGTAACTGTTTGGTATTACTTTTGTATGTGATATATATATATATATATATATATATATATATATATATATATATATATATATTAGTTTGAAAATCCAATGACAGAATAGAGAGAAGTTGCAACTCAAAAAACCCCAGTATTAAAAGATTCCTACCAAATAAAAATCTGATGTGGGCAGCACATGACTTTCCCTGCAAACTTATATCCACATTCTCTTTATTTTAATTAAATTTATTTCACTTTTAATTCAATTTTCTTTCTCATTCGGTAACCGGACTTATTTTCAAAGGTGGCGTAGAGAAAATACGAAAAGCTAAAATATCTCGAGAACGGCTAGTCCTAGTGTAATGGGGTTGGTCTTATTCTTTTCTTCGTTAAAAATTACGTATTAAACAAGCATTTAATGCATATATTTGAGCATACGTAGTTCTTTAGTTTAGATTTTGACGATTTTTGCGGGCCATTTTGCAAAAAAAGGCAGGTTATTTTTTCCCGAATCGTACCAAAATCTAATCAGCACCAGGGTGTCCCACAAGTGACTCATTTACCGAATTTTGTGAAATTCGGTTTATCAGTTTTTTATTTAGAGTGGATACAAACTTTTGCGGGCCATTTCGCAAAAAAAAAAGTGGCTTCTTTTATCCCTAATCGTACCCAAAACTAATCAGCACCAGACTCGCCCACAAGTGACTAACCTACCAAATTTTGTGAAATTCGGTCCATTAGTTTTTTAATTAGAGTGGATACAAAATCTGAACAAACAGACACACAGACACACACACAGACGTCACGCTAAAAATGGTTTTTTCGTATTCTAGAGGTCTCGAAACGTGTAGATCCGTCGAAAACTCGAGTTGCGATTTTCGACATGATTCCAATACTTTCCCTATACATTACCATGTATTGCAGGGAAAGTAAAAGTATCAAACAGAGAATCATCAATCAAGTGAAATATAAAAGCCAAACCACTAGTCATTAAGCTGAAGACAAACAACAAACATCAATGGAAAGGAATCGATAATAGAAAATGAAATGAAATCAAAGCATTACAGCTTTACACGTGGACAAGCCCTAGGTCGTGTGTGTGAGAGTATTACATATTAAATATATAAAACCAAACTCATCGGTTTTACAAAAAATCCGTGATAGAGATGGCCACTAATCTAAAACTGCCTACTGATTGGTCACTTGCAACTAAGCGGAAATTCGAATTTTTATGTTTACGTGCAATCTTTTTAAAATCCCTAGATATATTAAAAAAAAAATTCCCTAGATATATTTTTAAAAAATCCCTAGACATATTTTAAAATTAAACCACACTTTCCCCCACCTATAATTTAACCAATTTCATGCATATAGCGCCCCTTTCAAAATCGCATTACCATGGTAGGATTTGTAGACTTTTAATAGGAAGGGGGGTGCAGCCGTTTCAAGGGGGGGGAGGCATCAGTACCTGATGCTACCGGGATGGACTGATGCGTTCCTCACTTTATTGATTTCTCACCCATTTTTATTCGAATCTACTGTGATGCAGAAATAATGGGAGCGAAATCTGGCGTCAATGCTGGCAGAATCTGCTGAAAGTTCGAAAGTGTGTGTGTGTGTGTGGGGGGGGGGGGGGGATGAGTCGTGAGGAAAAGACCATCAAGCACCTTTCTTCTCCCCCCCTCAATATTAAAACGTAAAACACCAGGGGATGCTCAAAGCGTTTAGATATCACTTAAGAACTTCTGACACGAGGTGTTTAAATCGGGGTTAAGAATCGGATGTTGGATTAAATGCAAGAAAATCCATTCTGCTATTTGTTGGTACATCTACTGAAAGGAACACCGATGCCAGAATTATAAAAAATCTTTCGCCAACTCAAAGACTTCATTCGATAGCTAAAATAGTTTGCTGGATAAAATTAAGAAATTTTATTTTACTAATTGTGGGAAAATGTACTGCTTAATAGAAATATTTTAAAGTTCATTCTTTAATTCTATGATTTCTTACAGTGCCGTAGCCAGGTAGTGGCCAGAGGGGGCTGAACCCCCCTCCACTTAGGGGTATATTTAATCCCCCCCAATAAAAATATTCAATTTTTAATAGTGATATGAAATTTCATCTAATATATTGTTGCAAACGCCCAATGGTATTGGGCGCCTCCTCGTTCATCTGTCCCGGGGCGAAAAAAATACAGCGCATGACGTGAATCCAGGGTTGCCAGGATTTCCCAGTTTGAAAATAAAAAAAAAGGATTCCAGATTTGGCGATTTATTGCCAATTTAGCGACTTCAGGAATGTTCCAGAAACTTCTCGATAGAACGATTATTCTTCGAGATATAGAGATTTCCAGAAGTTTCTATGGAGATACTATGAAAAGGATTCACCAATCCGTTGCAATGGGAGTTGACGAATGAATGTGACACTAGCAACACTGGACTGTGATTTTTGTCAGTTTTTTTAAAAATAGTAGCAGCTGTTTTGTGAAATTACCTTCGTCAAAGTTTTGAGAATAATATTGCTTATTCTGTGAAATGAGTGGAATATTTAAGTGCTTTTTGATTGTGTTCCTGTTTACTTTGTGCTTGGGAATAAACGTGAGTTATATAGAAACTTGGACTTGTTCTTGTATTCTGCGTACACACCACCGATTCTACAGGATACTTTTCGTAACAATATCATCAAAAAACGATTAGAGAACTTTCCATAAATTACTTCGTTTTGTATAGTACAGAAAAAGTATTTAGTTTAGCTAAATATGTGTTTATAATAATGATCATCTATTTATTTACCCATTTAATCTAAAATTATATAAAAATTTTAAAATTTAAATTAAGTCAACAGTAATTGTGGTGCCTTTATTTAATTGCTGGATTAACTTTCATACTTACATCATAGAGTCAAAATCAACTGATAAGCAGTTATAGAATTAATATAAGTTAATCTGCATTAACTTTTATAAATCTTCTTTCGTTAACAATTTAGTAACTAGTTAGTGTTTATATTACAATCAATTGTAATTATTATAAATTAATAGTGAAGTTCAGTAACTATATGGACTCTCAAAATAATAAACTATTAACAAATACTCTTATGCAATTAATAATTAATATACAGTAATTTATACGGATTAAAAAAATCTGATGTGGGCAACACATGACTTTCCTTATATAATGTAATGAATTTACTACTTTTACAGTAAAAAAATAGGTTTTTCTTATAGTAGATACTAATATTCTATCCAAGACATTGAATTTTCGACAATTAGTCGTCATTTTCATTGATTTAGCGTCATTTTCATCCATTTGGCGAGATTTTCGTTAATTTTGCAACATTTCAAAAAGTCGCCAAGTTGGCGACATTCCGCCAAATTCGTCGCCAAAACCTCGCCAAGCGTTATGCACTACGAAATAAGTTATTCTTACAGCAGATAAATGACTATTGGCGTTCAAATACAAAAGTATTACTCAGAGTATCTTTTTTCATGCATGGAACGAGCTAGATCCACGAGAATGATGTCACCCAATTTATCGCATGGTATTCAAAAGTGAACATGTTTATCAATAAGAAATATATTTTTTTATTTTATATGACTTTTTGATATTTTTTTTTGAAAAATGTACAATATCTCGAGAACGGTTCGTGTTAGCGTTCTAAAATTTATGTCAATCGTTTTCTAATGAAAAATTACATAAGAAATGTCTATTTGCGTAACTTTATTATTGGTTTTGATTTTTTGACGATTTTTTCAAAATTTCATTCGAAAGTTTAGAGGGGTTCTGAACATTCGATTGCGTATAAAAACAATAGGCTTCCAGTGTTTACGGATTGTGACTTTTGTACCAAATTTGGTTCAAATCGGTCCATTCGTTCGTCAGTTATCGTCTCCACAGACCCACTGATACACACACACACACAGACATCACTTCAAAAATGCTTGATTCGTGATCAGGGATGCTTGAAACGTGCTCTCCTGTCGAAAACTCAAATTCGAATTTTCGACCCCGTCACAATACTTTCCTTATACATTATGTATATAAGGAAAGTAATATATAAAATTAACTAATAGAGTTCGCCGGTCCTAAATTATTAATAGAATTTGAAATACATAAACCAGAGTTAGAAATAAGGAGATATAACTCCAATGGATGAAACGTTTGTAAATGCCATGATGTTTTGAGAATTATATCTAGGTGTTGCTTGTGTTAGTAAAGTAGCTGCTACTTATAGTTGACGCAACAGAAAAGCGTATAGTATAGAATGGATTATATTTAGTATATGTAATTTTGATTATTCTTAAATTAAGAGTTCCCTAATTATGAGTATAATTAACCAGTTTTTACTTTCCTTATATACATAATGTATAAGGAAAGTATTGTGACGGGGTCGAAAATTCGAATTCGAGTTTTCGACGAGAGAGCACGTTTCAAGCATCCCTGATCACGAATCAAACATTTTTGAAATGATGTGTGTGTGTGTGTGTCAGTGAGTCTGTGGAGACGATAACTGACGAACGAATGGACCGATTCGAACGAAATTTGGTACAAAAATCACAATCCCTAAACACTGGAAGCCTATTGTTTTTATACGCAATCGAATGTTCAGAACCACCCTAAATTTTCGATGGCCTGACAGGGAATTGTGGAAACTGATATGGAACTGTTAGACTAACTTGCTCTGGGTCCATGCCTGAATACCGTAGAACACTTTTGAGACAAAATACAACTCCTATTTTGATCTCACCCGAGATAATCTTCGAAAACAACTGTTACAGATTCTTTGGAAGAAGAATGTCCATGCTGCAGTTTGTCCCAACAGGGATTTGAGGAATCTGATATGGAACTGTTAGACTAACTTTCTCAGAGTCCATGCCTGAATACCATAGAACAAACACCTTTGAGACAAAATGCAACTACAATTTCCATTTTACCCTGAACAATCTTCCAAAGCAACTGTTAAAGTTTCTTTGAATAAAAAATTTCCATGATGCAGTTTATCTCAAAATTTTTTATTAAATTTATGTATGAAGACTTTAATATGGATTTCCTAGCATTTGTATGTCTCAACAAGCTTCTTGGTTCAACTGTAGAGTTCAACTGTAGAGTTAGAGAAGGCGATGTTAGTTCCATCACAGCGGTAAGATTCAAAATTGCTCAAAATAGTTGGTAATACCTTCAAAATATGACGGTTAAAATCAGTTTAACTGTAAAAGATCAAATACTATCGTTAAAACCATGGAGGTAAATGTAAGGAGTTAAAACTCCATATTACGAAAATGCCAATATCGTTTGAGGCAATATAGGGTAATGCTGGGATAAGATATGTAGTAGTGAATTGTATACATTTCTTGAAAACCTTAAATATTTATTTTTATAAAATGGACAGTTTAAATCAACTATTAGCGCAATGCAAAGTAGAACTAAGAAAATAAAGAATATTACTACGTATTCAAAATTATTTTATTCTTCAATTTATTTTTATATCCATATATTCTTACTCTATCCTACGACTATGAAATAATATTGATTAATTATATTCATAATAAGGGAACCCCTAATTTAAAAATAATTAAAAATACATGTACTAAATATTAAACCTTTCTGCCGTGTCAATTAACAATAGCAGCTATTTTACTAACACTAAAGACACCTAGATATAATTGTCAAATCATTATGGCATTTTCAAGCGTTTCATCCATAGGAGCTTTAACTTCTTTCTAATTCCATGGTTAAAACTGTATAACTGTGGAATGTCAAATATCACCGTTATAAACCGTATAACTGTCAAGCGTCAAATATCATAGTTTAAATCTGGATAACTGAATTGCCCAATATCAACGTTAAAAATCTGATATGGGCAACACATGACTTTCCTTATATAATGCAATGAATTTACTACTTTTACAGTTAAAAAAAATGTTACTCTTATAGTAGATACTTATATTCTTTCCAAGTTATTGAATTTTCGTCAATTAGTCGTCATTTTCATTGATTTAGCGTCATTTTAATCAATTTGGCGAAATTTTTGTTAATTTGGCAACAATTAAAAATGTCGCCAAGTTGGCGACATTCCGCCAAATTTGTCGCCAAAATCTCGCGAAGCGTTATGGACGGAGAATTAAGTTATTCTTACAGCAGATAAATGACTATTGGCGTTCAAATACAAAAGTATTACTCAACGTATCTTTTTTCATGAATGGAACGAGCTAGATCCACGAGAATGATATCACCCAATTTATCGCATGGTATTACATATGAAAAGTGAGCATGTTTCTCAATAGGAAATATTTTTTTTTTATTTTATATAACATTTTGATAATTTTTTTTTTTTAAATGTGCAATATCTCGAGAACGGTTCATGTTAGCGTTCTAAAATTTATGTCAATCGTTTTCTAATGAAAAATTACATAAGAAATGTCTATTTGCGTAACTTTATTAGTGGTTTTGATTTGTTGACGATTTTTTCAAAATTTCACTCGAAAATTTCGGGGGGGTTCTGAACATTCGATTGCGTATAAAAACAATAGGCTTCCAGTGTTTACGGATTGTGATTTTTGTACCAAATTTCGTTCGAATCGGTCCATTCGTTCGTCAGTTATCGTCTCCACAGACTCTCTCTCTCTCTCTCTCTCACACACACACACACACACACACACACACACACACACACAGACATCACTTCAAAAATGATTCGTGATCAAAATTGATTCGTGATCAGGGATGCTTAAAACGTGCTCTCCCGTCGAAAACTCGAATTCGAATTTTCGACCCTGTCACAATACTTTCCTTATACATTATGTATATAAGGAAAGTAAAAACGATATAATTGTGAAACGTCAAGTGTCACCGTTAAATACTGTATATATGAATGTGAAACGCTAAACATTACTGTTAAAAAACTGTACAGAAACGTCAAACATCACCGTTAAAAACCGTACAACTGTGGAACGCCAAATACCACATTTAAAAATTCTCTGCTTCAGTTATGAAAGAAAATCAATTGCTAGAAACTGTTGTAAACATAAAATAACACAGCTCTCCCTCGTATTCCACTTTACCCTTACCTGAGCTTCCTCTGGGCCCGAGTCGATTTTTGCACAAATTAGGGCAGCGGGCAGTGCACGAAACAGAATAGGAAATGGAAAAGTCTGAATTGGAAGTGGCACGCGAACTGTGAATTAATGGATAGCGCCATATCTGCAAACAGAGGGGAAGCAATACTTTATTACACATCATGCCAATTAGTACACCTCGAAAACTGGTGACACTTTCAAAAATGCGAGTTTTTATTGGACACGACAGTGATTGAGCACAAGCGCGACATGCAAGTGTACGACATACAAATTGCATACATGCATAAAGAATGGCAGCTTTAATCATGCAGGAAAAAATCTGATGTGGGTACCACATGACTTTCCTTGCAGACTTATATCCACGGTCTCTTTATTTTATTTAAATTTAATAACTTCACTTTTAATTCAATTTTCGTTCTCATTTGGTAACTGGACTTATTTTCAAAGGTGGCGTAGAGAAAATAAGAAAAAACTAAAATATCTTGAGAACGGCTAGTTCTAATGTAATTGGGTTGGTCTTATTCTTTTCTGCGTTAAAAATTACGTATAAAACAAGCATTTATTGGATATATTTGAGCATACGTAGTTTTTTTATTTTAGATTTTGAAGATTTTTGCGGGCCATATTGCAAAAAAAAGGCGGGCTCTTTTATCCTGAATCGTCCCCAAAACTAATCAGCACCAGATTCGCCCACAAGTGACTTACCTACCACATTTTATGAAATTCGGTCCATTAGTTTTTAGTTAGAGTGGATACAAAATCTGCACAGATAGACAGACACACACACAGACGTCACGCTAAAAATGGTTTTATCGTATTCTAGAGGTTCCGAAACGTGTAGATCCGTCGAAAATTCAAGTTGCGATCTTCGGTATGATTCCAATTCTTTCCCTATACATTACCATGTATTGCAGGGAAAGTAAAAATAAGGAGATAAAACTTCATATTAAGAAAACGCCAATATCGTTTGAGCCAATAATTCCAGTCTGGGATAAAATTAGTTGCCCTGCATTGCATGCATTTCTATGGCGAAAGGCCTAAAATATTTATTTAAACTGTCCATTTTGTAAAAATAAATTATGAGCACAATGCAAAGTAGAACTAGAACAATAAATAATATTCATACGTATTCAAAATTAGTTTACCTTTCAATTTATTTTTATCCCCATATATCCTGTACTCTATCGTACAATTATGAATAAATACTGGTTAATTGTACTCCTAATTAAGGAACCACCAATTTAAAAATAATCAAAAATACATATAATATATACTACGCCTTTCTGTTGAATCCACTAACAATAGCAGCTACTTTACTAACACTAGCGAAATCTAGATATAATTCACGAAGCATTATGGCATTTTCAAGCGTTTCATCCAGAGGAGTTTTATCTCCTTCTTTCTAACTCCATGGCTTTCATACTTTTCGTTTTTGCTTTTCTAACAATATGCAAATGTTACAAAAAATAACAAATGTAAAACAAATGTTACAATTGTGATAAACATATTACAGAAATAGTTGTTCTACATGTACTTTTGTATGTAAAAAGACACAGCATAATTTACAGAATTTTAAAAAAGTGCAGTTTTAAAATATGCAATCTGCTTGGTTGTGAGTTCGGGTCCCATCTGAAGACATGGATGTTGTGTTGTTGAGCGTAGTGTGTTCCGCCCCCACTGGTAAGCCGGGGCAACGTCTTGGGACGGCTAAAGGGTGCACGATTTATGGCCGATGTATAGGCGAACGATTGTATGTATCAAGTGTCTGGCCTTTAAAAATTAAATCTAAAATGAAAAAATAAATAAATAATAGGAAATATGAATCCTACATAATAAAAGAAGCTGTCTTAAAGAAGACGAAATTCCAAAAATATTTTTAGTTATTTCATTTTGAAGTTCGATTTTTGAACGAAATTTTGCACAAATAGGTTCTTGGCGTCATCGGACAGAGCGAAGAAAGTTACTTCTAACGATTTTTGAACAGAATTCGTAGGATAATTCCTTCACATTTATTTTTTTTAAATACATCGAAATATGTATTTATTATTTTCTAATTTGACCGCATACGATAAAATATTAGCACAATTCTATAGTTTTGACATACACACTTCCTTCCTTTCGAACAATTTATCCATACACCAAATTTGAAGTCTCTATCTCATTGCAAAACATGCTTTTCTATCATTTTACTTTTCGAACGTTTTGCCGTAGAGCATCCCCTCTACAGAACATTTTCGGAAAATTCGATTTTTCTAGAGGTTTTTATCGAACGATCGGATCAACTCGTGTACCAAATTGCAAGTCTCTAGCTATTCGTGAAGTGCCTACACAAAGAGTGACAGAGAGACAGATGGACACTTGGCAATTAGTATAGATTCCTACTTCCCCTGCGATAACCCTTTTTCGGTAATGGGAAGAACACAAACTCAAGTCGAAAATAATAAGAACTTTTTTTTCTTCGGTAGAAACGAAGGATGTGAGAAAGAAAGACAAATTTGACGATAGGAAGTTCAAAATAACTGTAAAAAATGTCTACATAAAAGTACAATTTTTTTCATATTTAGAAAAAAAATAAGGATTGTAGGTTTCCTGTGACAAATTTTTAAGATAGTATCTCGAGAAATTTAAGGATAGCGACAAATTGAATATGAACAACACGGAGAATTCTTGGATAATGCGAAATAAACCATTTTTATTTTTTAAAAATCTGTAAAATTAAAAAAAAAAATGTCTTTGCGGAAAAGATTTTTTGGAAGTGGACCTGCAATATATTTAATTTCAGTTTTAAAAAAAATCGAAATATTTACTTGAAATTTGAAGGCACAGAAATGAATTAAAAGGGGGGGGGTGCAAATCCTTGTAAAGAGCCTTGCTTCCCCAACCGGGAATCGAACCCTGGATCTCCGAACTGGCCAGCTGATGCTCTACCGTTGAGCTACTGGGACGAAATTGCAAGCTCTTATCATCGAAGTGGACTCTGCATATTATTACATACAATACAGATATATGCAATTCACTTTTTAACAGTTAAAATTCCTCTTGAATGTTATTTGAGGGATAAACATTAATACACCCCCCCATCACATCCGGCCGTCCAAATAGTTGCTCCTAGTCCCTTGGACGAGTCGGACGGTCTGGGTCTTCAACACCCCCCATCACGTGATTCTGCGGGCAGTGCCGAACATAAGCGACAGCGGAATTGAATGTCAAAAACTAACGTCCTCTATTTGTTCCAAGCTTATTTACAGGAAAACGCTAAAAGTTTCTTTAATAGAAGCCGCCGCCTATGAGATGAAATGAAAATGGTCACGTGATCACGATAAATAATGTCGGAAAAGATCTTTTTAGCTTTCAGCTGAAGGCTCGAAATGAGTTTTTATTCATTATGTGCGTGACTTATTCAGAGTAGAGCTGTTAATGTATCTGCGCATGCGCGGAGTTTCTTAGTAGGGATTTTTCAAGGGAGAAATATCGGAAAATTCATAAAGGGATTTTCCTTTCTAAATTCGTATTGAAAGTCGTTTAAGAGTTTCCAAAGATAATAAAAGAAATCCTTGTTAACAGTTAGGATTCTAATTAAGAAACTTGGAGAAAATGTTAAATTTCCATAGACAATTCCGGGTAGATTTTTAACCCTATCGCTACATTTTCCCTTTAAATATTGTATATAATTTATAGGGAAATCAAATAATTATAAAAGTATCCATAATCTTACTTAACAAAGGAAGATGTGTGTCTGTGCAGTCTCTAGTGAAAAATCTGATCGTCTTACGACCATGAAATTTAGTACATAGGTACTTCAGGACCCGAATAGGTTCACCTCGGCGTTACCATCATTATTATTATTTTTAATTTCGAATTATTTATTTTACAGGCTCGAATTGTTTTCCCTTTTTTTTTTGCGATAGCTACAAACTCAATAAAACGCGTGGAGAAAAATGTGACTCGAATTTCATTCGAGGCACGATGGTAAGATCATAGACAAGCGTCTCGGTCGCGAAATCGGGAATTTCAGACGGATGGCGCTTTCCATTTATTAGGGTGCATGTGGATTTCCGCGGAATCGCCTGTTTTATGAGCGGTTGAATGTGCGGCCAGTTGTGATTGTCATATTTTTTGTTTTTGAGGAGGATAAGTGAGATTTGATTCGTGTAATTTCCGGATTGAAACCATTTTCAAATTATGTTCAAATGTATTCTTAAGCAGCGGGTGCGTATTTAATTATTTATCCGTGGTGACGCTTATTTAGAACCAGGGCTACGGTTAGAATTCAATGCACTTACGGAAAGCCAATCTCAATCACGTTTGGTGCCAATTTTGACGACGATTTGGCGATCTTGAAGAAAAATTTGGCGTAATTTTGCCACAAGAGACCACATTTTTATACCAGATCAATTACATTAGGACCCAAGACAATGTGGACACGTAAAATGTACCATTATGTACAATTTTAATTACCTGATTAAAACAATCACCTGGTAACGTGACAGTGACAACTAAATTTTCAGACCGCTGCCAACTTATCGTCTGCGTTCAACGACCAGGTTGTGGTTATTTGAACGATTTAAAAGTGTATAATAGTTCTATTCGCATGATAGATTGAATTTACAATCAAGAAATTCAGTTTTTGGAAAATACGGGAAATGATTCTGAATATAATATATAAAAAAATTAGTAATTTGGCGACGTCTTCCAAAAAAAAACGTCAAAGTTAACGCATTTATCGCCAAAGTTTTGAAAATAATTTTACCCATAGACATATAAAAAAGAACGGTGAACTTTGACCTCAATCATCTCAATCCATAGTATGAATTTCAAAATTAGGGCTTCGCCATGTTCGTTAGCCATGTTCGCCAACAGCGTTAGCAACAGACGTGTACGTAGTTCAAACTGTAAGCAAATGTATTTAAATTTACGGCACGGACGCTCAGCTCTACCCCCTTATGTTTCAATTAAAACACTCGTTAAAAAAATTATATGCGTCGTAACTGTTTAATTAGATAAAATGATATAACTAATAAATAGCCGGCCTTTGATTTGACTCGCACATATGAAGTATGCGAGCTGTGAAAGATTTCGAATTGAAATTTAATTTAACAAATAATTATGAAATTAGAAGTATAAAAAAAATTATCTTCAATACTAGAAGGCATATCCGTGATATAACGGAACTAAAAATCTGATGTAGGCAGCACATAACTTTCCCTGCAGATTTATATACACATTCTCTCTATTTTAATTAAATTTAATTCACTATTAATTCAATTTTCGTTCTCATTTGGTAACTGGACTCACTTTCAAATGTGGCTTAGAGAAAAAACGAAAATATCTCAAGAACGGCTAGTCCTATTGTAACGGGGTTGGTCTTATTCTTTTCTTCGTTAAAAATTACGTATAAAACAAGCATTTAATGGCTATATTTGAGCATACGTAGTTTTTTATTTTAGATTTTGTCGATTTTTGCGGGCCATTTTACAAAAAAAAAAAGGCAGGTTATTTTTTTCCGAATCGTACCAAAATCTAATCAGCACCAGGGTGAACCACAAGCGACTTATCTACCAAATTTTGTTAAATTCGGTCCATTAGATTTTCAGATAGAGTTGATACAAGCTTTTGCGGGCCATTTCGCAAAAAAAAGGCGGGTTCTTTTATCCCGAATCGTACCCAAAACTAATCAGAACCAGATTTGCCCACAAGTGACTTACCTACCCAATTTTATGAAATTTGGTCCATTAGTTTTTTAGTTAGAGTGGATACAATATCTGCACAGACAGACACACAGACACACACACAGACGTTACGCTAAAAAATAGTTTTTTCGTATTCTAGAGGTATCGAAACGTGTAGATCCGTCGAAAACTCGAGTTGCGATTTTCGGCATGATTCCAATACTTTCCCTATACATTATCATGTATTGCAGGGAAAGTAAAAATTTGCAAAGCATTGCCTCCTATTTAGCATTATTTTTATCAATTTGGTGACATTTTTATCAATTTGGGCAATATTTAAAGAAGTCGTCAAAATTGCGACATCCCGCCAAATTCTTCGCCAAGCATTACGGAAGGGCGGAGAAATAGGTTATTTGATATAGTAGTTTGTTATGTCATTTCCAAGATATTGAACTTTCATCAATTAGTCGTCATTTTCATTGATTTAGCGTCAGTTTTATCAATTTGGCGACATTTAGGTCAATTTAGCAGCATTTAAAAAGACTCGTCAAGTTTGCGATATGCTGCCAAAATTAGTCGCAAGAATTTCGCTAATCGTTACAGACGGAGAAATAGGTTATTCTTACAGTAGATTCTTATATATTTTTTCCCCTAAGATATTGAATTTTCATTAATTAGTCGTGATTTTTACCAATTTGGCTACATTTTTATCAATTTGGCGACATTTTCGTCAATTTGGCAACATTTAAAAAATCTCGCCAAGTTGGCGATATTCTGCCAATTTCGACACCAAAATTTCGCCAAGCGTACTCACAGATAAACAGACAGATATATCAAGGTGTTTATATTATAAATTTGAGAATCCAGATACAAAATAGGCTATAAGTTTTTATAATTTGAATATTACATTAAACAAATTAAGAATACAGGAAAACAATAACATCAAAGTAGCACATTTAAAGTGCAAAAAAGTATTTAATGCACAGGAACACGTTTACATACATATATCACAATGCAGGCAAGTGCACACGCTTTTAACAGCTGTTTAAAAGTGGTTGTTCATTTTCATGATAACTTCTCGGTAGTAGTAGGCAAAAAAAAAAAGGGCACAATTCTTCGAATCAGGCAGTAAATAACAATAAAAAACGCGAATCCTCATCAAGCTAGATAAACAAAATACCTCCATTTAATCTTCATTTCCCGGAACTTCATTTATTTCCGAGGAATTATTTAAAAAAATAACATTTACTATTTGAAATGGCATTTCTCTGATTTCTGCTATAAGAAGAAACAAGCCATTGTTCGGATGAAATAAACGAGCAATTTGACCGGTTGAGGTCAGTCATCTCGGAACTTATTATTTTGAAAATAACAGAGTTGGTGGGTGTTTATAAATTCTTTCTGTCTGAGATGGAACGTAAAACACGAGCTCAATCTGGAATATCTAGAAAACAACACGCAATCATTATAATGGTTATACGTAATGATAGTTTTATTCTATCTACTAAACTAGAAAAATAGGGATTTTTTGGAAGGTTTAAATTGCATAAAGTAATAGGATGTATTTATGTTAAAAAACAACAACATGAAAGCTGTTTATTTGTCTGTTCTGTATATTTAAATCCACAATTTTAGAATAATTTCTTTTTTTTTTTCAAATTTAGTATGGCTATTTATTTTCTGCTTCACTGCGTGTAACCCCGTCCGTATTTCGAGTTTAAACTACCTGGAGTTGTTGAGATATTACAAAAAATAAAAAATAAAAAGAATAAATAAATAAAACAAAAATAAGCCTCCCATAGTAACCGCATTATGCAGACGATAATGTTCTAACATTTATTTGAAATAACATTTATTTGAAAATTAAATCATGTTGCTGACCAATGGAACAAAATTAAAAAAATTAAATGTGTTTATACCGCAGACGATTTTCATTCAATTTTTATTTTGGTTAAAAATGTTCAAATTTATATACTTTCTATTGTGTTTAACAGATTATTGTAACAGTATAAAAATTGTACGGATTCTTTTACACTTTTAACGTCGTTCCGGCCGCCCAACTTGCTGCTCCATGTCTTCGGACTAGTCGGACGGCATGGGCTTTCCACACTTTTAACGTCTTTTTTTACTTTCCCTGCAATACATGGTAATGTATAGGGAAAGTATTGGAATCATGCCGAAAATCGCAACTCCAGTTTTCGACGGATCTGCACGTTTCGAGAGCTCTAGAATACGAAAAAACTATTTTTAGCGCGACGTCTGTATGTCTGTCTGTGCAATGTATGTATCCACTCTAACTCAAAAACTAATGGACCGAATTTCATAAAATTTGGTAGGTAAGACCGTCGGGTGTGACCCTGATGCTGATTAGTTTTTGGTACAATTCGGAAAAAAAGAACCCGCCTTTTTTTGCGAAATGGCCCGCAAGAATTTCATGTATCCGCTCTAGCTGAAATACTAACTGAGCAAATTTCACAAAATTTGGTAGATAAATCACATGTGGGATACTCTGGTGCTGATTAGATTTTGGTACGATTCGGAAAAGAACAACCTGCCTTTTTTTTACGAAATGGCCCGCAAAAATCGCCACTATTTAAAAAAAAAGACTACGTATGTTCAAATGTATCAATTAAATGCTTGTTTTATATGCCTGTTATTTATTTTTGACGATGAAAAGAATAAGAACAACTTTATTACTCTAGCACTAGCCGTTCTCGAGATATTTGAGACTTTTCACATTTTTGTTATGCCGCCTTTGGAAAAATATCCAATTATCAAATAAAAGCAGAAATTGCATTAAAAATGCAAAAATTTAGTATTATTTTGTGCAATTAAACTCAATGAGTTCTTAAGGAAATGCGGAAAAAATGAATTTGAGTCTGCAGAGAAAGTCATGTGCTGCCCACATCTGATTTTTTTGTTTTGGAAACGTATGGGCAAAATGGTCCGCGTGACGTCACGTGCGCATGCTCTACAGGCAAAATGCTGTTCTATTCAGGAATGCTAAAGTACACAACAGTTGTATACTCGGGAATTTAATGTACAGAATGTTCAAAACCGTCGGTAACAATAAACATTTGAATTCGAAAAATAATATTACTCTGCACATTGACGAGCATTTCAGGTTAGAGATATATTCAGGTCCATGATACATTTCTGATGGGTACTTTCTGCCTCCCATGTACGTGTTTAGTTCGTTTCTGGTGTCGATTCTTACTATAATTCAATGCTCTAAGTTTAAACCTTTGCAATTGACTTTTATTAACACTTTACAACAAAGTTGAAAAGTTTTTATGACTTTGTTCATTCTGTCTGTCTGTCCGTTAGCATGATAACTGCCTTAAAAATGCCTTAATCAAAATGAAATTTTAGTATGTTGTTCAGACGGTCTGTGGGACCTATGGGAATATAAATAAATAATATCACCCAATTAGATTTGGATTGAACCCGGGTTGAAAAAATGAAATACATTGAACCCTATAGGACCTAATTTTTCAAACGTTTTTTAAGCGGATTTAAAATGCACAAATTGCTTCGAAAGTTTTAAGAAATATTCAAATTATCCCATAAAATATATAAGAAAAATTTCAGCAAAATATATTCAGAAGTTTAAAAAAAAAAAAAATTAAAATAATAATTACACCTTTTATATGAAGCGATCACGTGACCATTATATGAAAAAATCACGTGACCCACTTCAAAATAAAATATGGCATCCATCTTGTATCAAAATCGTGATTTTTAAAGTTCTTTTTAATTCATATTTAGTGTTGTATCCGTCCTAAAACCGCTTTATTTTTGCTTAAATTCTGTTGTTGAAACCCAGACCGTCCGACCTACCAGAAAGGTGTAAGGTAACTGTATGGACGGTCGGGAAGTGCCACCAAATTTAGACCGGAACCCAGTGGGGGAGGCATTCACAGGGACCGTACCCTCCTTCTCCTACCACCAACCTCTCGGAAGGACTTTCGGAAACAACGCAATTACAATATATTTGAGTTTAAATGCTCATCCAAATTTGATTATTTCTACAACGAAGCCTACTTTTTACTTATGGAAAATGTAAACAGTAAAATATGTAGAATGAGTTGCATAAGACTTGTAGCATTTCTTTAACGCAAAATTATTTAGCTCATGGAGTCTGCAATATAGCTGATATGAATGAAATATTCATTGATTTTAGAGAGAGAAGGACGATTTTTTTTGATGAAGTTTTAAGCATAGAGTTTAATTACTTGTAGATCCATGGTACAAGTTAGTTTTTAAATAAAATACATTATTATAGTACTGTAATGAATGAAATGAACGAAAAAATGTTTATGAATGAAATTCTGCTTTTATAGAGAGAGCCAGGCGTGTTATATTTCGATGACGTCATTTGAATGAATTTCAGTTGTTTTCGATGAAGTTTTCAAATATAATAAATTATTGTCGTATTATGATAATTTTAAAAATATTGCCGAGGAATATATCGCATTTTAGAGATGTTTAAACCAGGCAATTTATATTTCAATGCCGTCATTTGAATGAAGTTCATTTTTTTTTTTATGAAGTTTTAAGTTTTCAAATATAATAAATTAATGTAGTAGGGTGATAATTTTTAAAATATTTCCAAGGAATGTATCACATTTTAGAGATGTTTAAATAAAATTGCATTGAAGTTGGAAAGTATTTCATAATCAATGCTTTATGCATGATTTATCTTTCTTGTTTTGTCTATCTCACTTAAAACGGATATTATGTTTCTATCCGTTCCCGAATTATAGCTAAAAGAATGTTGGAACAGAAACTCGGCGATTTATAAATTTACTCATTAGACAACGTTCTACAACTTCGTAATTAACATTTTTATTCTATCTCACGTTGTGCTAGCTTTTAAATTCTCCACTAGGGGCGCTGTAATCAATTTTATTCGATTGGTAATGATCACTTTACTGTAGATAGACCTAACGTGTACATTCGCGAACCTTTCCTTACAAAGTTATTGGGGTGTTTAGGGGCCATCTTACAAACACTTTTATAGGGAATTACTTTTTTTAAAGGATTTTTTTAAAGAACATGATGTAGAACGTTATTAGAATTTATATAATATCACGAGCAATGCCTGGAACACCGTATAATAATTTCAATAAAATTAATTTACCATTACTTATTATGCTGAACTTCAACAGATAGAAGACAGAAACTCCACTTACCTAAAAAGAAAAAGAAAATGAATATAATATTAATGAAAATTAAAATTGAAAAAAAAATAGACAATGTAAAAGTAACAAAGAAAAAGTAAAATATAATATAAAGTACATAATTAGCCACCTTTCCATGTGACACTTAAAAGTTCTGAATTTTAAAAACGTTTTCAAATTAATAAAATCGTATTTTGTTAACATAGAAATTACGGTATGTAAAACAATATTTCATCTCCTATATGATGTTTCATTTTCATATGCTTTAATCTAAAAATCCTTCATTAATACAAATATTTTCAATAGTTCGATCAGAAGAACTGTTAGCAGACGATTTTGGTTACAGAAAAAAAAAAAAAAAAAAAAGAAAAAAAAAAAAAAAAAAAAAAAAAAAAAAAAATTAAAAAAATTAAATCTCGTCTGTTATAAATATAAATTAAACTATCTCAACGAATGATTGTACACCAATAGAACTTAAACAGAACTTAATTAAATGAAATTAATAATTTTGTTTCTAAGCATGGAGGTATAAAAACGAATTTTGTGTGTATGTAGATAGTCAAAAAAATGTTGGAACAAAAAATTGTGAGATTTTTATATATTTCGAACATTTTTCCAATTTAAAAATTCAGAATACGAATATTTGAACCATGGAGTTCGAGAGACTTGCTTCCCGCTTTATCCCCAAAATCACGTTTTAAGCAATACAATTAATGTAAACTTTGTTTACAGAAAGATTGGTTGGGGCTTTATTGTATGATCCATAAATTCGGAGAGTTGGTTCCTTTCCTTCCAAGGTATGAGCAGAAATTGAAAACTTGAGATAAAAAGTTTGAGGTATTAAATTCGTTAAACTGGTTTTGTCAGAGGGTCTAGGGGAGCGTAAATTAATTGCATCATGTTAGGGGTTGTTGTTGTTGTTGAGATCCAGACCGTCCGACCTACCAGAAAGGTGTAAGGTAACTGTTTGGACGGCCGGGAAGTGCCACCCAATTTAGACCGGAACCTAGTGGGGGAGGCATCCACAGTCATGTTAGGGGTTGGAATAGTATGCATGTTTTGATAGGGAATTGTATAAGAAATAGTAATATAGAAGGGTATATGGCTTGCATGTGTCTGTGGATATTAAAAGTGGTTAGGAAACTAATTTATGTCCGCCGGTTCCTGTTTCCCGTGCATGGCTGTAGTGTACTTGGACGAGTGTAGCGTACGATGCGCGTAGACCATGGAGTTTCAGAGAAGGAGAGAAAGCTCCTATGGATGAAACGCTTGAAAACGCCATAACGCTTTGAGAAGTATATCTAGGTGTTGATAGTATAAAGAAAGCACATTTTGTTTTTATTTGACACAATAGAGAGCATAGCATTGAGTATATGTTTTTTTTAATTATTTTTACATTAAGTTTCCCCTAATTATCGGTATAATTAATCAGTATTTTGTCACAGTTGTAGGACGGAGTTTAGAATATAGGGAGATAAAGCTAAATTAAAAGGTAAAATAATTTCGAATACGTAGGAATATTCCTTATTGTATCAGTTCTAATTTGCAGAGCGATTCTAATTTATTTCTACAAAACTGACAGTTTAAATAAATATTTTAAGCCTTTCACCATAGAAATACATACAATACAGGGGGCGCTTATCTTATCGCAGCGTCACCTAAATTATTGGTCTATATTGATATTGGCATTTTCTCAGTATGGAGTTTTAATTCCTTAATCTCCACTGTTTCCTGTTTCTCATGTATAGTCGTAGTATACTTGGACGGCAAAATCCGCACGAAGCGCGTGGATTTTTCTGGTAATTAATAAATTGATAATTTATTTATTAAAACAACAGCGACAAAAATGGAAATAAACTATTCCTTTCTCTTTTATTCTATACAAGGGTTCCTTATTATCATCCAAAAACTAAGGTTATTTTAACAGCCAAAGACAACAGACTATCCATTAAATTCACTTTATTTTCCAATAATTCTTTTCAAGTACCGTTTTTCACGTACCTACTTACTCTCAGATAAATTAAGTCCACAGATCGTCTGGTAATCGCTTGGAGGTTTTCAAACATAACTACTGAGTACACCACGACAAGAGGCAGGTGCAAGCCAACAACGTATTACCACCGTGCAAATATCCCTGCCAAACGATTTCAAAACACTAACAGGTGATTTTTGGGAAGCGAAGCGATCACGGAAACGTTCAATTTCTGGATTGTTTGTCGTGTTTAATATCGTCTGCTACGTGTTAAAAGATGAGTTGTAGAGAATTGATTAACGCTCAGAAGAGCACGAAGAAAATAGACAGGGTGTAGTAAAAAATAAATAAAATTGTGCAATTTCTGATGAACGTGGCATAACATAAATACGTTTTATTATTTTCTTGTATTGAGCAGAGGGCCGTTTTTGATTATAAATGTAGGTAAATGCTGGGGACGCTCGAAAGCTTTGGAGGGTGGGGGTGGTGCATCCTCTGTGCTCCATGTACCTGACATCTATATAAATGAAATTGAAAATCTGTCTGTTTATTTGTGTGTTTGTCTCATCATCACGGGAGAACGGATGCACCGAATTTGATGACATTTTTTGGGGTAGACTTGGAATAACTCCACTTAAAATTTAAATTTCTAAGACGAGGGTTTGTCTAGATATTAATTAAAAACTCACAATTAAACCTTCCACAGAGATATCATTATGCAGACGATATTTTTTCCACCAATGTATTTGAGGGCGCGGTAGCGCATTAGTTAGCGCGCTGGAGTTGCACTCGGTAGGCCCGGGTTCGAATCCAGCCACTGCAAAAACTGCCGCCGTGTTCACGCGGAGTACGATCACGTTAAACATGTGGGTCCGTAAGTCCTTCCGAGAGGTTGGTGGTAGGAGAAGGAGGGTACGGTCCCTGTGGATGCCTCCCCCACTGGGTTCCGGTCTAAATTGGGTGGCACTTCCCGGCCGTCCAAACAGTTGCCTTACACCTTTCTGGTAGGTCGGACGGTCTGGGTCTCAACCAATGTATTTGAAGAAAATTATATCATGTCCCTTAGCAATGGATTTAAATCCAATATGTTTATGCAGCAGACGATTTTTATTAACTTTCTTCCGATTTAAATAAATAAAGACATGTATATAAAATAAATTACATCGATGTTGCATTTTTTACTGGATTATATCAATTAAGGTCTTCAGGTTTAAACACATTATTATTATTGATATTTTCCGAGATTATTGATTCGGTGATTATTGTTATTTTGACAAAGATTTTAGAAACTCATGTGTTGTAATACGGGTAATACGGACCTTCCCGGCCGTCCAATTAGCTGCTCTTAGTCCCCTGGACGAGTCGGACGGTCTGGGTCTTCTACGGGTAATACGGAGATTATTGATATTTTAAATGTATTATGTCATGTGTTTAATTTTGGCAAAAATTTTTGAAGTTCATATTGTAATACGGGTAATCTTCTAACACCCGGACATATCTTCTAATCTACGACAATATAAGTAGGTATATATTTCCATACAAATTTAGCGCTTTCGTTTTGACATATATTGGAATCAATTGCAGCCTTCAGGTTTAAAGATTACGGGATTATTGATGTTTTCAATTTATTACGTCATCTGTTTTATTTTGGCAAAGATTTTAGAAACTCATATGTTTTAGTACGCGTAATCTTCTACTAATACATGGGTATATCTTCTAATATTCGCGAATATAAGTAGTACGGGTCCCATACAATTTTAGCGTTTTTATTTTGCATATATTGATTCAATTTCATATTTTTTGTAAATGTGTTTACAAACGGAACTAGGATGTTTTATTCTTCAGATCTGCCGATAAAGATAATTTTGTATAGCGAGAACAGATGATTTTTAAACTTATTTTTAGGAACATTAAATTAAATATATTAATAGAATATTTTGATTAACAATGTCATTTAGTATACTATAGGAATTTGCACGATTGTGAATTTTAAGCTTTTGTATATTATATACTCAGTACGAGGAACGGGTATACTGCTGTGCTATAAAATTCTGAGGGTGTGCCCTAGATTTATCTCCCGCCAAGGGGCCTCGGCAGATTGGACCTGGGTGTAGTTCAAATGAAATGCTTACAGAAATCAAACTTTATATTTGCTTATTTAAATATAGGAGAGGGTTTTAGAATATGTAATCTCAATAAAAAGCAATAGGGTTCTGTACTTAATAATAATTTTTATGATAATCGTACCAAATTACGTCACAGAAATTTATACGTGGAGCTATGGTCATATGACAATGCGACGTTGCAACAATGACGTAAAATTGACGAAACTGAGTAACGAACGATATGTTGTTGAGACCCAGACCGTCCGACCTACCAGAAAGGATAACGATATGTGGAGATACAAATACAACGTCACAATATATAAGCCAAAAATGTCACTAAATTAAAAAGTAACAGTGTTGTTGTTACATCACAAAAAGAAGACGTTGTGACGAGAAGGATATGTGTCGATGAGACGTTACAGCAACGTTGTAAAGGAAACGAAACTGATGTGATCAGACAGTACAACAATATCACACACGTGACGTAAAAATTGGTGACAACATTGCAGGGTAGAGACGTTGCTTTTACATCAAAAATGTGATGTGACGTTACAGTAATGCTGTAAAAGTGACGATATGATCAATATGAGTAGGCAGAGTTTGCTGCGCTGCTTATCACAAGAGCGATGACATTGTTAAAGATGAATGTGTGTCAATTGCGGCGTTGCCACAAAATCATAAAAGTAACGACACCGAGGAACGATTAATATGTGAAAATGTAATGTTCTAATAATGTCACAAAATGACATTAAAAATATAGTCACAAAATTCTAAATTAACAATGTCGCAACGTAGTCACAAAATGGTCACGGATGCAATGCGACGGAAATGTGAATATGCAACGTTTTTGCAACGTTTGCGTGCAGTATGGGTATACACGCTACTCCAGAGAATGTAAACTTTTTGAGAATATTATAAACTAGATTTTTCTTCAAAGTACATAAAATAATGAGAAACTGAATATACTGATGCACTCCAAATATAGCTTAAATTATGATTCTGAAGTTCCGTAACAACTGGCTAGTAGATTTCACATTTTTACTAGCCACGCTCGACTTATTATTAGCCAATGATTTAAGAAATCACTATAAATGCAACAATATAAATTATAAAACTTTTACTGATGAAACGAAATAATTAAAATAATATTCAATTCCATATTCAATAATTCAATATTCAATTCTATATTCAATAATTCAATATTCAATTCTATATTCAATAATTCAATATTCAATTCTATATTCAATAATTCAATATTCAATTCTATATTCAATAATTCAATAATTCAATTCTATATTCAATAATTCAATATTCAATAATTCAATATTCAATTCTATATTCAATAATTCAATATTCGATTCTATATTCAATAATTCAATTCTATATTCAATAATTCAATATTCAATAATTCAATATTCAATTCTATATTCAATAATTCAATATTCGATTCTATATTCAATAATTCAATATTCAATTATTCAATTCTATATTCAATAATTCAATATTCAATTCTATACTCAATAATTCTATGTTCAATAATTCTATATTCAATAATTCACTATTCAATTTTATGTTCAATAATTCAATTCTATATTCAATAATTCTATATTAAATATTTCAATATTCAATGTTTCAATATTCAATAATTCAATTCTAAATTCAATAATTCAATTCTATACTCAATAATTCTATATTCAATTTTATAATCAATAATTCAATTCTATATTCAATAATTCTATATTCAATATCCAATAATTCAATTCTATAATAATAATTCAATATTCAATTCTAAATTCAATAATTCAATTCTAAATTCAATAATTCAATATTCAATTCTATATTTAATAATTCAATATTCAATTCTATATTCAATAATTCAATATTCAATTCCATATTCAATAATTCAATTCTATATTCAATAATTCAATATTCAATTCAATAATATTCAAAACAATTTCATACCTTTAAATTGCTTTAACTTATATTTTATTAACGTTAGCATACAAAGAGATTTCTATAACTTTATTTTTATTTTCCTCTCATTTGGTTATGTTCTGCAATTTTATTAACATCACTGGGGTTGATGGTAGAAAGTTAATAGCCACAGCGATCACCAGTACATAAAAGTTTACTGGACAAATATGAAAGCTTTTAACCAGGTGCCACATAATTTAAGCTATACCGCCAAGGTTAGGATAGTACATCTATCACTCAAAAGGGAGCAGCGCTCTCATAAGTTATCGATTTATCCAAGGCGCGATAAAGCAAAAGAGGACCTAGGGCCTGGAGGTATTCCGGTGCCCCTATACAACTCATGGCATACAAAACACCATTGACCGAATTTTGGGGGGGGGGGGGGGGGGCGGATAATATTTAATTTTTAGAATGTATAATATTTAAAAATATTGACATATATGTACAGAGTCAAAATGCCTACATTTTGAAATTTTAGAAAAAATAATTCTTTTTCAATGAATTATTTTCGTAATTTAAATTTTATATTTTAATTGTAGAAAGATTTACTTCATGAATATAATTTTTTCCCCTTAAAAAATAAATACAATTTCTTAAAATTTATCACATACAAAAATATTTAAGGGCCCCTAAAATTTTGGAGGCCGCGGCTCCGGAGGTCCGTGCGTTAATCAGGGCCTAGATTTATCAATCTCCCGTCAACGGCACAGAATTACTAACATCAAAACCAACCTCACTTATATAAGTACTTTCCGATATTTCACAATAAAGGGGAAAAAAATGTAAAACATGGATACAAAATGAATTCTCTCTGCACAAAAAGGCAATTTTGTTCATTTTATGCAACGAACCAAAAAAAAAAAAAAAATGGTCGGTATAGTTCACTTGCATTATATGTTCAGTAAAATGCAAGCATTGAGCAAAAGAACAAATACTTAAAAAAAAAAAAAAAAAAAAAAAAACCACCCCTCCCCGTAAATTTGCGGTTCAAACACTCTAATCGACTTTGCACTACCAACTTGCGCCATCTGTCTCTGCGTTTGACTTCAACAAACAACATCTGCCGTCTTCATCGTCTGCATATCTTGGAAAAACGAACAACGGCCCTCTTGATCCACCCCTAGTTTACCTGTCAGTCAGGTTCAGGAACAAGAGAGATTGTTCGGGGCTTCGGGCAACCCCCCTTTTGTTCGAGAAAACAGATTTAGGTAATCATAATGCTTATTATACATCAGTCCATGTAGTTGCCTCATGGAAGTGGAGCAGACGATAACGCAGACGATGGGAAACATGAAGAGGGGTGCACGAAATGTCATTATCCGGCGACAATCAGCTCAATCTGGGGGTACTTCCTAGCAATTTTTAGAAAATTGGTAGATGAGATTGCGATGTGAGGGTTGGCAGGGGCCGAGAAAAGGAAGGAAGGGTGGGACAGCCTAGTGGTTAGCGCGCGTCTTGCACATGGGCAACCCGAGTTCGATTCCTGACGCTGCCCAAACTATCTCCGCGTTCATGTGGAGTACGGGCGCCTTAAATATGTGGGTCCGTAAGTCCATTCGACATGTTGGTGGTAGGGGAAGAAGAGTACAGTCTCTGCGGATGCCATCCCCCACTGTGTTCTGGTCTAAATTGGGTGGTACTTTCCGGTCGTCCAAACAGATATCTTACACCTTCGGGTAGGTCGGATAATTTGGGCCAAAGAAAGGAATAGAGACAAGTCCATATTATGACATAGACATGAGGGGCATATGCCTAGAATAACAAATTAGTAAAGTTATCAACCAGTTTCGGAATCAAAAATAGACTTCTTCGGAACAGAGCAACCATAACAACAAAGGTAAGCAGACGTTTAGTGCCCCCTTGGACAGATCCTGCTTGTCTTTATTGTTGTGGTTGCTCTGTCTTTATATCCTGTGGTGGCTGTCTGTTGCTTTCCAAACCAGTTGATACTGCTACTAATTTATTTTTTGTCGTGGTTTAAACGACAATTTGATCTTTTAGCTATCCTTGCAACAATTTGAGAGATTTATTTTAAGATTAACAACCGTCGTTTATAGGATTTATTTATTTATTTATTGCAAATTATAGCATTCAAGTATCTAGAACAAAAGTCTTGGACATCGTACGTAGAATACTTGCGATAAATTGTCGCATTCCAGCATGACCGACTGCTCGATACATCGGATTGAAAAATTGGTGCAAATTCGGCCAAATTTCGCCTTTAAAATTCAGAACCTTTAAACTAAATTGAATTTAAAAATATCTTATGTGGGCAGCACTTGACTTTCCCTGTCGACTCATATTCATGTTCTCGTCATTTCTTTTATAATTCAATAAATTGAGTTTAATTGCACAAAATAACACAAAATTTGCATTTCTATTTCATTTTTTTGTTTTGTTTTGTTTGGTAATTGGACATTTTTTCAAAATCGACGTAACAAAAATGCAAGAAATCTCAAATATCTTGAGAACGGTTAGTCCTAAAGTATAATGGAGTGTGTTATATTCTTTTCCTCGCCAAAAATTGCGTATAAAACAAGAATTTAATTGATACATTTCAGCATACGTAGTCTTTTTTTTATTTTTTAAATTTTGGCGATTTTTGCTGGCCATTTCGTAAAAAAAGGCAGGCTGTTCTTTTCCGAATCGTACCAAAATCTAAAATCTAATCAGCACTAGAGTGTCTAACAAGTAACTTATCTACCAAATTTTGTGAAATTTGGTTAAATAGTACTTTAGCTAGGGTGGATACAAGAAATTTTTGCGGGTCATTTCCTAAAAAAGGCAAGTTGTTCTTTTCCGAATCCTACCAAAATCTAATCAGCACCAGAGTATCCTACAAGTAACTTATCTACCAAATTTTGTGAAATTTGGTCAATTAGTATTTTAGCTATGGTGAATACATGAAATTTTTGAGCACCATTTCTTAAAAAAAGGCAAGTTGTTTTAATCCGAATCGTACCAAAATCTAATCAGCACCAGAGTATCCTACAAGTAACTTATCTACCAAATTTTGTGAAACTTGGTCAATTAGTATTTTAGTTAGAGTGGATACATGAAATTTTTACGGGCCATTTCGCAAAAAAAGGCGGGTTCTGTTTTTACGAATCCTACCAAAAACTAATCAGCACCAGGGTCTCATCCAAGTGACTTACCTACCAAATTTTATGAAATTTGGTCCATTGCTTTTTTAGTTAGAGTGGATACCTACATTGCATAGACAGACGTCAAGCTAAAAATAGTTTTTTCGTATTCTAGAGGTTTCGAAACGCGTAGATCCGTCGAAAACTCGAGTTGTGATTTTCGGTATGATTCCAATACTTTCCCTATACATTACCATGTATTGCAGGGAAAGTAAAAAGAACTCGATGAGATAAAAACAAAGTAATTCTGAATTGAAGATTTCGATCTAATACAATATTTTTGCCTCAAATCCATCTTTGAATGACTTCAATCCGTATAAACACATCCAATTACACAATCCATTTAAACATCATCGTATCATCACATATTAGCCTAATTCTGAACAACCCCGCTGCTTTGTTTTAATCCAATTAAACCCTAATTTTGTTATTTCCACTGCAATTATTACGCCTAGATTAGATTCACGCTCTACTGCCCAAATCACGTGACTCGAAATATCCCCAACCGAAAGGGGAAATCGTTAATGACTTTTCCCACATTAAGGCTGGGTGTATCATATCGGCAGTGTTTACATAAGATGGCCCTTATCAATTTGGAACAGTTTCCCCTATCTTGTGATTGGACGCAATTCTGATACGTAGAATGTGGAAGTAATACACCTCAGAATCTCCTTATGAAATTCTTGATAATAGAATTAATTTTATGAAATAAATTGTATAGAATACAATAGAATTAGGGATGATTCTCTGTAGGGCTATAATTTAACACAGTGAAGACTGGGTAAAGTGATGAAATGTCTTTTTTGAAAACAAGTGTTAAAACATATTTCTGATAGTAATTCGAGTTAATTTTAACGTTTTTTTTCTACTTTCCTTATTTTAAGTTTTCCGTTATAAGAAAATCCAGCAATAACCATAAAACCTTTAGCAAAACTTTCCTTGTTTTCTCTGAGCCAACATTTTAGGTCTTTTTCTCCTCTTTTTCGGTAGCAAATCGATATTACTTTCCCTGCAATACATGGTAATGTATAGGGAAAGTATTGGAATCATGCCGAAAATCACATCTCGAGTTTTCGACGGATCTACACGTTTCGAGACCTGTAGAATACGAAAAAAACCATTTTTAGCGTGACGTCTGTGTGTGTGTCTATCTGTGCAGATTTTGTATCCACTCTAACTAAAAAAGTAATCGACCGAATTTCATAAAATTTGGTAGGTAAGTCACTTGTGGGCGACTATGTTGCTGATTAGTTTTGGGTACGATTCGGGATAAAAGAACCCGCCTTTTTTTGCGAAATGGCCCGCAAAAGCTTGTATCCACTGTAACTGAAAAACTAATAAACCGAATTTCACAAAATTTGGTAGATGAGTCACTTGTGGGTTACCCTGGTGCTGATTGGATTTTGGTACGATTCGAAAACAAATAACCTGCCTTTTTTTTTTTGCAAAATGGCCCGCAAAAATCGTCAAAATCTAAACTAATGAACTAGATATACTCAAATATATCCATTAAATGCTCGTTTAATACGTAATTTTTAACGACGAAAAGATAAAGATCAACCCCATTACACTAGAACTAGCCGTTCTCGAGATATTTTAGTTTTTCGTATTTTCTCTACGCCACCTTTAATAATAAGTCCGGTTATCGAATGAGAACGAAAATTGAATTAAAAGTGAAATAAATTTAAAAATAAATAAAGAGAACGTGAACATAAAAGTCTGCAGGGAAAGTCATGTGCTGCCCACATCAGATTTTCTTTCTATTGCAATCAGATAATTATATCCCAGCCTCATCAATTGTAACTACATATTTCCATTTTTCACCTGCTAAATAATATTCATACAACAACCTGCATATAGTCTTACGCTGAGAAACATTTTGGGGCGTTAGGCGATGAACATCATGTTTTTATGGTTTGATTAGCTTTAAATCAGATTTTATAATTTTGTTTATAGAGATAGTTCTTGGGGGGGGGGGGGGGCGGTTGTTGTTATTGAGACCCAGACCGTCCGACCTACCAGAAAGGTGTAAGGTATCTGTTTGGACGGCCGGGAAGCCACCCAATTTAGACCGGAACCCAGTGGGGGAGGCATCCACAGGGACCGTACCCTCCTTCCCCTACCACCAACCTCTCGGAAGGACTTATGGACCCACATGTTTAACGTGATCGTACCTCGAGTGAACAAGGCGGCAGTTTGGGCAGTGGCGGGAATCGAACTCGGGCCTACGGGTCTACTCGGGCCTACGGAGCCCACGCGCTAGCCACTGGGCTACCGCGCCCGGGGGGGGGGGGGGGTATTTTCTTCTAAAACATGAGATGCAACTAGATATAATAAGAAGTGTACGAACCTTTGTTGGGTATGCATTTTTTTACCTTTTTCCTAGTCAAATGTAAACTTTGACGTTTATTTCCTTTTTTATTAATTATGTTACTTATTTTACGTGTAGAAATATTAAAACAATGCTTTTTACATTTTTTTCTAATAATTGAACAAGAGTATTTCTCTTCGTAAAGCGCAAAAATATAGTCTTCGATCTATTGTTTATTTTCCAGCGATATTTTAAAGCAAAGGATATTTTTAATGATGCAGACGATAATTAAACCCTATTCCGACTTGAAGGCAGTCAGGTTTTTTTTCAGTACAATACAATTCTATGAAAGAAATGTAAAAAATCTGATGTGGGCAACACATGACTTTCCTTATATAATGTAATGAATTTTATACTTTTACAGTAAAAATATAGATTTTTCTTATAGTAGATACTAATATTCTTTCCAAGATATTGAATTTTCGACAATTAGTCGTCATTTTCATTGATTTAGCGTCATATTTATCCATTTGGCGAGATTTTCGTTAATTTGGCAACATTTCAAAAAAGTCGCCAAGTTGGCGACATTCCGCCAAATTCGTCGCCAAAATCTCGCCAAGCGTTATGCACTAAGAAATAAGTTATTCCACAGCAGATAAATGACTATTGGTATTCAAATACAAAAGTATTACTCAAAGTATCTTTTTTCATGAATGGAACGAGCTAGATCCACAAGAAGGATGTCACCAAATTTATCGCATGGTATTACATATGAAAAGTGAACATGTTTCTCAATAGGAAATATTTTTTTTTATTTTATATGACTTTTTCATAATTTTTTTTGAAAAATGTACAATATCTCTAGAACGGTTCATGTTAGCGTTCTAAAATTTATGTCAGTCGTTTTCTAATAAAAAATTATATAAGAAATGTCTATTTGCGTAACTTTATTAGTGGTTTTGATTTTTTAACGATTTTTTCAAAATTTCATTCGAAAATTTAGGGGGGTTCTGAACATTCGAATGCGTATAAAAACAATAGGCTTCCGGTGTTTACGGATTGTGATTTTTGTACCAAATTTGATTCGAATCGGTCCATTCGTTCGTCAGTTATCGTCTCCACAGACTCACTGACACACACACACACATACACAGACATCACTTCAAAAATGTTTGATTCGTGATCATGGATGCTTGAAACGTGCTCTCCCGTCGAAAACTCGATTTCGAATTTTCGACCCCGTCACAATACTTTCCTTATACATTATGTATATAAGGAAAGTAAAAATACAATGAAATTAAAGATGTTTTTATGCCACTAAATTTTAATATAATTCTAAAAAAGAAATTGTAATAATAAAAGTGGATTAGGGACTTTTCTCTATGACGAAATATTTAAATAGAATTTGATAAAAGACATTTTACAGAATACAAAGGAATTACGGACGTTTCTCTACAGGCCTAAAATTATAAATAGAATTCTATAAAATAAATTGTAGAGTACAGTGAAAATAGGGATTTTTCACGATAGGATTGAAATTTTAAATATAATTTTATAACAGAAATTGGAAAGAATATAATTAAATTTTAGACGTTTATCTATTAAATTAAATTTTTTTATATGCAGAATAATATTTTTATATATTTTTATATAAGAAATTTTTATATATTAAAAAATTTTTTTATAGAATATAATGGAATGAGGAACATTTCGCTATTAGGTTAAAATATTAAATATAATTAGCCCAATATCCGTTGAAAATCAAAGGTCCCACAATAAGCAACTCACGAATAACGTAAATTTTTGAATAACACGCGTTTCACATTTATTCAGAAAATCGAAAATTTTATTGTGCGAAACCCTCTAAAGAAGAAAATATTGAAAAACTGAAATTAATCACTTTCTTTCTTTCGAACTATCTACCCGTACACCAAATATCAAGTTTCTATCTCATACTGAAGGATGATGCAATGTTATTTCACCTTTCCAACATTTTTATTTGGAACACCCTCTTAAATGAACATTTATGAAAAACTCTATTCGTCTTCGGTTTTTTGTCAAATGATTAGCCCATATACCAAATTTCAAGCCTCTATTAAATTTAAAAGTATGCGTTTTTCATTTATTAGTCAAATCGAACATTTTGGTGTGTGACGCCCCCTAAAGTAGCAAATATTGGAAATCTGAAATTGCACACTTTTTTCCTTTCGAACGATATACCCATATACCAAATTTGAAGTCTCTATCTCATCGCAAAGCAAATTTTTTTCTATCATTTTACTTTTCGAACGTTTTCGTGTGAAGTAGCCATCCCCTTAATTGAACAGTTTAGAAAAACAATTTTCTTGTGTTTTTATCAGATGATTGTCACATATACCAAATATTAAACTTCTATTACATTTTAAAAGGGGCCTTTCTCCTTTATTCCGAAAATAGAACATTTTGATGCGCCCCCCCCCCCCCCCCCCTAAAGTAGAAAATATTAAAAAACTGAAATTGTAGACTTTCTTCCTTCCAAACTATCTACATGCACACCAAATATGAAATCTCTATCTCATCCCGAAGCATGTTTTTTTTCATCAATTCAACTTTCGAACGTTTTTCTCTGGAGCACCCCCTTACAGGAACATTTTTAAAAAACTATAGTCGTCTTGGGTGTTTTCATCAAATGATTATTCCATATACCAAATTTCAAGCCTCTATCAAATTTTAAAGGAGCCGTTTCTCATTTATTTGGCAAGTCGAACATTTTGGTGTGCGGCACCTCCTTTAAGTAAAAAATATTGGAAATCTGAAATTGCACACTTTCTTCCTTTCGAACGATTTACCCATACACCAAATTTGAAGTCTCTATCTTATCGCAAAGCTTGCTTTTCTATCATTTCACTTTTCGAACGTTTTGGTGTGGAGCGTGCTCTTTTCAGAACATTTCCGGTAAATACGATTTTTCTAGGGGGATTTTATCGAACGGTCGACCAGCGACCTGTGTACCAGATTGCAAGTCTATCTATTCGGGAAGTGTCTAAAAACTGAGTGACAAACAGACAGACAGACACTTGGCAGTTAGTATATACTAGCCGAATACCTGTTGAAAATCAAAAGGTCTCGCAATAAGCAACCCCCCGAATAATGTCAATTTTTGAATGAATCGCGTTTCGGATTTATTCAGCAAATCGAATATTTTTGTGTGCAGAACCTCTCAAAGAAGAAAATATTAGTAAATTTAAATTGCACAATTCTTCCTTTCGACCCATCTACCAATACACCAAATTAGTCTTTATCTCATCCCGAAGGATGCTATTTCATTATTTTCGTTTTCGAACGTTTTTCTGTGGAGCCCACCGATAAATGGACATTTAGGTAAAACTGTATTCGTCTTGGGTTTTTATCAAATGATTGGCCCATATACCACATATCTAACATCTATCACATTTAAAAGGAAGCGTATACCACTTATTCGGAAAATCGAACATTTTGGTGTACGGCACCCCCTAAAGTAGAAATATTGGAAATCTAAAATTGCACAATTTTTTCTTTTCAAATTATCTACCCGTACACCACATTTGAAGTCCCTATCCTATCGCGAAGAATGCTTTGACTATCATTTCACCTATCGAACGTTTTTATGTGTAGCATCTCCTTAAATGAATATTTTTGAAAAACTGTATTGATCTTGGTTTTTTTTTTTTTCAAATTATTAGCCCTTATACTAAATATCACATTGTAAAGGAGGCGTTTTTCATTTGTGTGTCAAATCGAATATTTTAGTGTGCAGCATCCCCTACAATAGCAAATGTTGGAACACTGAAATTGCACACTTTGTTTCCTTTCCAACAATCTACCCGTACACCAATTGTGAAGTCTATATCTCATTGCAAAGCATGCTTTTTTTATCATTTCACCTTTCGAATGTTTTTGTCTGTTGTATCCACCCCCTTAAATGAACATTTTTGAAAAACTTCATTTTTCTTGGGTTTTCTATTAGATGATTCGCCTCTATACCATATATCAAGCCTTTATCACATTTTAATAGGGACGTTTCTCCTTTATTCCGAAAATCGAAAATTTTGGTGTGCGGCATCCCCTAAAGTAGAAAATATTGGAAAACTGAAATTGTACACTTTCTTCTTTCCAAATTATCTACCCGTACACCAAATTTGAAATCTCTATCTCATCCCGAAGCATGCTTTTTAATCAGTTCATCTTTCGAACGTTTTTCTCTAGAGCACCCCTAAAACGAACATTTTTGAAAAACTATATGTCTTGGGTGTTTAATTACATGATTAGCCCATATACCAAATTTTAAGCCTCTATCAAATTTTAAAGGAGCCGTTTCTGATTTATTCGGAAAATCGAACATTTTGGTGTGCGGCATCCACTTAAGTAGAAAATATTGGAAATCTGAAACTGCACACTTTCTTCCTTTCGAACGATTTACCAATACACCAAATTTGAAGTCGCTATCTTATCGCAAAGCATGCTTTCCTATCATTTCACTTTTCGAACGTTTTGGTGTGGGAGCACCCCCTCTAGAGAACGTTTTCGAAAAATTCGATTTTTCCAGGGGGTTTTATCGAACGATCGACCCTGGTACCAAATTGAAAGTCTTTATCTATTCGGGAAGTGCCTAAAAATGTCGTGCGAGACAGACAGACGGACACTTGGCAATTAGTATATACTAGCCGAATACCCGTTTAAAAATCAACGGTCTCGCAATAAGCAACCCCTGAATAATGTAAATTTTTGAATAAATCGCGTTTCACATTTATTCGGCAAATCAAATATTTTGGAGTGCAGAACCCCCTAAAGAAGAAGATATTGTGAAACTTAAGTTGCGTATTTCTTTCTTTCGAACTATCTACCCGTACGCCACATTAAAGTCTATCTCATCCCGAAGCATTTCTATTTTATCATTTCTCCTTTCAAACGTTTTTCTGTGTAGCACACCCATAAATGAACATTTTTGAAAAACTCTGTTTTGGGTTTTTTATCAGATGATTGGCCCATTTACCAAATACCAAGTCTCTATCACAGTTAAAATGAGGAGTGCCTCGTTTATTCGTAAAATCGAACATATTAGTGTGCGGCACCCCTTAAAGTAGCAAATATGGGAAATCTGAAATTTCACATTTTCTTCCTTTCAAACATCTACCAGTACACCAAATGTGATGTTTCTATCCTATCGCGAAGCATGTTTTTTCTATCGCTTCACCTTTCGAACGTTTTTTTGTGTAACACCCCCTTAATGGACATTTTTGTTAAACCGTATTCATCTTTGGTTTTTTTATCAAATGGTTAGCCCATATACTAAATTTCAAGCCTCTATCACATTGTAAAGGAGGGGTTTGTCATTTGTTCGGCAAATCGAACATTTTACTGAGCTGCACTGCCCTACAATAGCAAATGTTGGAAAACTGAGATTGCACACTTCCTTCCTTTCCAACTTTTTACCCGTACAACAAATTTGAAGTCTCTATCTCATCGCGAAGCATTCTTTTTCTATCATTTCACATTTCGAATGTTTTTGTGTGGAGTACCCACCCCCCTTAAATATACATTTTTGAAAAACTCTATTCTTTTTGTGTCTTCTATCAGATGATTCGCCCATATACAAAATATTAAGCCCCTATCACTTTTCAAAAAGCGGCGTTTCTACTTTATTCCGAAAATCGAATATTTTGGTGTGCGGCACCCCCTAAAGTAGAAAATATTGGTAAACTGAAATTATACATTTTCTTCCTTCCAAACCATCTATCCTGACACCAAATGTGATATCTCTAAATCATCACGAACCATGTTTTTTTTATCAATTCACCTTTCGAACGTTTTTCTCTGAAGCACCCCCTTAAACGAACATTTTCGAAAAACTATATTCGTCTTGGGTGTTTTCATCAAATGATTAGCCCATACACCAAATTTCAAGCCTCTATCAAAATTTAAAGGATCTTTTTCTCATGTATTCGTTAAATCGAACATTTTGGTGTGCGGCACCCCCTTAAGTAGAAAATATTGGAAATCTGAAACTGCACACTTTCTTCCTTTCGAACGATTTAGCCATACACCAAATTTGAAGTCTCTATCTTATGGCAAAGCATACTTTTCTATCATTTCACTTTTCGAACGTTTTGGTGTGGAGCACCCCCTTAAATGAACATTTTTGAAATTTATATTCGTCTTGGGTGTTTTCGTCAAATGATTAGAACATGCACCAATTTTCAAGCCTCTATCAAATTTTAAAGGAGTCTTTTCTCATTTATTGGTTAAATCGAACATTTTGGAGTGCGGCACCCCTTTAAGTAGAAAATATAGGAAATCTGAAATTGCACACTTTCTTCCTTTCGAACGATTTACCCACACACCAAATTTGAAGTCTATCTTATCGCAAAGCATGCTTTCCTATCATTTCGCTTTTCGAACGCTTTGGTGTGGAGCACCCCTCTAGAGAACGTTTTCGAAAAACTCGATTTTTCCAGGGGTTTTTATCGAACGACCGAGCTGTGTACCAAATTGCAAGTCTCTATGTATTCGGGAAGTGACTAAAAAAAGCGTGACAGACGGACACTTGGCAATTAGTATATATAGATTTTTCAATGTCATATGAAGATTATAGCAAGTCACTTTATAACAATTTAATGCGAAAGTTTGTAATAATTTACTTTTTAAGCATTTTCAATGACATGTAGAGGGTAAATTATAAAATAAAATAGATTTTTTGACCTGTAACCCAAGTTCAAGGTCATATTTTGGACAACTGAACGTGATCTAATTGTTTCAATGTCATTTAAAGGTCATAGACGAAGTATGCTTCTACAGACATTCACAATGTCATTCAGAGGTCAATTTATTAAAAAAAGGAAATATTTTGACCTTTGATTCAAGTTCAAGGTCATTTTTCTGCCCATTCAACCTGATCTCAGAATTTCAATGTCATTTGAAGGTTATATGTCAAAGGAACTTGGTAACAGAGAAGCATGCCACTATAATATTCAAAGCGCGAAAAGTAATATTATTTACAATCCAATGTCATTTAGAGGTCAATTACAGTCTCAATGTCATTTAGAGGTCAATTTATTAGAAAAAAGCAAGTATATTGACTCCAAATTCAAGTTTATTTTTCGGGCAATTGACACTTCTGCGCATGACAGAAGATCTGGACACTTCTGCGCATGACAGAAACCCTGGATACTTCTGCGCATGACAGAAGCCCTGGATACTTCTGCGCATGACAGAAGCCCTGGATACTTCTGCGCATGACAGAAGTCGAGGACACTTCTGCGCATGACAGAAGCCCTGGACACTTCTGCGCATGACAGAAGGTTGAGTCCATTTGAACAATAGGGTACAAAAGGTCAATTCAAGAAATCGTTCATAATATTTAATCCTTTCTCCCCTTCAACATAAATTGACTCGTCTTGGCACTTTGAAAAACTAGGGTCTCGAAAGTTTAGTTGAAAAGTAACTGCTTCACTTATATTAGTAAATAAATTCACTGCGCATAAACACATACAATACCACAAACTCTGTATATCTATCTATATATTCTAATTGCCAAGTGTCCGTCTGTCACGCTTTTTTTAGGCACTTCCCGAATAGATAGAAACTTGCAATTTGGTACACGACTCGAACGTTTGATTAATCCCCCTGGAAAAATCGAATTTTTCGAAAACGTTCTCTAGAGGGGGGTGCTCCACACCAAAACGTTCGAAACGTGAAATGATAGGAAAGCATGCTTTGCGATGAGATAGAGACTTCAAATTTGGTGTATGGGTAAATCGTTCGAAACGCAGAAAGTGTGCATTTTCAGATTTTCAATATTTTCTACTTAAGGGGGGTGCCGCACACCAAAACGTTCGAAAAGTGAAATGATAGGAAAGTCTGCGTTGCGATAAGATAGGGACTTCAAATTTGGTATATGAATAAACCGTTCGAAAGGAAGAAAGTATGTAATTTCAGATTTCCAATATTTCCTACTTAACAGGGAGCCGCACACAAAAATGTTCGATTATCCGAATAAATGAGAAACGGCCCCTTTAAAATTTGATAGAGGCTCAAAATTTGATATATGGACTAATCATTTGATGAAAACACCCAAAACGAATATAGTTTTTCAAAAATGTTCATTTAAGGGGGGGGGGGGGGGTGCTCCAGAGGAAAACATTCGAAATGTGAATTGATAAAAAAAACATGCTTCGGAATGAGATACAGACTTTAAATTTGTTGTACAGGTAGATAGTTCGAAAGGAAGAACATGTGCAATTTTAGTTTTCCGATATTTTGAACCGATATTTTCCCGAATAGATAGAGACTTGCAATTTGGTACACTGCTCGGTCGTTCGATAAAACCCCCCTGGAAAAATCGAATTTTTCGAAAACGTTCTTTAGAGGGGGTGCCCCACACCAAAACGTTCGAAAAGTGAAATGATGGGAAAGCATGATGCTTTGTGATGAGATAAAGACTTAATTTGGTGCATAGGTAAATCATTCGAAAGGAAGAAGGTGTACAATTTCAGATTTCCAATATTTTCTACTTAAGCGGGTGCCGCCCACTAAAACGTTCGAAAAGTGAAATGATAGGAGAGCATGCTTTGCGATGAGATAGAGGCTTCAAATTTGGTGTATGGATAAATTGTTCGAAAAGAAGAAAGTGTGCAATTTCAGATTTCCAATATTTTCTACTTAAGGGGGTGCCACACACTAAAACGTTCGAAAAGTGAAATGATAGGAAATCATGCCTTGCGATGAGGTAGAGATTTCAAATTTGGTGTATGGGTAAATCATTCAAAAGGAAGAAAGTGGGCAATTTCAGATTTCTAATATTTTCTACTTAAGGGGTGCCGCACACCAAAATGTTCGATTTACAGAATAAATGAGAAAACGCTCCCTTAAAATTTGATAGAGGCTTGAAATTTGGTATATGTGCTAATCATTTGACGGAAACACGCAAGAAGAATATAGTTTTTCAAAAATGTTCGTTTAAGGGGATGTTCCAGAGTGAAACGTTCGAAAAGTGAATTGATAAAAAACCATGCTTCGAAATGAGATACAGATATCAAATTTGGTGTAAGGGTGGATAGTTCGAAGGGAAGAAACACGCAAGAAGAATATAGTAGAAAGTATGAAATTTCAGATTTCCAATATTTGCTACTTTAAGGGGTGCGCACACTATTATGTTCGATTTTCCAAATAAATGAGGTACACTTCCTTTTAAATGTGATAGAGGCTTGATATTTGATATATGGGCCAATCATCTGATAAAAAACAGAAGACAAACAGAGGAAGAAATGCGCAAATTTAGTTTCCCAATATTTTCTTCTTTGGGGTGTTCTGCACACCAAAATATTCGATTTTTCGAATAAATGTGAAACGCGAATTATTATAAAATTTACATTATTCAGGGATTGCTTATTGCGAGACCTTTGAATTTCAACAGGTATTCGGCTAGTATATATACTAATTGCCAAGTGTCCGTCTCTCTGTAACGCTTTTTTTAGGCACTTCCGGAATAGATAGACTTGCAATTTGGTATACGGCTCGGTCGTTCGATAATCCCCCCCTGGAAAAATCGAATTTTTCGAAAACGTTCTGTAGAGGAGGTGCTCCACACCAAAACATTCGAAAAGTCAAATGATAGGAAGGCATGCTTTGCGATAAGATAGACTTTAAATTTGGTGTATGAGTAAACCGTTCGAAAGGTTGAAAGTGTAGAAAACCCAGACCACACGACCAACCCATAGGCTAATGGTAGCTTTCTGTGTGGCCGGAAAAGGTTGAAAGTGTGAAATTTCAGATATCCACACCAAAATGTTCGATTTTCCGAAAGGTGAATTGATAAAAAAAAAACATGGATCGGAATGAGATAGAGATTTCAAATTTGGAATACGGGTAGATAGTTTGGAAGGAAGAAAGTGTACAATTTAAGTTTTCCAATATTTTCTCCTTAAGGGGGTGCCGCACACAAAAATGTTCGATTTTCGAAATAAAGGAAAAACGTAATGGAAGCTTGATATTTGGTATATGGGCAATGAATTTGATGAAAACACACAAGGCAAACGATTTTTTCAAGAACGTTCGTTTAAGAAGATCCTCCAGAGAAAAACGTTCGAAAGGTGAAATGACGAAAAACTATGATTCGGGATAGGATAGGGACTTCAAATTTGGTGTGCGGGTAGATAGTTCGAAAGGAAAAGTGTGTGCAATTTCAGTTTTCCAATATTTTCTAATTTGGGGGAGGGGGTGCAATCCAACTGTTCGATTTTCCGACTAAATGAGAAATTCTTACTTTAAATTTTGATAGAGGGTTGGAATTTGGTATATGGGCTAATCATTTAATGAAAACACCCAGGACGAATAGAGTTTCTCAGAAATGTTTGATAAAGGGGGAATACTCCAGAGAAAAACTTCGAAATATGAAATTATAAAAAATATAAAAAACACGCTTCGGGATGAGATAGAGATTTCAAATTCGGTGTACGGGTAGATAATTTGGAAGGAAGAAAGTATACAATTTCAGTTTTCCAATATTCTCTACTTTAGGGGGTGCCGCACACCAAAATGTTCGATTTTTCGAATAAGTTATACACGCTTCCTTTTAAATGTGATAGAGGCTTGATATTTGGTATATGTACCAGTTAATTAATAAAAAACCCAAGGTGAATAGAGTTTTTGCTAAATGTCCATTTATGGCTGTGCTCCACAGAAAGACGTTCGAATGGGAAAATGATAAAATAACATGCTTCGGAATGAGATAGAGACTTTAATTTTGTGTATGGGTAGATAGTTCGAAAGGAAAAAGTGTGCAATTTAAGTTTTCCAATATTTTCTTCTTTAAGGGGGTTCTGCACACCAAAATATTCGATTTGCCGATTAAATGTGATACTCGAATTATTCAAAAATTTGCATTATTGGCGGGGTTGCTTATTACGAAACCGTTGATTTTCAACGGGTATTCGGCTAGTACATACTAATTGCCAGCTGTTTGTTTGTCTGTCTGTCACGCTTTTCTTAGGCACTTCCCGAATAGATAGAGACTTGGAATTTGGTACACGGAGCGATCGTTCGGTAAAACCCCCTAGAAAAATCGAATTTTTCGAAAATGTTCTATAGAGGGGTTGCCCCATACCAAAACGTTCGAAAAGTGAAATGATGGGAAAGCATGCTTTGCGATGAGATAGAGACTTCAAATTTGGTGTACTGGTAAATTGTTCGAAAAGATAATATATTCTACTATAGGGGATGCCGCACATCAAAATGTTCGGTTTGCCGAATAAATGAGTAACACCTCCTTTAAATTTTGATAGCGGCTTGAAATTTGGTACATGGGCTAATCATTTAATGAAAACACCCAAGGCGATAGAATTTTTCAGAAACGCTCGATCATGGAGGTGCTCCAGAGAAAAACGTTCAAAATGTGAAATAGTAAAAAAAAAACATGCTTCCGTATGAGATAGAAATTTTAAATTTGGTGTACGGGTATATAATTTAGAAGGAACAAAGTGTACAATTTCAGTTATCCTTTATTTTACACTTTAGGGGTGCCGCATACTAATATGCTTGACTTTCGGAATAAAGGAGAAATGCCTCTCTTCAAATTTTGTGTACGGGTAGATTGTTGGAAAGGAAGAAAGTGTGCAATTTCAGTGTTCCAGGATGTGCTACTGTAGAGGGTGCCGCACACTAAAATATTCGATTTGACGAACAAACGAAAAACGACTCCCTTACAATATGATAGAGGCTTGAAATTTGGTATATGGGCTAATCATTTGATAAAAAACTCCAAGACGAATACAGTTTTTCAAAATTGTTCATTTATGGGTGTGCTTCACAGGAAAACTTTCGAAAGGGGAAATGATAAAATTGCATTCTTTGGGATGAGATAGAGAATTTAAATTAGTGTACGGGTAGATAATTCGAAAGAAAGAAATGCCCAATTTAAGTTTTCCAACATTTTCTCCTTTAGGGCGTTCCACACACCAAAATATTCGATTTGCCGAATAAATGTGAAACGCGAATTATTCGAAAATCTACATTATTCAGGGGCTGTTTATTGCGAGACCGTTAATTTTCAGCGGGTATTCGGCTATTATAGCCGAATACCCGTTGAAAATCAACAGTCTCGCAAAAAGCAACCCTTGAATATTGTCATTATGTTTAATAATTTGCATTTCACATTTATTCGGCAAATCGAATATTTTAGTGTGCGGAACCCCTTAAATGAGAAAATATTGGAAATTTTAAATTGCGCACGTTTTCCTTTCGAACTATCAACAAGTACACCAAATTAAGGTCCTTATCTCATCATGAAGCATACTATTTTATCATCTCCCCTTTCGAACGTTTTTCTGTGGAACACATCCATAAATGAACATTTTTGAAAAACTCTGTTCGCCTTGGGTTTCTTATCGGATGATTGGTCCATATACCAAATATCAAGCCTCTATCACATTTAAAAAGAAAGGGTGTCTCATTTATTCCGAAAATCGAACATATTGGTGTTCGTCAACCCCCTCCCCCTAAAGTAGCAAATATTGGAAATCTGAAATTGCACACTTTCTTCCTTTCAATCTATGTACCAGTACACCGAATTTGATGTTTCTATCCTATCATGAAGCATGTTTTTCTATCATTTCATATTTCGAACGTTTTCTGTGTTGCACCCCCTTAAATGATCATTTTTGAAAAACCGTAATAATGTTAGTTTTTTTTTATCAAATGATTACCCCCATATATTAAATTTCAAGACTCTATTACATTGTAAAGGAGGAGTTTTTCATTTGTTCGTCAAATCGAACATTTTAGTGTGCGGCACCCCCTACAATAACAAATGATGGAAAACTAAAATTGCACACTTTCTTCCTTTCTAACTATCTACACGTATACCAAATTTGAAGTTTCTATCTCATCGCGAAGCATGCTTTTTCTATCATTTCACTTTTCGAATGTATCTCTGTGGAGTAACCCCCCCCCCCCCCTTCAATATACATTATTGGAAAACTTCGTTCTTCTTGGGTTTTCTATTATTAATTGATTGCCCATATACCAAATATCAAGTTTCTATCACTTTCTAAAAGGGGTCTTTCTACTTCATTCCGAAAATCGAACATTTTTGTGTTCGGCAGTCCCTAAAGTAGAAAATATTGGAAAATTGAAATTGTATACTTTCTTCCTTCTAAACTATCTACCCGTACACCAAATTTCAAATATCTATCTACTCGGGAAGGGCCTAAAAAAAGCGTGAGACAGACAGACGGACACTTGGCAATTAGTATATTGATAGATTTTATGTGATAAATTTTATACAATGCAATGGAATTAGAAAATTTTTCTGACTAAATTTATAAATAGAATTTCCTAAAAGATTACTTTAGAATGCAATAGAACTATAAATGTTTCTTTATAAGACTAAAGTGAGAAATAAAATTCTATAAAAGAAATTAATAATACTATGGAATAAGGAATGGTTCTCTATAGGAATATAATGTTACATAAATAACAATAACAACAGCAATAATAATAATATTAATAATAATCTACATATAAAAAGAGAAGTTTTCTGGAGTTCTACGTTGCGTATAACATCAGATACTGAAAACAAAGCTGGATATTGGACTAATTTTTAATTTATTTACAACAATGTATGCAATACCTCCTTTTGTGTAATGTTAAGTATAGATAGTGATTTAGTGTTATCTTCTATTATAGTATATTCCATGAATAAACCGCTTTTTACTTTCCCTGCAATACTTGGTAATGCATAGGTAAAGTATTGGAATCATGCCGAAAATCGCAACTCGAGTTTTCGACGGATCTACACGTTTCGAGACCTCTAGAATACCAAAAAACTATTTCTAGCGTGACGTCTGTGTGTCTGTCTGTGCAAATTTCGTATCCAGTCTAACTCAAAAACTAATGGACCGAATTTCATAAAATTTTGTAGGTAAGTCACTTGTGGACGAATCTGGTGCTAATTAGTTTTGGGTACGATTCGGGATAAAAGAACCCGCCAATTTTTGCGAAATGGCCCGGAAAAACTTGTATCCACTCTAGCTGAAAAACTAATGGACCGAATTTCACAAAATTTGGTAGATAAGTCACTTGTGGGACACCCTGGTGCTGATTAGATTTTGGTACGATTCAAAAAAAGTAACCTGCCTTTTTTGCAAAATGGCCCGCAAAAATCGCCAAAATCTAAAATAAAAAACTACGTATGCTTAAATATATCCAGTAAATGCTTGTTTAATAAGTAATTTTTAACGAAGAAATGAATAAGACCAACCCCATTACACTAGGACTAGCCGTTCTCGAGATATTTTAGTTTTTTCGTATTTTCTCTACGCCATCTTTGAAAATAAGTCCAGTTATCAAATGCGAATGAAAATTGAATTAAAAGTGAATTAAATTTAATTAAAATAAAGAGAACGTGAATATAAGTCTGCAGGGAAAGTCATGTGCTGCCCACATCAGATTTTTTAATTTATTTACAACAATATATGTAATACCTCCTTTTGTGTTATGTCTACATATAGACAGTGATTGAGTGTTGTTTTCTATTATAGTATATTCCATGAATAAACCGTTTTTTTTAAAAATTACTTACGAGCAGAATACCCATTGGCGACACTAGCAATAATAATAATAATAATAATAAACCAAAAAGCAACTAATAACAAAAATTTTAAATAAAATTCTATGAAAGAAATTGTTAAAAATACAATAAGAAAGGTTTATTTATAGAAATGTAATTTTAAATAAACAACAACAACAAAAAAAAAAATAGAAACCATAAAGCACTTAAATCACTTCGCTTTGCAAGAATGCCAAAGAGAATAATCAAAATCCTGAGTTTTTCCACATTTAACCGGGTTTGTGGTATCTGCACTGTTTACATAAGTTGGGGACTCTTATCAATACAGACCAAGTAGATCCGCTACATTGCGATTACGAACATTTTTGACACAGGTATTGTGTGAGGTATTATATGCTGTTGCCACGTAGAAAAAGTGTAATTCTTACTTAATAAAGAAAGACGTCTGCGCAGTCTGTAGAAGAGGAATCTAAGAGTTGTACGACCATGAAATTTGATACACAGGTACTTTACGACCCGAATAGGTGCACCGAATAGTTAATATGAATAATTAAAAAGTGTAAAAAAATAATTAAAAACTGTAAAAAGTTTATAAAATTATAATTTTCAAATATGTTTTTATTTTCCGTGCGTAAATGTATAAGGAAAGTATTGGAATCGTGTGGAAAATTGCAACTCGAGTTTTCGACGGATTTACACGTTTTGAGACCTTTAGAATACGAAAAATCTGACGTCTGTGTGTGTTGTTGTTGTTGAAACCCAGACCGTCCGACCTACCAGAAAGGTGTAAGGTAACTGTTTGTACGGTCGGGAAGTGCCACCCAATTTAGACCGGAACCCAGTGGGGGAGGCATCCACAGGGACCGTACCCTCCTTCCCCAACCACTAACCTCTCGGAAGGACTTTCGGACCCACATGTTTAACGTGATCCTACTCCGCATGAACACGGCGACGTCTGTGTGTGTGTCTGTTTGTCTGTGCAGATTTTGTATCCACTCTAACAAAAAAAAAACTAATTGACCGAATTTCATAAAATTTGGTAGGTAAGTCACTTGTGGGCGAATCTGGCGCTGATTAGTTTTGGGTAAGATTCGGGTTGAACCCGGGTTCAAAAAGTGAAATACATTGAATCCTATGGGACCTAATTTTCAAACATTTATTAAGCGAAGTTAAAATTCACAAATTGCTTTGAAAATTTTAGGAAATATTTAACTTATCACATAAAATGTGTAAAAAAACATTTCATCAAAATATATTAAGCAGTTTTTTAAATAAAAATTGAAATAATAATTACACCCATATTATACGAAGAGATCACGTGACCCACTTCAAACTAAAATCTGGCATCTATCTTTCTTTCCCAGTGTAAAAATCGTGATTTTTAAAGTTCTTTTAAATTTATATTTAGTGTTGTATCCGCCCTAAAACCGTTTATTTTTGCGTATTTTCTGTGCATCTATATTCTGTGCCAACGCAATTATAATATTTTTGAGTTTAAATGATCATCAAACTTTGATTATTTCTACAACGAAGCCTAATTTTAATGAATGCAGAATGTAAACAAGTGGTTCTAAGATTAGTTGTATAAGAATTGTTGATTTTTTTTTTCATGCAAACTCTGGAGTCTGGAATATAAGTAATATGATTGAAATATTCATTGTATTTACATAGAGAGTCAGACAATTTATATTTCGATGACGGCATTTAAATAAAGTTCATTTTTCCCCCCCATGAAGTTTTATGTTTCCAAATATAATAAATTACTGTAATACTGTGATAATTTAAAATATATCATCGCTGAGTGTACCGCATTTTAGAGATGTTTAAATAAAATTGCATTTCAATTGGAAAGTGTTTCATAATCAATGTTTTATGCATGATTGATCTTTGTTAAAATATCTGTTTTACAGCGAATAAATTACCAAATTCTATGAAATTCTGTCAATTAGCTTTTAAGTTAAAGTGGATGCATGCATTGCACAGACGAACACACAGATGTCACGCTGAAAATGGTTTTATTCGTATTCTAGAGGTCCCAAAACCGTCGAAAACTCGAGTTGCGATTTTTGGAATGATTCCAATACTTTCTTCGTATATTATCATGCATTGCAGGGAATAAAACGCGATTTTACCGTGAGAAATAAAATTAAAAATATAAATGCAATGTGAGAGAGTTTACATCCAATCTCAGTCAATTTTGAACACCATTTTAATCATAAAATGATGGCACATATAAAAAAATCTAATATGGGCAGCACATGACTTTCCCTGCAGACTCATATTCGTGTTTTCTATTTCTTCAATAATTCATTATATTGAGTTTAATTGCACAAAATAACGCGCACAATTATTTAAAATGACACGGAATTGGCACTGTTAGTTGAATTTTCGTTCTCAGTTGGTAACTGGACTTTTTTTTCAATGGCGACGCAGCGTAAATGCGAAAAAACTAAAATATCTCGAGAACGGCTAGCCCTAGTGTAATGGAGTTGGTCTTATCCTTTTCTGTATATATATAGCAAGCATTTAATTGATATATTTGAGCATACTTTGTATTTTATTTTAGATTATGACGATTTTTGCAGGCCATTTCGCAAAAAAAAAGACAGGTTACTTTTTTCCAAATCGTACCAAGTTCTAATCAGCACCAGGGTAACCCACAAGTGACTTATCTACGAAATTTTGTGAAATTTGATCTATTAGTTTTTTTAGTTACAGTGGATACAGGCAATTTTTGCGGGTCATTTCGCAAAAAAAGACTAGTTGTTTTTTGCCGAATCGTACCAAAAACTAATCGGCACCAGGGTCACACACAAGTGACTTACCACAAGTGACATACCAAATTTTATGAAATTCGGTCCATTAGTTTTCGAGTTAGAGTGGATATATACATTGCACAGACACACACACACATACTACTCGGTTGCTCATGTCCTTGTTGACGAGCCGGTCGGTCTGGGTCTTCAACACACACACATACACGTCACACTAAAAATAGTGTTTTCGTGTTCTAGAGGTCCTGAAACGTGTAGATCAGTCGAAAACTGGAGGTGCGATTTTCGGCATGATTCCAATACTCTTCTTGTACATTACTATGTATTGCAGAGAAAGTAAAAAAAATCTGATGTGGGCAGCACATGACTTTCACTGCAGACTTTTATTCACGTTCTCTTTATTTTAATTAAATTTAATTTACTTTTAATACAATTTTCGTTCTCATTTGGAAACTGGACTTATTTTCAAAGGTGGCGTAGAAAATTTTTTAAAAAACTAAAATATCTTGAGAACGGCTCGTCCTAGTGTAATGGGATTGGTCTTATTCTTTTCTTCGCTAAAAATTACGTATAAAACACGCATTTAATGGATGTATTTGAGCATACGTAGTTTTTATTTTTTATTTCGTAGGTTTTTGCGGGCCATTTTGCAAAAAAAAAAGGCAAGTTATTTTTTTTCCGAATCTACCAAAATCTAATCAGCACCAGGGTAACCCACAAGCGACATATCAACCGAATTTTGTGAAATTCGGTCTATCAGATTTTCAGCTAGAGTGAATACAGCAATTTTTACTGGCCATTTCGCAAAAAGAGGCAGGTTCTTTTATCCTGAATCACACTAAGAACTAATCAGCACCAGGGTCACACCCAAGTGACTTCCCTACCAGATTTTAGAAAATTCGGTCCATTAGTTTTCGGGTTAGAGTGGATACATACAGACAGACAGATAGACAGACGTCACACTAAAAATAGTGTTTTCGTGTTCTAGAGGTCCCGAAACGTGTAGATCCGGAGAAAACTCGAGTTGCGATTTTCGGCATGATTTCAATACTTTCCCTATACATTACCATTTATTGCAGAGAAAGTAAAAATAAATAAATGTGATATCTTTAAATGTCAAGAAGTTAGGTTTTTACCCACCACCCGTTTGCGAACTCTATCAGCTGTAGGCATCTTTTTGCGTTTGAAGTTCGCGGCTTGGCAGCTATATTGTCTGCTCGGTAAATCAAATTTTAAAATTGCGAAATTTTCTAAATTTAAATTAAACGTTTAGAAATTTTAAACAAATTCGAACTTAAAATCTGACTGATGTATAATGTTGCGAGAGTTCAGCTAACTCTGTAAAGAATTTTTCGGCTGTCGGTAGTTTCTATTTTCCCCTACGTGTGACATACGCACACCACACACAGACAGACATCTTTGTTAGCGAAATGACTGAGCCATCGAACTGTAATTATAGAGTTCGATGGCTTAGCTATTTCGAGAACTATTTGAAGTTCGATGGGCAAACCTAGAGAACCTAGTTGTAGTAGCGCCTCCTAGTGTGACGAAAGAGAAGTTGAATAACATTAAAAGCAGAAAATGCAACCGCGAAGTGCGGTGCAGAAAAATAAAAAGATACATTTTTTTTTTAATTCCTAAACATTTTAAAAAGGAGTATCGGACAGAATGTGTTACTAACCTGTTTGATATTTTGGTGGCACCCTAAAAGTTGGGGGGGGGGGGGGGGGGGGAATGGGGTCTTGGTCACGTGCCGCATTTGCTTTGTAGTTTTCGATTTTGTCCAAATTGAAAAACCCATCTCAAGCACCCCCCCTAGGGGCGCGGTAGCCCATTGGTTAGCGCGCTCGAGTTGCACTCGGTAGGCCCGGGTTCGATTCCAGCCACTGCCAAAACTGCCGCCGTGTTCATGCGGAGTACGATCACGTTAAACATGTGGGTCCGAAAGTCCTTCCGAGAGGTTAGTGGTAGGGGAAGGAGGGTACGGTTCCTATGGATGCCTCCCCCACTGGGTTCCGGTCTAAATTGGGTGGCACTTCCCGACCGTCCAAACAGTTACCTTACACCTTTCTGGTAGGTCGGACGGTCTGGGTTTTAACAACAACCCCCCCCCCCCCCCTTTCCGATGTCCAGGATGCGCCTATGATCCTATGAATATCCACGCTAATATTTTAGAAATTTACTCCGTAAGTACGGTAAGCAATAATTTAGGCCTATATTATTAATATTTTCTAGAAAAATATCATTCCAATATATAATTTTCTCTCAAGCGAAATACATATTCAATATCCAACAAATAATTCTTTATTCCACGAATAATAATAAAAAAAAAAATTACCTTCTCAACATTCTAACTAAAACTTACGGAAATCAATTCGCTGATGTTCCACCTTAACAAAGTACCACATCTTCGTGAAGCGATAAATAACACCCTCCCCCCCCCCCTTTCATTCCACTCCACCCCTTCGCCAAACGATTACTTACAAAAGCTCTTGGCAACGGTAGATCCACGTGGAAAAATTCCAGGCATTGTGGCCCAGAAGACTAACATGGTGGGTTGGAATTCTGGGATATGTTATGAAAGCAGCATGCAGCTGTTGTTAGAGTGGAGTGGAAGGGGGGGGGGGGGATAATTTGGCATCCAATAACATTCTGTATCTAGTTACGGATATGAAAAGGGGGGGGGGATAAAATAGAATAGTAGTAATTATTATTTAAGGTACATGTTTAGATAGGCGTGAGCTAAGAGGTACAATGAAGCAGTTAAATACTTGAGGGAGTAGCCATGCTAAGAATGTTCTGCTATCTAATTTATTAAAAAATCATGCTTTTAGAGATGCAGCCTAATAGTATCCATAACGTTACAATGAAGGCCAGCAATTAGCCGATTGAAGACTAATAATTATTTAACAGCGAAATTACTATTATAGTTCATCATTCATGGAGTTATTTTTTGATTTCCCCTGCATTCACGATTGAGTGAGTTTTCAGCAAACATTTTCGTTACTGGTTCCCGTGATCAGACAAATATTTAAATATTTATTGTAAATTTGCATCAACTCTTATTGGAGCTTCTGCATTTTTACTTGCTTCTCCCGTCTGTGCAAATTTGGCCATGTTGTCTGTTGTTGCCATGGGCGGATTTAAGCAGAAACAAATGGAGGTAAAGTGGATGCATGGCAGCCCATACAAATTGTAGACCTCCTTAAAAATATTTATCACGCCCCCCCTCCATATTTGATTTTCCTCTTTTTCTGAATTTTAATTTCTTTTACTACCTATTACTTACCTTCTATCATCATGTTTATCTCGTATTAATTATGGTTGTCCTCTTTCCACCTCTAAGTCCCTGCATGGGTTTCAGTGAAGGTCCTTTCAACTATTTGTTCCCCTCTGATTCCATGGTTTATTTACTTCTCCTCCTTTTTCCGGATGCATCACGATTTTCTTTTTTTTCATTCAGTTGCAACTGCTTGTCTTTACAGCACGTGCATACAGGATTCATACCTCATGGTAATACTTGATTTCTTAATAATTTTTCAATTTTTTCATCTATTAATGCTTGTAGTCTGAGTTATGACATTCATAGTAACTTAACTATTGTCATATCTGAAAAAAGCATTTGCTTGGGTTAATTAGGGTTAGATGCTCGGACCTGATGAAGAATCAAGTCCAATTAACCTCCAAATTAAGCCAGTGCTGTTCATTTCTTTTTTCAGCATGGTAGCCGTGGTTTAACTGCTTTGGTGATTTTATTGTTTTAATATTTTGTAATTACTTGAAATTAGTTATTAGTCTATCTTTCTAATATATATATATATATATATATATATATATATATATAAATATAAATTATTAAATCCAAAGTTAGAATGTATGTAGTAACTCATAATACACTATTCCAAAATTTTCTACAAATACAAAGAAATAAAAGAAATTAAGACAAAAAGAGGAAATAATAAAGCATAATGCAAGTCAAAAGGACAAAGACAATCAACAAACTTCAAAAATGAGGAATGCAAATAAGAAAACAAAAAAATCAAGCAAAAAGGCTTGCACATGGAGGAGACTTAGGCTTACGAGATTAGGCTTACGAAAAGTTCATTTCGAAAAAATTCTCATCGGGTCCATATATCCTTTCGAAATGAACACAAAAATGCTTGTTTCTGAAACACAAGATAGATTTTATCTATAAACTTGTGTTATATGGACGACAAGCATATAGATTGGAACAATAAAGGAAACATAAATACCTCAAAACGCACCTCTTCAGCGCAACCATGACGAGCAAAATATGACTGGATCAATGTTGCCATATGCCAAAATGAAAAGATGTGATTTGCTGTTGCCAAAGAGAGTAATAAAAACTGTACTGCGCAAAAGCAATAAAATGAAATAAAATGAGTTATTCAACTGTTAAAGCTTCGAGATAAAAAGATGAAAATATAATTGCAGGAGAATGAAGAAGTACGGCTAAAATAAGATAATAAGGGGAGAATATGAGAATTTTAGGCTAATCGAAACTTATTAACTATACTATTGACTAAATATGCAGGATATTGATACATTTTACTGGTAATTTTGAGGTTATTAATGTGCAAAGCATGAAATTTTTTATCTGATAATCTATAAATTCTAAAAAGTTGATTAAGTATAATATTTCTAAACAATTGAATCGAGTTGCAGGAATTAAAAGGTAATAATTTATTAATATTAAATTTATAAAAATCTTTTTTATCATATAATTTAGTAACTATCCCATGAGCAGGTTATATATATATATATATAGATTGATTGTAGGTCCGAGCCTCCACTGGAGCACGGGCCCGACGCCTATCACGACTGAAACAATTACTATTAGTTGTTACATTTAATAAAATTTTGATAATGACAATTAGCATTTAAGAATTAACATTTAATGACTTAGAAACAAATCATTTTACTGGCTCAAAACCATTACTTTAAGGTTAATTATCAAGTTAGAGTATACGATTGGAGACCATAAAGGATCCACTACAATTCATGTATAATTAATAAATTTTTCGTTAGTGGAGTAGTTTCGATATTTAGAGAAAATAATTTGCATGAGGAGTGGGGGTGGGGTGGGGGGATTTATTAGATCTGAAGTTAGAGAAGAAATAAATAAGATGCAAGTTACAAGATTCAACATTTATAAGTAATATAGAAAATATATCTGGGATTTAAGATGCATACCCTCTGATTAAAACTACATAGGAACATACAACGAATTCCCGAAAATCAAACAATGCTTTTACGATACTTTCAGCTTAGAATAAAAATGAATAACTTGCTGCGCAGATGTATAAACATCACGAGGCATGTGCAAACTGAGAAGACGGCGACATTATCAAACTAATATATATTATATGTTGCTTTCAGAAAACCTAACAGCGCTATGATTAGGTTAGAATAATAACAACAACAACAACAAATCTTAAAATTAGCAAAGTTGACAAGTTAGAAAACCGATAAATTAAGGTATAGACAGCTGTTTTTTAATTTAGACAAAATGTTCGACATTTAATCAAAAAATCAAAACACTTGCTATTGTATCTTTTGAACTACTATAATAATCGTCTGCCCGAAATGAAACTCTTTCTGACGACGAAAATTTAGCGGATTTTTAGCATTCAATGTTCATAACTTCTAAACTAATTGGAATTAAAAAAAAAATAAATAAAATCTCGCCTGGAATTACAACAAAAAATATCGTCACGGGCCTTGAAGTATACCTTTGTACAGAATTTTGCTGCTGTCCGAAGTTTCGATTTTTCTCTATAGAGAAAATAGACACAGAATAGACAAATATCTTGTACACTTCTTATCTAATTCTTACAAGTTTTTAAATAAAATTGTAATTGGGTATAAAATTCTGCTGTGGGCAACATATGGCGTACACTATAAATGCATTTTTATTTCTTTATTTTATTTTACGTTTTGCGAACATTAATTTCAGTTTAATTGAACAAAGTAACACATGACATCTATAAATACAGTTGCACAATAACACACACACAAAACAAATAATAACTGTACTGGGTTTCAACTTGATCTTTTCATGCCAAGATCCAATTTTAAGTGGATTTTTTTCTTTTTTAATTTTACAAGGCAATTATTATAATTAGAGTGTCGCATGGTAAACCCATGATCCAATATTTTCGGGGTTGCGAACTAAAGTTTACTTATTTATTTTGGGGGTCAGCCTTTTCGTTTGACCAGCTGCTCTCCTCGGAATAGGAAACAGGATGTAGGTTAGTTGTCTTTAGATATCATTTTCACCGAAAGAGGTAACGGTTGTCCGTTTGCGGACGGATCATAGGGTTTTTCGGCCGGCTTTGAATTAGTGCCCGAAAGCATATCAGTTTCGCAGGGGCTTTTTGTTTCTGGAAGGCCTAAAGCCAATGGCGATGCTTTGGGGTCAAGGGGTTAAGACCCAGAATCCAATAAGATAATTGTGTGCGCCTCAGGGGCGTGTTTTAAAATGTTGGAGAGAGAGAGTTTTTGAGAAATTGAAAAAAGGAGCGAGGAGAAGGAACTGTGTGGTGTTTGAGAAAAGTCGGCTCCCAATCATGGTCCTCTGTAAAGAGAGATGCTGCTCAACTGCCAGTAATGTTGGTGAGTTACACATTTAAGGGCCTGTGCCTGATTTGTATCTTTTGTCTCTCTCTCCCTCTCCAATTAAATAACTACTAATTAACGCCAATTAAATATCTACTTGTTAACTCCAAATAAATTATTTAATAGTAAAAGTCAGATGTTTTCATGATAGATTACCATCTTTCACATTTTAGTCTATGAGACTATATATACTTTTGTACTTGTTTATTTGTTTATCTTAAATTTGGTATTCATCCCATTTGGAATATGGGAAGTTGTGTTTTAAATAATTTAAATCAATAATGTTGTAAATATTTATATAGTGTAAATAAATTAATATTTGTAAATACTCACGGCCTATTTCTTTTTCGCGCTCTAACCGGGCGTGTCCTAAAAAGAGGTAGTTACCTTAGGACATAGAGCGTGTTATGCTTCACTTTGAAAGGCTTAAAAAAATATTTCGAGTGATATCAATATTGACAATATACTTGTTCAGGGATGGTCCCCCCCCCTTTATTACGTCCCGTGATCATTCAGACATAACTAAACCCTTTTATGCATAATTATGCCAAATTTTGTCCTATTGACTTATGCTAAAAATATATAAAATTTCGAATACATTTTGCAATTTTCGCACGAATAAAAAAAAATTCTACATAGTTCTAGATTCTTCTATAACAAACTCGGATATAAAATTTCATGAGAATTCATTAATATTTGTGCCCGCTATTGTGTGCACAAAAAATCAATCCCAAACATGCACAGATATCACTAGATAGACAGACATCACTATAAAAACAGTCAAAACGTGTTCAGATCTTGAAATATATATTGGCATCAAAATATATAATTCGAAACTTTTCGTGAAAACAATACTTTCTCTATACTCTATTACATAGTATGACATAGTATGAGAAAGCATAAAATAAAATAAAATAACAAGAAAGATTAATCATGCATAAAGCATCGAGTATGAAAGACTTTCCAACTAAAATGCAATTTTAATTAAACATCTCTAAAATGCGATACATTCAGCAGTGATATTTTTAAAATTATTAAAGTGCTACAATAATTCATTTTACTTGGAAACTTAAAACTTCATAAAAAAAATTGCTAAAAAATCGTCTGCTTCTAAGAAAAATCAATGAAAATTTCATTGATATCACTTATATTCCAGACTCCGGAGCTAAATAATTTTGCGTTAAAAAAATTCAGCAATTCAACTCATCCTACAATTGATTTGTTTACATTCTACATACGTTAGAATTGGGTTTATAAAGCGGTTTTAGGACGGATGCAACACTAAGTATAAATGTAAAATAACTTTAAAAATCACGATTTTTACACTGGGAAAAAAAGATGGATGCCATATTTTATTTTGCAATGAGTCACGTGATCTCTTCCATATAATATGGGTGTAATTATTAGTTCACTTTTTACTTTAAAAATTACTTAACATATTTTGATGAAATGTTTTTTACACATTTTATGGGATACTAAATACTTGTGAATTTTAACTTCGCTTCATAAATGTTTGAAAAATTAGGTCCCATAGAATTCAATGTATTTAACCTTTTCAACCCGGGTTCAATCCAAAACTAAGTGGGTGATATTATTCATATGCATTCTCATATGTTACACAGACCGTCTTAACAACATACTACATTTTCTTTTTGAGAAAGTTATTTTTACTGCCGTTACCGTACGAACGGACAGACAGACAGAATGGCCAAAGTCATAAACACTTTTCAGCTATGTTAGAAAGTGTTAAAAAATAGATCGTTTCGAAAATATTGGGTTTTGACGTGAATGATGTATATGATCGGAGTATCCAATTGAAATCAGAGTGCATAAAATTTAGACGCTTATATCTCCGAATCTAATAAACAAAAATGCAAACCATTTATAGTTTTTGTCCAAACAAAAGCTTTTGTCCCATGGAGTTCCCACCTTCACTTTCGCCTTATTTTCACTGGAAATATCTTCTAAGCTATCCAGAAGAGACATTTATAAATGGTCTTTGCTATTTATTGTCACATTTAATAGAATTTCGATAATGAGGAGTAACATTTAAGACAATTGACAATAGAAATAAATCCTTTTACCGGATTAAAACCGTTACTTTATGGTTACTTTATTCTGTCTGGGTATGTGTACGGGATTAGAGACTGTAAAAGGTCCGCTGCACTCTCAATGAATAATTGATGAGCAGCTAGCTCTTCGTTAGCGGAGCAATTTCGATAATTAGAGGAAATAATTTGCATCGAAGACAGGAATTTATCTTGAATCTGATGAGAGTGAGGAATTAAATGAAGATCCAACTTTAAAAATAATTAGATCGAAAATATACAAGTTTAATTTAAATTAGTTATAAAAGTGTTGAAGACCCAGACCGTCCGACTCGTCCAGAGGACTTAGAGTAACCAGTTGGACGGCCGAGTTATAAAAGTGTGACATAGATAATGTGTAGGCAGAGAAGGGAGGCGTAGCCAGGAAAGGAGAATTAGACAGGAAGATATGCGTAGCCATTGTAAAAGGCGTAACCAGGGAGGTTGTTGTTGTTGAGACCCAGACCGTCCGACCTACCAGAAAGGTGTAAGGTAACCGTTTGGAAGGCCGGGAAATGTCACCCAATTTAGACCGGAACCCAGTGGGGGAAGCATCCACAGGGACCGGTACCCTCCTTCCCCTACCACCAACCTCTAGGAAGGACTTTCGGACTCACATGTTTAACGTGATCGTACTCCGCATGAACACGCCGGCAGTTGTGGCAGCGTGCAAATCCAGCGCACAAGCCACCTGGCTACAGCGCCCCAAATGTGCCAACAGCACGCGGTGTTCCCAGGTGGTCACCCACCCAAGTACTAACCGCGCCCGATGCTGCTTGACTTCGGTGATCTAACGAGAACCGGTGTTTTCAGCACGGTGGGGCCGTTGGCTAGTCAGGGAGGGTGTGTCAGCGTGAAACCAGAGGTCTTCAACCCAGACCATCTTACCTACCCGTAGGTGTAAAGTATCTGTTTGGACTACTAGGAAGCGCAATCCAATTTAGACAGGAACCCAGTGGGGGGCGACATTCACAGGGACCCTCCTCCCCTTACCTCCAAACTCAAGGATGGACTTACGGATCCACATATTTAAGGTGTCCGTATTCCGCATGAACACAGGGACAGTTGGGGCAGAGCCGGGAATCGAACCCGGGTCGTCCGAATTCAATCTCCACGCGTTAACTACAGAGTTGTTTCAGAAGGTCTTCACGAACTCAGGACTGGCTCGTGAGCTTCGGCCCGACCTGGGCGGAATTTTAAGGAAACTACTTAGGGCCGGGTCGGGCTCGGATCACGTTTCTTATAAATTCAAATCGGTTCGGACCGAGTAAAAATAAACAAAAAATTAAAAAATAGGTTAAAATTGAAATACAAAAAATTAAACAAACAGAAAAATTTTAAATTACATATGAAATAAATAAAATTTTCAATACGCGGAAAACAAGTGGTTTTATTTCCGGTCGGGGCAACAAGGTTCTTTACACTATATGTTGACCTTCCCCGTCGTCCATTTTGTTGCTCTAAGTACTTTGGACGAGCCGGACGGCCTGGGGCTTTCACACTATATGTTGAGCCAACGTCCCTACCGTGCTGAAAACACCGGTTTTCGTTAGATCACCAAAGTCAAGCAGCATCGGGCGCGGTTAGTACTTGGGTGGGTGACCACCTGGGAACACCGTGTGCTGTTGGCACATTTCGGACGCGGTAGCCCGGTGGTTTGCACGCTGGATTTGCATGCTGCTACAACTGCCGCCGTGTTCATGCGGAGTACGATCACGTTAAACATGTGGGTCCGTAAGTCCTTCCGAGAGGTTGGTGGTAGGGGAAGGAGGGTACGGTCCCTGTGGATGCCTCCCTCACTGGGTTCCGGTCTAAATTGGATGGCACTTCCCGGCCGTCCAAACGGTTACCTTACACCTTTTTGGTAGGTCGGACGGTCTGGGTGTCAACAACAACAACACTATGTGTCGAAAACACAGGCCGAGCGACTCGTCTGAAGACAGGGAGTAGCAAAATGGGCGGCCGGTTTACACTATATGTAATATAATTTGTGTTTAATTGCTTACAAGGAATTTTTGATCAGTATACGAGACAATAGTGTGTTAACTATAGACTGGCTTCAATGAATTAAAAAAAAAAATGGTCCGGGCCTCGTCGGGCCGGGGTTGCGCTCGGGTGAATTATTTTGAAAAATTCTGGGGTTTAAGCTGGTTCAAATCTTAACATCTTCGGGCCGAAGACTTCTATAAAACTTTTAACCACATTAACTTACATTTCACACAAATCAAACTTGATAATTGGAAATATTGTCAGCATCCTGATAAACAATGATAATTCAATTTGACGTTACTTTTGTAACTTTTGCCAATTTGGCGACATTTTCGTCACTTTGGCACCATTTAAAAAAAAGTGATCAAGTTGGTGATATTTCGCCAACTTACTCGCCAATGTCACCAAATTTATCGCCAAATGTTGCATATTTGACAGTACTTACTACTTTTCAATTTTATGTAACTCTTGAGATAAATGTATGTACCTGAAAAACGTGCAGTATCTCGAGAACGATTCAAACTAATGTACTAATGTTTGTGTCATTTGTTTCAAATACAAAAATTAAGTTTAAAATGACTATTTATTTAACATTATTGAATATTCTAATTTTATGATTTTTCAAAATTCATTCGAAACATGGAGAGGGGGTCTTTTGAATGTTCAATTGCGTTTTAAATCAGTAGGGCTCACTGATTGATTGATTGAAGACCCTGACCACACGACCAACCCGAAGGTTTATGGTAGCTTAAGTAGGGCTCACTGATTGTAATAATCGTACCAATCAGTGAGCCCTACTTAAGCTACCATAAACCTTCGGGTTGGTCGTGTGGTCAGGGTCTTCAATCAATCAAGCTCTGATTGTAATTCTCACTGATTGTAATAATCGTACCAAATTTTTTCAAAACGCTCTATTCGTTCGTGAGATATCTATCTCTTCCACAAACTCACCCACACGCTAACATGCGAAAATTAATGTGTCGAAAATCGCCACATTACAGCAGACATCACCTCAAAAACGTTCAAATGGAGTTCAGGGATGCTTGAAAAGTGCTCTTCAGTCAAAAACTCTAATTCGAATTTTCAATCTCGTCACAATACTTTCCCTAGATGCATTAGACTATTTATGTAAGGAAAGTACACACTATAGCAAATATTCCTAAAACACAATTATAAACATGATTTACTTTGTCGGTTGAATTTATTCAATAAATATAAACCAACGTTGTTTAAAAGTTGCTTTTATTTTTCCTGAATATTATAGGCTCTGTGTGTGGCAACACCTGAACCTATTATTTTCAGACCCAAAGCCCTCCCGAGTCTTTTGTTAGTGATAAAGATCGCTCCACAATCCTTTCGTTCTCTCATGAATTATTGATGAGATCTACGCCGGAGTTGTAATTTTGATAATTAGGGAAAAATAATTTGCATTATAGGGAAGAATTTATCGTCCGTGTAGGGATAATAGAGAATCCGAATAATTACAGCGCGGAAGAAAAATAGGCTTGATTTTGATGTGAAACCCATGGTTACAGATAGGATAAGAATATAGGATGTGCTGCAGAAGATAGGATATAATCAGGAACGTCCATAAAAGGTGACGAACACTACTAGAGTAGAGAGGAGGGGGGTTCAAGACGGGGTCTATAAATTTATTTTCATTTGCTACAATATTTTCTTGTTGAGGTTGGAAAATACATGAAAAATTTACAAAATAGGGGGTGAGACAGCCCAGTGGTTAGCACGCGGGAATTGCACTCGAACGATTCGAGTTCGATTTCAGTCTGTGCTCAAACAATCCCTGTGTTCACGCGGAGTACGGGCACGTTAAATATGTGGGTCTGTAGGTCCTTCCGAGAGGTTAGTGGTAAGGAAAGGAGGGTACGGTCTTTGCGGATGCTGCCCCCACTGCATTCCGGTGTAAATTGGGTGGCACTTTCCGGTCGTCCAAACGTAGATACCTTACACTTTCGGGTAGGTCGGACGGCCAGGGTCGAAGAAGAAGAAAACTGGGAAAAATCAAATATACAGTAGCATAATTTCCAGATGGGGGAAAGACATTATAGAAGATTCAACATGCTAGTCAGGGAAATTTTTACACGGCTAAGAGGTTTTTAAGGGAATTTGCTAGGAAATTACAGAATGGTCATAGGCGGACTTTTGGATAAAGAAGTTCACATGGACGAGAAAGTTATGAAATCAGCATATTTGATAAAGATCGATTATGGTGGCAGATAGAAGACGAAGATGATTAGAGTGGATAAAAGGACTTATTTTTGTGGAGATGTAAATGAAAGTTAGGAAACAGTTTATATTTGACTCGCGAGATGGCGCGAGTGTGCAAATGCACTTGAAATCATTGGGCTTATAGAGCACGTGATCTGAGAACAAAGGGTTTGAATAAAAATTCATTTACAGAGGCGCGATTTTAAAATCGAGGGTTAAAAATTGTGTATTAAATATCATTTATATACATGGAGCCTAGGGAAACTAAGTACCCTTAAGTACTTCACTGTTGTACTTTACTCACGTACCCCAAGTACATCTCGTCAGTGTCTGAGCACATTTTACGTTAATTGTCATTTTGGGGCAGTTATTTGGACATTTGGAACAATAGAAATATTTGAACCATGGGGGTTAGAGAGAAGGAGATAAAACTCCTATGGATGAAACGCTTGAAAATGCCATGACGTTTTGGAAATTATATTTGGGGGTTTTCGACGGGAGAGTACGTTTCAAACATCCCTGATCACGAATAAAACATTTTTGAAGTCTGTGTGTGTGTGTGTGTGAAATTATGTGTGTGTGTGTGTGTGCGTGAAATTATGTGTGTGTGTGTGAAATTATGTGTGTGTGTGTGTGCGTGAAATTATGTGTGTGTGTGTCAGTGAGTCTGTGGAGACGATAACTGACGAAATTTGGTACAAAAATCACAATCCGTAAACACTGGAAGCCTATTGTTTTTCTACGCAATCGAATATTCAGAATCCCCCTAAATTTTCGAGTGAAATTTTGAAAAAATCAAAATCCCTAATAAAGTTACGCAAATAGATATTTCTATGCAATTTTTCGTTAGAAAACGATTGACATAAATTTTAGAACGCTAACATGAACCGTTCTCGAGATATTGCACATTTTTCAAAAAAATTATCAAAAAGTTATATAAAACAAAAAAAAATATTTCCTATTGAGAAACATGTTCACTTTTCATACGTAATACCATGCAATAAATTGGGTGACATCATTCTCGTGGATCTAGCTCGTTTCATTCATGAAAAAAGATACTTTGAGTAATACTTTTGTATTTGAACGCCAATGATCATTTATCTGCTGCAAGAATAACTTATTTCTCCGTCCATAACGCTTGGCGAGATTTTAGCGACGAATTTGGCGGAATGTCGCCAACTTGGCGACATTTTTAATTGTTGCCAAATTAACAAATATCTCGCCAAATTGATATAAATGACGTTAAACCGATGAAATGACGACTAACTGAAGAAAATTCACTATCTTGGAAAGAATATAAGTATCTACTAAAAGAATAACATTTTTTTAACTGTAAAATTAGTAAATTCATTGCATTATACAAGGAAAGTCATGTGTTGCCCACATCAGATTTTTTTCATTTGCCATAATAGTGAGACATAGTACTAAGTATGTGAATTTTTGATAATTTTTAAATTAGGATTTCTTAATTATCAGTATAATTAATCAGCATTCTTTCACAGTTGATCAGAGTACAGAACATAGGGAGATAAAAATAAAAGGAAAGGCAAAATGATTTTGAATACTTTGTGGAATAAAAGGAAAGGCAAAATGATTTTGAACACTTTGTGGAATATTCTTTATTGTTTCAGTTCTAATTTGCATTGCTCTACTAATTTATTTCTACAAAATTGACAGTTCAAATAAATATTTCAAGCTTTTCACCATAGAAATACATACAGTGCAGGGGCGTTTATCTTATCGCAGCGCCACCTGAACTATTGTCTCAAATGATATTGGCAATTTTTCAGTGTGGAGTTTCATATCTTTACTTTTACTCCATGGTTTGAACATAAATATGGAGAAAGCAAATTATTTGAGTTGAGTTGACTGATCTGTTACCAACTTAAAATTAATAATCTTTTGAAGTATTTGTGTGTGTGTGTGAACGAAAGCTACTAAATAATAATAATTAAAAATAAATACAATAGTGGTTGGTAGAGGTAAGCAGGAAAATTATATTTTCAACTATGCTATGAATGTAAAAAGCCACTAAACTTGGAGATAAAGGGGAGGAATTAAAAGGTCATGATGGAAAAACATCACAATCATTTGAGACAATAATTAAGGTGCAGCTGGGGGGTAAGAAAAGTTCCACCGTATTATATGTCTATTTCAGAGCGAAATGCTGGTATTGAATAAATAATACTTATTTAGACTGTTAATTTTGTAGGGAAAAAAATGCCAGAAATCTAAAAATGAATATCCCTAAGCATTCAAATTTATTTTACCTCGCGATTTATTTGTGCATCCATATATTCTATTTACCTGCTCTACAACTACGAAAACATATTTATTTCTTCTACTTATAATTAGGGAACTTTAATTTAAAAATAATCAAAAATACATATACTAAACACTGTCAAACGAGAACAGATGGAATTTTACTAACACTAGCGACCCTAGATATAATTCTCAAACCATTATGGCATTTTCAAGCGTTTCATTCATAGTAGTTTTATCTCAGCCTCTTAAAATCTATGTTATTGAAATTGTATAACCAATTATTTGTCACAACAGACTTATTGCCAAATAAAAAATAATAATAATAAAGAATTTTTATGCAAATTTGTAGAGTGATAGCCTGCGAACGAAAACTTGTAAAGTTAATTTTTTTGTTTTTCGATACTTTGTATTGTTACTTGTAGAGTGATAGTTTGCGAACGAAAACTTGTAAAGTTAATTTTTTTGTTTTTTGATACTTTGTATTCCCAATTGGATTTTAAAAAAAATCTGATGTGGGCAGCACATGACTTTCCTTATATGAATTTACTACTTTTACAGTTAAAAAAACGTTATTCTTATAGTAGATACTTATATTCTTTCCAAGATATTGAATTTTCGTCAATGAGTCGCCATTTTCATTGATTTAGCGTCATTTTATCCATTTAGCGAGTTTTTCGTTAATGTAGCAACATTCAAAAAAGTCGCCAAGTTGGCGACATTCCACCAAATTCGTCGCCAAAATCTCGCCAAGCGTTATGGACAGAGAAATAAGTTAATCTTACCGCAGATAAATAACTATTTGAGTAATACTTTTGTATTTGAACGCCAAGTATCTTTTTTCATGAATGGAACGAGCTAGATCCACGAGAATGATGTCACCCAATTTATCGCATGGTATTACATATGAAAAATGAACACGTTTCTCAATAGGAAATATTTCTCTTTTATTTATAAGATTTTTTGATAATTTTTTTGAAAAATGTGCAATATCTCGAGAACGGTTCATGTTAGCGTTCTAAAATTTATGTCAATCGTTTTCTAATGAAAAATTACATAAGAAATGTCTATTTGCGTAACTTTATTAGAGGTTTGTGATTTTGACGATTTTTTCAACATTTCGGGGTTTCTGAACATTCGATTGCGCATAAAAACAATAGGCTTCCAGTGTTTACGGAGTGTGGAAAACCCAGACCGTCCGACTCATCCAATGGACTTGAGCAACTATTTGGACGGCCGGGAAGGAAAGTTAGCGGATGCTAACTCCCAGAGTGTTTACGGAGTTGTTACCCAGACCGTCCGACCTACCAGAAAGGTGTAAGGTAACTGTTTGGACGGCCGGGAAGTGCCACCCAATTTAGACCGGAACCCAGTGGGGGAGGCATCCACAGGGACCGTACCCTCCTTCCCCTACCACCAACCTCTCGGAAGGACTTACGGACCCACATGTTTAACGTGATCGTACTCCGCGTGAACACGGCGGCAGTTTTGGCAGTGGCTGGAATCGAACCCGGGCCTACCGAGTGCAACTCCAGCGCGCTAACCAATGGGCTACCGCGCCCCAGAGTGTTTACGAAGTGTAATTTTTGTACCAAATTTCGTTCGAATCGGTCCATTCGTTTGTCAATTATCGTCTCCATAGACTCACACACACACACATCACTTCAAAAATGTTCGATTCGTGATCAGGGATGCTTGAAACGTGCTCTCCCATCGAAAACTCGAATTCTCGACCCCGTCACAATACTTTCCTTATACATTATGTATATAAGGAAATTAATAAAATAAAATAAAAATAAATGAAAACTGTTCTTATTCGAATTTTTAAAAGTCGTTATTTGGAAAAAAAAAACGTATTTGAATTTAATTAGTTTTAAATTTAACTCCAGAACACTTTATTCGATATTAAAAACACATTACTGGGAAATTCGTGAGGTTTTATTTTTGAATCCTATAAGTTCTGTAAAAAAAAAAAAATAATAATCCGACAAATTATTATTTGAAACGAGGATTGGTATAAGCATAGGAATAAATGGAAATAAATCAAACAAATAAAAAAAAATTGTTAATGTTTCATTGAAAAAAGGTATAATAAATTAATCAGAAGATCTTTATGACGGAAATTGAAAATAAATATTCGGACTTTATTTCAAAAGTATGAGTTGGCAACATGTTCGGAATGAAAAATGGAACATAATAGCCAAAAAGGGATCTATAATAAGTAAAAGGAACTCATCATTAATCTAAGTTCGCTTTACTAATAGCGGGAAATAAAATGCATAAACAAATTCCATAAAATAACAACAAGGACCAATGAATGCTACGCCCTCAAATGAAAATTGATTGCCAGATACGAAATAAGGAAAAACAAACTTACAGACGATTCTGCAGAAAGAAAAATCTTTAATTGAAAACATGGCAGAGCGCACGTTATTTCTGCGTGGTTTTTTTTCTCTCGGTTTTTTTTTTCACTTACTTAAAACGGTGAGAAAAAATGCTATAATTCTGCATTTGAGGGTGCCCCGTCCCTTTTTTTATTCGAATTTCTCGAATGCAGAATTATTAATCATTGTGTCAATAGAGAACTGTCATTGGTATGGTAGAGGGAGGGGGCGGGGGGAAGAAGAGGAAAGAGAAAAAAGGCTTAGCTATAGCAGACGATAATAAAAAGGAATGGAAAAGTGTTTTTACGGTTTTATTTCACTCCCCCCCCCTCTCCCTACCCAGTTACAAACCTAAAGAATGTTGGTGGTGAGGAGAGGGGGTTTGACGCAGAATATCTCCTTTGATGAATTGAAAAACGAGATATGTCAAAACTATAAGCCCCTGAAAATTTGATAGGGGATTTGGATATGAAATGCAATGAAAAAAAAACTCACCAGAAAAAGAATTAGGAAAGGTAGATGTTTTTAATTTATAAGGAAAATCGAACATATTTCTGTGTTGTGGACGGAGAATCAATATAGTGGAGAGCAAGAAACAATTTTTAAAAATGCAAGTACTTTTGGAATATTTTTCAGGGCTTTACTGAGTATTTATACTTTGTTTATACTCTTTCTTATTTCCTTTTGATTGCGAGGAAAAGCGTTTTCTGCGAACAAATTAAAATTGTAGCATGCGACTGTTTCCGAGAAGATATAGGATCCTCTTCATCAGAACTAGTACTAAGACGACCAATAAAACAAACGTCGGAATAACAGAATCTGACTTTGGTTATGATTCTTGTTGGTTTAATGTATACGATGAAACTTGTTTAAGATGGAATTCTATGGGATCTAAAAATTATTTCCGTTTTAAGCAGATTTCGGGTTGCAGAGATTTGGTTAGAAAATAGCCATGCTATAAAATGTTCATTGTATATATATTTTATGTAATAGTGATTATGTAATAACATTTATAAAATAATATAACATTATCAATTATTGATGGTTCTGGTTTAAAATGGAAAACGTCAATAAAATTTAAATTATGCATTTAAATTTTACATGTTTTTGCTATTATTTTAGAAAATTCATACGAAGCTATCACGTGGGCGCGGTAGCCCAGCGGTTAGCGCACTAGAATTGCACTCGGTAGGCCCAGGTTCGATTCCCTCCGCTGTCTAACTGCCGCCGTGTTCACGCGGAGTACGGTCACGTTAAACATGTGGGTCCGTAAGTCCTTCCGAGAGGTTTATGGTAGGGGAAGGAGGGTACGGTCTCTGTGGATGCCTCCCTCCACTGGGTTCCGGTCTAAATTGGGTGGCACTTCCCGGCCGTCCAAACGGTTACCTTACACCCTTCTGGTAGGTCGGACCGTCTGGGTTCAACAACAACGAAGCTATCACGTTACGGAACCCCAAGGGGTTCATGGGAACACACTTTTTGAAAGACACTGACTTACAGTATGTCAATTTTGGGGACAGTAAGATTTTTTTGTATTAAACAGAATTTTGTCTGACGCAAGTTCTATTTATTTTTATGTAATAGTGATTATGTAATAACATTTATAGAATACTCTTATATAGTTATACTCTTATATTATCAAGTTGTTGTTGGTTTAAAATGGGAAACATTAACAAAATTAAAATTATGTATTCAAATTTTAAATATTTTTGCTATTATTTTAAAAAATTTATATGAAGCTATCACGTTGCGGAACCCAAACTTTTTGAAAAACACTGACCAGTATGTCAATTTTGGGGACAGTAAGATTTAAGATTTTTCCGTACTAAACAGAATTTTGCCTGACGCAAGTTCTATTTATTTTATGTAAGAGTGGTTATGTAATAACATTTCTAGAATACTATCATATAACATTATCAAGTTGTTGATGGTTCGGGTTTAAAATGGATACATTAACAAAATTAAAATTATGTATTTCAATTTTAAATGTTTTTGTTATTAGTTTAGAAAATTTACACAAAGCTATCATGATCCTGTATCTTAGGAACCCCCAAGGGTTCCTAGGAACACACTTTTTGAAAACCATTGACTTACAGTATGTCAATTTTGGAGGCAGTGAGATTTTTCCGTAAGAAACAGAATTTTGTATCCCTCAGGTTACATTTTCCACTATAGATGCTTATGGGCAAGATTTGAAGGTTACTACCTGAAGTAATAAGAATAATGAAGTAAGAAGTTGTTAAAAAATGCTGGTTTTTCTGCAGTGAGTGTTTCATCTCATGCTGGTTTCTCTGAAGTCAATGAAGTCATGTTGATTTCTTTGGAGTAAATGCATTGAGTTAGAAAGAAATAGATAAAACTCCTGGATGAAACGCTTAAAAATACCACAATGCTTTGAGAATTCTATCTAGATGTCGCTAGTGATACTAAAGTAGCTGCTATTGTTAGTTGACACAACAGAAAACAATAGTATTTAGTGTATCTATTTTTGATTATTTTTAAATTAAGGGTTCCTTTATCATGAGTATAATACACCAGTATTTTTTACTTTCCCTGCAATACATGGTAATGTATAGGGAAAGTATTGGAATCATGTCGAAAATCGCAACTCGAGTTTTCGACGGATCTACACGTTTCGAGACCTCTAGAATACGAAAACACTATTTTTAGCGTGACGTCTGTGTGTGTGTCTGTCTGCCTGTATGTCTGTGCAATGTACGCATCCACTCTAACTCGAAGACTAATAACTGAATTTCATAAAATTTGGTAGGTAAGTCACTTGGATGTGATCCTGGTGCTGATTACTTTTTGGTACAATTCGTAAAAAACAGAACCCGCCGTTTTTTTTTTAGCGAAATGGCCCGTAAAAATTTCATGTATCCGCTCTAGCTAAAATCCTATTTGACCAAATTTCACAAAATTTGGTAGATAAGTTACTCGTGGGATACTCTCTGGTGCTGATTAGATTTTGGTACGATTCGGAATATAACGGCCTGCCTTTTTTTACGAAATGCCCCGCAAAAATCTAAAAAGACTACGTACTTTTCGTTGATTTAGCGTCATTTTTATCCATTTGGCGAGATTTTCGTTAATTTGGCAACATTTTAAAAAGTCGTCAAATTGGCGATATTCCGCCAAATTCGTCGCCAAACTCACGCCGAGCCTTATGGACGGAGAAATAAGTTATTCTTATAGAATATAAATGATTATTGGCGCTCAAATACAAAAGTATTACTCAAAGTATCTTTACTCGTGAATGGAACGAGTTAGATCCACGAGAATGATGTCACCAAATTTATCGCATGATATTGCATATGAAAAGTGAACATGTTTCATGACAGTTAATATTTTTTTTTAATTTATGGGATTTTTTGATAAATTTATTTGAAAAATGTGCAATATCTCGAGAACGGTTCATGCTAGAGTTCTAAAGTTTGTCAATCGTTTTCTAAGGAAAAGTTACATAAGAAATGTCTATTTGCGTAATTTTATTAAAGGTTTTGATTTTCTGATGATTTTTTCAAAATTTCACTCGAAAATTTAGTTGGGGGGGGGGGGGGGGTCTGAACATTCGATTACGTTTAAAAACAATAGGCTTCCAGTATTCAAGGATTGTAATTTTTGTACCAAATTTCATTCGAATAGCTCCATTCGTTCGTGAGATATCGTCTCCACAGACTCACTGACACAGACACACACACCCCACACATACTTTCACACACATACATGTTGAAAGTAATACACATACATACACAAGCACACATCACCTCAAAAATGTTTGATTCGTGATCAGGGATGCTTGAAACGTGCTCTCCTGTCGAAAACTCGAATTCGAATTTTCGACCCCGCCACAATACTTTCCTTATACATTATGTATATAAGGAAAGTAATAATCAAAAATTCATATACTCAATAGTATGCCTCTTTATTGTATGAAATGGAAACAAAGGGCGTTTTGCTAACACTAGCGACTCCTAGACATAATTCTCAAAGCGTTATAATCTTTTCAAGCGTTTCATCCATAGACTTACCTCCTTCTCTCTAACTCCATGGTTTCATCTCTGGCAGTGAATATTTTCTCACATTTTGGTTTTTGCAGTGAATGTTTTCTTGCATGTTGGTTCTGCAATGAATCTTTCCTGGCCTACTGATTCTGCAGTGAATGTTTTCTCACGTATTGGTTTTTCAGCGGTGATTGTTTCCTAGCAAGTCGGTTTTCTTATCAATGGATGTTTCCTCGCAGGTTAGTTTCTCTGCAGTGAATAATTCCTCCCATGTTGGTTCTTATGATGCAACGAATGTTTTCTCACCTATTAGCTTCTCTGCAATAAATGTTTTCTTGTATGTTAGTTTCTCTGTAGTGCATATTCCTCCCATGTTGGTTCCTGTGATGCAGTGGATTTTTTCTCACCTATTAGCTTCTCTGCAATGAATGTTTTCTTGTATGTTAGTTTCTCTGCAGTGAGTAATTCCTCTCATGTTGGTTCCTGTGATAAAGTGAATAATTCCTCCCATGTTGGTTCCTGTGATGCAGCGAATAATTCCTCCCATGTTGATTCCTGTGATGCAGTGAATTTTTTTCACCTATTAGCTTCTCTGTAGAGATTGTTTCCTCGCATGTTAGTTTCTCTGCAGTGAATGATTCCTCCCATGTTGGTTCCTGTGATGAAGTGAATTTTTTCTCACCTATTAGCTTCTCTGCAATGAATGTTTTCTTGTATGTTAGTTTCTCTGCAGTGAGTAATTCCTCTCATGTTGGTTCCTGTGATAAAGTGAATAATTCCTCCCATGTTGGTTCCTGTGATGCAGCGAATAATTCCTCCCATGTTGATTCCTGTGATGCAGTGAATTTTTTTCACCTATTAGCTTCTCTGTAGAGATTGTTTCCTCGCATGTTAGTTTCTCTGCAGTGAATGATTCCTCCCATGTTGGTTCCTGTGATGAAGTGAATTTTTTCTCACCTATTAGCTTCTCTGCAATGAATGTTTTCTTGTATGTTAGTTTCTCTGCAGTGAGTAATTCCTCTCATGTTGGTTCCTGTGATAAAGTGAATAATTCCTCCCATGTTGGTTCCTGTGATGCAGCGAATAATTCCTCCCATGTTGATTCCTGTGATGCAGTGAATTTTTTTCACCTATTAGCTTCTCTGTAGAGATTGTTTCCTCGCATGTTAGTTTCTCTGCAGTGAATGATTCCTCCCATGTTGGTTCCTGTGATGAAGTGAATTTTTTCTCACCTATTAGCTTCTCTGCAATGAATGTTTTCTTGTATGTTAGTTTCTCTGCAGTGAATATAATTCCTCTCATGTTGGTTCCTGTGATGGAGTGAATAATTCCTCCTATGTTGATTCCTGTGATGCAGAGAATTTTTTCCACCTATTAGCTCCTCTGCAATGAATATTTTCTCGCATGTTAGTTTCTCTGCAGTGAATAATTCCTCCCATGTTGGTTCCTGTGATGCAATGAATTTTTTCTCACCTATTAGCTTCTCTGCAATGAATGTTTTCTCGCATGTTAGTTTCTCTGCAGTGAATAATTTCTCTCATGTTGGTTCCTGTGATGCAGTGAATAATTCCTCCCATGTTGATTCCTGTGATGCAGAGAATTTTTTTCACTTATTAGCTTCTCTGCAATGAATGTATTCTCTTTTGTTATTTTCTGTTCAGTAAATGTCTTCCCACTTTGAGAAAACTTTTATGCGAAATGTAGAGATACATTTACACATGACTTTGGTGACAAATTTGGTGAAATATTAATATCTTTGAGATTTTGGGGTAAATTTCGGAAAATGCTATAATTGACCAGAAAATATCGAAACATTTTTCAGAACAAATCTCAGACCCCACACAAAGTCCACTGTTAGACGGTTATGCCACTATATTTCGATGACATTAATGGCAAGTTGATGGAAAATACCCTTTTTGAGGGAAATTCTAATATAAAAATGTGTAAATGGAAAAGGGTAAATTTGGAGTAACCCAGAATACGAAATAATAATAATAATAATAATAATTAGTTATAATAATAATAATAATTGAAGATTTGACCAAAACTTGTGACAAAAACTCGCCAGATAGGATTAAAATGCATTTTTATGAAACCTTCAATATTATATATCAAAGTTAGTTATTTCATTCTAAATATCTATTCGAAAATCTATCTGTCTATCCATCTATTCTAAATAGTAATTTAGAATCATAGGGATATTTTTCGTAAGAATATTTTTTTCTCCCTTCTCGTATCTTTTTAAAAGCATAAAACCGTACGGATTTCTACAGTCCCTCGGCTCTGCCTTTCAATTCACTTCACTTCGAACACACAAACTTACAAAAAGATAATAAGAAAAAATTGAAGTGAACTAAGAAAATTCAACAAAATTTTTGACTTTGGCTTCCAGTTGCATCAGCTGTTCTTTCCCCCGAGTTTCTTTTCAATATCGTCTGCGACTCCCGTCGCTTCGCTTCGTTGCCATTCCGTGATTTCGGAATGAAAAAAAGTTAGAGAAAAAAAAAGTGATGTTAATCGTTTGGTGCGATGTTGGATCTAGAATTCGGGAGAATTTATATCAAGATATCGATATTTTTGATAAGTTAAAGTAAGTGGAAGTTGGAGTAGTTTTTCTTTTCTTTATTGGCTTTCTGTTTGGGTTTTCTTTGAGAGTACTGTGTAAGGCGAAAGTGCATGTTATTTATTCCAATACACCGAGTTACCATAATTATATTTCCGCCTGAAAAATGTATTGTTAAAAAAAAGAATTGTTAAATATTTTACAGAAATAAATTTTCCCTTGTAAAGTTCACGAAAAGTTGCGACGAAAAGTTAATACTTATGACAGGTATAGCGACAAATCAGTAATTCACATATCTTGTCACTTTTTACTTTCTCTAAAATACATGGTAACGTATAGCGAAAGTATTGTTATCATGTCGAAAATCGCAACTCGAGTTTTCGGCGGATCTACACGTTTTGGGACCTCTAGAACACGAAAAAAAAACTATTTTTAACGGGGCGTCTGTGTGCAATTATGTCTGTGCAATGTATTTCTTCACTCTAACTCAAAAACTAATGGACCAAATTTCATAAAATTTCACAAGTAAGTCAATTGTGGGTTACCCTGGTGCTGATTAGATTTTGACACGATTCGGAAGAAAGGGACCTGCTTTTATTTATTTATATTTTGCGAAATGACCAGCAAAAATCGTCAAAATCTAAAATAGAATACTAACTATTCTCAAATGTACAATTAAATGCTTGTTTTATACGTAATATTTGACGATGGAAATATTGAGACCAGCCCCATTACTCCAGAACTGACTACTTGTTCTGAAGATATTTTAGTTTTTGTTTGCATTTTTACTATGTTGCCTTTGAAAATACGCCCAGTTAACCAAATGAAAACGAAAATTGAAATTAAAAGTGCAAATCCAGTGTCATTCCATATTATTATACGTGTCATTTTGTGCAAATAAACTTAATAACTTATTAAAGAAATAAAGAGAAAATGAATTTGTTTCTGGAGGGAAAAGTCATGTGCTGCCCACATCAAATTTTTTCTTCCATGACAAAACATTAGCCGCATATTAAATTCATGGGAACTTGTATTTAAAAATACACAACGTCGTAAAGATCTGATAATAGGCGTTTCTTAAAAGAATAATAGTTTACGTGACGTTAATCAGAACAATAATTACCGGAACAGTAATAATTTTGAGCTTTTGGAATTCAACAAAGAATCAAGCTGCATTCCGATATAATGGCTCATCCTTTTGAATCGTGGGTGTGCGATCAGTATACAAGAATGAGTCCAAATTTCTGGATAACTAACACGTTTATTCACAAGCACAGCGTAAAAAGGAACGATATGCAGTAAAACAGTACTTAAATGCTTCACTCATTTCACAAAATAACCGATATTATTCCCAAAACATTGACGAAAGTAATTTCACAAAACAGCGGCTATAATTCTCGAAATATTGAAGAATACCACAGTTCAATGTACCTCGTATCGCGTCAACCGCTCTCCGACTGAGTGATGACTCCTTTTTATAGACTATCTCCATAAAAACTTCTAGTAATCCCTCATGTTACGTAGAATATTGGTTATTTCGAAGTGATTCTCAAAGCTGCGGAACGTCGCAAAATAAACGATAAATTGCCAAATCTGGCAACTTTTCTTCGAATTTCGGCAAGTGACAACCCTAAGCTCACGCCATGGGATAGAATCCCTTTACAGTTTTTCTCCGTCTGGTCTTCAAAAGAGACGAAAGTAAGAACTCCTTTTTGTAGACTCTCTATAGAAACTTCTGGAAATCTCTGATATCACGTAGGATATTGGTTATTTTGAGGTATTTCCCGAATCTTCGGAAAGTCGCCAGATGTCACCACATTGAAGATAAATTGCCAAATCTGGCAACCTTTCTTCGAACTTCGGCGAGTGACAACCCTAAGCTCATGTCATGTGACAGTATACCTCTACGGTATTTTCTCCGTCTGGTCCTCAAAAGAGACGAAAGTAAGAACTCCTTTTTGTAGACTCTCTATAGAAACTTCTGGAAATCTCTCATATCACGTAGAATATTGGTTATTTTGAGGTATTTCCCGAAGTTTCGGAAAGTCGCCAAATGTCATAAAATTGACGATAAATCGCCAAATTTAGTAACCTTTCTTTGAACTTCGGTATGTGGCAACCCTAAACTCACGTTATGAAGAAGGACACTCCATCTGGTTCTCAAAAGAAAAGACTCCAGTGAGGGAATAATACATGTTCACAACAATATGTCATTAATGTCAAGTGACAATCAGAGTAAATAATAGAAGCGATAAATCAATAATGGACATTCTCTCAGACTGTTGCGATTGTGGCTGAAAATTAATGGGTTTTCCCGCAAGGCAATGCTTTATATCATTTAGATCGAACAAGCCTAGAGCTGAACGAGTGCTCAACTTTTGACTTGCTCGCACTGAAGAAGGAATTTCAAGTAATTTCGAAGCTATCGTCTGCTTACAATATTTTTATTTGCGCTACATTTTACGTTGGGATTTAGTTATTTATATGGTTAGTCATATCACGATTTGTTTTACAAGGCACTTGAATAGCGCCCCTTTTTTGGGGTGGTTTGCCCGCTTTAGACATTCGCAAAACAGTTCAAAATATTGAAATATCGAAATTAGAACCGCATTTTCAAAATAGTTCAAAATATTAAAATATTGAAAATAGAATCCCTACACTTCGAAAACTAATAACCGGATCTGAAAAATAATTATTTGTTTTTTTTAGGAATATAAATTACTTCATATAGTTCATAGCTAGCACTTTCAGTTTGTGAAATATAAGCATTACAAGCTAAATAAAAATGGAAAATTTTCAATCTTCTTGATTTTGAAGAGAGGACTTCTTGAAAACTATATGAGCTTTGTAAAGATAAATTACCAATCTAAAAATTGGATTCCCTACTGAACATATATGTCGCATACTGTTTGCATCTATATTTTCTAATTTAGAAAACATTTCGAGCGAAGTAAGATAAAAAGAAATCCTCCGATCATAAAGGCTATTCCCACCATAAAAAAATTTCATGCCTAAAATTAATAGGGTTACTAAATTATAGTTCGACGGCATTAACGAAAGACATGTTGATCAGAGATTTGTTACACTTCACAAGACCTCACCAGTCGCGATGCCACCAAGATTCACCTACTTTTAGTTTCTGGCAAAGAACACCATCTGACTCAGTATCTTAAATCTTCCCCTTACGACCGATGAAAAGACATTTTTTTTTTAATCGCACAATGCAGTGCCAAATAGCAACAGACTGTTGCCATTCACACCGACGTAAAACAAGCAGAAAAAAGAAAGGCGTGACGTCAACATGTTAATGAATGGGGAAATGAGAGTGAAATCTAGTTGGCATTGTCTCCACGGAAACTCTTCACAATAAAGAATTTAGAAGGGCAAGATATCTCTTCCAAAGAACTTAACAGGGGGAGTCAGCTTTAAGTTAAGATTAAAATTAATTAAATTAATGACAGATTAAATGGAGATAGAGGAGGATAAGAATGGTCATCAGCTGATGGGTTTTATACAGTTTGATTTGATGAAAATTCAACAGACGATTTGAAGAAAATTCAACAGACTATTTGGTATTTGAAATGTAACTCGGTTATCATAGTTATTACAATGGAATTAAAAACTATAAATTTCTTCATTGATAAAATATAGCAAAAACATCGTCTGCTGTAAGTATAAATTAAAATATCTCAAGAACGGTGGATTATACACCAATAGAATTAATTTAAAAAATTTAAATTATTATTTCTGTGCATGGAGATATAAAAAAATCTGATGTGAGCAGCACATGACTTTCCCTGCAGACTTATATTAACGCTCTCTTTATTTTAATTAAATTTATTTCACTTTTAATTCAGTTTTCGTTCTCATTCGATAACCGGACTTATTTTCAAAGGTGGCGTAGAGAAAATACGAAAAACTAAAATATCTCGAGAACGGCTAGTCCTAGTGTAATGGGGTTGGTCTTATTCTTTTCGTCGTTAAAAATTACGTATTAAAAGAGCATTTAATGGATATATTTGAGTATACCTAGTTCTTTAGTTTAGATTTTGACGATTTTTGCGGGCCATTTTGCAAAAAAAGGCAGGTTATTTTTTCCGAATCGTACCAAAATCTAATCAGCACCAAGGTAACCCACAAGTGACTCATCTACCGAATTTTGTGAAATTCGGTCCATTAGTTTTTCAGTTAGAGTGGATACAAGCTTTTGCGGGCCATTTCGCAAAAAAAAAGGCGGGTTCTTTTATCCCAAATCGTACCCAAAACTAATCAGCATCAGACTCGCTCACAAGTGACTTACCTACCAAATTTTGTGAAATTCGGTCCATTAGTTTTTTAGTTAGAGTGGATACCAAATCTACACAGACACAGACACACACACAGACGTCACGCTAAAAATGGTTTTTTTCGTATTCTAGAGGTCTTGAAACGTGTAGATCCGTCGAAAACTCGAGTTGCGATTTTCGACATGATTCCAATACTTTCCCTATACATTACCATGTATTGCAGGGAAAGTAAAAAGAATTTTGTGTATCTTGCCGCGTCGAACCGTTTTAGCTGAAATAATCTTAGACCAAAAAATTCCGATTTATAATTCCAAGAATTTATAACTTTTTTTTTTTTAATTCCAAGATTCGACCTTTAGCAGTTTGAGCTGCGTAATTCATTACTTAATCAGCCAGTCAGTGGGGCGTTATAGCCCAGTGGTTAAAGCACGGAGATTGCACTCCGAGGACCAGAGTTCGATTCCCGAGTCTGTTCAAACTGTCCCAGTATGGACAATTTAAATCTGTAGGTCCAAAAATCTCTCCAAAAGGTTAGTGGCAGGGAAAGGAGGGTACTGTCCTTGTGGATGTCGCCCTCACTAGATTCCGGCCTAAAGTGGGTGGCACTGTCCCGACGTCCAATACTTTACACCTTCGGGTAAGTCGGACGGTCAATCAGTTTTATGATATAGATTAAAAGATGAAAGAGGAAATTTAATCTGTAAAATTTAAATTAAGATGAGTTTTCCTGTGCACTGCATAGTACAAGTTAATGCGTATTGTGCACTACTAGTTAAGCATTCAAAATTTCTGGCTGATTCACTTTGAACAGAATTCCAAACCATAAAAGCACCATCACGATAAAATTATCAAAGTTATGACCAAACATGGCTCCTTCTTAAACTCGGAGTTATTTAAGTAAAGGAAAGGCAGTCCGTTGCTATAGTTACTATGGTAAGGCAACATAAGTTGCCATCTGATCTATAAAAAACCCTTTTCAGCTTATGAAATATTCTTTTATTTTAAGCAATAAAAGAATTCAGGGATGTTCCATTGCTATTTTCTTTAGAAGGTAGTTCAGAACGATATATAATATTAAATACATACAAAAGTTTGTTTAAAAGAAGAAATGATTAAGAATAGATGGCAATAAAAAACTCATTTATTTTTTGTTCTTTTCCCAGAAACCAATGAAATATCAGTAGGAGGGGAGACAAAAAAAATGAGAGAAACAAATAAAAAAAAATCTTTTCTGTAATTGCATTGAGTAAAGGTAAATAAAAAATGTTTTATTTTTGAGAAAATAAATGATCTCATAGAATTGTTGATTTGGGCCATTCCAAGGCTATGAAGAAAAAGATTAAGAACAAGTAAAAGCTATTTGTGTTAATGTCTTATGCCTTAGTTAATCCCTGAGCCATTAATACCAATAGGAATTGAAGCAGTTAATATTGATACGCGAAGTTGTAGTTAATTTTTGAAAAAAGATACTGTGGTCAGCATTTGACTTCTGCTACAAAGTAAAGGTAACTTAAATATATTGCGAATGCTACTGTCCTACCGCCACGAGAAAGTCTCTGAACAGGGTTGCCGCAAGTAGACGAGTCGAAGAAAGGAGGGAGAAAGGTTTAAAATCGACTGCAACATTTGGCAAATCAAGCGCACTTCGTTAAGCGAAGAATCCGTTTCGTTTATCATGTACTAAAAGAAAATAGTAGATGTTTTTTATCCGCCAGTTAAACAAAATTTTCGTATTAAATGACATTAAATTATAAATTAACTTAAAAATTTCTCGTCATTTAAAGTCAGAAAATAATTTGTTATTATAGGCGACAGCGGTTACGGAAAGCCGTCAATCTATTAGAACAAAGTAGTTTTAGATATTTTCTTTTAGGTTCGGGCGATTTTGGGAGAGAAAAGCTTACAATTTAAAACTAGAATTTATATCATTTTATTTTTAAAACTAAATTTCAAATTAAATGAAAATTATTACAGTTTTCAATCAGCAAGTTACAGAATTATTAGCCAGCAAAAAGGAAAAAATAAATGATAAATAAGCAAAATTATGACTTTAAAATATTCATTCTTTTCATATTTTTCAATGAATTATAAAATATTCATTCACATTCATTGGAATAACTATTATCTACTATGTCCGAATCACTTGAAATGTTTTTACATGAAGAAGAGTCTGAATCGCTATCCGACAGATTTATCACTAATTTCTTCACAATATCTTCTATCAGTCCATCTTTCTTTCAATAAATATTCTCTATTTTTTCAATAAATATTCTCTATTTTTTCACAGTGTTTTTTCCATTCATTTTGTGTTACTTTTAAAATAGCTTCTTAAGCAATAATTGTAAATTGTTCAAATAGATAAAATACTCATCTCAGTGTCATTAAGCGATTTCCCCCTCACGTTTTATCTTTTTAACTAATGACGCTGAAACCTCTGTCGCTTCCGCAGTTCTCTTCATTGCATTTGAAATTCGTATTTTTAGAGAATTTGCGGTTTTTCCTCTTCAAAAAATGCCGTAACATTGTGGACTATTGCACATGCTTGCGAATGCAGTCTTTCCACTTTTAAATGTAGTCATTTTTCAACTAGACAAAATCCACAAAGTGTGCAACACAATACAAGTTACTTCACAGCTTTAAAAATCACAGAATGCGAGCGTCTAGCATTGACCCTAGTACAAAGCGAAATGCGACTTTCGTCGGTTCTATCTGCGCCAAATCCAAAAAAGCGCTTTCCGTCACACCTAAAATGCAGTGGAATAACCTGTTTCCATAGCGACCGCCACCATAACGTCTGCTGTCTGGGGACTTTCTCGTGGCGGTAGGACAGTACATGCTCAAGTGCTGTAAATAATATCATACATTTTTAGATAAAAAAAAATAGTATAGATAATAAATATAAACCGACTTTTTTTTTTTAATGAAAAAAAGAAAAAAAATTTAAAATTGAAAATTCTTCCTTGGTCTAGCTAACATGATATCTATCGATTGAAATAATATTACCAAATTTCATTTAATTCTTGAAATTTGTTTAAACGATATCGTGTCTACAAACTTCAAAAATAGTCGATTCATATTTAAAATTCTCTAAATGTATAAATTCATTCAAATCCAAGAATTCCATTTCTGACTCCATCGCTTTTTCTTTATATATATTATCTACTAGAAGATACACCTAGCGTTGTTCATAATTTAAAATATGTGCACATTTCATTAGTATTTCTATTAAGTGATATTATCTTTCAAAAAATTATATAACAATATTCAATTCCCCTATAATGAATGACAAGAATTTCTGTTATCGCTGTATTAAAGTATCTGCACAGACAAATCGAAATAAAACATCCTTGTCCCGTTTGAAAATCATTTTGCGGAAAATATATTTGGTTTGTTCATCATACACCAACAAGAAAACATTAAAATGGTAGAAGTTTTACCCGTATCGGTTAAACACAGTGGAAAACAAACATGAGTTTGAAAACTCTTTTCTAAAGTAAAACAGATGACTTGGAATTGAAATTAATTTCCGCAATCTTATATATCAAGGCAGTATTTGATATAACATAAAAAATATAATGCCGTTCACTTATAACATTTGCTTTCATATTCATTTATTTAAATTCTATAAATTGAATAAAAATCGTCTTCTGTATGAACACATCTGATTAAATGCCATTGTTAAGCAATATGATATCATTTTCTTAAAAAAAAAAAAAAATTGGGAGGGGGGGGGGGGGGGAATCGTCTGCATCAGAATATTTCCATGGAAGGTTTAATTATGCTTATTTTATTAATATCGGGATGATCCATTGGTTGGCATAGAAACTCGAAACATAGAGGGTAACATCGCAGTACAATATTCGAGGCCGAGAAAAAACAGATGTGGGCAGCACATGACTTTCCCTACAGAATCAAATTCATTTTCTCTTTCTTTCTTTTATAATTCATTAAAGTGAGTTTAATAACACAAAATAGCACGGATAATTATTTCAAATTACATTGGATTTGCAGTTTTATTTCCATTTTCGTTTTCATTTAACGACTGGAAATATTTTCAAAGGCAACGTGGCAAAGAAGCGATTAAATTAAAATATCTCGAAATCGGTTAGTCCTAGAGTAATGGTGTCACTCTTAATCTTTTTGTCAAGCATTTAATTGATACATTTGAGTACACGTAGTCTTTTATTTAGATTTCGGCAATTTTAGAAGGGTCAATTCGTAAAAACAAGCAGATTCTTTCTTTTCGAATTGTACTCAAATCTGATCAGCACTGGTGCTGATTATATTTGGGTACGATTCGAAACAGTACGACCTGCCTTATTTTTACGATATGGACCGCAAAAATCGTCAAAATTTAAAATAGAAGACTACGTATGCTCAAATGTATCAATTAATTGCTTGTTTCATTCGTAATTTTTGACGATGAAAATATTAAGACCAACCCCCATTACTCTAGGAGACTACCTGTTCCGGAGATGTTTTAGTTTTTTCGCATTAACTTAGTTTAACGTATTAATTTTAGTGTTCTCGTATACGTCAGTTTTTTTTTTTTTTTGCATTCGTCCACTTAACCAAATGAAAGAAAAAATTGAAATTAAAAGTGCAAATTCAGTGTGATTTCAAATAATTATACGTGCCACTTTGTGCAATTAAACTTAATTTAATGCCTCATTATGGAAATAAAGAGAAAATGAATTTGTTTCTGTAGTGAAAGTCATGTGCTGCCCATTTCAGTTTTTTTTTTTTTTTAAAGTAGTCTCCGAACGTTTTTGTTGAATATTCGTCAAATGTGCACATAATTATACAATATGTTGGAAATATTAAAAATGATAGAAAAAGAAAATATCGGACAGAATTATCAACGACTTGTCAATTTTAATGCTATAATAGTCGGAAATCCAAGCCGCGCAATCGACAAAAGCATCTTGGAACACTGCCAAGTATTAAGTAGTACTTCAATTTCTGGTGGATTGAAGGAGTACCAAAATAACAAACCGACTTTTTTTTTTTCATCGGATGGGGTGGTCACGTGATTTTCCCCATAAACTTAAACAATTTTTACTTTCTTACATTATATAATATAATATAAAAAAAGCATTGTTTTCACGAAAATGTGCAAATTCGATATTTCGATGCCAGTATATGTTTTAGGACCTCCTGAACATGTTTTGACTATTTTCGAAGTGAGGTCCGTCTATCTGTATATGGTCGATGTTTTTGTGTACACATACGATAGCAGCCACAAATATTAATGGATTTTCACGAAACTTTATATTGAGACTTTGTTATCGAAATATCTAGAACTAGATAAGCTTTTTTTTTTTAAATTCCTGCGAAAATTTCGAAATGTATTCAAATTTTATATTTTTTTTTAACATGGCAGCATAGGACAAAATTTGACTTAAGCATAAAAGGGGTTATTTATGGCGCAATAATCGCCAGACCTAATAGTTTCAATCACTGTTGTGAAAAATACCCGCGATACAGTTTTTGTATTCCTGACGTCATTAGCCCCCTCGGGGGAGGGGGGGGGACAAATTATCCCCCGGGGACACATTTTCAAATATGGTATCAATCGAAAGGCTTTTTCAAGCCCTTTAAAGTGAAAGGTAGCACGCTATAATTGTAATAATCTAGACCAATAATTCTAATTGTTCAAAAAATTTTCTCGTAAAATTTGAAAAAGAAAAAAAAAAGCTAAAAGAAATGGATTCTGAAAAGTCGTTTTATATGTATTATCTATACTATTTTATATCTAAAAGCGGATGATATTATTTTCGAAACTTGAACATGTAGCATTAGCAACATATTTAATAAAGTTACCTTAACTTTGTAGCAGAAGTTAAATGCTGACAACAGAATCTTGAGTCATTAGCCCCCTCGTCATTAGCCCCCTCGGGGGAGGGGGGGGGCCAATCTAGTTAATTTATTTTCGGAAAGCAATATTAAATATTATCTATATCATACGACTGACTAAGACTGACTAGAACCACTTTGGTCTAATTGCTGAAGGTAGAAGCTTGAGACTTTGCATACATGTGAAAGTTGATCTGTATGTGAAGAGTAAAATCTTAAAATTTCGTTCGATAAAATTTCCATATCTCGGAATTAACATATACATACGGAACTAAAGTATAAACTCGGAATAAACATTCCTACAGCTAACGGGGGGGGGGGGGGGGGGGGGAGAAAAAACATTGTGTTGTTGGGTACAGAGTAGTTTGACACAAAATTCGTTTTTACATCATCAAGCGTAGAAAAAAATATAACCCACATTTTTTTACTCTATTGTACAATCATCCGTTGAGATATTTTAATTTATATTTATAGCAGACGATTTTTTTTTTGTATTTTATAATTCAATTTTTTATACATTTGTTTATTACTCCATTTGTAACCATAGCAACACAGTTATGCTTAAAATACGGAAATTGTCTGCTGACTATTCTTCTGATCAAACTATTGAAAATATTGCTTTACCAAAGATTGACTTTTAAATTAAAATGTCTAAAATCGTTGAAAATAAAGCAATATACAGTGATCAGCAGTAAAATATACCTTTATATACCACAATTTTCATGCTAAAAAAACTGCAAAATTCACGTCATTTTTATGGCTTAAACGGATTTTGGTATTCAGAAATTTTATTGTGTAGGTGACACATTTAGTGACCACTAGCCATTTAACCCGCACGAAGCGTGGGGGCAAGTGCCTCGTTTTATGAAAAATTATCAGATTCTATGATCGGATGTATTGTATACAAAAAAAATCTGATGAGGGCAGCACATGACTTTCCTTATAATGCAATGAATTTACTACGTTTAGAGTAAAAAAAAATAGATTGTTTTTCTAGTAGTTATTTATATTCGTTCCAAGATATTGAATTTTCGTCAATGAGTCGTCATTTTCCATGTCGTCATCATCAATGAGTCGTCATTGATTTAGCGTCATTTTTATCCATTTGGCCAGTTTTTCGTTAATTTAGCAACATTTTAAAAAATCGCCAAGTTGGCGACATTCCACCAAATTCGTCGGCAAAATCTCGCCAAGCGTTATGGACGAAGAAATAAGTTATTCTTACAGCAGATAACTGACTACTGGCGTTCAAATACAAAAGTATTACTCAAAGTATTTTTTTCATGAATGGAACGAGCTACATCCACGAGAATGATGTCACCAAATTTATCGCATGGTGTTGCATAAGAAAAGTGAACATGTTTCTCAATAGGAAATATTTTTTTTTTATTTTATGACTTTTTGAAGATTTTTTTTAAAAATGTGCAATATCTCGAGAACGGTTCATATTAGCGTTCTTGAATTTATGTCAATCGTTTTCTAATGAAAAATTACATAAGAAATGGCTATTTGCGTAACTTTATTAGCCGTTTTGATTTTTTGATGATTTTTTCAAAATTTCACTCGAAAATTTTGGGGGGTTCTGAATATTCGATTGCGTATAAAAATAATAGGCTTCCAGTGTTTACGGATTGTGATTTTTGTACCAAATTTCGTTCGAATCGGTCCATTCGTTCGTCAGTTATCGTCTCCACAGACTCCCTGACACACACACACACACACACACAGACATCAGTTCTAAAACGTTTGATTCGTGATCAGGGATGCTTGAAACGTGCTCTCCCGTCGAAAACTCGAATTCGAATTTTCGACCCCGTCACAATACTTTCCTTATACATTATGTATATAAGGAAAGTAATAATACAAATACACCCGATTACAACAGTAGCTAATCAGCTAATTGAGACATGCACCACAACTGGACTAACGAAGCTTCTCCCGTTGCCAAACAGGATGTATAAATATTAAATTAATCAATTTAAATACGACGGCGTAAGAGAGAACCAGGAAGTGTCTTAGCAGCTCGATTACTACTTCTCATCCCCGGACAAGGTTCAAGTGGCGCTACACAATCTCGAATTAAAAATCCCAGTTTATAGTTCCTCGCACGGAATTTAATTATGAAGTTGGCAACAGTAAATAAAGGACAGTCATTACAGTAAAAAATGTTGCGATATTTTAATGCTGATATATGAAAATATCGGTGACTTACATATGAAATTATTATTTAGTGAATTTTATTGAAGGTTATTTAATATTTTTAATTATATTTATATTATAATATTTTTAAATAATTTTCTTTCTTTCAAAAAATTATTCTCATATTGGAAGGTCTATCGAACATTTGATTGCGCTTTAATAGCATTCTTACCAATATTGAATCAATATAGTATATCTTGGCGTTTCATTATAAGTATTTCCAATGTAACACCAATATTGGGGATACATTGGCGGTCAATGTTGGTTATATATAGGCACTACAATATTAAGCTAATATTGGTAGTACATTGGAAATATTTTCAATATCTGGAATATATTGACAACCAATACTAGCACAATATTGGGTGTGTATATGTGTGTATATATTGGCATTCCAATATTGACTATTAATGGCCATCCCATATTGACTCAATATTGTCAAAAATGTCTAAGATTTCGTATTGGCTGCAAATAATTGGCCAATTCCGGCGATGCTCCGGTTCTAAATAAGCGCCCGCTACTTAAATAATATAAATAGGTCTTTGATACACCCTAAATAAGCGCTCTGCAATTCGCCATAATAAAAATGGTAATATTTGACGTAGCACACATAAAAAAAAATCTGATGTGGGTAACACATGACTTTCCTTATATAATGAAATGAATTTACTACTTTTAGAGTAAAATAAATAGGTTTTTCTTCTAGTAGATACTAATATCCTTTCCAAGAAAATCTGATGTGGGCAACACATGACTTTTCTTATATAATGAAATGAATTTACTACTTTTAGAGTAAAATAAATAGGTTTTTCTTCTAGTAGATACTAATATCCTTTCCAAGATATTGAATTTTCGACAATTAGTCGTCATTTTCATTGATTTAGCGTCATTTTTATCCATTTGGCGAGATTTTCGTTCATTTGGCAACATTTCAAAAAGTCGCCAAGTTGGCGACATTCCGCCAATTTCGTCGCCAAAATCTCGCCAAGCGTTATGGACGAAGAAATAAGTTGTTCTTACAGCAGATAAATTGGCGTTCAAATGCAGAAGTATTACTCAAAGTATCTTTTTTCATGAATGGAACGAGCTAGATCCACGAGAATGATGTCACCCAATTTATCGCATACTATTATATATGAAAAGTGAACATGTTTCTCAATAGGAAATATTTTTTTTTCTATTTTATATGACTTTTTGATAATTTTTTTGAAAAATGTGCAATATCTCGAGAACGGTTACACGAACACACACACACACACTCAGACATCACTTCAAAAATGTTTGATTCGTGATCAGGGATGCTTGAAACGTGCTCTCCCGTCGAAAACTCGAATTCGAATTTTCAACCGCGTCACAATACTTTCCTTATACATTATGTATATAAGGAAAGTAAAAAGTTCCTTTACTCTCGCAAGTAAAATTCGTAAAATTGCTATCTCAGCAAGTTTTCATTCGATTCAAGTAAAATTTTCAGCGTCAAATTACAATATTAAAATAATTCTATGTTTCGAAAATTGAAAATTCATCTTATAAATTCTCGAATTTAGATTTATATAGACTTTCTCCATGAATTAAATTTAAATGGGGGAAAAAAAACCTGACTGCCTTCAAGTCAGAATAGGGATTAATTATCGTCTGCATCATTAAAAATATTCTTTGCTTTAAATGTCGCTGGAAAATAAACAATGGATCAAAGGATATATTTTTGTGCTTTACGAAGACAAATACTCACATTCGATTATGAAAAAAAGATGTGAAAAGCATGGTTTTAATATTTCTATACGTAAAATAAGTAACATAATTAATAAAAATCTGATGTGGGCAGCACATGACATTCTATGCCGACTCACATTCATGTTCTCTTCATTTCTTTTATAATTTATTAAAATGAGTTTAATTGCAATAAATAACACTAAATTTCCATTTCTAATTCATTTTTTGTTTTTATTTGGTAATTAGACATTTTTCCGAAATAGGCGTAACAAAAATGCAAGAAACCTCAAATAACTTCAGAACGGTTAGTCCTAAAGTATAATGGAGTGTGTTATATTCTTTTCCTCGTCAAAAAGTGCATATAAAATAAGAATTTAATTGATACATTTTAACATACCCTACTTACTCTTTTTTCTTTAGATTTTGGCGATTTCAGCCGGCCATTTCGTACAAAAAGGCAGGTTGTTCTTTTCCGAATCGTACCAAAATCTAATCAGCACCAGAGTATCCCACAAGTAACTTATCTACCAAATTTTGCGAAATTTGGTCAATTAGTATTTTAGCTAGGGTGGATACATGGAATTTTTACGGGCCATTTCCTAAAAAAAAGGCAGGTTGTTATTTTCCGAATCGTACCAAAATCTAATCAGCACCAGAGTATCCTACAAGTACCTGATCTACCAAATACACTAGCTAAAATACTAATTTGGTTAATTAGTATTTTAGCTAGAGTGGATACATGAAATTTTTATGGGTCATTTAGCAAAAAAAGGTGGGTTCTGTTTTTACGAATCCTACCAAAAACTAATCAGCATCAGGGTTTCACCCAAGTGACTTACCTACCAAATTTTATGAAATTCGGTCCATTAGTTTTTTAGTTAGATTTGATATATACATTGCACGCACGCACGCGCACGCACGCACACACACACACACACACACACACACACACACGCACACACAGTACGCGCTAAAAATAGTTTTTTCGTATTCTAGAGGTTTCGAAACGTTTAGATCCGTCGAAAACTCGAGTTGTGATTTTCGGTATGATTCCAATACTTTCCCTATACATTACCATGTATTGCAGGGAAAGTAAAAAGGAAAGACAGACAGACAGACAGACAAATGCATACCCAACAAAGGTACGTACACCTCTTATTATACCTAAACTAGCATGTCATGTTTTAAAAAAAATCCAAACCCCCCAAAAAACTATCGAAAAATCTTTAAACATCTCTATACGAACTGTAAACAAAATTATAAAATCTGCTTTAAAACTAATCAAAACAATAAAACATGATGTTCGTCGCCTAACGCCAAAACATGTTTCTCAGCATAAGACAATATGCAGATTGTTGTATGAAAATTATTTGGCAGGTGAAAAATGGAAATATGTAGTTACAATTGATGAGGCTTGGATATATTTATGCAATAGAAGAAGATGGATTTGCTACCGAAAAAGAGGAGAAAAAGACCTAAAATGTTGGTTCAGGGAAAACAAGGAAAGTTTTTCTAAAGGTTTTATGGTTATTGCTGGATTCTCTTATAACGGAAAACTTAAAATAAGGAAAGTAGAAAAAGATGTCAAAATTAACTTGGATTACTATCTGAAATATGTTTTAACACCTGTTTTCAAAAAAGACATTCCATCATTTTACCCAAACAATCTTCACTGTGTTAAGTTCCATCAGGATAAGGCTACCAGCCATATCTCTAAATCTACTGCTATATTCTTTGAAAAAATGAGAAATAAAACTGGAATTGAGGCTATTCCATTTAAATGCATCCCACCCAAGTCCCCCCGACGTATCTCCTATGGATTACTATGCATTTGGACTTTTAAAACAAGCTCTTTATAAGCGGCATCCCAAAGCATTGGATAAACTCTGGAAGATAGTGGTGGAGGAGTGGAACAAAATCAACCTCGATATTTTAAGAAAAGCTTTTTTATCTTGGAAATTAAGATGTAATAGGATAATTCAACAAAAGGGCTATCAGATTGAACATATTAGAAAATAAAATTCTTATCTTTATTTATATATATATTTTTCAAAATCGTTACAGAAATGTGTGAACATCCTCTGTATTTATTATAGCCCATGTCTATATCTAGACAGAAAAAGTTTATGTTCAGCTGTCTGGAAAGCGAGCACGGATTATCGTCTGCATTATCGTCGGATTATCTGATGCAATGAGTAACTTATAAAACGGTTTTAATACGGGCTATATTAAGCTTTAAAAATTCGTAACTAATTCCAATTAACAAAAAAAAAAAAAAAAAAATCGACGAGACACATTCTCCGATGCTTCGATTTTTCGCTCCAAACGACACACACCGACAAAAACACAGACATACATCTTCTTTGGACTATCCATATTCACGCTTCGCACATACTAAATGTCTATTAGCCATTAAATTGACATCTAACACGCTTAATAAAAATTTTAAATACCAAAAATTGTTTCAAATGCAATCATAAAAATCTGATGTAGGCAGCACATGATTTTCCCTGCAAACTCATATTCACGTTCTCTTTATTTCTTCAGTAATTCTTTAAATTGAGTTTAATTGCACAAAATAACACACATGATTATTTAAAATGACACTGAATTTGCACTTTTAATTCAATTTTCGTTTTCAGTTGGTAACTGGACATATTTTCAAAAGGTGGCATAGCGAAATTGCGATAAAACTAAAATATCTCGCGAAAGGCTAGTTCTAGAATAATGGAGTTAATTTTATTCTTTTCACCGTTAAAAATTAGGTATAAAACAAGCATTTAATTGATATATTTGCGCATAAATAGTTTTTGCTTTTAGATTTAACGATTCTTTCCCGCCATTTCGCAAGAAAAGGCATATTCTTTTTTTCCAAATCGTACTAAAATCTAGTCAGCACAAGGTTAAGCTACAAGTGATTTATATACCAAATTTTGTGAAATTTGGTCTATTAGTTTTTCATCTAGCGTGGATACAGGCAATTTTTGAGGGTCGTTTCGCATTAAAAGGCAGGTTAGTTCATCCAAGAATTGTACCAAATTCTAATCAGCATCCAGGGTCACCCACAAGCGACTTACCTACCAAATTTTATAAAATTTGATCTACTAGTTTTTCAGCTAGAGTGGGTACAGATAATTTTTGCGAACCATTTCGCTAAAGAAGGCGGGTTCTTTTACCCCGAATCGTACCAAAAACTAATGAGCATCAGGGTCACACACAAGTGACTTGCCTACTAAATTTTACGAAATTTGGTCCATTAGTTTTTGAGGTAGAGTGGATACATACATTGCACATACACATGCGTTACGCAAAAACAGTTTTTTCGTGTTCTAGAGGTCTCAAAACGTGTAGATCCGTCGAAAATTCGAATTATGATTTTCGGAACGATTCCAATACTTTCCCTTTGCATTACCAGGTATTGCAGGGAAAGTAAAAATCTGATATGTGGGCAACACATGACTTTCCCTGCAGACTCATATCCACGTTCTCTTTATTTCTTTAATAATTTATTAAAGAGTTAATTGCATAAAATAACACTGAATTTGCACTTTTAATTCAAAGTTTGCTGTTATTTGGTAACTGGATATTTTACTTTCCTTGGAATACATGGTAATGTATAGGGAAAGTATTGGAATCATGTCAAAAATCGCAACTCGAGTTTTCGACGGATCTACGCGTTTTAACACCTCTAGAATACGATAAAACCATTTTAGCGTGACGTCTGTGAGTGTGTCTGTCTGTCTGTGCAGATTTTGTATCCACTCTAACTAAAAATCTAATTGACCGAACTTCATAAAATTTGGTAGGTAAGTCACTTGTGTACGAATCTGGTGCTGATTTGTTTTGGGTACGATTCGGGATAAAAGAACCCGCCTTTTCTTGCGAAATGGCCCGCAAAAACCTGTATCTACTTTAGCTGAAAAACTAATGGACCGAATTTCACAAATTTCGGTAGATAAGTTGCTTGTGGATCACGCTGGTGTTGATTAGATTTTGGTACGATTCGGATAAAAATAACCTGCCCTTTTATGCAAAAATGGCCCGCAAAGATTGTCAAAATCTAAAATAAAAAACTACGTAAATATATATTTATTAAATGCTTGTTTAATACGTAATTTTTAACGAAGAAAAGAATAAGACTGACCCCATTACACTAGAACTAGTTGTTCTCGAGATATTTTAGTTTTTTTCGTATTTTCTCTATGCCACTTTTGAAAATTAAGTCCAGTTATCAAATGAGAACGAATATTGAATTAAAATTGAATAAATGTAATTAAAATAAAGAGAACGTGAATATAAGTCTGCAGGGAAAGTCATGTGCTACCCACATCATATTTTTTCAAAGGCGGTGTAATAAAAATGCGAAAAAACAAAAATAATTTCAGAATAGTTAATCCTAGAGTAATGGGACTGGTCTTTAATTTATTGCTCGTCAATAATTACGTATAAAATAAGCATTTAATTGATACATTTGAAAATATGTAGTCTTTTGGTTTAGATTAAAGCGATTTTTGAGGGCCATTTCGTAAAAAAAGGCAGGTTTTTCTTTTCAAAATCTTACCAAAATCTACTCAGCATCAGAGCATTCCATAAATGACTTATTTAACCAATTTTAAGAAATTGGATCAATTAGTTTGTTAGCTAGAGTGGATACATGAGATTTTTATGGGCCATTTCGCAAAAAAACCGGTTCCATTATTACGAATCGTGTACCAGCATCAGGATCACACACAAGTAACTTGACAATGAAATTTTATGAAATTCGGTCTATTAGTTTTTGAGTTACAGTGAATACATACATTGCAGACACAGACACACTCACATCACGCCGAAAATAGTTTTTTCGGATTCTACAGGTCCCAAAATGAGCAGTTCTGTCGAAAACTCGAGTTGCGATTTTCTGCACGATTCCAATACTTTCCCTATACATTACCATGTATTGCAGGGAAAGTAAAAATCGGATGTCGTCAGCACAAGACTTTCCCTGCAGACTTAAATTCATATTTTCTTTATTTCTTTAATAATTCATTAGATTGAGTTTAACTGCACCAAATAACACTATATTTGCATTTTTAATTCAAATTTTGCTTTTATTTGGAAATTGGACATTTTTCCGATAGCGGCGTAACAAAAACGCAAGAAATCTCAAATATCTTTAGAGAGGTTAGTCCTAAAGTCTAAAGTATAATGGAGTGTGTTATATTCTTTTCCTCGTCAAGAATTGCGTATAAAACAAGAATTTAATTCATACATTTCAGCATACGTAGTCTTTTTTTTTTTTTTCGATTTTGGGGGGCCACTTCGTAAAAAAAAGGCAGGTTGTTCTTTTCCGAATCGTACCAAAATCTAATCAGCACCAGAGTGTCCCACAAGTAACTTATCTATCAAATATTATGAAATTTGATCAATTAGTATTTTAGCTAGAGTGGATACATGAAATATTTGCGGGTCATTTCGTAGAAAAAGGCGGGTTCTTCTTTTCCGAATCCTACCAAATTCTAATCAGCACCAGAGTATCCAACAAGTAACTTATCTACCAAATTTTGTGAAATTTGGTCAATTAGTATTTCAGCTAGAGCGGATACATTAAAATTTTTACGGGTCATTTCGTAAAAAAAGGCGGGTTCTGTTTTTACGAATCGTACTAAAAACTAATCAGCACCAGGGTCACACTCAAGTGACTTACCTACCAAATTTTATGAAATTCGGTCCATTAGTTTTTGAGTTAGAGTGGATACATACATTGCACAGACAGACAGACACACAGACAGACACACAGACAGACACACACACACACACAGACGTCACGCTAAAAATAGTTTTTTCGTATTCTAGAGGTCTTGAAACGTGTAGATCCGTCGAAAACTCGAGTTGCGATTTTCGACATGATTCCAATACTTTCCCTATACATTACCATCTATTGTAGGGAAAGTAAAAAGAATTCACAAAAATCCATTGTGGTTTAAAATATTGTTTCGAAACGTATTTTCTAGAATCATAGGTGTACAAGCAGGATACTAGTCCAAGTTTCTGGATAACTTACATTTATTTACAAGCACAAAGTAAACAGGAACAATATACAATCAATCAGCACTTAAATTCTCCACTAATTTCACAGAATAAGCAATATTATTCTCAAAATGTTAAGGGAAGTAATTTTACAAAACAACTGCTACTAAAACATTCACAAAAGTCACAGACCCCTGTAGCTCGTATATTGTCAATTCGTAACTCTCCGATTCGGTGATGACTGATATTTACACCTCTCCATAGAAACTTCTGGAAATCTCTATATCTCACAGAATAATCGTTTTATCAAGGATTTTCTGAATCACTCCAAAAGTCACAAAATGTCGCCAAGTTGGCGATAAATTTTCAAATTTGGGAACCCTTCTTCTGACAGGAAAATTCTGGTAACCCTGGACTCACGTCATGCTGGCGTCCTGCACTGTATTTTCTTATCCTGGGTTTCGAGACAGACAAAAGAGGAGGCGCCAATGTTCCACATTGCGCGTTCGCAACAATATATTCAAGTAAAATTCGTATATATTGAACATTTTCCTTTTATACACTAGATTTAATCAATTGATGTAAATGCTTTCACTATATAGTGTTCTATTCATTCCGCTATTTAATCTGGAGAACAAAAGATATTAACGAATATTTATCTCCTCTCCCCCACCCCCCATCCTCTGGTGTATCAGCATATGCATGCTTTCGTTTCAAACCACAATCAATTTACTCCAGTCGTACTATAAATCAATTTATTTCAGTCCGATATTTTTTAATTTTCCAACATAGTTGTAAAGTGTTTATGACTTTGTTCATTCTATCTGTTGCCTGCCTATAAGTACAGTAAAAATGACTATCAAAATGATATTTTACTGTGTTGTTGAGACGGTCTATGGGACATATGGGAATGTAAATTAATAATATCACCCAATTAGTTTTGGATTGAACCTGGGTTGAAAAAGTGAAATACATTGAACCCTGTGGGACCTAATTTTTCAAACAATTTTTAAGCGAAATTAAAATACATAAATTGCTTTGAAAATTTTAGAAAATATTCAAGTTATCCCATAAAATATATAAAAAAAATTTCAGCAAAATAGGTTAGGTAGTTTTTTAAATAAAAATTAAAATAATTACATCCAAATAATATAAAGAGATCATGTGATCCACTTTAAAATAAAATATGGCATCCATCTTTTTGTCCCAGTTAAAAAATCGTGATTTTTTAAGTTCTTTTACATTTATATTTAGTATTGCATCCGTCCTAAAACCGCTTTATTTTTGTATATTTTCTGTGCATCTATATTCTGTGGTAACGCAATTACAATATTTAGTTTAAATAATCCTTAAACTTTGATCATTTCTACAACGAAGGCAAATTTTAAAGGATGCAAATTGTAAACAAGTCATTGTAAGATGGGTTGTATAAGAATTACTGATTTTTTTTCACAAAAAATTATTTAGCTCTGGAGACTGGAATAAAAGTTATATGAATAAAATGTTCATTGCTTTTACATAGAGAGCCAGATGATTTATATTTCGATGACGTCATTTGAATGAAGTTCATTTTTTTCGACGAAGTTTGAAGTTTTCAAATATAATAAATTATTGTTGTACTGTGATAATTTAAAATATGTCAGCCCAGGATGTATCGCACTTTCAAGATGATTAAATAAAATAGCATTTCAGTTGGAAAGTGTTTCATAATCAATGCTTTGTGCATGATTGATCTTTCTTGTTTAACATTAACAGCTTTTAACATATTCAGTTTTTTAACATTGCCTTATGCAAACCTGTTTCATGAAATTTTTTCTTTGGTGTATTTTTTATTATGTTGTTTTGTTCTTTTTAGTTCATGACATGTTCCTTCTGCTGGTCGAGATAGGTTCTAATATTGTCGTTACCTTTTTACTTAAAAATATTTTATTTCCTTTTTGCATAATATATCTTTGAAATAAATGACTACTGGTGAGTTCCTAGGCGTCAAAATACAAAACTATTAGAAAAAGTAACTTCGCTCGTGAATGGAACGAACTAAATCCAAGAGAATAATGTTAACCAATTTGTTGCATGTAGAAAGTGAATCTATTTGATAATACTACCTTTTAAATTTCGTGACATTTTTGTGGAAAATGCATTTGAAAAAAGTGCAATATCTCGAGAACGGTTTATGCTAGAGTTCTCAAATTTGTGTCATCAGTTATTTTTTTTAAATAAAAATTCATGCCTAAAATGATTATTTATTTATCATTTTTAATTCATTTGAAAAGTGAGAACAGGGGGGGGGGGGGTCTTCCGAACATGCGATTGTATTTAAAATCAATAAGGTTCCAATATACAGTGATTGTAATAATCGTATCAAATTTCGTTTGAAACGCTCCATTTGTTCGTGAGATATCGCGCCCTCAAACTCACTCTATCCCTCTCTCACAGACACACACACATAGGCAGAGAGAGATAGATCATTTCCAGTATGTTTGATTCGAGTTCGGGGTTACTTGAAAGTGCTCTTTCGTCGAAAACTCTAATTTGAATTTCCGTTCCCGTCACAATACTTTTCCAACACATTATACCATGTATGTATGGAAAATAATAACTGAAAAATATTTTTATTAAATATAAAGTACTTTTGGAAAAACATAGAATTTTCATTGAAGTTCATTTTTAATGGTGACGTAGATATGACATTTGAGATTAAAACTTAAATGCAAATGTAATTTCTCAAGCGAAAACTATATTTCAAAAATTATTTAAACTACATGAACGAATTACAGTCATTTGCAGTGAAAAAAAAACTGAAATTCAATTTCTATGTTTACTCATCACTATATATGAGTCATCTGCAATTTTTATTTCCAAAATATTATAAAATAAGATAAAATATATGTATAATAGCGGAAGTTAAAATATTCCATGAATTCAATGTATACTTTTACAGGAATAAAACCTATTTTATTAGACTGCATTAAATTCTGACGTATTCTAAAGAGAGCATTAAAATAAATAAATAAATAAAACATTTTCGATACGCAGACGATTTCTCAGGTAATGTGATTAAAATTAAAATGTCTGGAATGCAGAAAGAATTCTTTTTAAACCATTATCTCGTTCCATGAAATTGCGAACAAATTTCGCTACTGGAAATGTTATTGAATAATAAAATATTCTGAAAAAACACCATTTGTGTAGACACAAATATGATTCGAACATGTCGTTAGATAAGTTCTATTAGACAAAATCCTAATAAATAAGACCTTTCAAAGGACCTTTAGTTCCTTTGTAAAGTGAACTAACTAAAAATAAAAATACGACATATCAAAACTATTGCATTACAGTGTACGTACTAAAAATTCTGACGGTATTTATATATAAAATATTTTAGAAATTCGTATGAGTTTTGAAGGTTTTAATGATGCTCTTTTTTGAAGTGATGAAATAAAAGTGAATTTGGAAAGTGATGAAATGTAAGTATTCTATACATCCCCCCAGAAAGTCCCCTAAGCGAAGCACCCCAACGACGTTAGTAAGTAAAGATCCATAAGTGCACTCTTTAGGTCTATCTGTAATAAAATGGCCATGCTCGTTCGATTAAAAGCGACTGCAGCGCCCTTAGAGGAAAATTTAAAAAGTTAAAATAACGGGCTCGACAACAACGCGGAATAGACGAAAAAAGTCAATTATAAAGTTGTATAGCATTATTTCACGAATAGAAATCTATATAAATAAAATAGGAAATATGTATGTATGTATATATGCAAATGTGTGCGTGTCATCATCACGGGAAAACGGTTGAACTAAATTTCAAGAATTTATGTGGGTAGTCTTGGAATAGCACCACTTAAATTGCAGTCCATGTTTCGAGTTTCTAGAACCAGTGGTTGTGGAGATATTACTAAAAAATACACAATTAAACCTTCCATTATACAGACGATATTTTCGCAGCAAATTTATTTGAAGAAAACAATATCGCTTAGAAACGCGATAAAATCAAATATATTCATACAGCAGACGATTTTTATTGGTTTTTTTTTCGCTTTAATTAGTATTAAATCTTTCAATAGTATTAGTAGATTTAATTAGTATACCACGATTTTTAACTTTGACATGGGCAGAATTCATAATCGCCAAAATTTTCGCCAAATCGAATTTTTTTATTTCGAAAAATGCGACAATAGCTATCGGCAGGGCGCCTCATTCTAACCCAGCGTTTTTCAAAATGCGTTCTGCGGGAACCTCGGAGTTCCGTGACTGTATTCTAGGGATTCCGCAATGTGATAGTTTCGCGTATTTTTTTTTTTTTTTTTTAATTACAGAGGGGAAAAAAATGGATGCATAATTTGGACCACATTGGACTTTCTCCCGTCTTGTGGTTCCGCTATCAAGTTGAATTTTAAAAAGGGTGACCAAAAAAACTTAAGAAACACTGTTCTAGCCTATTCTTGACGTGTAGAATATAGTAGGGAAACAGGACTCAACAGAGTTGACAAATGGGGTAACAAGAATGATCATTTTCTTCCTATATCCATGAAAGCATGGGTCAAGGTCATGATTTGGCGAAAACCCGGTTGTGTCTGCTAATTGCCGACAAGACTTCAATCCGTGAGTAGATAGATACACGAAAAAAAAATTATATTCCTCGCAAAATGCTAATTTTCTTTAAATTGTCATTCAGAAAAAATAAATTAGACTATCTACCGGTTTTTTTTTAGTAAAAAAAAATATGAAATATATAATGTCTTTAATCGCTGAAAGCTTCCTAAACGAAAAGACTTTTACAGTATAACACCCACATTAAATTAACTGTAACTCGATGTTCTCATACCAGAATCCATTGTTTAGTAGCTTCTTTTTACTTGCCTTATATACATAATGTATAAGGAAAGTATTGTGACGGGGTCGAAAATTCGAATTCGAGTTTTCGACGGGAGAGCACGTTTCAAGCATCCCTGATCACGAATCAAACATTTTTGGAGTGATGTCTGTGTGTGTGTGTGAAAGTATGTGTGTGTGTGTGTGTCAGTGAGTCTGTGGAGACGATAACTGACGAACGAATGGACCGATTCGAACAAAAATCACAATCCATAAACAGTGGAAGCCTATTGTTTTTATACGCAATCGAATGTTCAGAACCCTCCTAAATTTTCGAATGAAATATTGAAAAAATCGTCAAAAAATCAAAACCACTAATAAAGTTACGCAAATAGACATTTCTTATGTAATTTTTCATTAGAAAACGATTGACATAAATTTTAGAACGCTAACATAAACCGTTCTCGAGATATTGTACAATTTTTCAAAAAAAATTATCAAAAAGTCATAAAATAAAAATATTTCCTATTGAGAAACATGTTCACTTTTCATATGTAATACCATGCGATAAATTGGGTGACATCATTCTCGTGGATCTAGCTCGTTCCATTCATGAAAAAAGATACTTTAAGTAATACTTTTGTATTTGAACGCCAATAGTCGTATATCTGCTGTAAGAATAACTTATTTCTTCATCCATAACGCTTGGCGAGATTTTGGCGACGAATTTGGCAGAATGTCGCCAACTTGGCGACTTTTTGAAATGTTGCCAAATTAACGAAAATCTCGCCAAATGGATAAAAATGACGCTAAAGCAATGAAAATGACGACTAATTGTCGAAAATTTAACATCTTGGAAAGAATATTAGTATCTACTATAAGAAAAACCTATTTATTTTACTGTAAAAGTAATAAATTCATTACATTATATAAGGAAAGTTATGTGTTGCCCACATCAGATTTTTTTAATTGTACAAGAAAATTTTTTAAAAATCAGTATCGCGAGTCTAAATGATTACAATTATAGCGTGATATCCTTCACATTAAAGAGCTTGAATTATACGATTGATATTATATTTCACATTATACCCCCAGGGAGTGCATTGTCAAGTATGGTATCAATCATCAAGTATGGTATCAAACATCAAGTATATCACGTCATTATTCACGTCAATAATGATGTCACGAACAAAATATTTTAATCGCCGCTATTTTTCATAACAATAATGGAAATAAACTATTAAGTCTCGTGACCACTAAGCTATAAATAAACCTTTCTATGCATGATTATGTCAAATTTAGTCCTATGCTGCCAATCTTAAAAAATATATATATAAAATTTTAAATAAATTTTCAAATAAATTAATTATAAAATTTCAAAAATCAAATATTTAAAAAAATATATAAAATTTCAAAAAGTTTTCGCTAGACTTAAAAAAAAAAAATTCTATCTAGTTTCAAGATTTTTTGATAACAAAGCCGGATATAACGTTTCGAAAAAATCAATATCTGCGGCCGCTATTGTGTGTACACAAGAAATCGACCACAGACATCAGACAGACATCACTCCAAAAATAGTCAAAATGTATTCAGGAGGTCTTAATACATATATTGGCATCAAAGTCTCGAAATCGAAAATTTTCGTGAAAACAATACTTTCTCAATACTACATGAAAAAGTAAGTATATAGAAAGAAAAAAAATTAATCTTAACGGAACAAAATGGCGAAAGAATATGCATGTAGTCCTAAATGGACGGTTATAGAAAAGGCTTCAAAATGTCAAAAACGAGAAAAGGGCTTTTTTTCCCCGTAGAATCAATCTCTTTATAGCATGCTATAACTCTCGTCATAACTTATCTAGTTGTTGTTAAGCGTCCTTCATTTGAATCAATTTATGCGGCACGTCTTAGACTAGCCTCTTTACATGATTTAGAAATTCTGTAATTTTGGCAACCGTTATGGTCAACTGTTTTAATGGAGGTTTCCCTTTTGCTATCATCAATTTCAATTAAGTTTTTAACCGCATGGCCACCCATGGAACTTTTTCCGGGGAGGGGAGGGGGGGGGGGACCACTTACGTCTGTGGGAAAACTCAATCATAATATGCACAGCATCAACTAGCTTGATGTCCATCTTTGTGATCTTGAGCGACCAGGAAGGGGAGGGGGAGGGCTCTTGTCCTCCCCTATGGGCGTCCATGTTTAACCGTGAGCTCCTGGTTGTGAGACTCTATGAACTGTAATGCGCCTTCAGCATCAATCTTCAAGTCAAGCGGTGAAGCAAGAATGGCCACCTCCTTTATTGCTTAAGCAACGTGATCAGGTTTTGTAGTTGTGTCACTGTGACTCAACGAACTCTAGTGATTGAAACTATGGATTCTGATAACTGATACTTTATGAGTTTTAATTGAGACTGTATGAGCTTCAGCTGTAATGATTGAGACTGTATATGAGCTTCTGTAATGATGGAGACTGTATGAGCTGTAATGATTGAAACTGTGCAAGCTTGGGCTGTAATGATTGAGATTGTATGAGTTGTAATAATTGAGACTGCATAAGCTGTAATGATTGATACTGTATGAGATGTAATGATTGAGACTGTATGAGCTTGAGCTGTAATGACTGACACTAATGATTCAGACAGTATGATCTATAATGATTGAGACTGCATGAACTGTAATGATTGAGGCTGTATGAGTTGCAATGATTGAGACTGAGACTGTATGAGCTATAATGATTGAGACAGACTGTATGAGCTGTAGAGACTGAGACTGTATGAGTTGTAATGATTGAAACTGTATGGGCTGTAATCATTGAGACTGTATGATCTGTAATGATTGAGATTGTATGAGCTTGATCTGTAATGATTGAGACTGTATGAGCTATAATGACTTAGAATGTATGAGCTGTAATGATTGAGACTGTATTAGCTGTAATGCGTCATCAGTGAAAAACTCTAAATCAAGGTGTTAAGCCAGTGTCAAGCTGTGAAGGTAGAACGGCCACTTTCTTTATTGCTTGAACACCATGGCCGGATTCTGCAGCTGTGTTATTGTCTTCAGTCAATAAAAATAGGCATATATTTACTTCTATACGCCATTCATTGGTTTTCTTTTTTTTTTTTTTTTTGTAATATAATAAAATCAAACGGCGCAATACAGTAAATTTTATCTCACAAAATAACAGCACTGGTAAAAACTTCTTGCCAAATACAAAAAAAAAAAAAAAAAAAAAAAAAAAAAAAAAAAAAAAAAAAAAAAAACAAGAACATGTTTATGGAAGACATTCCCGCTTCATGAGAGCATTCTAAAGTTTGAGTTATTCGTTTTGTTAATGAAAACTTGAAATAACGTAGCATTATTCGAGGTTTTAATTATTTTTTAATTTCATTCGAAAATTTGGAAATCTTCCGAACATTCGATTGCGTTTCAAATCAGCAAGGTTCCAGTATTTGCCGATTGTAATATCTGTATCAAATTTCGTTCGAAACGCTCCATTCGTTCGTGAGATGTCGCTTCTACACACGCATACACTATTATTTGTGCCTCCCCGTTACTTCCAATTAAGTACGTTCTCGGTTACCAATATGTTCTCGATTGGAAGGTATGCAAACATGAAGTCCTTGGTTTCTACAAAAGACGCATATACCCGTGCGTGCGCAACAACACATCACCTCAAAATCGTTCGATTCGAGTTCAAGAAAATGTGCTTTTCAGGCGAAAACTCGAATGTGAATTCGAATTTTCAACCCCGTCGCAATATTTTCCCTATATCCTTATACTATGTGTATAGGGAAAGTAATAATACTCCCAATACAAACATTCTATTTTAATTTCAGTACTCAACCACCTGTTTAAGCGTAAGTTAAAATGGCAGGCACAATACAAACACTTTTATTCGTTTAAATTTCTAGCAAAAGGAACAATTTATAGGCGCCGAGAACTAATTGGTAAAGCAGCTTTCAGTTTTTAATCCACTTTCAAAAGACAAGCAGGCGTACGGTTGCAGTTAAAACGAGCGTCTGTTTCAGTTTCGGAATAAAATGCTTCATGTTATGAATATGCTACAGAGAAACATTCGATAGTGATATTTATTTCTGCGATTCATTAGGCTGAAGCGTATGAATAAAATCTTACTCAATGCAGAATTAATGTTTTATGCATAAGTTATATATATATATATATATATATGCGAGTTGAGTTGTTGATCGGGATGTTTATGAGATGCGTCAAGTTCGAGAATTGCAAGTAATACGATTGTTATAAGCTTGCGTATGTGTTCAATATATTCGGATATTAAAATGTGATAGGTTAAGCTTATTTTGCTCGATATGAAAATCGAATACAGTGATCTTTCGTTTACAAGGGACTTGGAAGATTACTCCGATTTAAGCGGATATCCGTCTAAAACAATTTGGTTGGAACATGATGTTTACAGGTTAACTCTATCGAAAATTACATGAAATTTATTTCGTTATAAAACTTAAATCGCTCCTAGGTTGTAGGGTCCTTGACTGGGATACCATATTTAAAGCAACTCGTCTTTCCCGCCGTTGGTGCAGGGGTTGCCAGAATAGAGTACCAGGACTGGCGATAAAAAGACGTTTGGCGTGTGCTGGGAAAGAAGGGTTCTGTGATAGTTCACGATTTGGAATAATGCGTCCGGGACACGTGGGTATTAAGGGAAACGAATTAGCAGGTACTGCTGCAAAATCGGCTAATAATGTTTTGAACCATTCCATATCTTTGCCAGATATATATATATATATATTAGTAATATTATTCATGATAAATGGCAACATTCATGGAATCAGCAGCCCCCCCAAAATTGCAAGAAATCAAGCTCTTTGTACAAAAGTGGGCTAATTTTCAGTTTAGGAAACTTGATGCTATCTTGACTCACTTGCGAATTGGTCATACACGTTTTACTCACAGACATTTGCTTATAGGTGAGTATGAGCCTTCTAACTCGTGCCGAACATCAGTGAGCAACCGAGTGTAGTAATGTCAGCATCATCGTGTAAAGAGCCTTGCTGCTCCAACCGGGAGTCGAACCCTGTATCTCCGAACTGGCCAGTTGACGTTCTCCCGTTGAGCTACTGGGACGAAATTGCAAGCTTCTATTTTATTTCTTGGAAATAAAAAATTGATTGCTTTTCTTCTCCCGCCTCCCTCTGATTTTGATTTCCTTGTTCCTTTCTGTAACTTTCACCCCCTTTAAATGATCCGTAAATTTAGTTTAACAGAATGGATAGACTCTCTCATCTATAATATATATACTGATGGTTCAAATATTGACAATAACACTGGTTTTTCAGTCTGTATTTTTATACATGATGTTCTGGAAAAGGTTCTCTCCTATAAACTTGACAACAGGAATACAGTATTTCAAGCCGAACTTACCGCTATTTCCTTTGCTATTGACTGCAGACAATAAGATTTCCATCAATTCATTTGAAGCAAATGATATCGTGTCGTTTAGCAACGGATATAAATCCAATGCGTTTATGCGGCATACGATTTTTATTAAATCTTTTCCGATTTGAATAATAATGATATGTATATAAAATAAATTTCATTGACATTGCATTTTTGACTGGATAATATCAATTACGGTCTTCAGGTTTAATTATTATTGATATTTTCGGGGACTGTTGATTCAGGGATTATTGATATTTTCAACTTATTAATCCATTGTTTTATTCTGACAAATATTGTTAAAACTCATATATAGTACGTTGTACGAGTAATCTTCTACAAATGCACGGGTATATCCTCTAATCTACGACAATATAAGTACTACAGGTATATTGCATATATTTTGATATATATTGGCATATATTGGAATCAATTACGACCTTAAACGATTACGCGAATTATTGATATTTCCAATTTATTACGTCATCTGTTTTATTTTGGCAAAGATTTTTAAGACTCATATTGTAATACGGGTAATCTTCTATTAACACAAAAGCATATTTTCTAATCTGCGACAATATAAGTAGTACGGGGATATACCTATATATATTCCCATATAATTTTAGTGCTTTCATTCTGGCATATATTGGAATCAATTACGGGTTTATTGATATTTTCAATTTATACATGTAATCTACTAATACAGGTTATATATTCTAATATTCGAGTATATAAGTAGTACAGGTCCCATAGAATTTTTGCGCTTTTATTTTGCATATATTGATTCAATTTCATATTTTTTGTATATCTGCTTTAAAAGGGGCCTGGATGTTTTATTCTTCAGATCTGCCCGTGAAGATAATTTTGCATAGTGAGAACAGATATTCTTAAACTTCTCTTTAGGAGCAATAAATTTAATATTTTAACATAATTTGCACATGATTGTGAATTATAAGTTTCTTTATATTATATATTCCGTACGAAGAACGGGTATGCTGCTAGTATTATTATATAATTTATTTTCTGATATTATATTTATGTTCAGTGAACTTAAATTTATTTTCTTTTTATTTTAATAATTCATTAAATTGAGTTTTGGTCAATAGATAAAAAAAACACGAACACTTATTTGAAATGACACTGAATTTGCACTTTTAATTCAATTTTACTTTCCCTGCAATACATGGTAATGTATAGGTAAAGAATTGGAATCATGCCGAAAATCGCAACTCGAGTTTTCGACGGATTTACACGATTTGGGACCTGTAGAATACGAAAATACTATATTTAGCGTAACGTCTGTGTGTGTGTCTGTGCAATGTATATATCCACTCTAATTCAAAAACTAATGGATCGAATTTCATAAAGTTTGGTAGGTCACCTAGGTGTGACCTTGGTGCTGATTAGTTTTTGGTATGATTCGGGGAAAAAAATCCGCCTTTTTCTGCGAAATGGCCCGCAAAAATCTCATATATCCACTCTAGCTGAAATACTAATTGACCAAATTTTGTGAAATTTGGTAGATAAGTTACTTATGGGATACTCTAGTGCTGATTATATTTTGGTACGATTCGGAAAATAACAACATGCCTTTTTTTACGAAATAGCCCGTAAAAATCGCTAAAATAAAAAAAGACTACGTATGTTCAAATGTATCGATTAAATGCTTGTTTTATACGTAATTTTTGACGAGGAAAATAATAACAACAACTCTATCACTCTAAGACTAACCGTTTTCGAGATATTTGAGATTTTTCGCATTTTTGTTATGCAGCCTTTGGGGAAATGTTCAATTTCCAAATAGAAACAGAAATTGAAATAAAAATGCAAATTTAGTGTTATTTTGTGCAATAAAACTCAATTTAATGAATTATTAAAGAAACAAAAAGTGAATTTGAGTCTGCAGAGAAAGTCATGTGCTGCCTACATCTGATTTTTTTTCTTTCGTTTGGTAACTACACGTGTATTCAAAAGCAGCTTAGCAAAAATGCGAAAAAGCTAAGTATTTCGAAAGCGACTAATGCTACCGTGATGGTGTAGATCTTATTTTTTTATCGTCAAAAATTATGTATAAAACAAGCACGTAGTTGATACATTTGAGCATACGTAAGTCTTTAATATTATATTTTAATGATTTTCGCGGGCCATTTTGCGAAAAAAAAGGCGGGTTCTTTTATTCCGAATCCTACCAAAATCTAAATTAGCCCCAGGGTCACCCATAAGTAACTTATCTTCCGGATTTTATGAAATTTGGTCATTTAGTTTTTCAGTTAGAATGGATACTTACATTGCACGCACACACACAGACGTCAGTTTTTACGTGTTCTAGAGGTCCCAAAACGTGTAGACCCGTCGAAAACTCGAGTTGCAATTTCCGGCATGATTCCAATACTTTCCTTATACATTACCATGTATTGCAGGGTAAGTAAAAATCTCATGCGGGCAGCACATGACTTTCCCTGCAGACTCAAATTCATATTTTCTTTATTTCTTTAATAATTCGTTAGATTGAGTTTAATTGCACCAAATAACACTAAATTTGCATTTTTAATTCAATTTTTGTTTTTATTTGGTAACTGGATATTTTTCCGACAGCGGGGTAACAAAAATGCAAGAAATCTCGTGAACGGTTAGTCCTAAAGTATAAAAGAGTGTGTTATATTCTTTTCCTCGTCAAAAATTGCGTATAAAACAAGAATTTGATTGATACATTTCAACATACGTAGTCTTTTTTTTTTTTTTTAATTTGGCGATTTTTGCGGGTAATTTTGTAAAAAAATGCAGGTTGTTTGTTCTTTTCCGAATCGTACCAAAATCTAATCAGCATCAGAGTGTCCCACAAGTAATTTATCTACCAAATTTTGTGAAATTTGGTCAATTAGTATTTTAGCTAGTGTGGATACATGAAATTTTTACGGACCATTTCGTCAAAAAAGGCGGGTTCTGTTTTTACGAATCCTACCAAAAACTAATCAGCACCAGGGTCTCACCCAAGTGACGTACATACCAAATTTTATGAAATTCGGTCCATTAGTTTTTTTAGTTAGAGTGGATACATACATTGCACAGACACACACACAGACGTCACGTTAAAAATAGTTTTTTCGTATTCTAGAGGTCTCGAAGCGTGTAGATCCGTCGAAAACTCGAGTTGCGATTTTCGACATGATTCCAATACTTTCCCTATAGATTACCATGTATTACAGGGTAAGTAAAAATAGCTCCAATAAGGTTCAATAGTTTATTCGCCGTTTTCAGTCTCATTTGCTTTGTTTGCAACAGATAATTTGGGTCCATGTTATTAAAAGTAAGATAGAAAATTGAATAAACTTAATCGTTCTAAATTACAAGCAAAAATCAAATCTATACAAGTTTGATCGCAAGTGGTAAACCATTAGTACATCCAATTATGTATCCTTGTAGGACTTTTAAAAAATCTACAAATCATTGCTTCCCGTTTATGGCCAGTACTTCCAGTTTTCGATGTATATGCAAAATAATCTATAAAAATCTGACGTGGACAGCACATGACTTTCACTATAGACTCAAATTGATTTTCATATAATTATTTTAATAATTCATTAAATTCAGTTTAATTGCACAAAATAACACTGAATTTGCACTCTTAATTCAATTTTTGTTTTCATTTGGTAACTGGACATTTTTTTCAAAGGCGGCGTTACAAAAATGCGAAAACACTAAAATATCTCGAGAACGGTGAGTCCTAGAATAATGGGGTTGGTCTTATTCTTTTCTTGATAAAAAATTACGTATAAAAACAGCATTTAATTGATACATTAGAGCATAAGGAGTTTTAGCAATTTTTGCGGGACATTTCGTAAAAAAAGGCAGGTTCTTCTTTTCCGAATCGTACCAAAATCTAATCAGCACCAGTGTCCCACAAGTGACTTATCTAGAAAATTTTGTCACGTTTGGTCAATTAGGTTTTTAGCTAGAGTGGATACATGAAATTTTCGCGGACCATAAAAGAAGGTTCTTTTTTTCTGAATCATACCAACATCTAATCAGCACCAAGGTCACACAACTGTAATTTTATGATATTTGTCCATTAGTTTTTGAGTTAGTGTACACATACACACAGACGTTACGCTAAAAATAGTTTTTTCTTGTTCTAGATGTCCCGAAAAGTGTAGATCCGTTGAAAACTCGAGTTGCGATTTTCGACACGATTCCAATACTTTCCCTATACATTACCATGTATTGCAGGGAAAATAAAATCGGGAAAATCTCAATACTTTCACAAGAAAAATTTTGAAAAATCAGTACCATTGGTCCAAATGATTATAATTATAACGTGTTACCCTTCACTTTAAAGGGCTCCAAAAATTTTTTCGATTAATACCATAATTTGATAACGTACCCCCGTGGAGGTAACCTATCCCCCCCCCCCCCCTGAGGGGACCAATGACGTCAGGAAAGCAAAAATTGTATCGCGGCTATTTTTCACAACAGTGATTGAAACTATAAAATCTCGTAATAATTCTGCCAGAAATAACCTTTTTCATGCATGATTATGTTAAATGTCATCCTATGCTGCAGCGTTAAAAAATATATATAAAATTTCGAAGATTTCCCTCGAATTTCAAAATATTCGATCAAGTTCTAGATTTTCCAATAACCAAGCCGGATATAAAGTTTCATGAAAATACCTTAATATTTGCGGCCGCTATGGTGTACACAAGAAATCGACCACTACAGACAGACGGGCATCACTCCAAAAATAGTCAAAAACGTGTTCAGGATGTCTTAAAACATATTTTAGAGTTAATATCTCGAATTCGAAAATTTTTACGAAAGCAATACTTTCTCTAAACTATATCACACAGCATGAGAGAATAAAAATATGTTACACGATAACTACCACTAAATTAAAGAAAAAAATACGTATGTGAATTATATAATCCACGGACTATAAAATGAGGGTCACTGAATTAATGTCACAGTTTGACGATAAGAACCACATATTGAAACAGGAGATTAAAGGCGCTTCGCGCTGTCCTGAACGACACTCATAGACTATAAAATGCTTCTGGATTGTTTAATTAATTCTTTATATATTTTCTGAAACGATTGAAAAATTCACAGATCACCAAGTGACTGGGGCTGATAATAAATAGACTGTTAAATCATATAACTATTTCTTCAAAATCCTATGTAAACTCAGAGTTTTTATCCTTATTAAAATGAAAATAGCACATCATATCCTTTTTGTCCTGAATAATGCCTATGGTCTGGATTCCCGGCTGAAATCGGAGCCTTACGAAAACATTTGAATGTTTATATCTCCAAACCTAATAGATAAAAGATAAACAGTTTATACTTGTCTCGTCGGAAACAGGATATCATTTATGAATATATAAAAATAATCTCAATATTTCGGGAAAAAATATTTTCAGGGTACCAGCCGAAATTTCTGACTTTTTCTGTATAATAGTCTATGTTTGCAGTCTCGTTGCTTTCAACTATATCCGGGGACGACAAGGGAAGGGGTTGACAAGCATGGGCGCCCATAGAACTTTTCCAAGAAGGGGGCAAATCACTTACTTCGATGGGGCAAGCTGCCGGTCTCTTATAATATATGTGGCCTCAAACGTCTGGGGGGGGGGGGGGCAAGCTCTCCTTATTGCCCTCCCCTATGGGCGCCCATGTTGACAAGAAGTAGAAAACACAAATGAAGGTTCTGATTATCCCTCTGGATTGATGTATGCGTCGATATGATGGTGGTAGAATGTAAGCGGCAATTTTAGTTGAATGGGAGGTAAAAGTAGAGGCACAACTTGTGGCAGAAGTTTTAAGGTAGTAAAACTAAAAAATCTGATGTGGGCAACACATGACTTTCCTTATATAATGTAATGAATTTACTACTTTTACAGTAAAAAAATAGGTTTTTCTTATAGTAGAATTAATATTCTTTATAATTAGAAACTAATATTCTTTCCAAGATATTGAATTTTCGACAATTAGTCGTCATTTTCATTGATTAGCATCATTTTTATCCATTTGGCGAGATTTTCATTAATTTGGCAACATTTCAAAAAAGTCGCCAAGTTGGCGACATTCCTCCAAATTCGTCGTCAAAATCTCGCCAAGCGTTATGCACTAAGAAAAAAGTTATTCTTACAGCAGATAAATGACTATTGGCGTTCAAATACAAAAGTATTATTCAAAGTATTTTTTTTCATGAATGGAACGAGCTAGATCCACGAGAATGATGTCACTCAATTTATCGCATGATATTACATATGAAAAGTGAACATGTTTCTCAATAGGAATTTTTTTTTTATGTGACTTTTCATAATTTTTTTGAAAAATGTACAATATCTCGAGAATGGTTCATGTTAGCGTTCTATAATTTATGCCAATCGTTTTCTAATGAAAAATTACATAAGAAATGTCTATTTGCGTAACTTTATTAGCGGTTTTGATTTTTTGACGATTTTTTCAAAATTTCATTCGAAAATTTAGGGGGGTTCTGAACATTCGATTACGTATAAAAACAATAGGCTTCCAGTGTTTACGGATTGTGATTTTTGTACCAAATTTGGTTCGAATCGATCCATTCGTTCGTCAGTTATCGTCTCCACAGACTCACTGACACACACACACACAGACATCACTTCAAAAATGTTTGATTCGTGATCAGGGATGCTTGAAACGTGCTCTCCCGTCGAAAACTCGAATTCGAATTTTCGACCCCGTCACAATACTTTCCTTATACATTATGTATATAAGGAAAGTAACAAATATAAGTAATTAAAAAAATATCTTGCCTTTAACTGCGTATAAATAACCAAAATTGTTCTACTCTGTGCGGCCGCACAAGCGTTGAAGCCAGCCTTTGAGTATATGATATACCCGCATACGCATATTATGTAGAAAATATTCAGATGATATCATCTGTGTAAATAAAATCGAAAATCTGTCTGTTTATTTTTGTATGTGTTTGTTTCATCATCACGGGAGAATAGCTGCACCGAATTTGATAAATTTTTCACGGTAGGTTTGGAATAACCCCACCTAAAATTGTGTCCATGTTTTGAGTTTCTGGGGTCAGGGGTTATGCAGACATTAATAAAAAAACGCACTATTAAACCTTCCATAGAGATAGCGTTATGCAGACGATATTTGTTCCGTAAATTAATTTGAAAAAAAAAAAAAAAAAAAAACATATATATACAACGGAATTAAATCCAGTGAGTTTAATTAAAAAAAAAAATCATATTACTAAGCAAAGGGATTAAACCCAATGAGCTAATACAGCCGTAAGTATTTTTATATCTAAATAAAGAAATGTCTATAGATAAACTAGCATCGCATTTTTGATTGGATTATATCCATCATGCGATTATATCCTTTGCGTTTAAAGATGACGGGGATTATTGATATTTTCAAATTCCTCCGTCATCTGTTTTATTTTTGTGAAATATTTTCCAAACTCATATATTGTCTAATACATAATATCTTCTAATATACAGGCATAATCTTCTAATCTACGAGAATATAAGTAGTAAAGGTACATCTTCTAATCCACGAGAATATAAGTAGTACGGGTACATCTTTTAATTCAAGTTTAGCGCTTTTATTTAGGCATATATTGATTTAATTTCGTATTTGTTGTAAATTTGTTTAGAAACGGGATCGGGGATGTTTTCTATTCTTCAGATCAGCCTGTGAAGATAATTTTGTATAACGAGAACAGAGATTCTTAAACTTCTTTTTAGGTGCATAATTTAAATCTTTTAATAGAATGTTTTGAATAACAATGTCATTTAAAATACTATAGGAATTTGCACATGATTGTTAATTTTAAGTTTCTTCATATTGATATTCCGTACGAAGAACGGATATACTGCTAATTCAAAATTAGAATGAATTCTGGTTTCATAACGTCCAATTTGTTCACAGTAATATGCATTTTTATTCGGAAGTTGAACCTCCAAACCCTGCCTTTAAAAACACATCTGAATATATGACATAGCATATCAACATTTTTTGTTGAATATCAGAATACAAATGCAGCCGTTTAAGATCCTGTTATAGCGACCGACTTAGAACCAAATACAGTCAAACCTGTTTGAAACGGAATACTTTCATAAGCGGAAAATATATTTAGACCCCGTCTAAAAACATAGGAAATTTATGTTATTTCCCCATTGCGAAAATGAACCTGCACAACGCGGAAACGAACAGTTTAAAATAATGTGTTAATAAAAACGCTTGTTGTAACGAACAAAGAGCGAGAAAATTATCAAACTGTTTCAGCCATTTATTTCCAAGAGAACCCATTTTTCACAGAACTTTCTATCAAATCATATGACGATTTTCTGAAAGCTGTTTCAGATCTTTAAGAATGTTCAGTTAATCAGGGAGACTCTGAAATGCCAGAAACATTAATCAATGCACGATTTTTAACTGAAAATCGCATCATTAGTAAGACATATGCCCATAAAACAATGTTGGTTATATTAAAAATTCATCTCAATAAAAAAATAATTTTTTTTTTAATTAATTTATTTGTTTCATGGTAAACGGCAATGTTTTGCCGGCAAGTCTTATATAATTTTTAAGGTATTGTAATAAGTTAAAGCTAACAGTGAAGGGCATGGGGTATACTACATGGGGTTTTACATGTACTCATGTGACAGGCAGTATGCAGAAATGTACGTATATACATATTTAAAATAATTACTTTTCTATTACGGCAATATATAGCATTAATCGGATTTATCTAAATACATTTATCAGAATTTTTTAAGTTTGATGTATAGGTGAGGCATTGCATATGGACTATCAGCATTTCCAGCTAAACTTTTAAACTTGGTTTTTCCTGAAATGACCTGCATGAAACAGAAACCTTTACAAGATGGAAAATTCTTCCGGTCCCCTGAATTCTGTTTAAGACAGGCTCCACTGCAGTAGCAAATGTGTTTTGAAAAGCTCCATTTGTTCGTGAGATATTGATTCCACAGACTCGCTTACACACACAAACATACACACACACACTTACACACATAAGATCGCTAAATCCGCCTTGCAGTAAAACTATATAACTTGAGAAATGCTTAGTAAGAAAGAGATCAGACATATTTAAAAGCAACGTGGAATAACACTAGGAATGACAATCCCAAATGCAATCTAGAACAGTTAGTAACCATAAAAAAATTTAATTCAGACTAATGGCCCAAATGCCACATTATATGAATTATTATTATATAATATTTTTCTTGGAGTATAAAGCCGTTCATAGGGGGAGGGAGAGTCTTGAGTAGGGGACTACGCCCCCCCCCCCCCTTCCCGATTTTTTTCTTTTTTTTTTTGCGCGAGAAAACATGGAAAAATTGCAAAAAGGTGAACATTAAATATAGAGGTGGTGCGCGAGTGATAAATGTTTGTAGAGGGACCCCAATTAATAAACATTAACCCAATAAATATTTTTTTATAACTCTGTAGCTCTATTTTCAACTCTGCGGCTACAAAAGCATGGTTATTGGTTATTTAAAATAAACTTTTCGTTTGCGTGTGGAAAACATCTCTCCCTGGTATCGATGTATCTCTTGCAGCACCCCCCCCCCCTCCTCCATTTCCGTTCTTTTTCATATTTTATTCAATTTTAATGTAGTTTCATTTTTTTTTTTAATTCTTGAAATACGAGACTGCTAAATTAAAGTTCATAATTTCCTCGTTAAATACGGAGTCTCGTTGTATGTGGGCTTGTAATAATATGTGGGTTCTACTGCAGATGCAAAGCATTGAAAACAGCTAGTAATCGACAAATATTATCGGCATTTTCTACAAAAAGAAAAAAAAACTCACCACAGTTGACGAGTCCCGGAACATTGAGAACGAGGATCATCAGGTAAAATAACATTTTCCCTGAAGTTTGAGAAAATCCAAACTTGAACTTGGAACAGCTTGCGCGGGGTGAGGCACCAAAGGAAACGTTCGAAGGGACACCGAACGATAATTTGCAGTCCCTCGACCCACGGCCTCCCCCGCCGTCACCTGTAATTCCAACAGCAGACGAATAATCCATACTAGAATGATGTTCCATTGCTTTTTGATATCCTCACATATGTTTATCCATCAGACGATAATGGCGAAGAAGTGCACAATATTTATCACTGTTCGATATTTATTCTAATATATATCCAAACCGATGATATTCAAGCTGTTTGAGTGCTCATTAAAATTTTTATAATTTCAAATAAAATTGAGATCGTATTCTTTTTATATCCACTGATAAAAATAAATATTCAATCAGTTTGAGTGGTAATTAATTTATTCTTTTAATTTTAAATAAAATTGGCAACGCTATTTTTATCCTTTTTAATATCCACTCATAAAGTATTCAAGCAGTTTGAGTGAACAAACACCAAGCACAATTTTTTATAATTTTAGATAAAAATTGGCATCAGTTGTAAAAGTGTACACACTAGAGCTTGTTAGGGAATGATTCAGAATATATATTTAAAAAGGTGTTTACTAAACACAGCAGCGAATCCACGGTGTAAAAATAGAACACGATCTCGACATGAGCACGTAGATAGAAACACACTGTTTAAAACACAAACAACAATGTAATGCAGAATGCAATTAAGAAAAAATTGGTTTAGAGAAAAAAAAAAAATCAGGTGCTAATCTGGGTTGCAAACGCTTGAAGCTCAGCCAAAATAAAAGCTCTGTCATCAACACAAAATAGTCATGCTTAGAATATTTCTTTTTATATATACTTTTTATCACTACGAAGGTATAACCGCAATGTTTACACTTCTATCTGAAGTTCAACGTATTGTGGTTGGAAGTGGTTATGAAACGTATAACACAAAACAAAACACCATCTGAAAATAGGTGTTTCAAATTTCAGAGCTGGGGTTTCTCTCCACCACAGCACCTGGTCCAGATTTCTAATCACCCGCACTCGGCGTCCATGTTTTTCACATTTAGAACATAATCTACGATCTCGGTAAAACACGATTTATCCAAATAGAGGTAAGATGTTACCTGCAGGGTAAGGACACGACTGCAGTGAGATACCTCGAACACTTTTTCGAACACTCACTCGCGCAATGTGCCTTCTGCTGCTCTGTTGGCAACGGGGGGGAAAGGTAGATGGGAAAATAGCGCGGAGTCATGTGATCCGTGACGTTTAACTGAAAGGTGGAAATGGAATGGCTCATACAGCGCCATCTATTGAGGCAGAGGGTAACTACTAATATAAAGGGTAATCGATGAAGAAGCTGCTTTATTGTTATTTTCAGAATATATATTCCTGTTTTTTTGCTTTCTTTTTTTCGTGAGTGATGTGGAAGGGAGGATTTTCTTAGCATTCTATATAAAGATGGATGCAGTGATGGATTAGTTTAGGATTATATGAATTTGCAGATAAGAAATTTTTGCTTAGATAAGAGAGAATTTATAGATAAGGATAAGATTGATTGCCTTTTAGTGGTTAATTTATAATCTATGAATCCCAGTTTTCCGATTGTTCATTCAAAATAAATAAATAATTTAAAAAAAAAAAGATTTTCAAATTACAGTTTTATTTTCATTTATAAGCCATCGATTGTGATTACACACACCTCTACCTACCCCTTCAAGGTTATATTTATGCAATAGCTGAATAAGCCACAGCTTAGAGGCCTCGCAAAGCAGGGAACAAACCATATATAGCTTCTACAATTCTTTTGGGCTTTTATTTTCCTGTTATAAAATGGTCCCAAAACAGTGGGTTTTTGCCTGCCCACCAGTGTTCCTTTCATGATTTTTTTACTAGGGGGGGGGGGGGAGGGCAAGTTTTCTATTTTCTCTATATAAATAGATCTAAATGCTGTCACATAAATAGAAACTGGGTTCAAATAAAATATCCTCGGAGGGGGGCGGGCGAATCATCGTCACCGGGAACTACTCCGCCCCAGATGTATGCCTGAGAGAAACACTGCTGCACACAATCACCGATTTGGAGTTCTGTGCGGTCGCCCTGATTGTAGTGGTGCCTCCACCCCCATGAGCGAGGGCCGCTCGTGGGGGTGGAGGCCACTCGAGTGGAAGGGCCCGGTCACTTTTTTAGACAGGGGAAGACATGAAAGATTCACAAGAAGGGGATATAATCATATATGGAGAGGCCGTGCATGGACGCCCATAGTGGAGGGTAAGTGGTGTGTCTTGGCCCCTCTCAACGTTCAAGGTCACTGATGTAGCCAGGGGGCACACCTAGTCCATGCCCCCCCCCCCCTCCGAAATTTTCATAATTGATTCGAAAATACTATATCCGGAATATATGTATTTTTTTTTTAATAATATATTTCATCAATTATGTATTTTTTTTTCATACAATGTTGTCATTTAAAATTGTTTTATGTGCTTCAAAATGCAATTTTTGGCGCCGGCGATTCTGATTTTTTCGATTTCAAATTGTAATAATCCAAATCCACGAAATTTTCGATCGCTTAACTTCTAAATCCCTGGTATCCATCGTCTTTGTTTAAAACCGGTCATGACCGGTTTTTCCCGGACTATCCTCTCTGGAAAGTGGAAAATTGAAAGTAGGTGTGGGGGATGGATATTGAGCCATCACTCAATGATTTTCTTACGGCTGTAACGTTGACCCCTCGGGGGTTTTAAAGTGAATTTGTGTTTGGTTGACTCTGCTAAAGTTTCACCCCATAAGGAATGGATTTGGGATGATTAAGGAATGTTGCATTTTTTTCAGCAGTTCAGCACGAAGTGCGATCCTTAAAAAGTTTTTTGAAAATATCAGGAAATTCGTCTTTAAGTGTTGTTGTTGTTGAAACCCAGACCGTCCGACCTACCAGAAAGGTGTAAGGTAACTGTTTGGACGGTCGGGAAGTGCCACCCAATTTAGACCGGAACCCAGTGGGGGAGGCATCCACAGGGACCGTACCCTCCTTCCCCTACCACCAACCTCTCGGAAGGACTTTCGGACCCACATGTTTAACGTGATCGTACTCCGCATGAACACGGCGGCAGTTTTGGCAGAGGCTGGAATCGAACCCGGGCCTACCGAGTGCAACTCCAGCGCTCTAACCAATGGGCTACCGCGCCCCTCGTCTTTAAGTGTGAAAAAGTGCTGTGCAACGCCATGAGAGTGTTTCTATATTTTGTGAAGCTGTTTCTGAAGTCATATTGTCACCGGAAGAAATCATAAAGGAAAATCGCGATGACAGTTCCAAAGCAGAGCAGCTGTATTCTGCTTTGTGCAAGTTTTCCTTTTTAGTGGCCCTGTGTGTTAGCAGCGGAATGTTGGGTTTAAGGGTGAGCGTCAGTAAATCTTCTACCCTATCCACGCTTTGTTAACTTTCGAGGCACACGTTTTTCGCCGAAATTCTGCTGAAACATTTGCGAAATATTTTCTGAAAGATAAAATGCAATGCTTAGATTATATTAAAACTAAATTTAATACCCAATAAAACATAGAATATATTTTTAAATTTAATTCAAAATATTTTTGGTGCTGCCATCTGTTGTCGTAATTTAATTCATACCGGCTATTTTTATTTTTTAATGAACATTTTTAAATGTCTATTCCTTCTAATACGCTATTAAATACAACGACAGATAATATATAATAATGCCACAATCAAGGAAACGTAATTGAACTTGGACTTGAAGACAAAGCTTCAGTCCTCAGTGATGTACATTCTGATTCCCTTATCAAATTTATGGAATGAGAAATTACCTTTCCGTGATTGTGGCATTATTATATATGATCTGTTGTTGTATTTAATACTGTTTTAAAAGGAATAGATATTTAAAAATGTTCATTAAAAAATAAAAATAATCGGTATGAATTAATTACGACAACAGATGGCAGCACCAAAAATATTTTGGATTAAACTAAAAAATATATTCTATGTTTTATTGGGTATTAAATTTAGTTTTAATATAATCTAAGCATTGCATTTTATCTTTCAGAAAATATTTCGCAACTGTTTCAGCAGAATTTAGGTGAAAAACGTGTGCCGCGAAAGTTAACAAAGCGCGGATAGGGCAGAAGATTTACTGACGATCACCCTTTACGTACATCCTATCGCAGTACTTAATATGGCACACACGTTGATATAGCGATTGCCTTGGAGAAAATTGAGAAAAGAAGTAGTGATGTAAAGAAGTTACAAAAAAATGAGACAAGAAGCGGAAGAAGAGTTTAAAGTCATTTTTGAAAGGACACCAGATTTGGTTCTTTCGTTTGGACAATCGTCTGTACTGCCAAGAATAGTAGGAACACAGTGACACTGATCGAATGTACCTGCCACCACTCCTGAAGAATAAATACTTTCGTCGTACCGTTTTCATTGCCTTTCTTGATGAAATAATTTCATCGCTTCACGAAAGATTTTCTGAACATAAAGAAATTTTGTTAGGCTATCAAAATTCAGATTTGAAAACCAGCTATTGAATTCTGCTCTGATGATTTAGTGAATTGCAATGCTTCGATTTTGGAAGGGGGAGTGGGATGTATGGAAGATGAAATGGATGGAATCAGAAACTTCTCCAAAGGTATGCCGTGAAAGCTCTGTTAAATTGTGAAAAGGATATTTTTCCTAACATTCACATCTTCTTGACTGTCTACAGCATTCGTTGGGAGAACATTTTCGACGCTAAAACGCATCAAGACATATTTACGAAAACAGTACTGGCCAAGAGCGTTTAAATGGCTTTGCTTTGATGTCAATACACAGGGAAATCATAGTCTCTGATGAAGAAATAATTAATGTATTTTCGAAATGCAACAGCCGTCTCAATTTGTAACATGTATAAATTATTTTTGTGTTCGACTTTAAATAAATTACGAATCATCGATTAGATGTTTTTTATAAAATATGATTTCATTGTTACCTTCAAATCAAATGATTGCTTTAATTATAGTATACATGTGCAAATATTAAAATAATTTACCATTTTAAAATTATATGGATAAATCAACTAATTAGTATAATTAATAATATTTTATAATTAGATAATTAATGATTTAGTGAGGATTGTTTAATATGATAGTCTTTTTGACAAAACTGCCTGTGCCACCCCCGAAACCGAATCCTGGCTACGCCACTGTTCAAGGTCACAAAGATCAAGCTAATAGATGCCGTACATCTTACTCTCGTGTTTACCAAAAATGTGTCAGTGGGCCCCCCCCCCCCCCCCCCCCCCTCTCTCCTGAAAAAAGTTCTATGGCACACATGAGTCGTAATAAATGTTTATATAGAGCCTACAATTTGTATTGGTTGCTCTGCTGAAATGAATACTTTATCGATATATACCATTTATAGCATTACAGGCATACTATAAAAGTTTCCCTGTATAGTATAGACTATAAAGTATTGTTAATGGCTAAGCCACTTTGCGCCTCGTTTACTTTTCAGAAAATCCAAAAAATATATTCAATGGAAACAATTGTGATGTACGAATAATATGGTATTTTGGATTATAGGATTACACATATTTTGCTATTAGATCATCTTAATCTATAAAAAAATGTAAAAGTATATTTTGGAAATTTTAATGCACACTATACATGTTCTGTGATTGTGAAAAGGGAGGGGGGGGGGGAGGGAAGGGGAAGGCTGGCTGTACGTCCCAATGATGAAATTCTGATTCTGAATCACAAAATTTTGCAAGCTAATCGAAATCTGGTGGGTCTGCTGGGAAGTTCTCCGACGGTTAAGTGTAGATCTTTTTCTTTATTGGTACGTGATTGGAACGAGAGATATGGAACGTGATTTAGAGCAAGCTCTTTTTCTGGAAAAGGAGTTTGAGCGCGGCACGTGTTCCATTTCTTGACAGGTATATTGATTCTAAATGTTCTTTTTTCTTTTAAGAACGTGCCCAACTGGATGAGCAATGCCATCAACTAACATGGACATCCATAGAACATTTCCAACGAGGGGAGGGGGGGGGGTGCAAGCTCAAGTATAAGACGTACGGGGTGGGACAGCCCAGTTAGGTAATCATATAGTAGGTAGATTTAGGTAATCATATAGTAGGTAGATTTAGGTAATCATATAGTAGGTAGATTTAGGTAATCATATAGTAGGTAGATTTAGGTAATCATAATGGTTATTATAACATCCGTCCATGTAGTTACCCGATGGAAGTGAAGCAGACGATAACGCAGACGATGGGAAATATCCATAGGGGTGTACGAGATGACATTATCCGGCGACAATCAACTCAATCTTGAGTTACTTCCTAGCATTAGAAAATTGGTAGATGAGATTACGATGTGAGGGGTGGCAGGGGTCGAGAAAGGGGTGAAGGTGGGGGGACAGCCCAGTGGTTAACGTAGATATCCTATGGCGGTTAGCGGGCGGGGATTGCACTTGAACGACCCCGAGTTCGATTTCCGGCACTTCCCAAACTGTCGCCGTGTTCCCGCCGAGTACGGGCACGTTAAATATGTGGGTCCGTAAGTCCTTCCGAGAGGTTGGTGGTAGGGAAAGGAGGGAACAGTGGAGTGGAACCTGTGGATGCCACCCCCACTGGGCTCCAGTGTAAATTGGGTGGCACTTCCCGGCCGATCAAACAGGTACTTTACACCTTCGGGTAGGTCGGACGATCTGAGTCGAGCAAGCAAGTATAAGACGAACAGGGTACAAGATCCCAGTGGTTAGCTCGCGGAGATTGCACTCGGACGAATCGAGTTCGATTCTCGGCTGTGCTCAATTTGTCATGTGGAGTATGGTCACGTTAAATATGTGGGTCCGTCAGTCCCTACGAGAGGTTGGTGGTAGGGGAAGGAGGGTACGGTTCCTCTGGATGTCACCCCCACTGGACTCTGGTCTAAATTGGATGGCACTTCCCAGTCGACCAAGCAGGTACCTTACACTTTCGAGTAGGTCGAGCGGTCTGGCTCGGAAAGAAAAAGTATAAGACGTACAATATCGACTAGCTTGATGCCTGCGTTTGTGAACTTGAACCTTTCTGGTAGGTCGGACGGTCTGGGTTTCAACAATAACAACAACATCCCAGCTCTTGGAGCCAACGGCCCTACCATGCTGAAAACACCGGTTCTCGTTAGATCACCGAAGTCAGGCAGCATCGGGCGCGGTTAGTACTTGGGTGGGTGACCACCTGGGAACACCGCGTGCTGTTGGCACATTTCGGGCGCGGTAGACCGGTGGTTTGCGCGCTGGATTTGCACGCTGCCACAACTGCCGCCGTGTTCATGCGGAGTACGATTACGTCCTAGGGGTCCGTAAGTATTTCCGAGAGGTTGGTGGTAGGGAAAGGAGGGTACGGTCCCTGTGGATGCCTCCCCCACTGTGTTCCGGTCTAAATTGGGTCCCGGCCGTTCAAACAGTTACCTTACACCTTTCTGGTAAGTCGGACGGTCTGTGTCTCAACAACAACAACATCCCAGCTCTTCATAGTAAAATCTTTGAAAATATATCTAGCACTGAGTCTCCAATCGATTTTCTCATACATTCACATCCCATAATGTTTATTTCAACTTGTAGTTATTGTCCGATTAAAAAACAAACATCTGATGTGGGCAATACATGGCTTTTCTTACATTATGTAATAGATTTACTTCTTTCACTCGGAAATAGTGGTGCACTATACGAGATTGCAATGCTTTCGGCATCGAATTAAGACCTCATAAATTGAAATTGGGAGATTTTGGCAACTTTTTTTCCTACTCATCAATTTTCATCAAAATGCAATGGACATGTAATTAATTACACAGTGCGATATTACGAATTACACTGTTTGAGATTGGGACCCCTAGAACGCGAAAAAAGCTATTTTTAGCGTAACGTCTGTGTGTGTTTGTGTCTGTCTGTGTGCAATGTATGTATCCGCTCTAACTAAAAAACTAATTGACCAAATTTCACAAAATGTGGCAGATAAGACTCTTGTGAGATGTCCTGGTGTTGATTAGATTTTGGTACAATTTGGAAAAGAAGAATCTTTTTTTTTTTGTTTTACGAAATGGTCCGCAAAAATCTCCAAAATCTAAAATAATAGCCTAAGTATGTTGAAATGTATCAATTAAATGCTTGTTACTTTTCCCTGCAATACATGGTAATGTATCGGGAAAGTATTGGAATCATGCCGAAAATCGCAACTCGAGTTTTCGACGAATCTACACGTTTCAAGACCTCTAGAATACGAAAAAACTATTTTTAGCGTGACGTCTGTGTGTGTGTCTGTCTGTGTGTCTGTGTAATGTATGTATCCACTCTAACTAAAAAAATAATGAATCGAATTTTATAAAATTTGATATGTAAGTCACCTGGGTGAGACCCTGTTGCTGATTAGTTTTTGGTAGGAATCGTAAAAACAGAACCCGCCTTTTTTTGCGAAATGGCCCGTAAAAATTTCATGTATCCACACTAGCTAAAATACTAATTGACCAAATTTCACAAAATTTGGTAGATAAATTACTTGTGGGACACTCTGATGCTGATTAGATTTTGGTACGATTCGGAAAAGAACAACCTGCCTTTTTTTACAAAATGGCCCGCAAAAATCGCCAATATCTAAAAAAAGATTAAGTATGGTCAAATGTAACAATTAAATACTTGTTTTATACGTAATTTTTGACGAGGAAAAGAATAAGAACAACTCTATAACTCTAGGGCTAACCGTTCTCGAGATATTTGAGATTTTTCGCATTTGTTTTATGCCGCCTTTGGGAAAATGTCCAATTACCAAATAAATGCAGAAATTGAATTAAAAATGCAAATTTACTGTCATTTTGTGCAATTAAACTCAATTTAATGAGTTCTTAAAGAAATAAAGAAAAAATGAATTTGAATCTGCAGGGAAAGTCATGCTGCCCACATCAGATTTTTTTATATGCAGGGCTGTCCTGAAGAAAATTATTGAGAGTATGCGGTGCTCTCTCATTTAAAGAGTATTGAAATTGCGGGATTCTAAGGAGCGGAGCACCTGGTGGGGGTGTGAGAGGGGGGCGCTGCCCCCTCGAAAATTTTTCAATCATTTAGGCCCATAAATCACAGATAACCCAGACGATACACAGAGAACCCAGACGATTTTTTCGATGAAGTTTTAAGCATAGAGTTAAAATACTTTTACCTCCATGGTTTTAAGTTTTTAAATAAAATAAATTATTATAGTGTTGTGATGGATGAAAGGATTGGAAAAATGTTTATGAATGAAATGCTGCTTTTATATAGAGGCGAGTAATATTTCGATGACGTCATTTGAATAAAGTTCATTTGCTTTCGATGAAGTTTTGAAATATAATAAATTATTGTAGTACTATGATAATTTTAAAAATATACCGAGGAATGTATCGCATTTTAGAGATGTTTAAACCAGGCAATTTATATTTCAATGCCGTCATTTGAACGAAGTTCATTTTTTTTCGATGAAGTTTTAAGTTTTCAAATATAATAAATTAATTTAGTATTGTGATAATTTTAAAAATATTACCGAGGAATGTATCGCATTTTAGAGATGTTTATATAAAATTGCATTGAAGTTGGAAAGTGTTTCATAATCAATGCTATATGCATGTTTGTTATTTCTTGTCATTTCTCTCCTGGTCAGGATATTATTTTGAGGCTTGGGGGGGGGGGGGGCGTTCAGGGATTTTTCCTCATTTCCTCATTTGTTTCCATTCAAGTTTGTAAATGACTAGCAGAAAAAAAAAAAGCTGAACTTTGTTGAAAGTTGCCCCAAAACCTGGAAATACAAAAACCTTCTTGAGACCTTGAGAATACGCGGCGCGTACTCAGTATTTTTCAAAATTTCTTGAAAGTACGCGGCGCATACAGTGCATTTCGGGACAGCCCTGTTTATACGTAATGTTTAACGTGGAATAAAATAAGACCAACCCCGCTACTCCAGGCCTAACCGTTTTGGAGATATTTTAGTTTCTTCGCATTTTTCTTACTCCGCCTTTGAAAATATGGCCAGTTAACAAATAAAAACGAAGAGTGAAATAAAATTCAGATTGCACGAAACAATTATTATTGAAATAAAGAGAAAATGAATATAAGTCTGCAGAGAAAGTCATGTGATGGCAACATCAGAATTTTTTTTATTCATTGTTGGCCCGTATTCCCCGCAGGTTACCCAAAAGGAAAGTTAGCAGGTAAAAATCCCAGCTGGGATTACATACTATGAAGGTCAAGTTCAAGGTCATGGCGTGGTTTCTGCTCCGATGACCAAGATGCTGCAACAGAGCCGGAATAAATTCTGCGGTTAATACAGGTTATGCCTCTTGATCCGGTCAGGCATCCTTTCGTTTGAAACTAATAAATTTGACAACAGGAAACAGACATAGCACAGATCTTGGAAATAGGAGTCGACGATCTAATGGGGATGGGTGGGGCAGTTTCCCAGAAGGGGCCCTAGATTAAACAATTGCGACTTCGAAAAATTATCGTCTGCTACCTGAAGAAAAATGAAGTTGAATGTGGCTGAACTCGACTTTCTCATAGCAAAATTCATTTTTTTTTTTCAAATTTTAAAAGAAAAAATTTGAAAAATTGGTATCATGTGTCCAAATGATGACAACTACAGCATGTTACCATTTACAATAAAGGGCTTGAAAAAATCTGTAGATTGATACCATACTTGACAATGTATCCCCCCCCCATACACACACCGGGGGAGGGTGACTTGCCCCCCCGTACATATTAATATTGATGTATATTAGCTATATATGAATATTTATAATCAGCTCTTAGCTTGCAAATATAAATATGCAATTATTTGTCAATAATTTATATGAATTGAACTATATTATGGTTTATAAATGCTAATGGTTAATTGTGTTTTTGGTGAGCTCCTCCTTTAAGACGGTGTAAAGAACCTTGCTATCCCAACCCGGAATCGAACCCTGGATCTCCGAACTGGCCAGCCGATGATCTACCGTTGAGCTACTGGGACGAAATGGCAAGGTCTTATCGTCGAAGTGGAATCTGCCTTCTCCACCCTTTAATGTCAGATTGGCGGGCAACTGACAATCTGACTGACCTCCTCCTGCTAGTTTTACCTCAGGTTAGCCTCCTGATACTACAGTTTTTACTCACGTTAGTATCCTGCGTGGTCATTATCCTCTCAATTTGAAATCGACGTTCAATGTTACAGAGTCCACTGAATCCCTGCAAGTCGTACTAAGGTCACTTTCAGACCACCGACATCTGAATTTACGACCTCTAACTGTATCTGCAATAAATTCGGTGACGTTGACCATTGCATTTTCGATTGTTCTTTTTCTAAAAATTTTCATCTCTGCAAATGTAGCATCCCCGCTTCTAGATAAAATTAAAAACTGTATTATTGTTGCCACGGAAATTTATAATAAAGTAACCTAAGCTTATAAGTAAATTATGCTCTCCATTAATTTTGATCAATGAATCCCTTTATTTCATTCTTATTAACACTTATATGAACTTATTGTGTTCCCTCCATATTTTCTGTTTATATATATAAAAAAATAAACTATGTTAACTGTTCTTATTTTCTCGGTTCTTTCTTTATCTTTTGATCCTTTTTATTCATATTTTTTCTAAATTTTTTTTTCTAAATTTTATTCTAAATTTCTGTTTTTGTTTTTCATGTGCCTAATTTTTTTTTTCCTTTTCATATATTTTCTTTTTATATATTTTCTAAATTTTACTTTGAAAATTTTATTATTCTCTTTAATTTTAATCTACTTTTCATTATGTTATTATACCCCACTCTAAATTTTATTTTTCAATGATATTTTTATCTATATTCGCAATAACCCTTTTCCCATTTTTGAAAAATGGACGTACTTGTCAAGTTCAAATATAATGTAAAACCGTCTGTTTAACCACACTATTTTTCATCAATTGTTATCTTTTTAGACCTAAATAAATGTTCGTTTGGCGGGATGGTAGACCTTGGGTGCCTCCTGAGTGCAGGAGGTATCCTTTCCCGGCCGTGCAGCTAGCTACTCTAAACCCACTATGTGAGTTGCACGGTCTGGGGTCTTCAGACCACCGACACCTTAGCACTAACCTACAAGGTTAATTTGCTCGGGCGCCATTGTAGAGATCCTTGCTGTCCCAACCGGGAATCGAACCCTGGATCTCCGAACTGGCCAGCCGACGCTCTACCGTTGAGCTACTGGGACGATATTGAACGCTCTTATCGAAGTGAATTCTACAACTATTGACTCCCCTTTGAATTTTCTACCACCTCCTCTTCAATTTCGTCTCTGGCTACGACCCTGAGGTAACAGAGCATGCGCACGTGACGTCACATGGCCAATTTTGCCTCGTTTTCAAAACAAAAATATCTGATGTGGGCAATACATGACTTTCCTTATATATAGCGATGAATTTACTACTTTTACAGTAAAAAAAATAGATTATTTTTATAGTAGATATTTATATTCTTTCCAAGATATTGAATTTTCGTCAATGAGTCGCCATTTTCTTTGATTTAGCGTCATTTTTATCCATTTGGCGAGTTTTTAGTTAATTCAGCAACATTTAAAAAGCGCCAAGTTGACGACATTCCACCAAATTTGTCGCCAAAATCTCGCCAAGCGTTATGGACGGAGAAATAAATTAATTTTACAGCAGATATATGACTATTGGCGTTCAAATACAAACGTATTATTCAAAGTATCTTTTTTCATGAATGGAACGCGCTAGATCCACGAGAAGGATGTCACCAAATTTATTGCATGGTATTACATACGAAAAGTGAACATATTTCTTAATAGGAAAAATTTTTTGTTTATTTTATAAGATTTTTTGATAATTTTTTTGAAAAATGTGCAATATCTCAGGAAGGAACATGTTAGCGTTCTAAAATTTATGTCAATCGTTTTCTAATGAAAAATTACATAAGAAGTGTATATTTGTGTAACTTTATTAGAGGTTTTGAGTTTTGGACGATTTTTTCAAAATTTCACTCGAAACTTTAGGGGGGTTCTAAACATTCGATTGCGTATAAAAACAATAGGCTTCCAGTGCTTACGGATTGTAATTTTTGTATCAAATTTCGTTCAAATCGGTGCATTCGTTCGTCAATTATCGTCTCCACAAACTCACTGACACACACACTGACACACACACACACACACACACACATACACACACATCACTTTAAAAATGTTCGATTCGTGATCAGGGATGCTTGAAACGTGCTCTCCCGTCGAAAACTCGAATTCGAATTTTCGACCCCGTCACAATACTTTCCTTATACATTATGTATATAAGGAAAGTAAAAAATCGGTTATTCTTATAGTAGATACTTATATTCTTTCCAAGATATTAAATTTTCGATAATTAGTCGTCATTTTTATTGATTTAGCGTAATTTTTATCCATTTGGCAAGATTTTCGTTAATTTGCCAACATTTAAAAAGTCGCTAAGTTGGTGACGTTCCGCCAAATTCGTCACCAAAATCTCGCCAAGCGTTATGGACGGAGAAATAAGTTATTCTTATAGCAGGTAAATGACTATTGGCGTACAAACACATAATTATTACTCAAAGTATCTTTTCTCGTGAATGGAGCGAGATAGATCCGCGAGAATGATGTCACCCAATTTATCGCATGATATTATATATGATAAGTGAACATGTTTCTCAACAGGTAATTTTTTGTTTTAATTTATGGGATTTTTTGATAAATTTATTTGTAAAATGTGCAATATCTCGAGAACGGTTCGTGCTAGCGTTCTAAAGTTTATGCCAATCGTTTTCTAAGGAAAAATTACAAAAGAAATGTCTATTTGCGTAACTTTATTAAAGGTTTTGATTTTTTGATGATGTTTTCAAAATTTCACTCAAAAAATTAGGGGAGTTCTGAACATGCGATTACATTTAAAAACAATAGGCTTCTAGTATTCATGAATTGTGATTTTTGTACCAAATTTCATTCGAATCGCTCCATTCGTTCGTGAAATATCGTCTCCACAGACTCACTGACACACACACCCACTTTCACAACCACACACACAGACATAACCTCAGAAATGTTTGATTCGTGATCAGGTATCCTTGAAACGTGCTCTCCCGTCGAAAACTCGAATTCGAATTTTCGACCCCGTCACAATACTTTCCTTATACATTTTGTATATAAGGAAAGTAATACTCGTTTGTTTAGCAGTATGAACATTTTCATTACTTCTGTATTAAAAACGGTTACTTTAGAAACTTACATTCGTTTAACCTCTAATTTTACTAAATTTCATCTTCTTCGACGGATATTTTTGATTAACCGGAAAATAAAATATTCACCTTAATTAAAATATATACACCAGTTTTTTTTTTTTTTTAAGGAAAAAGCGTTACGTATTTTTCCCTTCACTCTCGCATATACATTGCAGAATTTGCTAGTAAATGTATACATCTTTAGAACGCTAGTTAGTGACCGCTGTAAAAATGAGCAGTAGTGTACAACCACTTAAAATCACTTAAAGTGCACTTTAACAAATGAAATCTTTAAATATATGTTGTTATTCAAGTATTCTAAATAACTTATTTTCATCACGATAAATTTCGATATTTAATTGGTTTAGTTTCGATTTTTATTTGCAATCATCGCCAATTTACCTTTACACGCTATGATAAAAAAAATCTGATGTGGGCAGCACATGACTTTCCCTGCAGACTCAAATTCATTTTTCCTTTATTTCTTTAAGTACTCATTAAACTGAGTTTACTTGCACAAAATGACATTAAATTTGCATTTTTAATTCAATTTCTGCTTTTATTTGGAAATTGGACATTTTTCCAAAGGCGGCATAAAAAGTGCGAAAAATCTCAAATATCTCGAGAACGGTTAGTCCTAGAGTAATAGAGTTGTTCTTATTCTTTTCTCGTCAAAAATTACGTATAAAACAAGCATTTAATTGATACATTTGAACATACGTAGTCTTTTTTTAGATATTGGCGATTTTTGCGGACCATTTCGTAAAAAAAAAAAAGCAGGTTGTTCTTTTCCGAATCGTACCAAAATCTAATCAGCACCAGAGTATCCGATAAGTAACTTATCTACCAAATTTCACAAAATTTGGTCAATTTGTATTTCAGCTAGAGTGAATAAATGAGATTTTTGTGGGCTATTTCGCAAAAAAAGGCGGGTTCTTTCTTTCCGAATTGTACCAAAAACTAATCAGCACCAGGGTCACACCCAAGGGTCTTACCTACCAAATTTTATAAAATTCGGTCCATTAGTTTTAGAGTTAGAGTGGATGCAAACATTGCACAGACACACAGACACACATACAGACGTCACGCTAAAAATAGTTTTTTCGTATTCTAGAGGTCTCGAAACGTGTAGTTCCGCCGAAAACTCGAGTTGCGATTTTCGACATGATTCCAATACTTTCCCTATACTGATATATTGGTCTGATTCTGGTTCATCCCTCGTTCCCCTCTGGCTCTTTCCCTTCAAAGGTCTAGATTTCGAAAATTTTCGGGATAACAAAAACATCTTTATTATACAAAGAATGTGAACAAGTAAGACGAACACTCATGGTTTTCCCCATAAGGTGAAACAACATCTTCAGACTTTTGCAACAATCTCTTACTTTCACAAAACATTTTACCCTGCTCCTGTGCGCAAAGAATGGTTTGGTGTTGTTCTCCGGACAAAACAAAATGTTGATTAATTTTCTATTTATAGCAACCCCCCAGCAGGTGATTTACCCGACAACGGCCGATTTAGCTCCAGAGTTGCCTTTGCAACACCGTTACCGACACGCGTTTTACAAAGCTCTTTCATTATTTGTTACATTGTTGAAAGGTTAATGTTATCAGTCTGTTTGCTTTCGAGCTTTTCCTCAAACAGTGCTTACCAAAAGGTGTGTCGTGAATAGAGTTTGGAGTATTAACTTATGCCAATTATATTTATGCTTTTTCAACACTTTACAACATAGTTGAAAGGCTTTATGACTTTGGTCATCCTGTCTGTCTGTCTGTCTGTCCGTTCGCACGATAACTGCCGTAAAAATGACTTTATCAAAATAAAATTTCAGTACGTTGTTGAGACGGTCTGTGGGATATATGGGAATACAAATGAATAATATCACCCAATTAGTTTTGGATTGAAATCGGGTTGAAAAAATGAAATACATCGAACCCTATAGGACCTAATTTTTCAAACATTTTTTAAACGAAGTTAAAATTCACAAATTGCTTCGAAAATTTTAGAAAATATCCCATAAAATATATAAAAAAAAAATTTCAGCAAAATGTGTTTGGTAGTTTTTTAAATAAAAATTAAAATCATAATGATGCCCATGTTATATGAAGAGATCACGTGACACATTTCAAAATAAAATATGGCATCCATCTTTTTTTTTCCCAGAGTAAAAATCGTGATTTTTAGATTTCCTTTAAATTTATATTTTGCGTTGCATCCGTCCTAAAACCGCTTTATTTTTGCTTATTTTCTGTGCATCTATATTCTGGGCCAACGCAATTACAATATTTTTTAATTTAAATGACCATCAAACTTTGATTACAACGAAGTCTAATTTTAATGGATGCAGAATGTAAATAAGTGATTGTAAGATGAGTTGTATAAGAATTGCTGAATTTTTTTCATGCAAAATTATTTAACTCTGGAATAAAAGTGTATGAATGAAATATTCACATGCTTTTACATATTATTGATTTTCATATTATGCTTTTACATAGAGAGCCAGACGATTTATATTCCGATGACGTCATATGAATAAAGTTCATTTTCTTCGACGAAGTTTTACGTTTTCAAGTAAAATAAATTATTGTACATCTGTGATAATTAAAAAAAGATCACCCCTGAATGTATCGCATTTTAGAGTTACGATACATTCAGTGGACTGCATTTCAGTTGGAAAGTTCTTCATAATCAATGTTTTATGCATGATTGATTTTTCTTGTTTTATATTTCAGTAAAAACTATTTTTTTATCTTATGCGAATAACATCTCTTATGAGGGTTTCTCTGGCGGAATTATATACGAGTAAATATATAAAAATAATTTCAATATTTCGAATATTTTTTTTCCGAAAAAAAAAAAAAAATTGGAAAAGTAGCCCTCCAAGCGAATGTTTTTTTTCATTTTTCTAACTTTCACTCGAAATATATAATAAACTATGAAAGATATATATAAATAGTAAACGACAAATATGTGTACTAGAAATTTTAGTTTTATTATTTATACTTATTTTTATATTTCAGTAAAAAGTATTTTTTTTAATGTGAATAACATTTATGGTTAGGGTTTCTCTGGAGGAAAAAACCGGTGAGTTACGAAAAATGTAAACATTTTGGCCGGGTATACGCCCCCCCCCCCCGAACCTAATAGATAAAAACGTAATTAAAATTAGGTAAAAAATGTAAATAAAAGAATATATAATAAGATATAATAAATAAATTATATCTTATTAAGTTATATCTTATATATAATATATGTAATACAAATATAATAAATAAATTATAATGAAAATGTAAATAAAAGAAATTAGGGTCCAAATTATGAATATATAAAAATAATATCGATATTTTAATATTTTGAACTAGCATTATCCTGGAAGTTCAGCTGCACCTGTACCGAATTTCCAAGCCATCCATAGCTTCGATATTTCGTTACTGTCGACAAACATCTTCTTTTTAGATGTCATAATAGTAAGGCTTTACTGTCAATGATATAAAAAAAATATATATATTAGATCTTTTAATAATTTTTGTAGATTGTAGCTTTTCACATTATTTTACGCTAAGAATTATTTTTTTCTTTAAAGTAGAATATTGGCACATGGTGCCACACGGAAAATTTTGGCCTTACGTTTTCTAAGCAAAATATCCGTTTGCTTGGCAGTATGGTAATTTTAGTTATTTTTGCATTATAAGCACGGTTATTTTAGAAGTTTACAATATTAGCTTAGTTGAAAATATCTAAATGTATCTTCTTTTATGGAAACTTTTAATTTCTCCTTAAATAAATTATTCACTCTCAATAAAATATATACACAAGTTTTTTTAAGAAAATTAGTTATGTACTTTTGCCTCCTCGTCTGTATGTACACTGCAGAATATGTTAGTAAATGTTTGCACCTTCAGAACACGGTAAAAATGCTTAGTAGTGTACATACGCATAAAATCTCTTAAAGGGAACTTTAGCTAATGATATACTTGTTACTTAAGTATTAGAAACAACTTGTTTTCAACACAATAAATTTCGATACTTAATGGGTTTAGTTTTAATTTTTATTTGCCACCATCATCAATTTACCGTTACACGCTATGGTAAAAATAATGCCCTTTTGCCCTTACGTTTCTGCGCATTCTATTACGCAGGCTGTTTATTTACATTTATGCCCATACACTATTACTTATTTAATAATAATAATAAAAATCTGATGTGGGCAACACATGACTTTCCTTATATAATGTAATGAATTTACTACTTTTACAGTAAAATAAATAGGTTTTTCTTATAGTAGATACTAATATTCTTTCCAAGATATTGAATTTTCGACAATTAGTCGTCATTTTCATTGATTTAGCGTCATTTTGATCCATTTGGCGAGATTTTCGTTAATTTGGCAACATTTCAAAAAGTCGCCAAGTTGGCGATATTCCGCCAAATTCGTCGCCAAAATATCGCTAAACGTTATGGACGAAGAAATAAGTTATTCTTACAGCAGATAAATGACTATTGGTGTTCAAATACAAAAGTATTACTCAAAGTATCTTTTTTCATGAATGGAACGAGCTAGATCCACGAGAATGGTGTCACCCAATTTATCGCATGATATTACATATGAAAAGTGAACATGTTTCTCAATAGGAATTTTTTTTTTATTTATATGACTTTTTGATAATTTTTTTGAAAAATGTGCAATATCTCGAGAACGGTTCATGTTAGCGTTCTAAAATTTATGGCAATCGTTTTCTAATGAAAAATTACATAAGAAATGTCTATTTGCGTAACTTTATTAGTGGTTTTAATTTTTTGACGATTTTTTCAAAATTTCATTCGAAAATTTAGGGGAGTTCTGAATACTCGATTGCGTATAAAAACAATAGGCTTCCAGCGTTTACGGATTGCGATTTTTATACCAAATTTGGTTCGAATCGGTCCATTCGTTCGTCAGTTATCGTCTCCACAGACTCACTGACACACACACACACACACACACACACACACACACACACACACACACACACACACACACACACACACACACACACATACTTTCACACACACACACAGACAGCACTTCAAAAATGTTTGATTCGTGATCAGGGATGCTTGAAACGTGCTCTCCCGTCGAAAACTCGAATTCGAATTTACGACCCCGTCACAATACTTTCCTTATACATTATGTATATAAGGAAAGTAATAATAGTAATAATAATAGAATCTGCCAATACCGTGATATTGACTTTAAGGTTGATAATTTCCTGCCACCAGTATATCCCTTATAATTCCTGGACATTGACGCCGGACTGGATATTGAGACGAAGGCGGACAAAAGAAAATTATGTTTGAAGAAATTCGGGTTATTGCATTGGACACAATAGACTTACGACTGCTACAAGACAAATGGTTGCATGTTTATACCGATGGCACTTTACTTGACAGAACTTGTGTGTGTGTGTGGGGGGGGGGGGGGGAATCTGTTGCACACTGTTTGATTTTTACTTACTTTGTTGGAACTGCTACAACACACTTTGATTTGGCTTTTCATTCAGCATAACTGTATGTTAAAATGCTACACAAAAAGAAATTGCGGCAGAATCTCTGGGGGCATCCAAGGGAAGGTCATGGAACATCCTCGGCAAGAACATTTCTGTCATTCCAGAGGCTCCTTGACGAGAAGCAGTTGCCAGGGTCAGACTTCTGACTGGTCATGACTGTCTCAAGGCTCATCTCCATGGAATAAGACTTGCTGCTTTCCCGGATTATATTTTATGTGACCTAAAACAGCCTACATCTGGAAAACATTTCGACGAATGCCCTGCACTAGTGACTTTAATTCAATCGTTGAGAAATACAAAGCTCGCCGTCTAATGACCTAGCGGAAAATCGACCGCATTTGTAAACAACATAATAATAATAAAATTCTAATGTGGGCAGCACATGACTTTTCCAGCCGACCCATATTCACGTTCACTTTATTTTTTCAATAATTCATTAAATTGAGTTTAATTGCATAAAATAACACCCATAATTATTTAAAATGACACCGAATTAGCATTTTTAATTCAATTTTCGTTCTCATTTGGTAACTGGACTTATTTTCAAAGGTGGCGTAGAGAAAATACGAAAAAGTAAAATATCTCGAGAACGGCTGGTCCTAGTGTAATGGGGTTGGTCAAATTCTTTTCATCGTCAAACATTGCGCATAAACCAAGCATTTAATTGATATATTTCAGCATACGTAATTTTGTTATTGATTTTGACGATTTTTGCGGGCCATTTCGCAAAAAATAAAAGGCAGGTTATTTTTTTTTCGAATCGTACCAAAATCTAATCAGCACCAGAGTAACCCACAAGTGACTTATTTACCAAATTTTGTAAAATTTAATTTATTAGTTTTTCAACTAGTGTGGATACAGGCAAGTTTTGCGGGCCATTTCGCAAAGAAAAGCGGGTTTTTTTTTATTCTGAATCGTACTAAGAACTAATCAGCACCAGGGTCATACACAAGTGAGTTACCTACCCAAATTTTAAGAAATTTGGTCCATTAGTTTTTGAGTTGGAGTGGATACATACATTGCACAGACAGACAGACACACACACAGATGTCACGCTAAAAATAATTTTTTCGTATTCTAGAGGTCCCAAAACGTATAGATCCGTCGAAAACTCGAGTTGTGATTTTCGGCATGATTTCAATACTTTCCCTATACATTACTATGTATTTCAGGGAAAGTAGAAATCAACCGTAAGGGATTTACACCAGAATTTTTACTGTAATTTCTTTGTTTTACAAAAAATACTTTAAATCTCAACTATTTCAAAAAATGATAATACCTTTGAAAACGGTACGAATAGAATACAAAATACAAAATATGTATTTGGTATTTGAAAAGTATTTGAGTTACCCATCTTTGATTAATAAATCTGGGAATGCACTTAAATCAATACAAATTGTCGGTCCCCTCTACAAATATACACCCCCCCCCCCCTCCACCGGCCACTCAAACAGCTGCTACAAACCCTTTGGGTCAGTCGAGTGGTCTGAGTTTGCATCACTTCCCCCTCCCCCTGTACATATTTGAATTCTCCCTCTTTTGCAAATGCCTCATGTCTTCCCCTTTTTCAAAAATAAATTAACTAGAGTTTGTGCAACTCGACTTCCGAATACCAGAATTCATTTTTTTACTAAATTAATTTTACAAGAAATTTTTTGAAAAATCGGTTTTGTGGGCCCAACTAATTACAGTTGTAGCGTGTGAGCCTTCACTTTAAAGGGCTTGAAAAAAAAATTATTTCGATTAATACTATACTTTACAATATACCCCGGGAGATAGGCAACTCACCCCCCGAGATGGTTAATGACGTCACAAACTAAAAAAAATTGTATCGCGGCTATTTTTCACAACAATGATTAAAACTATTAAGCGTAATTTAATCATTGAGGGTTAAATAAACCTTTTCATGCATGATTACCTCAAACTCTGTATTATGCTGCTATGTTAAAAATTATAAAATTTCTCATAAATCTCGAAGTTTTCGCTCGAATTAAAAAAAAAAAAAAAGATTCTATCTAGTTCGAGATTTTTCGTTAACAAAGTCGGACATAAAATTTCGCGAAAATCCATTAATGCATGTGTTGCCGCAAGCGCTTACACAAGAAACCGACCACAGACACGCATGCATAGAGACAGACCGACAGACAGATGGACATCACTCCGAAAATAGTCGAAACATGTTCAGGAGGTCTTAAAAACATATATTGGCATCAAAATCTCGAATTCGAAAATTTTCGTGTTAACAATACTTTCTCTAAACTATATTACATAGTATAAGAAAGTAATTACTTTTGTCCTCAATAGTGCCTCTCTCCACTAGAGTGGTCTGAAAAAATATTAGCGCCCTAGAGACTGCAAAGTTATAGCTCCGTTTCTGTTCAGAGGACGATTTTTTTTTTACCTTTATAATTTATCTTTCCCATAAGTATTGTTAGGTTCCGAAAAATAATCACAAGGAAAAATCGAAATCACGCCTGTGTCTCGCAGACGATCGTCTCCAGATAAGAGTCACGTGTCATCTGCAGACGAAACTTCCTTTGATTGTTGGCGATAGACTTAAATTAGTACAGCGCCCTTCTCTAAATCACCTGCTTTTTTTTTTTTTTTTTTTTTCCTTTCCCACTCACGTTTTATGACATTTTTTCCAGTTTTATATTGTTTCTTGATTTGGTTGGATATCCACGATTAAAATTTATTACCGATCCTTGCAGATACAAAATAAATAAATAAAAAAATAAAGTAAATAAAATATTGTGAAATATCTTTTTAGGTTACACTGTTTTAGTAAAATGCCCTAAAAAGTAAAAGAATAATTTTTAGCCCTCACAACATTCTTGGTCATATGCGACTCAAAATAAAACCTTGGGGCGCCCATAAAAGAATTGTATTTGGGCATTACCAGAATTTTAAGGAACAGTAGAAGTGATAACATATAAATGATATATATATATATATATATATATATATATATATATATATATATACATAAATATATACACACACACACATATATATATATATATATATATATAAGAATTATTACATTCAATTTATTTAAAGTTTTCTTTGACAATTTTGGTTTAACAATCCTCTCTAAACAGTGTAATTTAAAAATATTTTTTTATAATATTTAATTTTATATTTTTTTTAGATTTTGTAATCTATTTTTCATAAGATATCCAATGAAATCTTTTTAAAATATTATATTGAATTCGTCACGACCGATGGGTTGTCTGTCTGGATGTCTGTTTCAACTTCTTTGATGGCATTTCTAACATACTTTCCTACACAGTTCCCTACGATAGTTATAGTTTTGAATTTCGAAGCTTTCTAGCTGGGGCCTGCGAAAGGAATTTTATAAGAACGACACGAAAACAGCACTCCTTAAAATAGAATAATTTAAAGAAATTTAATTCATTTAAGTATTCGACCGTTACTGAATGAATTTCTAGCACAGAATAAAAAAAACAACCGGTTTCTGAAACATCATAAGTCAAATTCTTAACTAGTTTTAAACAGAAGCATAAAATTATTCTAAAAAATGCTTGTGAATTAGATTATGAAATCATGTAAAAGTTATATAACAAAAGATGAAGAAGAAAAGCTGTTTTGAGAGCTAAATAAAATTATTTTATCTAAAAACATTTTTTTTTAAATTTCTGTGAAAAATACCAGAAGAAAAAAGTCAAAGAAATTTAGAAAGTAATGAAATTAAAGAAACGGCAACCAACCTGTTTCGGAAAACTGCATGAACTACTTCATCAATTAAATTGAAATAACTTCTGATCAAATAACTTTTAAAACACCAATGAATAAAAAGCTGCGAAATTAAAAAGAATATGACAATAAAGCAACTAGTTTCGAAAGCTGTATGAGCTGACTTCATCAATTAAGTTTAAATAAAATTCGAGCAAACTACTTTAAAAATACCAATGAATAAAAGACTACATAGTTAAGAGAAATAATATAAATATTGAAGGGAGTTTTCAGTTTCGGAAGTTATATGAGCTCACTTCATCAACTAAATTCACATAATTATCGATCTAACAACTGAAAAATATTACATCCCCCACCCCCAAGACCAGCAGGTTAGTCACGCTCATGCACTTTTTGAATTCGACTAACTTAAGTTAGTACATCACAATTAAATAACATTTAATTTCATAACATAATACACGCAGTTATTTTCCCGGCCACTCAAACTGCTGCTGCAAGCCCTAGGGTCAACCGCGTGGTCTAGGTTTTCGACTCAGTTATTTTCTAGAATTGAGTATACTATATTTTGAAAATTATCATTACTACTGTGTACGAAATGATGCTATAAAAATCTTTAATTTCAAATAACGCATGTTCTAATCACACGGGAAAAAAAAAAGTTCTTAATTCTAGTTTTTGCATAATATATCTCCATATAAAATGTCATAGCGATATACACATTTATTTTTGAGGTATTTTATCGAAACCTCACATACACCACACACATATCTTTCCGAAAATTTTCGACGCGCATTCAGGGAATCTTAAAACGTACCCTCCTGCCAAAATCTAGAATTCGAAAAGTTTCGGGAAAACAATGTTTTTTTTGTAATATTTTATTAAAGTAAAAATGGCAATTGGGATCGTATAGCAATTCCATTTCTTTCGGTGTCGTACAGTAATTAAATATTGTTAAAAGGTGTCGTATTGCGATTACATTTGTTAAAAAGAGTCGTATAGTAATGACATTTTGTTCAAGGGTCGTATAGAATTTACGTTTCGTAAAGAGGGATCGTATAGTAATTACGTTTTGTTAAGGGGAATCATGAAGTCATTACGTTTTGTTAAGAGAAATCATATAATAAATACGTTTTGTTAATGGGGATAATGTAGTAATTACATTTTGTTAAGGGTATCGTATAGTAATTACGTTTCGTTCGAGGGTCACAAAAAATTAATACTGATTGAGAGATGTATGTGGTTTATGTGAGTTTGGGAGTTTAATGAGCACAATTGCTACGAGCGGCTATACCCCGTCATAAAATAGTGTAACGTCTGATTAAACTTTAACCACCAATGAACGTTTAACTATTCGCCAACCTGATGCAATAAAATAATCTTATGGATCCAGCAAATGAGCAAAATTCGATATTATGGGGGGAAATAGTACTAATTAGAGATTATATTTTATTTACTCGATTTTGCTGAATATCATTAAGTTTTTGTTAGTGATTAAAATAAGCATACCAAATTTCATGAAAATCGGTTAATGATATCAAGAGATACAGTGTTGCCTGTGGGCAAGTAAAATGTGAAGTTAAACTTTTCGAGAATCAGTCGGCCCCACACGGATCGAAATAATTCTACGAATTTTCATTCGAATCGTTCAATTTGTTCGAAAAATATCCAGTATGCACATAAATGGAAAACATCGTTGATTCGTAATCAGGGATGAATAAAGCGGATAGTTCCATTATAATTTGAGAGCTAACTGTTTATGGTTTCTATTTCATATCCGCTGTTAACAAAAAAAAAAATCTAATGTGGGCAACACATGACTTTCCTTATATAATGCAATGAATTTACTACATTTACAGTTTAAAAAAATGTTATTCTTATAGTAGATACTTATATTCTTTCCAAGATATTGAATTTTCTTCAATTAGTCGTAATTTTCATTGATTTGGCGTCATTTTTATCAATTTGGCGAGATTTTTGTTAATTTGGCAACAATTAAAAATGTCGCCAAGTTGGCGACATTCTGGCAAATTCGTCGCCAAAATCTCGCCAAGCGTTATGGACGGAGAAATAAGTTATTCTTACAGCAGATAAATGACTATTGGCGTTCAAATACAAAAGTATTACTCAAGGTATCTTTTTTCATGAATGGAACGAGCTAGATCCACGAGAATGATGTAACCCAATTTATCGCATGGTATTACATATGAAAAGTGAAAATGTTTCTCAATAGGAATTTTTTTTTTTTATTTTGTATAACTTTTTGTTTAATTTTTTTGAAAAATGTGCAATATCTCAAGAACGGTTCATGTTAGCGTTCTAAAATTTATGTCAATCGTTTTCTAATGAAACATTACATAAGAAATGTCTATCTGCGTTCTTTATTCGCGGTTTTGATTTTTTGACGTTTTTTTCAAAATTTCACTCGAAAATTTAGGGGGGGGGGGGGGTTCTGAACATTCGATTGCGTATAAAAACAATAGGCTTCCAGTGTTTACGGATTGTGATTTTTGTACCGAATTTCGTTCGAATTGGTCCATTCGTTCGTGAGTTATCGTCTCCACAGACTCACTGACACACACACACAGACATCACTTCAAAAATGTTCGATTTGTGATCAGGGATGCTTGAAACGCGCTCTCTCGTCGAAAGCTCGAATTCGAATTTTCGACCCCGTCACAATACTTTCCTTATACATTATGTATATAAGGAAAGTAATAAATCTATATATCATAAACATATATATACACCGTACCCATTGAAACAAAATAAAATAATAAATAAATAAAATATAAGTTAGCATAATTGAAATTTTAAATTTTTAAAGAATTAATTGAAATTTTAAATATTTGAATAATTGAAGTTTTAAATATTTTAATCCAAATCAATGGAAAGGCGATTAAATGCCAAATCTGCAATATCTCTTTATGCAAAACGACAAAGTTCTAACTCCAGCACAAACCTTCCTTCCATAGCTGTGAGCACAGATGTGGATGTGTGGTAACGCTTCTGCATATCACCCTTCATGGTTACAATTTAAGCATTTTGTAAACCGCCATTATTGATGGCAGTTTACTAGCTACATTTATATGATGGCATTACATATCATATCTTGTTTGCTGGAGGGAAGGTTGTGGAGCGTCTGGCCAAAAATGGTCGTATCTCCAGGATGTAACGTGCATCAGGTATTTTGAAATTACATGAATAGCTCCATACAGAAGGGGGGGGGGGGGGGGTGAAAAGGTAAAAATCACCAAGCTGAGTACATACTGGAAAGGCGGGCAAGTGAAAGTCTCCAAGATGGTGTAAAGATGAGACTCACGAAAAAAAGAGGAGGCCTTTTTTTTTTTTTTTTTTTTTTTTTTGAAATCGCTGCATGCATTTATAGTCCAAGAATTATTAAACATTGCCACTAGATGGCAGCAGTATAGAAAGATGGGTGTCCTCCGAGAGACCGGGGTGTGAGCACCCACAATAAAGAACTGCCAATAAGGAATTATTTTTAAATTTTAAATTTTCAAAGGCGTTAAGAGTTTAAAAAACTTCACGAGATTATGCTAAAGAGAAAAAGGACAATGCACCAAAAGGTTGCGAGAGCTGAGTTTAAAGTATTGTGGATGCTCTGGGTCTCTTACGAAACTTCCATTGATGTGGGTCGTACTCCGGTAAGTTGCAGATTTCTTCGTTAGAGATTTTGTTTAGATTTTGAAAAAAATTAATGGTTAATTTTGCAATTTGTTTTTTAATGTTGATTACACCGAAGTCGTTATGGGTGATGTCGTTTCTGAGGAACCGGGGGGCTTTTCTAATTGCCCTAAGGGTTTTGCTTTGGGTTCTTTGACGTTTCTTTAAATTAGTTTCGTTGGTAAAGCCCCAAACAGCCGCGCCGTGGAGCAGGATCGGCCGAAGAACAGTCTTGTAAAGGAGGATTTTGTTTGAATAATTTTCGTGGGAGGAGTGAAGGATGGAAGACAGCTTGTTCCTGGCAGTATGGTATTTTTTGATTGAATTAGCGATGTGCTCTTTCCAGTTAATTTTGGAGTCAAATGTAATTTCCAAGATACTTAGCCTTTTCAACATAGGGGATATCAATGCTGTTTATTACTGCTTGGGTTTTTTTTCTTTTTCTTTGAGAATAGGATGCAGTTCCTTTTTTTTTTCATTGATTTTTATTTTCCATTTCAGAAACCAGGCGGAAATAGTGTTTATGTGTTTTTGGAGTCTGGAGGGAATAACATATTTTTTTGAGCTGCTCGTGTAAATGGCAGTATCGTCCGCATACATTGCGAGGTGTGTGTTAGATGCTCGTGGAATGTCGTTAATATAGAGGTTAAACAGGGTTGGGGCCAATTGGGAGCTTTGTGGGACCCGAGTGGTTTGTGCGTGGAATGTGTGTGTTTGTGGCGGACGACAAAAGATCCATTTCAAAGGTACGAGTCTATTAAATGGATGAGTGTGTCTGGCATATTGAGCTGAATTAGTTTGTATATTAAAGCGTCATGCCACACTTTATCAAAGGCCTTCGAAATATCCTGTTCGAAATATCCAGTAGTAGAAATCCAGTGGTAAGACCGATTCCCAATCCTTCAGAGATGAACTCGGTGACCCTTACCAGCTGGTGTGTTGTAGAGTGTAGAGGACGAAAGCACAAATCGTTCCAGTTTTAAGATGTTGTGTTGTTCAACAAAGTGCTTGATCCGCGCGTGTATTATTCGCTCCGCAAATTTACTTAAAGTATTTAGGAGGCTAATAGGTCTAAAATTTTGAGAGAGGGTGTGATCTTGGCCTGGTTTCAGTATTCCAATAATTGTTGCTGTTATCCATTTTTGCGGGAAATGATGATGAGTGAGAATTGAGTTTATAAGGATAGCAATGTAATAAATTATGTTAATGGTGAGGGATTTAATGGCTTTGATAGTAATTATGTCGATGCCAGGGGTTTTTCCGTTTTTAAGTTCTTCTAAAATTTCGGAGGGAGGGGTCGGCTTAATAATATGTGTGTGTGTGGGGGGGGATGTTAAAGAAATCGTTTAATGCGTTTTGTACCACGGCTTCAGTGTCCGGGTAGTTAAGATTTTGATTTTCAGTGAACTGAGTTTCGTAGTTTTCAGCGAGGGCATTAGCAATTTCAAGTTCCGTGTGAGCTGTTCCATTTTTTGTGCTTAAGTATTTGATGCTTGAACCATGGTTTTAAAGCTTTTTCATAAATTCCCAAAGGGGATTGTCCGTAGGGGCAAGTGTTCCGATGAACCTCCTTCTTTGATGCCGCTTGTGTGCGTGAATTTTATGTTTGACCTGGCTGCAGAGTCTGTTAAATTGTGTTTTATTGGAGGGGGGAGGGGGAAACCGTGTGCTTTGCCAGAGGTGCCGGGATTGGTTTCTTTGCTTTATCAAGTTTTTGATATGGAAGGAAAGTTTGTAGTGAGAGGGGGGGGAGGGCATTAAAAGTGGTGGCTACTGCGAGGGCAGATTTGATTTCCTGAGTAAGATTGCTTGTGCACTTTTCGATGTCCTCTGCATTATTTATATTAGTGTACAGGAGGGGGGAATCCGAGAGAGTTTTAGTGAAAGTTTTCCAATTTGTAGATTTTAGGGAGAGGGGGATAGGAAAATTAAAGTTTAGATAAAGTGTGAGCCTGATAGGGAGGTGGTCTGAACTTAACTCATTAAGGGTGTGGATTTCATATGGGGAGGAGATATTGTTGAATAGTGCAAAATCGATGATAGACTTTTGTTTGGCATTTGGTCTGGTGGTGGTGTTGGGATGAAGGTATCTTATGTTGTAGTTGCTGATGTATGTGTTAAGGTCTCTGCCGTATTTGTTCCTTCTAGGACATCCCCAATCTCTATGGTGGGTATTAAAATGCCCCATCAAGATTTTCCTGTCCTGAAGGGCAAATAGTGCAAAGAGGTCGTCAGTGATGTTGTGTGAGGAGTTGCGTTTAGCATAGGTGGAGCCGATCATGATGTAGTGAGAGTTTGGAATTTTGAAATTAATTAGGGTATGTTCGATGATGCTAGTATTTATGTTGTTCTGTGCTTTGTATTCAACGTGGTTTTTTAGATAAATTGCTGTGCCTCCGTGTTGTGCGTTAGTGTTGGGGCGCGAGGTGTAAAAAAGGGTATAATTTGGAATACGGATTTTATTGGGGGGGGGGGGCATTAATTTTGGTTTCTTGAATGAAAAGAATATTGGGGTTCTGTTCTTCGGCGAAGTCTCTTAATTCATGGATCTTATTTGACAGGCCGTTGGCGTTCCAAAAGATGATGGTAAATGCATTAGGTGGGGGGGACATGATAATTAATTTTGATTATGATGGAAATGTTGGCCGAGGAGTACGAGGATTCGTAGACATTTATTAACGATAGTCTGTGGTCCAGACCAACACGATTTAACATCTGGTAAGCTGCTATAACTTTAGAAACGAGAGGGGACCGTCTGGGAGATTTCAGAGTGGTTCTGGTCCTTCGAGGACTCTGAGGGAGAGTATGGAGAGTGGTACCTTGGGGGCTTTGACGCAGAGAGAGAGGTCTTGGCCGGACGGGAGGGGGGGGAAAGGTCTCCCTCACCGTCTCCCGTCTCTTCGAGGAAAGGCTCTTCGTCGAGGACTCGTGGGGCCAACAGGGAGATTTCGGAGAACATTTCGGAAGTGGAAGAAAATTTGGAAGTGGAGGATTTAATGGAGGTTCCTGAAGATGGAGACTTTATGGAAATATTCAATGCTAGGCTGTTCAATTTGGAAAGGTACCTGCGTAACATCAAGTCTGTTAGCGCTGAACAGCAGCGCAGGTTTAGACTTTTGATTGATGGTGTGAGGGAGATGGTTAAAGATAGTGAGAAGGATGTTTTTGGTATTAGGACAGTGGAGAAGGTGATTGAGGAAGATTTGCCGGTGGCCCTTGAGAGGCATTTGCCTTCGGCTGAGCGACCTTCTTACGCTTCGGTGTTGAGAAGGCCTGCTTCCGAACCGACAACTTTTGTCCTTTCTAAGAAGGACGAGAAGAACACAGAAGATCCGTGGCTTCTCCTCTGTCGGACGGCCTGCCCTGAAGAGCTTAGAGTTAAATCGGTTCGTCCGTCCTCTAATGGTGAAATTAGAGTGGTTGGCTTTATTGAACCGGAGAAGGAATGTTGTTTGGCAGAATCGGAGGTGGGGAAATCCTTTGTTGTGAGAAAATTGGGACCGAGAAGGCAGAAGTTGATAGTTTTTTCTGTTCCGGGGGACCTGGTTGAAGAGGATGTCAGATTTGCCTTTCTGAGTGCTGTTCCTGAGATTCCCTTGGAATATGTGAAGGTTATCAAGAGTTTTAAAACGAAAAGGGAGGGACAGTGGCATTGGATAGTGAGTTTAGAGAAGGATTTGGCTGAGGTTGCTCTAAAAGAGAGAAGAGTATTTTTCGGCTTTTATAGCTGTCTACTGTGTCTACTACTAAAAGCATGTTACTGTGACACGGTGTTTTAGATGTCAGAAACTCGGTCACATGAGTGGTCAGTGTCCAAATGATGAATGCTGTGGAGTTTGTGGCTCTTTGGAACACACGTCGAGGTCTTGTTCTGATTCTCCGAACTGTGTGAACTGTGTGTTGGATGGTGAGGGAGACTGCGCGCACCCTGCCTTCTCTCGGGCTTGCCCTGTCTACAGGAAACTGTTTGACAGGGGGGTCCGGGGGGGGGAAGTAGGTTTGTGTTCGAGTCTCTCCCGTGTTTCTTTTCGTGGCACTGGATCGGAATAATGGGTATGCCCTTTTTCATATGGATGAAATGTATTATTCTTGGAATTAAGCTGTCTCTTTGTTTATATTGATGATTCTTTTGGCATCCTCCTTGGTCCGGTCCGGTGCTGCTCTTTGGAGTGGGTTTCTTCGGAGAGTTCTCTCATTTTTCTGGTCTTAGTTTGGCTTTCTTTCTTGTGCAGAATCAATTTTTAAATAGTTTTTAAATTTGAAGATCTGTCTTGTTTAACCAGAGTAACTCTATTTGAAACATAACATGAATAATTATAGTAAATCTTTACTAGTAAAATCAAATAAATAAATATTACTTAGAGTTACATTGTAAAAGTTAGGAATCTTGAACATATTTTATCAATTGTGGCCTATCTGTGTATCCAAACCACTTGGCATTGCTGAGACACTATTGAATGGGCCATTCTGACATACTTCTGCCTCCCAGAGAATTCAGTCTTGTTCCAGAAATACTCTTTGGATCTTTAGACTAAAACTGAATCATTGTAAAAATCATTCACTTATCCTGTTTATTCACAAAAGAACTTGTCTGTGGGAAAACTTCTTTCTGTCAGGTGGAACGTCTGACGGACTTCTGGATTAGATCTAATGAATACTATCATAGAAAATTCTTATTCTACGAAATCATCTTTAGGGACCCTGGGCTCTGCTTGTCCTCAGGATGCGACTCTTTCAAACTGTTTGAATAATGAATGATTCAAACAAGTTTTATTTCGTGCCGCAATGGCTATTAAAGTATTTTTTGATCGAAGGTTGCTTTCAAGTGGTTCTTGGAAAAAACAATTCAAAGAAAAACTTTGATTCCATTTTGTAATACAGTGTTCTTATTGAATGGCTTCTTCGATCTAACTGAATTTTATTGTACAATGTTTCAAAACCCGATTACAGCGAGTTAATTTGGAGAAGAGTGATTAGCGGTGTTGCACTGACTGAGGGTCTCTGAGACTAGGGATCTGGAGAAGGAACCTGTTTTCTGTTTTCTTCTGTGTTTACTCGGAGCTTTCCTCGATGTTACAGTGAATTCCTGAGTGAGTTTCTTCACTCGGTGTTTCGGAGCTATCGGAGTTTTACTCGGAGTTTTCCTTGATGTCACGGTGAATTCACGAGCGAGGGCGAGTTTCTTCATAAAGTTCGAAGTGCTGAAGTGCTGCAATGTGTCACTGTGTGCTCAACTTCATTAAGTGTAAAAATGCTGAAGTGCTGCAATTTGTCACAGTGTGCTCTTCTTCATAAAGTGTTTAGGTGCTGAAGTGCTACAATCTGTCACAGTGCACTCTCGTGGGACTTTGTGATCAGTGTGTTCTGTGTTGCAGTGTTTCAGTATTATAGTTTTGTGTTAAGTATAACAGTGCTCAAGTGAGATAGTTGTAATGTGTTTACAGTTTACAGTTCACAGTTTATGAGCTATGGAGACTTTGCTCTTCCTGCTGAGTGAGATCCCTCTGTTCTGAGTGATCCACACTACTGATATATGCAAACAAAGTGAGTTACAAACGATTAACAGAGTGCTTAAGTGATTTAATAAAAAACTTCATGAGGTGCTCTTCTAGGCAGCTCCAAGGAAAGTGTTTAACATCTGTTTCAGTCAACATCTAATAAGTTTCACTTTGAATAAATTTCACATCCTTGTTCTTCTGGAGCGCTCCTGGGAGAGTGTCTCACTTCTGTGATTTTTGTCAAAGTCAGATAAGTTCTATCTTCTAAAATAATACTGTGTTTATAATTCTGTGTATTAAACTCATCATGTTATTTGTGACTTGCTTCTAGGAAACAAACTCTTTTCTTTAACGAACTGTTAAACGTTTAGAGAAGTTTCCTTCATTGAGCCGACCGTTGCGTCTTGCTTGGATTGATCTTTTAATCAACATGTCTGTGTGTTTATTTTTGATCCCTGCGAGGATCGCTGGCCTAGAGGGCCACTATTATTCTCCCCATGTACTTGTCCTCATTCATATTGTCTTTTTAATAAATTTCAGGGTCAACTGATCCACTGGTCTTGCCCGCCTGCCCCTTTGGGAGGAGGTTTCGCGGGATGGTAGATAGTCCGTTGCATGGCGGTTGAAAGGCGTAAACCCTCAGGTCGTCTAGCCATGGGGCTTTAACTCTGTCAGAACAGCTCATCGACAAGATAGAAGGTTATTGCAGTTTCGCGGCACGTAATTGAAATTTTACATTTTATAAAATATCCCACGAATTTATTTATGGTGGACGCATTATATGCGTTTATTCTTTTTCGGAGCGTCTCCGATCAAATGTTCTCCTTCACACCATTCTTTCTTCTGCGGATCCCCCGTTATCTATAACTCTTCTATTAATCCCGAAATTTAGTAACGACCCCAGCTGGAAAATGACCGCTAGGTGACGTTAGTTAACCTCAAAAACAAAATGGTTATTTTTTCAATAGTGCATCTAATGTACACTGTATATGTCCACTACCGGTTTCATTTTCCCAAAATTTATTTCATTGTATTTTAGAGGTATTAATGAATTGAAATTATAAATTATCTTACATATCGGTAAAAACAATTGGAACAATAAGCGATATTGTTAGGTTTGATAAGAGTCTGAATCGAAAAGAAAATAATAATTGGATAAAACTTTTCTGTCCTGTTTAAATTCCAAATTGAATTTTACACACAACACACTCACACAAAATAAATTAAATAAAATAATATAAAAAAGGACATGATTGCACAAATATCTAAATAGCTCCCCCCCCCCCCCCTCCCCGTTCCTGCGCTCTTGGGCGGTGCAAAATTTGCACTAACAGTAATATTCCTTTTGCTTTTACTATTGTCGTGAATGTATTTAATTACCTTAGAAAAAAATAAATAAACGAACAGAATAACATGAATATGTCAATTATTTCATAAAATGTACTTAGGAACGCACGCAGAGGGGAGTCTTGATCATTATATTTAAAACAGCAACATTTATTTTGCTTTTTACTATAACCCTTAATATATTTACCAACTGTAGGAAAAATTGATCATTCATGTTGTTCCGTTTAGTTTGATAATATATAAGTCAATGATTTCAGAAATTGTATTTAAGCAAAAGTGGTTTGAAGATCAAGAAATTCATAACTACAATATCCTTTTACTTTTTGCTATTACCTTGAATACATTCAACCACTGTAGAACTTGACTGTTCATTTTATCCTGTTAAGGTCATATGAATCAATTATTATAATACTAAATATAGTGGGCGTGCCTTGAAGATCAAGATATTCATAGCAGCAACATTCCTTTTGCTTTTTACTATTATCGTGAATGTATTTATTCACTGTAGAAAAATTAGCAAAATACAATTAAGCAAAATACAATGCATGGTCAATTAGTTTATACGTTCATTATTTTATAAAATGTACTTAGACAAGTGAGAAATGTCCGTGGACGAGAGTATAGTGACTGGCATTTCATTATTCTTAAATATCATGATATTGTAAACAGAAATAACATTTTTGCTTTTTACCATTGCCATTAATATATTTACTAACAGTAGGAAAAAAATTGATCATTCATTTTGATCCGTTTAGTTTATTAATATAAGACAATGATTTCGTAAATTGTACTTAAACTAGGGTGGGTGTGGTTTGAGAATCAAAAAATTCCCAACTTCACAATCCCTTTCGCTTTTTGCTATTACTCTGAATATAGTTTATCATTGTAGAGAAAAATGACTATTCATATTAGTCTCTTTAGTTTAGTAGTTTATTACAAGTCAATTAATTCATAAAATGTACTTAGAAAAGTGGGCGTTGTTAAAGATCAAGAAATGAGCTGACATTAATTACCCTTTTACTATTACCCTAAATATAACCAGCGTAGAAAAACTAAATTAAACATAATAAAATGAATTTAAATCGTTTATAAGCTAATTATTTCTTAAAATGTTCGTAGAGTGAGATATAACGTACATAGACCACAGTTTTGAATATCAAGATATTCATAACAGCAATATTTGTTATGCTTTTTTTATTACGTATTTACCAACTGTAGCCAAAATTGACAATTCTGTTCAGTCTCTTAGTGTATAAGTCAATTATTTCCGAAAATGTACTTCGAAGAGACTGGGCGTGTCTAGTAGATCAAGATATTCATAACAGCATTTTCCCATTTGCTTTTTATCATCATCCTGAATTTGTTTAAACATTGCAGAAAAAATTGACAATTCATGTTGTTTCGTTTGGTTTATGAATATTTAAGTCAGCGAGAATCTTCTAAATTCGATCTGTTATTATCCAAATTGATAATGTCATCAATACAAAACTGACCCTTCATTTTGTTTAATTTAGTCTATTAATATAAAGTTAATAATTTCGTATATTGTACTTCAAGAATAAGAGGCGTGGCTTGAAAATCAGGAATTTCACAAGAGAACTCTCAATTCAGTTTTTACTATTACATGAATGTATTAAAACGTAGAAAAATTGACTATTAATTTCCGTATTGAAGTAATTGACTATTAATTTCCGTAAAAAGTTTTGAATTGTAAATTTTAGAAATTGCTAATATTTATTTCCATCGTTCCGTCCCCCCCCCCCCCCGGGCTTTCATTTTGTTTTTACATACAGAGGTGCCAGGTCTGTCTTCTTAGATCATACTATTACTACGTAATTTGAAATATAGATCTTGCCATATGCGCTGTTATGCCAGGGCGGATTTATAGGAAAGATGGGGCTCAAGGTTAAGTAATTTTTTAGACCTATCTATTAAATATTTGATATATATATGGTAATATTAAAAAGCAAAATTGATATTATTTTTTTAGTATCATGATCTTCATGACTCTTACGTGCTTTTTAACCTCGTCTAAAATAGTTTATGAAATAATGAACTTTCAAACTAAATGACCATTTATTTTATTCTGTTTGGTTTATTTTTCTACAGTGGTCAAATGCATTCATAATAAAATTTAGGTGGTCAATAAAAATATATAACAATTCCGGGTAAAAAAAGGGCTTTGTCTGTGGGCGTGGCTTGAGTTTAGGCTCTACATATTGGATATTGTAATAGAGGAATATCTGTCTTAAAATCATAGATTTTATTAATTGGGATTTATAAGACCATAGCCCTGTTACTAAAAAAAAAAAAGGAATTGTCTGTTGCTTAACACTGATTTTCTTCAAATTAAATTATAAGAAAAATCATTTGCATAATGTTAATTTTACAGAAACTGCTTTTATTAATATATATCCAAGGAATTCTCATGCATTTTAAACCTAATAAAGGCTATCTTAAGTAAAACAAAAAACATCAATTTAATTTGAAAAGCATATAATCTATAATTTTATTACAGCAAATATAAAAGCTAAATATTATTTCAATAAAATTTACCACAAGATGAATTAATACAGCAGTGCAATTTGTTCAATTCAGATAGAACAGATTTAGATAGAAATTAAAAAAAAAAAACAATCTTTAAATATACTTTACTTATAATTTTGAAAATATTATATTACTCGGTGAAGGGAGCCTGTATATAGCAAAATATAATCGATGAGTTAACATTAGTGTCCGTATTATAAGTTAATGTAGTTTGTATAACATCCTGATTATACGTGATGCTTAGCTTAAAAATACAGAACTGAACAACTAAATTTTGGCTTATTAAGGGACTGTAATTACATAGATCATAATCTGAGGTACAACGTTTAGTAAAAACAAAGAATAAATTTATTCATAGAACATTTTGAAAAACCCAATTTCAAATTATCAACAATGTAACAAAGTATAACAAAATCTGTCTGTCAAACTTTCCTAATATAACGTAAGTTTTTCAGAAATTAATCAGTCGATCCAATAATGCATGATATGGTTTCCATATATTAAAGAAAAGGTTATTATACCAAAGATGACTGCAAACGCAATGGTTTTAGCAGTAAACATACCATAAACAGCGTAAAATTTATTTGCCATCTATGGGATTCTTTGTCAGTTTGGTGATGATGGCTGATAGACAGATTTTTTTGCCAAATCTGCCGAGGTATTAGAATTGGGCTATGGGTGGTTATCAATTTTCTGGTATAAAATCAGATTTATAGGGCGAAATGTAGAAAAGAATGGTCAAAGGAATACTTTCGTCACAGTACATTTAGTAGGGACAGCAAAGTTTAAACAAAGAATTTGTATAACATTTCTTCTAGATGTATACTTATCTACCACAAATAAATATAAAGAACACATTTTTTAATAATATAAATCCGTATAATGTTGTTTACTCGTTTCCATTTTGCGAGTTTGATCTGGCTAGTAAGCTGCTCATACAATGGTAACTTACAAGATGTTAAAATTGAAGCTGAATGGTTAAGGCCCTGCTAACCGTTCAATGAAACTCAAATCCGCGACAATCTGTTCCCTAGATGTCGCTTGTAAAAATGGCATGGTTGCAAGAATTCAACTTTTAGCTCTGTTTTCACAGTCCCTTTTCCTAATTGAGCTGCCCATCATCGAAATGATTTTCCCACCAAAAAGTAAGCCTCTCTTTGTATCCTATTTCGGGACGCACTAAAGCCATAAATTCCCGTACCCTTATCCCGGGTGAGGGAGTGTCACGATACAATGCCTTGTGGTCATGGGCACTGCATTGAATAAACCAGTTCAGTTTCAGCCCTCTGAAGAGAAAGAAAGAGTTTTGAATTGCTCTTGTCTGATGCCATATCGTACTGATGATTAGATTATTTTATTGGAAATTTGCGTAAATTTTCAAATAAAGTTTATTTGAAAGTTGGAGCCAGCAGCAGAATTACTTTAACATTTATTAATAACACCAAATTGGGTTTAAAATTGGAAAACTGATGTGAAAGACAATGTAAGATTCCTGTTTATTGAATTGTGATTGCATACATCGTTCTATAAGAAAAAAGAAATCTTCCACTTCAAAAATACTAGAGTAAAATATTTTATCTCCATCGGCAACTAGTGTTTATTTAAATCTTTAAATCAACAGTAATTGCAATAGACATCGAGATTGTCGATGTTGGCGTATTTCAAAAATTTTAGAGTATACACGCAAGACTTAAGTCACTGGTGGAGGGGGGGGGGGGGTCGATGCCAGACTAACTGATCTCCGTTGACACTGCAAATTTCTACCATTTGCAATGCTCAAATTTCATCGTGAACAAGTTCAGAGTCCTTGTCAGAAGCTCATGACAGAAACACAAGATTGCAGCCAACCAGTGGCCAGAGGGGACTGACCCCCTCCATGATAAAATATACTAAGCCTTCCCTGATGAAAGAGAATATTCGATTTTCATCGGTGACATGGAATTTAATACAAGATCTAACCCAAATGTTGCATAAAAAGTTGCTTTGTAATTATTTCTTTATAAACTACGGGGCTCCCCCCACCATCCTAAACTAATAGATCGAATTTCACAAAATTTGGTAGATAAGTCACTTGTGGGTTACCCTGGTGCTAATTGGATTTTGGTACGATTCCGAAAAAGTAACCTACCCTTTCATGTAAAATGACCCGAAAAATCACCAAACTCTAAAATAAAAAACTACGTATGCTCAAATATATTAATTAAATGTTTGTTTTATACACAATTTTTAACAATGAAAAGAATAAGACCAACTGCATTACATCAGGGCTAGCCGTTCTCGAGATATTTTAGTTTTTTCGCATTTACGCTGGGCCACTGTTGAAAAAATGTCCAGTTACCAACTCAGAACGAAAATTGAATTAAAAATGCCAATTCAGTGTCATTTTTTAAAATAATTGTGGACGTAATTTTCTGTAATTAAACTCAATATAATGAATTACTGAAGAAATGGGGAACGTGAATACGAGTCTGCAGAAAAAGTCATGTGCTGCCCACATCAGATTTTTTAATGTGCAACTGGAATTTTTCACTGTCATACATATATTCTTACTTTACCTGCAATACATGGCAATATATAGGGAAAATATTGAAATCGTGCCGAAAATCACAATTCGAGTTTTCGACGGATCGACACATTTTGAGATCTCTAGAACGTGAAAAAAAAAAATCTGATGTGGGCAGCACATGACTTTCGCTGCAGACTTATATCGACGTTCTCTTTATTTTAATTAAATTTTATTCACTTTTAATTCAATTTTCGTTCTCATTTGATAACTGGACTTATTTTCAAAGGTGCCGTAGAGAAAATACGAAAAAACTAAAAGCAGGCAAAGAGTTTTCAAGCTTATATCGTATTTAGCTACTAAACTCATATATTGTGTTTAGCCAATAAATTCATATAGCCGATTGTTGAAACAGAAAAAGAGTAGAGCGGGTATATCTTCTAATACAATTGTAGTGTTTTCATTTAGTATATTGAAACGGGATAAGAATGTTTCATTCAGATCTGCAAATTCAAAGCTACGAATTTGGAGGGATATCGCTAATTTGACAACTTCTCTTAAACTTTGCCAAATTGATGGAAATGTCGCCAAATTGTTATAAACGACACACAAACAGCTGCCATAAACCTTCGGGTTGGTCGTGTGGCTTGGGTCTTCTACATATCAATGAAATTTTTTTTTGTTTTGTTAGAAGAGAGTACTGAAATGATGTTCGGTTAGCATTTATCTGTCAGACCAACCATCCTACTTAGTAATACATTTAGCGAATTTTTAAAATGTCACCAAATTGATAAAAATGTTTTCAAATCTATAAAAATATCTTGAAATTGATAAAATTGCGCTACATAAATGATATTAATTGTTTTTTGTTAGGGGATAGTATTGTGATGATATTTCGTCAATTTGTCGCAAAGTGGAACTGTCAGTTCTACAGTCCCACTTGGCGATAAATTTGGCGATTTTTTAAAATGTCGCTAATTTGACGAAACTGTCGCCAAATGTTCCATAGAAATATAACTATTTAGACGATATTTTTTCTACCAATTTATTTGAAGCAAATGATATCATGTCGCTTAGCAACGGATTTAAATCCAATGTGTTTATGCGGCAGACGATTTTTATTAAATCCTTTCCGATTTGAATAATGAAGATATGTATATAAAATAAATTTCATTGCCATTTCATTTTGGACTGGATAATATCAATTATACTCTTCAGGTTTAAACATTATTATTATTGATATTTTCCGGAATTATTGATTCAGGGATTATTGATATTTTTAAGTTATTACGCCATTGTTTTATTGCGGCAAAAATTGCTGACACACGCATATTGTACGTTGTACGAGTAATCTTCTAGGAATGCACGGGTATATCTTCTAACCTACGAGAATATAAGTAGTACAGGTATATTGGCATGTATTTTGACATATATTGGCATATATATTGGAATCAAGTACAGTCTTCTGGTATGAAGATTAAGGGGATTAATTATATATTCAATTTATTACCTCGTCTGTTGTATTTTACCAAAAAACATTTGAGACTCATATTGCAAAACGGGTAATCTTCTACTAATAATCGGACATTATAAGTAGTACGTGTATATCTTCCCATATAATTTTAGCACTTTAATTTTGACATATATTGGAATAAATGACTGTCTTCAGATTTAAAGATTACGGGTTTATTGGTATTTTCAATTTATACATGTAATCTACTAATACAGATTATATTTTCTAATATTCGCGTATATAATTAGTACGGGTCCCATACAATTTTAACGCTTTTATTTTGCATATATTGATTCAATTCCATATTTTTTTTTTATATTTGCTTACATAAGGGGTCCAAGATGTTTTATTCTTCAGATATGTCCATGAAGATAATTTTATATAGCGAGAACAGAGATTCTTAAACTTCTTTTTAGGAGCATTATATTAAATATTTTAACAGAATATTTTGATTAAACATGTCATTTAGTATACTATAAGAATTTGGGCATGATTATGAATTTCAAGTTTCTTTATATTATATACTCCGTACGAAGAACGGGTATGCTGCTAGTTACCAAATAAAAACAAAAATTGAATTAAAAATGCAAATTTAGTATTATTTGGTGCAATTTAACTCGATCTAACGAATTATTAAAAAATAAAGAAAATATGAATTGGAATCTACGCCACCTTTGAAAATAAGTCCGGTTACCGAATGAGAACGAAAATTGAATTAAAAGTGAAACAAATTTAATTAAAATAAAGAGAACGTTAATATAAGTCTGCAGGGAAAGTCATGTGCTGCCCACATAAGATTTTTACTTTCCCTGCAATACATGGTAATGTATAGGGAAAGTATTGGAATCATGTCGAAAATCGCAACTCGAATTTTCGACGGATCTACACGTTTCAAGACCTCTAGAATACGAAAAAACCATTTTTAGCGTGACATCTGTCACTGTGTCTGTCTGTCTGTGCAGATTTTGTATCCACTGTAACTAAAAAACTAATGGACCTAATTTCACAAAATTTGGTAGGTAAGTCTGGTGTTGATTCATTTTGGGTACGATTCGGGATAAAAGAACCCGCCAATTTTTGCGAAATGGTACGCAAATGCTTGTATCCACTCTAACTAATAAATATTTGTTTCGTGTTCTAGAGGTCCAAAACGTGTATAGATCAGTCGAACACTCGAGTTGCGATTATTGCCACGATTCCAATACTTTACCTATATATTATATACCATATATTGTAGGGAAAGTAAAAAATCTGATGTGAGCAGCACATGACTTTGCCTACAAATTAAAATTCATTTTCTTCTTACTTTCCCTGCAATACATGAAAGATATTGGAATCATATCAAAAATCGCTATTCGAATTTTCAACGGATCTACAAGTTTCGAGACCCCTAGAACACGAAAAAAAAACATTTTCAGCGTAACGTCTGTGTGTGTGTCTGTCTGTGCAATGTATGTATCTACTCTCACTGTAAAAGTAATTGACCAAATTTCAAAAATTATTCAAGGTAAATTACTTGTGGTGATCCTGGTGCTAATTAGATTTTGGTATGATTCGGGAAAAAAGAACCTACCTCCTTTTGAGAAATGACCGCAAAAATCGCATGTATCCACTATAGCTAAAAATACTAATTTATCAAATTTCACAAAATTTGTTAGATAAATCTCTTGTAGGTTACCCTGGAAAGATTTGGGAAAACAGTACCATTTTTTTTTCTTTTTGCAAAATGCTACGCAAAAATCATTAAAATATAAAATAAAAGTTCACGTATTCTCAAATATATCAATTAAATGTTGGTTTTGCAAGTAATTTTTGACGATAAAAAGAATAAGACCAACCCCATTATTCTAGCATTAGCCGTTTTCCAGATATTTTAGTTTTTTCGCGTGTTTGCTACGCCGCCTTTGAAAATATGTCCAGATAACACACACACAAAAAACCAAAATTGGATTAAAAGTGTAAATTCGGTGCTTTGTACAATTAAATTCAATTTAATGAATTATTAAATAAATAAATAAGGAGAAGATGAATTAAAGTTTATAGGGAAATTCATGTGCTGCCCACATCAAATTTTTTTTTAATTTCTCTGCAGTACATCGTAATATATAGGGAAGTATTGAAATCAGGTCGAAAATCCCAACTCGAGTTTTCGACGGATCTACACGTTTTGAGACCTCTAGAACAAGTAAACACTATTTTTAGCGTGACGTCTGTGTGCGTACAGATTTTGTATTCACTCTAACTCAAAATTTAATTGACCGAATTTCATTGAATTTTATAGGTAAATTATTTGTGGGTGACCCTGGTTCTGATTAGATTTTGATACAATTCGGGATAAAAGAACCTTTTTTTTTTTGCCAAAGTTCCAGCAAAAAATGCCTGTAAATGTGTAATTGTAATTATTGAAAGTCCTTATTTTTTTCTTTAAATTCATAAAAAGGGGGGGGGGGATGTTCGTCCTAACCGAGTTTTAAATCAATAGGGTTTCACTAATCACTGAGTGCGATAGTTGTATTAAATTATTTCTAAAACGCTTCATTCGTTTATGAGATATCGCGGCCGCAGGCTCACACAGATTACTTCAAATACGTTCGATTCGAGTTCAGGGATACCTGAAACGTACTCTTCCGTCAAAAACTCGTATTTGAATTTTAAACCATGCCACAGTACTTTGGAAATAATTTGGTACGATTCTCACACTCGATGATTAGTGGAACCCTATTGATTTAGTTGTTAGGATCCCCCCCCCCCTCAATATTATTCCCTGTGTATTATATATTATGTATATAGGGAAAGTAAAAATATATTGTGATGAACTGAAAAGGAAAATAATGCACACTTGCTACGGCTCCCGTGGGCTAAAAATCTTAAACCCACTTTTGTAGACAGTCTATACATTCTGAAAACTAATTATGTAATGCTTTCAGCAAGAAGTACTGCAATATTGGTAGAAAAAAAAAGAATTGGAAAGACAAATATTTCTTTCAAAAATGAAAAACAGATTTGTATCAACAACAAAAGGGTTTGAACTGAAATCTTGCACAAAACTGCTTTGGAAACTTCTACGAATTCTGGGGAAAAACTCTATTGTCCCAGTCCCCCATGAAACCACAGAACCAGACAGTTGTTGCTTCTAGAAGCAGGGAACTATAGAGGGCTGTACTTTCCTTGATTACGGCTGTCAAGCAAATACATTATCACCCTCCCCACATAAAGATCTATTGCTGACAGACAGAGATTGTACAACCCACAACGTGTGACTTACAGGGTTGCCGTAAACTTATCTTAATTCTGTTCTACATATCTGCACTTGAAATAGTTTTTGGATCATTAAAAATAGATTTCATAATGACAACATTATAATATTTGCTGATATCAATAGAAAAATGTATTACTATTTTTTTTTTGTAGGCCAAATATTCAAATTTCCTTTCAAACTTGCTACAGAAGCTTCCTAATGGCAAATTCCGTTGTGTTGTTAACATTTAAATTCATTTTTGAAACACTTTAAATTTAAATATTAAAAAAAATCGTACGACAACTGAAACGTATGTGTTTCTCCTTTAATATCGAACAAACTGTTAACATTTACAGGTAAAATTTACGAAGGAATCTTCTAAACAAATTTCCCCATTGGTTAACATGGAGGCAGCTCATAAGTTGTGGTGAGGTATGAGTCCCCTTAAATCACAGACTATATACAGACCTGCCACTCTCGATAGTTTGACCCCAAATTGCCTAAACTCTAAATGTGCAACAAACTGCCACAATAGGAGCTAGGACAAATAATAAAAAGTAGTAAATAAAAACCTCGAACCTCCCTTTAGGGTCACTGAATTAATGTCACATTATGACGATAAGAACCACATATTGAAATTGGAGATTAAAGGCGCTTCGCGCCTGGTGCTCTGTTCTGAACGACAATCGACTTCAATGTTGTTTACATTTTGCGAGTTTGATCTGGCTAGTAAGCTGCTCATACAATGGCAACTTACAAGATGTTAAAATTGAAGCTGAATGGTTAAATCACAGACTATATACAGACCTGCCACTCTCGATAGTTTGACCCCCAAATTGCCTAAACTCTAAATGTGCAACTAACTGCCACAATAGGAGCTAGGACAAATAATAAAAAGTAGTAAATAAAAACCTCGAACCTCCCTTTAGGGTCACTGAATTAATGTCACATTATGACGATAAGAACCACATATTGAAATTGGAGATTAAAGGCGCTTCGCGCCTGGTGCTCTGTTCTGAACGACAATCGACTTCAATGTTGTTTACATTTTGCGAGTTTGATCTGGCTAGTAAGCTGCTCATACAATGGCAACTTACAAGATGTTAAAATTGAAGCTGAATGGTTAAATCACAGACTATATACAGACCTGCCACTCTCGATAGTTTCGTTTTCACGGCGGCCATTAGAGATAGACCGAAACGAGGGTTGGCGAGCTCTTGGCGATGGTCTGGTTTGGATCCATGACGATTTTCAATGTTATTACCCTATTTCGCTCGACGAAAACTTAGAACAATAGACTAGCGTAGTTTGAGTAACGTGAAAAAGGATTATTTGTTAAGTGTTTAAATCATTTCATAGAAATGGATTGATAAAAGAAAACTGGTTGCGTTACAAGGTATGTTATTTATTTTTATTAAAATTGAAATAATTTTAGTTATCACCATCCTACATACGTGTTCATTATAAGTATACACTTGTTCATAAGTATACACGTGTTAATATAAGTATACATGTGTTCATCATACGAAATTAGTGCTGTGTTATTACTGCCGGATTAGACTAAATTTTAAGAGGTAGTGGTATAATTAGTTAAAAAATATTTCCCGTATTTTTATAAAATATGATTCAATTGATATTTGGATAGCTTTTTCTTAGTTGAATGGGATATTGTATGTGTATATATTTATGTAAAATTTTTGTTAAGTGCCTTATGGTGGAAAATTCAGCCCCTCCCTCAGGTAATTAATGATTGAGTTCCACAACTGCGATAGTGCATTTATGTAAATTTTATATTTAAAAAAAAGTCTATTATCAGTATCCCAGAACAAATTCAGGATCACGTAATTAACGATCAACACGCTAGTATACTTTTTAGACTAAAAATATTATATAATATTTCAGTCTTTTGAGTATGTTAGCTTGTAATTTTTTTGTGCATTCTGTTTTATAGTGAGACAATGCAATGTGTCTATTTTTTAATCTATTTTATGATTATTTGAATTAAATATATAACTATGTTTATTTAAATTTACTTAAACTAATGAATATTTTTATGTTGCAGATTAATGTATTTTTAAATCCTGATCATTTCTATAGTTTCAAAAATTATAAAAGTACAGTCCTCAACATTATGTTCCCCTCCCGTTTAAAAAAAATCGCCAAGAGAGCGATAACGCGCCAAATCTGGCAGACGCATCATAGTTCAGTTGGTCCAACTCATGAGTTCTAGTGTCTATGCGACATCCCATGTTAAAAATGTTGTCATAGGGTCCTATGGGAGTGAACCTTCTGAATATAGTATTCTGTGGGTTAGATTAACTACTCCACACAGCTTGACTACGGCCAACGGCCGTACCGTGCTGAAAACACCGGTTCTCGTTAGATAACCGAAGTCAAGCAGCATCGGGCGCGGTTAGTACTTGGTGGGTGACCACCTCGGAACGTCATGTGCTGTTGGCCATCTCGGGTGCGGTATCCCCGTGGTTTGCACGCTGCCACAAATGCCGCCGTGTTCATGCGGAGTACGATCACGTTAAACATGTGGGTCCGTAAGTCCTTCCGAGAGGTTGGTGGTAGGGGATGGAGGGTACGGTCCCTGTGGATGCCTCCCCCACTGGGTTTCGGTCTAAATTGGGTGGCACTTCCCGGCCGTCCATACAGTTACCTTACACCTTTCTGGTAGGTCGGACGGTCTGGGTCTCAACAACAACACAGCTTGAATACAGAGTACTATTAACTGAAGAATTCACATTTAAACATGGCATGTTGCTCAGGACACTAGTGCGCGTAAGGTGGACCAACTAAACTATGATGTAAACGCAGCATGACTGCCAGATTTTTCTTGTTATCGCTTGGTTGGCGATTCTTTTTCAATGTGGAAGGGAAAAAATGTACATGAGTGTTTGAAAGTATAAAAATGATCAGGATTTAAAAGTACATTTATCTGTAACATAAATATGTATATTCATTAGTTTAGCTAAATTTTAATAAACATAGTTTATAATAAACAATATTTAATTCAAATAATCATAAATCAAATTAAGAAATAGACGCATTGCATTCTCTCACTGTAAAACATAATGCACAAAATATTACACGCTAACATGCTCAAAAGACTGAAATATTATATAATATTTTGAAAAAAGCTATAAGATACACTAGCGTGTTGATTGTGAAATTACTTGATTCTTAATTTATTCTGGAATACTGATATCAGATTTTTTTTAAATATACAAATAGTCTTGTAATAAATAACAAATTTATATAAATGTCTATCAAAGTTGTGTAACTCAGACGTTAATTACCCGGGGTTGGGGTGCATTTTTCACCATACGTCACTTAATAAAACTTTTACAAAAATATATACATAAACTATATCACATTCAACTTTACTAACTCTATAATAACTTTTTATATATTTTAGAAAAATGCGGAAAATATTTTTTAACTAATCATACCACTACCTCTTAGAATTTAGTCTAATCAGCAGTGACAGTACAGCACTAATTTCTTATGATAAATACGTGTGTACTTATGATGAACACGTATATCGGATGGTGATAACTAATATTATTTCAATTTTAATAAATATAAATTACACACCCTCTATTGTAATCAGTTTTGTTTTGGTAATTCATTTCTTGAAATAATATAATCACTTAACAAATAATCTTCTGGGGAAAATAGGGTTATAATACGAAAACCGTCAAAGACCAAACCAGACCATCGCCAACCAACCCAGAACATCATGCAAAGCGCCCACTGGTTCAGGTCTGAGGGCGCTGTGAAATCGCAAGTGACAGGTCAATGTATATTAGTCAGTAGCTTTGACTGTGTATCGCAGAGTGCCTTGCTATTTCGCTGGATCTCAGACTTTTCGCAGAAAGAAGTGAGATTGCCAGATTTGACATTTGAGCGTATTTTCATTGGTTTGATCTTGATTTAGTTTTATTTCCATGAGATTGAAAGTTAACATTCCACCTGCATGGGGCATTTATCGTCTTTTTCTACAAAAAGTAGCTTTACATATATTATTCAAGTTCATATACTTGTATAAGTTTTATAGTAATATTTTTAGTTCAATTATACTAATTTATATTTTATATTTTTATTATTTTTATTTTGACTCAATGGGTACGATGTATAAATTTGTGATAAGTAGATTTATCTTTTTGTTAATAGCCGATATGAAATAAAAACAATAAACGAATTTTAATGGAACTATCCATTTTGATCATCCCTGATTACGAATCAATGATGTTTGTTATTAGTGTGAATACATGATATTTTTCGAACAAATTGTGCGATTCGAATGAAAAATTCGTAGAATTATTTCAATTCGTAAGGGGCTTATTAACCGTAAAGAGATTTTAGAAAAGTTTTTTACTTTGAACCTGAAATTTTACTTGTCCACGGGAAAGATAGTATCTCTCGATACCGATTTTCATTAAACTGACAAAAGTTTTTCATTAAATTTGGTATACTTATTTTATTCAGTAACAAAACTTCAAGCTTTTCAGCAAGAACTAGTAAGTAAAGCATAATCCCTAATTTGTGTTATTTTCCCCAATAATGTTGAATTTGCTGAATCTATAATGGTGTTATTACACGGGCAATTTTAATTTCCAAACTTCGGCAATTCTGCCCGTCAATTACACTTTAGGGTCCTCCTCTTTAACAGGTCCCTTCTGTCTAACCTCGCCGATTTCATTTCAGAAAGCATTCTTTGGTGTGTTTTTCGTATAATTTGAATCTTTTATATCCTAAAGGTGTTTGTAATTTGTTAAAAGTTCTATTATTATTTTCCCATCTCCATACGTTAGAAATTCCTCCCGGCAATGATACTTTAGGCCCCGCCTTTCTAAAACGCGCCTCCTTTCTAATACAGCATAGTTCATTACAAGAAGCATTATTTAGTGGGATTTTTTTTTTTTTGTATAATTTGGATCTTTTATATGCCACAGGTGTTTGTAATTTGGTAAAAGTTCTATTAGAATAGAGTTTCGTCCAGAACAGAGCACCAGGCGCGAAGCGCCTTTAATCTCCAATCTCTAGTTGTGGTTCTTATCTTCATACTGTGACGTTATTTCATTGGTCCATAGTTGGAGGTTCGAGGTTTTTGATTTACTGTTTTTATTATTTGACCTAGCTCCTAGTGTGGCAGTTTGTTGCACATTTAGAGTTTGAGTAATTTTGGGGAGTTGATGCAGATCTAAGGATTTCCTGGCAATTTGGCAGTTTAAGGTTTAAGAACACTTTCTTTTTTAGAAAACATTGATCGCAGTTTTTATTTAATTTCAACTATTTAAGGTGGGACGTACCTAATTCCGATTTTCAATATTAAGTACCGCGCGGGGTCTCTTACGTGATTTGGCCTTGCGATGATCATAGTCATGCAGATTGAATAGTAGTTCATTTGGAACAGATGGCAGATTTTTATAGAACTTAAGCGCTAGCTTTTTAATTTGGGCTCTAACAGTTTTTATTTTGAAGTCTTTCCTAATTACCGAGTTTCTTAAGTATCTAGGGGCTTTCCTTATAATCCTTAGGGTTTTGTTTTGTCTCTAGTAGTTTTACAGGCATATCCCCATACGGGTGCTGCATACAGCATTCCCGGGCGGATGACCGATTTATAAATTAGCAGTTTGTTTTGATAACTTAGATTTCCGTTTCCTATCATTGGGTATAAGGCTCCTGTGGCCATATACGCTTTTTTGATTAAGTTCGTTACGTGCTGTTTCCAGGTTAGGTGGGAATCTATCGTTACACCTAGGTATTTAGTAGATTTTTCCGCTTTTAGGGCATGGTTGTTTATGTACAGAGGAGGCGGAGGTTTACGTTTTCTAGAGAAATAAATCCAATGACATTTATTGGCATTTAATTTTATTCGCCATTTTTCCAGCCATGTTTGGAGTATGTCTAAGTGTTGTTGTAGCTGTCTGTGCATTACTGAGACCTATGGGTGTTTTGCAAGTATCGCCCTGTCGTCTGCATAGAGTGCCAGCTCCGTGTCTGCGGTCATGGGAATGTCATGTAGATATATGTTAAAGAGTGTCGGGCCCAGGATGGATCCTTGCGGTACACTACTTTTAATGAGCTTGGGTGTAGATAAGTTATTATTTACTCTGACTTTAAAGTGTCTGTTATTTAGGTATGAAACTAAAAGTTTGACAAGTGCATCAGGGACTTTTAGAGTGATCAATTTGTAAGCTAATCGACAGTTCCACACTTTATTAAAGGCTTTTTGGATGTCAAGAAAAATCACAGCTGTGGGTGTCTTATTATTAAAACCAAAAGAAATGTACTCTACCACTCTCAACAACTGATGAGTGGTGGAGTGTTTTGGCCGAAATCCAAACTGCTCCGGAATGATAATGTCATTCTCACTAAGGTGCGTGTTCAGTCTCTTAGTAAAATTACTGAGAAAATAATTCTTAAGTGTCGGTAACAAAGTGATTGGTCTGTAGTTGGCTGGAATTGAGGCATCCTCACCAGGTTTATGGATCGCTATAATTATCACTTCCTTCCATTCTTTGGGGAAATAATTTAGTTCTAGTATTTTATTTATTAAGATGGTCAAGTAAAATATTATATTTAAGGGTAGGTTTTTTACCGCGATATTCCTGATTTTGTCGTGCCCTGGGCTTTTACGGTTTTTAAGGTTTTTGATAATCTCTACTATCTCTTGCGGGGTGGCTGGGTTAATCTCAGCCGTGACCGGGGAGTTCCTGAAATTGTTTAGAGTTTGCCTAACCATTCTTAGGGTGTCCTGATACATTAGATCGTGGTTTGGTTCAAATTGCTTTTCGTAATGCCTAGCAAGCGCCTCTGCCTTTTCTTCGTCTGAGTACGCGATATTAGCGCCATCTATTAGTGGCGGGAGTTTAATTTGAGGTTTTCTGAGTCTTTTAGCGAATTGCCAGAGCGATACGTCTTCCTGGCTAAGGGATTCGATTAATTCTTTATATTGTTGCTGCTAGAAGAAGTTCTATTATTTCTTCCATCTCCAGATTCTAACGTAATTGAGCTGCTTCGACGCGTTTGCATTACAGTCGTCATAGCCATCTTGAATACAAATGAGAAGAAGAAAGGCGGAGCGTAGTGACGTCCAATTTTATTGTCCTCTGATTGGTTTGTCGCTCAGAAATTGAGCAATTTTTATTGCCGAGAACGAACGAATTGCTGGAATTCGGCGGCAAGATTTCTTCCCATTGAAATGTATGGTGTTGCTGGAAAATTGCTGGAAGGAATTGCTCCGTGTAATAGCACCATAAGTTTATTTTTATTATTGCCTCACGTTGATGAATAGTTGATAGTTCATTAGCGTTCAACGTTTTATTTGATGTTATCTTATGGAGGGGTATATAAAGTTATGTGAAATTCATTCAACCATTCGCTCGCAGGAATTGTGCTCATTAAATTCCCAAACGCACACAAACCAGACACATATCTCAATCAGTACATACGCGTAGCCAGGGGGGGTGCCCTGGGTGCCCGGGCACCCCCCCGCTCTGATTAAGATTACCACAAAATTTCTGCAATAAGACAGTCACCAAAAGTTCTGACCATCAGATTTAAAAAAAAATCAAACGTTGAAAAGAACAATTAAATTCTTTACACTTCTATCAAAGTTTCATTTATATAGTTGAGGCATTTGAGCGCATCGTATGTGGCACAAAGTCAAAATTAGACTATGACACTACCTGGAGTCTTCTTCTTCAGTGGCATGACAGCCCAGGATGGGCCCTTGCCTTCCACAGAATAGAACTCCAGGCTCCCCTATCCCTGGCCAAAGACCTCCAGTTCAAATCTTTTAAAATTTTAAAGTCCTTTTCCAGACAGTCAAGCCATTTGAGTTTAGGTCTTCCTCTTTTTCGGGTGCCGAATGGTCTGGCCGAAAAGATCTTTTTTGTTGTACGGCTTTCGGCCATCCTGCACAGGTGACCCACCCATTTAATTCTCTGAATCGTGATGTAATTGACTATATCTGGTTCTTTAAAAGACTTATAAAGTTCAGAGTTAGTTCTTCTTCTCCAGATATTGTTACAATTTCAGCCACCAAAAATACCTCTCAAGGTTTTTCTCTCAAAAACAGAAATGATATCCTTAACTTTTACTGTCATTGCCCAAGTCTCAGCAGAGTAGGTAAGAATGGGTCTGATTAAACTTTTGTAGATTATAATCTTCGCTTTTCTGCTGATGAAGTCAGACTTTAAGTACCCTTTAAGGCCGAAAAAACATAGATTAGCAGCTGTAACTCTACCACGAATTTCGGGCATAATGTCATTGAGAGTATTAACTTCAGATCCTAAATATCTGAAGTTGCTTACAGTTTCAAACTTGTAAACCCCAATTTCGAAATAAGGACAGTCATAATTACCACAGGGCATATACGTAGTTTTATTTTGATTAATAGTTAGATTCATTTTACTGGCTGCGGCCTCTAAAGATGTGAAGGCTTCCTTAAGTAACTCGGGAGTGCGTGCTATAATGTCAATGTCGTCAGCAAACGCAAAAATCTGGACAGACTTGTTAAAGATTGTTCCACGGGTATTAATGTTAGAGTCTTTCACTACCTGGAGTGCTCAGTGTAAAAAAGAGTGCCTTAGCATTACTCAATTCTATAACATCGTTTGAGTTTATAGCAACTTTTGTCACCACCTACCAGTATTTGTCACATTTAGAAGGAATAACCACCAAACTTCCTTCAAGGCTGAGCGACCGACATCGTTGAGGCCAGCTCAGATTGAATCCGATCATCGTTGAGGCCGTTGATCAGATTGAAGGAATAATACATTTGTACATTTCAGAAAGAAATGCAGTGGATGAATGTTATGAAAGTATCTATCAAGAAGCAGTTTTAATGGGTCAAAAAATCAATATAAAACCCTTAGTGCCACGAATTGCAGAAAGACAAGTTCATCGAAGTTAATATAATAAAGAATATAAGTTTTATTTTTAAAAAAGTAAATTTAGCCATACCGTTACTTGACAGCATAATATCAAATTTGAAATCGCGATTCACTGGACTAGAAAAAAAAGCTTCATCCTTACTATCTATTTTACCTTCAATTTCATTGAACGAAACTAAAGAAAATGCTTTGGAACAATTGAGGGAGATTTATAATGATGAATTACCAACCCCAGAACTCTAAGCTCAAGAAATGAAGCGCTGGTGTGCACATTTCAAATCTAATTCCCAATCAGATTTTCCAAACGCACCAGCTGCAGCTTTAAAATATATACACGAAAACTTCTTTCCAAATATCAGCGTTCTTCTTCATATTGCAGTAACCCTTGCTGTGGCATCTTGTGAATGTGAACGTTCCGCAAGCAGTTTGAGGAGACAGAATAATTACACTAGAGCTGCGATGACTGAAGAAAGAATTGCTTTAATCCATATTCACTCCAACAAAAATATATCAACTGACAGAGTAATTGATGTTTTTGCTAGTATACACCCAAGACAATTGAAGTTAGGAAATATTTTAAATAACTAAAATTGAGTAAAACGACCTTTCAGTTACAGCAGGCCATTTTCAGATTCAAGGGCTTTTTATTACTTTCCCTGCAATACATGGTAATGTATAGGGAAAGTATTGGAATCATGCCGAAAATCGCAACTCGAGTTTTCAACGGATCTACACGTTTCGAGACCTCTAGAATACGAAAAAACTATTTTTAGCTTGACGTGTGTGTGTGTGTGTGTGTGTGTGTCTGTCTGTCTGTGCAGATTTTGTATCCACTCTAACTAAAAAAACTAATGGACCGCATTTCATAAAATTTAGTAGGGAAGTCACTTGTAAGCGAATCTGGCGCTGATTAGTTTTGGGTATGATTCGGGATAAAAGAACCTGCCTTTTTTTGCGAAATGGCCTGCAAATGTTTGTATCCACTCTAACTGAAAAACTAATGGACCGAATTTCACAAAATTCGGTAAGTCACTTGTGGGCCACCCTGGTGCTGATTAGACTTTGGTACGATTCGGAAAAAAATAACCTACCTTTTTTTGCAAAATGGCCTGCAAAAATCGCCAAAATCTAAAATAAAAAACTACGTATGCTCAAATATATCCATTAAATGCTTGTTTAATACTTAATTTTTATCGAAGAAAATAATAAGACCAACCCCATTACACTAGGACTAGCCGTTCTCGAGATATTTTACTTTTTTCGTATTTACTCTACGCCACCTTTGAAAATAAGTCCAGTTACCAAATGAGAACGAAAATTGAATTAAAAGTGAATTAAATTTAATTAAAATAAAGAGAACGTGGATATAAGTCTGCAGGGAATGTCATGTGCTGCCCACATCAGATTTTTTTTATTGGAATTAATAATTAATGTGTGTTAAGTGTTTTAAAAAGCTTCCTGTTTTCATTTGGAAATGAAGTTACTTACCTTGTATACAGGGCCTGCTGAAAAAATTTAATAAAAAATACTTTCAATTGAAATTAATTTTTTAAATATTCTTATTTATACATTTCGAAAAGTCTTTAAAATCGGAGTGTTGCTTATAATCGCGCTCCTATAAGAATTTTTTCCCTTACGATTTTTTTCAATCAGGGCAGCTCCCCCCCCCCCCCCCCCCGCCCCAACAGCTGGCTACGCCTATGCAGTGTTATTAACTTCTTTATGACCTTCAAACAAAACGTAATTACTATACGATTTCCTTAACAAAATATAATAACTTAATGATCCACATAACAAAACTTTATTATTATAAGATCTCTCTTAATGAAACGCAATTGTTATATGGTTCCCCTTAACAAAATGTTATTTTTATACGACCCTCCAACAAAGCGAAATTACTATATGATCCCCTAAATATGCGTAATTACTGTACGATCCTACTTTACAAAACGTAAATTGTATTCGACCCTTGAAAAAATCTTAATTGCTATACGAAACCCCCATAACGAAATGTGAATACTATACGATCGACCACTTTTTACAAAATGCAGTAACTATACGACCCAGGAAAAATGTAATTGCTATACGCTCCTAATTAATATTTTCTCTTTAATAAAATGTTACAAAATGTATTGCTTCCTCGAATTCATGATTTTGGCAGGAAAGTCCGTTATGGGATCCCCTGAATGCATGTTTAACATTTTCGGAAATATGTCTGTCTGTATGTGTATGGTGTATGTAAGGTTGGTATACAATTCGTCAAATACGAATGCGAGTATCGCTGTAATATTTTATGTGTAGATACATTATGCAAAACCTAGAATTAAGAACGTTTTCCTGTATTTCGTGTGATCAGAATATTCGAAATTAAAGATTTTCATAGCATTATGTCCTACACAGCATTTATAATAATTTAAAAAAAATTATGTATACTAAATTCTTGTAAATAACATGTTCATAACATGGTATGAAATCAAATTGAATTAATTTGCTATATATGAGCTCAGTCGACTTTGGGTTAAAAAAAGTACATATAACACACACATACATAGAGACATATTCTTCTAATATGCAAGATTTATTAATATTTACATGCAAAATAATTTTGGCAATCGGACGCCGTCCACACGTCCGATTTTAAGCAAATAATAGAGAGGAAAGTGGCGGTTGCCAGATTCGATATGGAATATTAGTAATGCATAAGGGGTCCTTTGATTAAATTTAATAATAATTTTCTTCTATTTTTTAACGTTTAAAGTACAACAGGTGCGAACTAAATGCCAGAAATGTAAACAAGAGGGCGAAGTCTTCTAACACGCCCCTTTTGCCCCACTTGTACATAATTGACTGACAAATAAAATGTCGCCTAGTCATCCGCCCGGGAATGCTGTATGCAGCACCCGTATGGGGATATGCTTGTAAAACTACAATAGATCTCCTAGAGACAAAACAAAACAAAATCCTACGGATTATCAGGAAAGCTCCCAGGTACTTAAGAAATTCGGTAATTAGGAATGACTTCAAAATAAAAACTGTTAGAGCCCAAATTAAAAAGCTAGCGCTTAAATTTTACAAAAATTTGCCATCCGTTCCAAACGAACTGTTATTCAATCTGCATGACTATGATCATCGCAAGGCCAAATCTCGTAAGAGACCCCGCGCTGTTCTAAACATCTATAATCGCCATTAAAAGATCCCACCTCAAACATCTGATTTTAAATAAAACTTGCGACTTTTATTTTATAAAAAATATTCTAAACTCCAAACTGCTAAAACGCTAGGTAACCCTTAGATCTGCATCAACCCCCCAAACTGCTTAAACTCTAAATGTGCAACAAACTGCCACACTAGGAGCTAGGACAAATAATAAAAAATAGTAAATAAAAACCTCGAATCTCCAATTAGGGTCACTGAATTAATGTCACAGTCTGACGATAAGAACCACATATTGAAACTGGAGATTAAAGGCGCTTCGCGCCTGGAGCTCTGTAGTGCACGACACTCGGCGTCAATGTCGCCTGCTCTTGGAGGTGACGATTGAATTCGCTTTTTGTTTCGGTGGAGAAGTATCTTGTATTGTACAAGCTCCTTATAAATTAAAAAAATATTGATTTATAGCAGACTAGAAAGTATTTAAAAATAAAATTGTTGCATTTTCTTTAGTAGATTTTGGGTAGAGGTTAATTTCGAATTTCGATGAGATTTTTGATAGATTTTAGTTAAAAATTCAGTAGATTATCTTCCTTGTCAGTAGAAACGCCTCAAAATATCTGGTCACATTATCTGGATGAGTCACTTTTATATTTTTGTGTTATTCTAAATAATGTTAATATATATTAGTAGACAAATGTGGGGGTTCACACCAATAGCTAAGAAATAATGAGAAATGAGGAATGAAGAATGGCCGCCAACTTGGATTTGGTAATTTTAGAGGAGGTGGTGGTGGTGGTGGTGGTGGTGGTGGGGGGGGGGGGGGGTAAAAGGTGAAAATGGAAAAAAATTTGAGTTTTAATTTTTTTAGAAACATTTTCGGGGTGGCAACGGTATTGTAGTCTTATACGAGGGGTAAAGGAGGAAATGGGAAAAATGAATGCGTTCTTGAGTGAGAGTGTGTATAGAAACTTTTTAGGAGGTGACATCACCTGGTATTAACCAACAGTTGAAGAATGGAACCCCGAGCGCCTCCTAGCGACGGAAAGGGGTACTATCCAATACTTGGGAAACTTTTTGTTAACATTGGGGTTGCGATGGTAGTGCTTGGGGGAAGTTTTAGACGATGGCAACACCTGGTATTCACCAACAGTTGAGGATTGGAACTATCAGCGCTCCCTAGCGCCTGGAATGTGAAATACCCAAGGTAGTACTTGAGTTTCTTTATTTTATTTATTTTTTTTCTAAGATCGTAATGAAAGGGAATCGTATCCAATACGATACTTGGGTCTAATTTTAAATATTGAAAGGCTAGAATTTGTGAATTTTTTTTTCTAATTTTAAATATTTTAACGATTAATTTGAAATATATAAATATTTTAAGTTCGAACCGGATTCGAACCAGTAATGAAATTGATCCAGTGGGTGTACTGAATGATCTCTCTTGCTAATACACCCATAGACTCTTACTCTATTGAGGACTTGGTAATGTATTTAATTCTGATTTACTGAATTTTCGAGAAGAGGGAAATAACGGAATGAGTGATATTGGTGGAAATGAGTTATACCCGTGGAACGGGAAATCCTGGATTGCTACGCCAGAATCTGTGGTAGAAGATGTGGTATATGCATACCCCAGCGCCATATCGTGGTGGGAAGCAGAACTTCGGTTTTTTTTCCAACATCATCATGATGTAGAGGGGACTACCTAAGCTTACAACATCCTTCAGCCAAGGTGACTGCTTAGTAGCAAGGTTAGTGGTCTTATGCGAGGACATTGTTTTTTAAGTTAACTGTGAATATAACTGTGACGGTTACGAACTGTGAATTTAATTTATTGAATATAATTTAATGAATTTAATTAAACGAATTGAATTTAAATGCGAATCGTAACATTTTCCCTAAGAATTAACAAATGTGAGTTTAAAACTAGTTGAATTAACAAATGTAAGTTTTAAAGTGTTTGAATTTAACAAATGCATGTTTTGAACTTGCACAAAATATCGTAAAAACGTGTTTTAAACTAGTTGAATTTTGGGGATCTCAGGATTTAACAAATGAGGTCGGCACATCTTATTTATTTAAAGAATATTTCTTTAAATCCCGTGATTTTCTAAAATATAGGTGTTTGTAATGAGGGTTTTTAAATAAATTGTAGTCCCACCGCCTTCCCGCCAATTTACACTAATTAAAAACAACAGGTCTCTAATGTAAATGAGTGCTAAATGTACCGGTGTCTGCCGAACGCGATAAGTTCCTTGCTTCGTGAGATTGTTTTTCTACAATGGGTCCTAAAGTTTCTACGACGCTAGAAAGGTGACTACAAGTTCCGTGAAATTAAGTAAATGGTGGCCATTCTTCATTCCTCAACTGTTGGTAAACCCCCACTATTTATCTACTGATATTAAATTTTTGGAACAGCTATAGTTGGTTATGTCAGGGAGAAATCGTTCGCCCGATTCAAGAAGATGGGCGGCGATCGGGTGAATAGACTTATCACAATCTGATGCTTCCAGGCGGTTTAATATGTCTTGCAGTGCGGTCCAAGGACTTTGGGATCAGTTCAAATACGAAAATTCAGTTTGAAGGAAACCTGTTTCACTTCGGCCACGTGTTACAACGCCGGCTGACGATCGTTTTCTGGCTATTTGGACGCGAAGAAGAAAGAACACCGCTGTGTCTCCAGCTCACTGCACATTATTTTGAGGCAATAGAGATTCGAAAACCTTCTACTACTGTTCGTAGACGTCTTCGTAATCAAGGACTGTATGAAGAAAACAATATGTGTGTCTTCCTCTCAACTGATTGCAGAGATGTTCCGGATTACGTTGAACAAAAGTGCACGTCACTTGAAACTACCAACAATAGAAGTCTGTAGCCTTTACAGACGAGTGTAGGTTTTCTCTGGAGAGAAATTCATGTTCTGTTCTGATCTGGCGAGAACAAGGCACCAGATACGACCAATCCAACACTATTGAAAAAGATAGTTATAGAGGGCATGAAATAATTTTTAAGCTCAGATCTTTTTGGTGGTCACACCGATCATCATGTCTTCGATGGAGGGACTTTGAATAGGGTATTCCACATCCCGTGGCCTCAGCCCTGGCAACAGCGTAGCAACCGTGAACGTAGAATAAACAGTTAAGACTTAATCTAAGCGCTAACTTGGATGTTGCAGTGTCAAAGCTTTATCAAAATAAAATTTCCATCATAAATGAATCCATAAAATCAGAATCCCTTTCAGATTTTAGTTTTCATACTTCCGTTTTCCGTAAATCTACTTTTACTAACTCCTGTACCCCTCTAATTCTTTTCATCCTATGTCCTCTAAGAAAGCCTCTTTTAATGCTTATTTTAATCGCTTATTTAATGTTTGATCTTCTATCCCTGCTTTGACTGATGAAATTAATGTTATTTTTAATCTTGGCCATGAAGCTGCTTATTCTTTTCAGTTTATTTATAAGATTTTAGCCCATGTTCGCCTTACTCAGTTTGATTCTAAACTTGTTGCTATTAAAGATCATTTAGCCCATATATCTAGTGTTCCTTTCCAAAGATTTTCCCTCCTTTTATTCATTTCTGTCATGAATTTGGTTTCAAACCTGTTCACTCTAATATTACCACTTTATTTAATCGTATTCGTTCTGATAAACTAGGGAATATTGATGACTTTAAAAGCTTTGCTGAGGTGTATGTAGTTTCCCTGTTATCTCCTGATGGTGACTATAAATTTTAAGTTGGTGGTACAAAACGTACTGTTGGTATCCGTTTAGCGGAACACGCTCGCTATGTCAAATATGGTAAACTTTCTATGGCTCTTGCTCAATATGTGGTTAATGATAAATTTCTGCCCATTTTTGAAAAAACTTTCCTTTTAGTTCTTTGTAACAATCCACGTAGTATTCTTCTTTATGAATCCCGCTTTATTTATATTTACCGTGAGTCGATTTGTAATTTTGATCCCGTTCAAATTTTAAGTTATGCTTGGCAACTCATTCTCGACTCTATGCAATTCAAATCTCTTAACAGTTATTTATGACGTCATTCTGATGAAAATTGCGCTTGACGGTTCTTTCGAAATGTTTTGCTTTTCCTGTAACCAAATAATGTATTGATAGCACTTTTCTTGTAATATTTTTACAATTTGAAAGAGTTTAAAGTAATTTTTGTATTTTCCGTGTATGCTTCTTGGATTATTTTGCATTCATTAATAGTAAGTTCATTTACCATTTTATATTTTTATGCAAATTTGCTGTATAACTGGTTTCTTATTAAAGTCCGAAAGCGCTCTGACGGTTTTAAAACTGTTTTGTACGTCTTTTAAGATGTTTTAGTAAATGACCTTTCGTTTTAAAGACGTTTTGTTCTTAATTTTATTTGTTGAATGCAGACGTGATACCAATTTTGATTATTACAGAACAAAATAATTAATCAATTTTTTTCTGCAAATTCAAGGTAATAGTGCAGTGCCTAGAAGGAAGTCTATTCTAGGCACTGTAACGCCAGTATACTTTTTAGACTGAAAATATTATACGATATTTCAGTCTTAAATTGACTTAAACTAATAAATATATTTGTTACAAATAAAAGTATTTTTAAATGCTGATCATTTTTATAGTTTTAAAAATTATAAAAGGTACAGTACTGTATGGTTTTTCACCCGGCATCATTAAAACAAAATCGCCAAGAGAGCGAAACTCGCCACATCTAGAAGCCGCGCTTCGTGTACATCGTAGTTCCTATGGTTAGTCGCTTGGAGTGCTAGTGTCTATGCGACATCTCATGTTAGAGATGTAATCATGGGGTCCTATGAGAGTGACGCTTCTGAATATAGTATTGTGTGGTTTGAACCAATACTGAGTTGCATTGTATTTCCTCATCCTATTGTTCGTGCAATTTCTTAACCACTGACCAGTATTTTGATTTCAGCATCTGTAAGCTGCCATCATTCAAGGCTGCTCACTAGCTCTAATATATGATTGATGAACTTGCAGATGCCTCTGATTCCGAACAGATTTGTTGTTCAGGGCAGAGCACCGGGGACGATGGGCCTTTAATATGCAGTCTCAACATCTGGCACATATCCTTATACTGTGACATTATTTCAATGACCTATTTATGGAAACTCGTTGCTTTTATTGACTAGCTTTTGACATGGCTCCTAATGTGGCAGTTTGGTGCACATTTGAGTTTAATCAATTTGGGAGGTTGGTACAGGTCTGGATATTACTTAGCGGTTTGGCAGTTTAGGGATGGTTTAGATGGTTTTGGGGGAAGTAATCCTGGTTCGCGAGTTTTATTTAGTTTGGGTTGTCAGAAAAAGGGGGGTATACCTAATTTTCGGTTACTCTAGGTTTAGGTCTGATCGGGGTCTCTTACGAGATTTGGACTTTAGATAATCATAGTCGTGAAGATTAAATAATAGTTCTTTCGGACGTATGGCAATTTGTTATAAAAGGTTAGCGCCTGCTTTGTAATTTGAGCTCTTATGGTTTTGAAGTTATTTCTAATCACTGACTTTCTTAAGCATCTAGTGGCATTCCTAATACACCTTAGGGTTTTGTTCTGTCCTTTCTCTATGCAGTCTATGGCAATTTTACAGGCATATCCCCAAACGGGTGCTGTGTACAGCACTTTGTAGAGGAAGACCGATTTGCATATTAGAAGTTTGTTTTGATAACTGAGATTTCCGTTTCCTATCATTTGGTATAAGATGCTCCCATGACCGCCATATAAGCTTTTTTTATTTTATTCATTACGTGCCAAGTTCCAGGTTAGGTGGGAGTCTAGCGTTGCACCTAGCTTTTGGTTGATTTTTTCGAGTGAAGTGCTTAATTGTTTATATACAGAAGCGGCGGAGGTTTCGTTTTCCTGGAGAAGTATAGCCAATGACATTTATTGGGGTTCAATTTTATTCACCATTTCAAGCCATGTTTGGAGTAAGTTTAGGTGTTGTTGTAGTTGTCTCTGCATTACTGAGAGATAAGTGTGTTTTGCAAGTATCGCACTGTCATCTGCACTGGGTGCCAGCTCGGTGTTTTGAGACCTGGGGATTTCGTTCTAGTATATGTTGCAGAGTGTCGGGCCAAGGATAGATCCTTGTGGTACACTGCTTTTTATGATCTTGGGTGTAGATTACTTGTATTTTACTCTGACTTGAAAATGTCTGTTACTTAAGTATGATATTAAAAGTTTGACTAATGCGTCAGGGACTTTCAGGGTGATCAATGTGTACACTAAACCGTGGTGCTACACTTTATCGAAGGCTTTTTGGATGTCTAGAAAAATGGAAGCTGTGGTCGTCTTGTTATTAAGTTCAGAAGATATGTACTCCACACGCTCAGAAACTAGTGGGTGGTGGAGTGATTTGACCGAAATCCGAATTCTTCGGGGATGATGTTGTCATTCGCACTTAGGTGTACGTTAATTATCTTGAGAGTAATCTTCTCAGTAATTTTACAAATTATTGGTATAGTAATATTACAAATTTGTACCGCAAGGTTCTATACTAGGCCCGACACTCTTTAACATATATCTAAATGACATCCCCAGGACCCCAGACACGGAGCTGGCACTCTATGCAGACGACAGTGCGATACTTTCAAAACACCCTTACGTCTCAGTAATGCACAGACAGCTACAACAACACTTAGACATACTCCAAACATGGCTGGAAAAATGGCGAATAAAATTAAACCCCAATAACTGTCATTGGATTTATTTCTCTAGAAAACGTAAACCTCCGCCGCCTCTGTACATAAACAACCATGCCCTAAAAGCGGAAAAATCTACTAAATACCTAGGTGTAAGACTTAAAAATAAAAACTGTTAAGAGCCCAAATTAAAAAGCTAGCGCTTAAATTCTATAAAAATCTGCCATCTGTTCCAAATGAACTACTATTCAATCTGCATGACTATGATCATCGTAAGGCCAAATCACGTAAGAGACCCTGCGCGGTACTTAATATTGAAAATCGGAATTAGGTAAGTCCCACCTTAAATAGTTGAAATTAAATAAAAACTCGATCAATGTTTTCTAAAAAATGTTGTTAAACCTTAAACTGCCAAATTGCTAGGAAATCCTTAGATCTGCACCAACTCCCCAAAATTACTCAACCTCTAAATGTGCAACAAACTGCCACACTAGGAGCTAGGTCAAATAATAAAAACAGTAAATCAAAAACCTCGAACCTCCAACTATGGGCAAATGAAATAATGTCACAGTATGAAGATAAGAACCACACCTAGAGATTGGAGATTAAAGGCGCTTTGCGGCTGGTGCTCTTTTCTGAACGAAACCCTTTCACAATATACCTCTATCATCATTCATTCATTCGGAGCTCAGATATCGAAGTGTGAGGTTGTGATTTTGCGAAGCTGCTGCTTTTTTCTTGTGGTGACTTTTCTTGCTTACTCTTGGGCGTGTTATATCCAGTTACGATAGAGCACGTCGGCCTAAGTAATCTTTAACTTTGCTGTGTATCGCCATTTTGTGCTGTTCGAACTTGGATTGCCACGTGAGTTTTTACCACGTGGTTGTGCTTTTCGTACTTCGAGTGATTTGACCCTGATTTATGATGGATTTGGAGAAGACGAAGGAAGTTGCTAGTGAGCTGGAGGGTAATGATGCTCGGCCTCTCAAGGATGCAATGAATGCATATCTTGGACGCCTGCCGGACGCTGGACTTCTTGCCGCAAAGACCCAGGAAGTGAAGGATGCGGTGAACTATTGTGGAATGGTGATCTACGTGCTGACCCTGCATATCCGAGATACTCAAGTATGCACTCCTCGGCCAGGACAAGGACCAAGTCTCCCGGATTCCAGGTTCGTTCGATTTTGTGAATTCTTTTTTGTTGTGCTGTGACATTGGTAAATTTAGAAATTGTGATAATGATATTTATGTGATTTTTAACTCAGTTGAGGAGTATAATGATAGAGTAATTAGAGCTAAACTGTTAGAGTTAGGACTAATAAATGAAATTAAACTTGTTGACAAAACTGAAATGGTTGAAAATCCATGTAAAAGGGCCAGGACTGAGGAGTCTCCCACTAAGGGAACTCCTACTAAAAACCAGGATGGAAATTTAAACTTAAAATCTAGTGATAGGGTTGTAAATGAAAAGGTTAGTGATAATGTTGTAACTGTAAATGAAAATGTTAAAGCTAAGACTTATGCTGAAATTGCCGCGCAACCTGTTCAATTTAAGAGTGCACCTAAACCTAAAGCGGTCGAAAATAGTGTTAGAGAAAATATTATGCAGGTGGAAAAAAAAGAACCAAAAGCAGAATGTTTCTTCGTCAAGTTTAGAGACAGCTACCAGGCTCTCCTTAAAAAGTTAAATGAAATCACAGGCAATAAAGTATCTGGCAAACTCTCAGGAGATATGCTCAAACTTATACCCAATGACGCTGACTCCTAAAGGGTTGTTCAGCGCCATTTGACTAGCGAGAAAATCCCCTTCCGTAGTTTAAACCTGAAAACTGAAAGGCCAAAAAAGGTAATATTGAAGGGGCTACCAACTAACTATGACATTGAATAGTTAAAATGACGTTAACATCCAATGGATTAGATGTAGTCCGGGTTTCTCAACTGAGAAACACAAAAACAAGATTACCCCTGCCGATTTTTATTATCAGCCTTAGGCCTACGGAAGACTGGCAGAGGGTTTACAGACTCACAAGATTAGGGTACTTGGCTGTGAATGTAGAGGCCTTCAGTTTTATTATGTATATAAGGAAAGTAATAATTATGGCTTCATTTTGTGCAATAAAACTCTAATGAATTATTGAAGAAATAAAGAGAACATGAATATGAGTCTGCAGGGAAAGTCATGTGCTGCTCACATCAGATTTGTTGAAGTGTAACGTGAATTGAAAGAGCTACATTTCTGTAAAAATTAAAATTTGTCATCTTCTGAATCAATTTTTAAATACGTATACATTGACAATACATCACTTGTTTGGAAGTTTAATATTTCTATTTTGAATATTGTTAATTAAATCTTAATTTTATTATTATTAATAATTTTAGTTATTCTAACATTAGAATATTGTTTTTACTTTCCTAATATACATAATGTATAAGGAAAAGTATTGTGACGGGGTCGAAAATTCGAATTCGAGTTTTCGACGGGAGAGCACGTTTCAAGCATCCCTGATCACGAATCAAACATTTTTGAAGTGATGTCTGTGTGTGAAGGTATGTGTGTGTGTGTGTGTCAGTGGGTCTGTGGAGACGATAACTGACGAACGAATGGACCGATTTAAACCAAATTTGGTACAAAAATCATAATCCGTAAGCACTGGAAGCTTATTGTTTTTATACGCAATCGAATGCTCAGAACCCCCCTAAATTTTCAAATGAAATTTTGAAAAAATCGTCAAAAAATCAAAACCACTAATAAAGTTACGCAAATAGACATTTCTTATGTAATTTTTCATTAGAAAACGATTAACATAAATTTTAGAACGCTAACACGAACCGTTCTCGAGATATTGTACATTTAAAAAAATATCAAAAAGCCATATAAAATAAAAAAATATATTTCCTATTGATAAACATGTTCACTTTTGAATTCCACGCGATAAATTGGGTGACATCATTCGCGTGGATCTAGCTCGTTCCATTCATGAAAAAGATACTTTGAGTAATACTTTTGTATTTGAATGCCAATAGTCATTTATCTGCTGTAAGAATAACTTATTTCTTAGTGCATAACGCTTGGCGAGATTTTGGCGACGAATTTGGTGGAATATCGCCAACTTGGCGACTTTTTGAAATGTTGCAAAATTAACGAAAATCTCGCCAAATGGATGAAAATGACGCTAAACCAATGAAAATGACGACTAATTGTCGAAAATTCAATGTCTTGAATATTAGTATCTACTATAAGAAAAACCTATTTTTTTACTGTAAAAGTAGTAAATTAATTACATTATATAAGGAAAGTCATGTGTTGCCCACATCAGATTTTTTAAAAGTATATTGCACATTGAAACCTCTGTTATTGTACACTTACTCCTACATAGCGGACAAATCAAAATAATAGAAATGTTTTGCTATTTCTTTTCTCAGGGAACTTAAAATCATAAATATTAACGTCTCTGCTGTTAACGCGATGTATACCGGAAGCTTACTTTTATTTTTATTTATGAATTAAATGTTTCTTGAAAATATAAATTTCATTTAATGTAAAAAAATATACACTAATTTATTAAAACTGCCGAAATATTTGATAAGTTGTCCACTGATGGTTAAACGGTTCGCAGTAATGACCAAAATTCGAATGTCAATAAGCATTTACTAATTAGACCTAAAACTGTGCAAAAATTATTATATTAAGATTTGAAGACACCAATTAATTTTCCATTATCCTGTTAAAATTTGACAAACTTTCCACTGAAAGTTAAACGGTTCGCAGTGAAGACCAAAATTTCAATGTCAATAATTAAATACTAATTAATATTAAAACTGTGCATAAATTATTATTGTAAGATTTCAAGACACCAATTAATTTTCTATTATACAGCTTATCAAAAGTTAAAAAATCTGATGTGGGCAACATATGACTTTCCTTATATAATGCAATGAATTTACTACTTTTACAGTTAAAAAAAATGTTTCTCTAATAATACATACGTATATTCTTTCAAAGATATTGAATTTTCTTGAATTAGTCGTCATTTTCATTGAAGTAGCGTCATTTTTATTCATTTGGCGAGATTTTCGGTAATTTGATAACATTTAAAAATGTCGCCGAGTTGGCGACATTCCGTTAAATTCGTCGCAGAAATCTCGCCAAGCGTTATGGACGGAGAAATAAGTTATTCTTACAGCAGATATATGACGGCGTTCAAACACAAAAGTATTACTCAAAGTAACTTTTCTCGTAAATGGAACGAGTTAGATCTACGAGAATGATGTCGCTACATTTATCGCATGATATTACATATGAAAAGTGAACATGTTTCTTAACAGTTAATATTGTTTTAATTTATGGGACATTTTGATAAATTTATTTTAAAAATGTGCAATATCTCGATAACGGTTCATGCTAGCGTTCTAAAATTCATGTCAATCGTTTTCTAAGGAAAAATTACATGGGAAATGTCTATTTGCGTAACTTTATTAAAGGTTTTGATTTTTTCAAAATTTCACTCGAAAATTTAGGCGGGTTCAGAACATTCGATTGTTTTTTAAAACAATAGGCTTCCAATATTCATGGATTGTGATTCTTGCACCAAATTTCATTTGAATCGCTCCATTTGTTCGTGAGATATCGTCTCCACAGACAACACTGACACACACACACACATACTTTCACACAAACACACACATACTTTCACACACACACACCCGTCCAAACGGTTACTCGAGTCCTTAGGATGAGTCGGACGGTCTGGGTCTTTAACACACACAGATATCACCTTAAAAATGTTTGATTCGTGATCAGGGATGCTTGAAGTGTGCTCTCCCGTCGAAAACTCAAATTCGAATTTTCGACCGCGTCACAATACTTCCCGTATACATTATGTATATAAGGAAAGTAAAAACAAACAAACAGATAATATATTTTTTTTTAAAATGAATTATTTGGAATGTAAATTTGATTAAAACTTTGAATGGAATCAAGATTAAAAGCTGCTTTCAAGACATTACGTTTTTCTGAAAGAAAGGAATCTTCGTTAAAAAATTTAAAGGCCTAAGTGCATCTTTTCTATACACATTTTCGGTATTACTTGATTGCATAGTAGTCTTCCTGTTTGGCTGGGTTTTCAGATTTTGGAGAGCCTAGCCAAAAAGGCTGTACCTCCGAGCTCAAAGCTATGTATGTAGTTCCAACTCATTTAATTGAAACACCCAAGTATATAATTTTTCAAAAATGTTCGTTTAACGGGGGTGTTCCAGAAGAAAAAGTTCGAAAGGTGAATTGATAAAAAAACATTCTTCAGAATGAGATATAGATTTTAAATTTGGTGTACGGGTAGATAGTTTGGAAGGAAGAAAGTGTACAATTTCAGTTTTCCAATATTTTTTACTAAGGGGCTGCCGCACACAAAAATGTTCGATTTTCGAAATACAGGAGAAACGCCCCCTTTGAAAACGTGATAGAGGCTTAATATTTGGTATATGTGCGAATCATTTGATGAAAACACACAAGATAGAAGAGTTTTTCAAAAATGTTAGTTTAAGAGGGTGCTCCAGCGAAACATGTTCGAAAGGTGAAATGACGAGAAACTATGCTTCCGGATGGGATAGAGACTTCAAATTTGGTGTAAGGGTAGATAGTTCGAAAGGAAGAGTGTGTGCAATTTCAGTTTTCCAATATTTTCTAATTTAGGGGGTTCCGAAAACCCAACTGTTCAATTTTCCGAATAAATTAGAAATTCCTGCTTTAAAGTTTGATAGAGGCTTGGAATTTGGTATATGGGTTAATCATTTAATGAAAACATCCGAGACGAACCGAATTTCTCAGAAATGTTCGATTAAGGGGGTGCTCCATAGAAAACGTTCGAAATATGAAATGCTAAAAAACATGCTTCGGGATGAGATAGAGATTTCGAATTTGGTGTATGGGTAGATAATTTGGAAGAAAGAAAGTGTACAATTTCAGTTTTCCAATATTCTTTAATTTAGAGGGTGCCGCACACCAAAATGTTCGATTTTCGGAATAAAGGAGAAACGCCCCTTTTAAAACGTGATAGAGGCTTGATATGTCATATATGGGCAAATCATCTGATAAAAACCCAAGATGAGTATAGTTTTTCCTCAATGCCCATTTCTGGCTGCGCTCCACAGAAAGACGTTAAAACGGGGAATGATAAAATAGCATGCTTCGGGATGAGATAGATACTTTAATTTTGTATATGGGTAACTAGTTCGAAAGAAAGAAGTGTGCAGTTTAAATTTTCTAATACTTTATTCTTTAGGGGGATTTTCACACAAAAGTATTCGATTTTCCGATAAGTGTGAAGCGCGAATTATTCAAAAATGTATTTGAATAATTCATTGAATAATTTATATTATTCGGGGGATTGCTTATTACGAAACTGTTGATTTGCAACGGGTATTCGGCTAGTTCTGTGCTAAAGACGTTAGAGTTTGCACTTGAAGTATTCAAATATTTTAATTTTTTATAGTTGTAAGTTGCCATTGGCAACTTACGAACTGGAAATATACTCATTAATTATCTTTCATTGAAATAATTTTATTAGAGAAATTTTATATCTTTTAATAAATTATAAAGAATTATTACTGGTAGCTAACTTCCCATTATGAAAACTGTGTTTGAGAAGTAAATGTCTTCAGGTATATTCGTAGCACAAGGCTGCGGTCTGACAACCCATAACTGCAGGAGTGCCTGGTGAGTAGCAGATTAGATAGGACAATTTAGTTTTTTTTACTCTACATTACAACTAGTGCGTGTTGCTAGCCTTCGTGCATTAGCTTTTTGATTTCATATTATTAGAAGAAATCCATAAAACCAGTTTGTTAATTTCTTAAGAACAGCGTATGGGTGTTCATTGCCTTATTAATTTCTATAACGTTCAAGTAGGCGGTTTTTTTTGTGTGTGCAGCCGGCGAGCCTCTAACTGACTCAAAATCAGCTCTTGGTTTAAAAAATAATGGTTCAGGTCCACTGATCTATAATAAATGTAATTATCTTTAAATAGTGTCAAGACAACTGCACCTTTTATGACATGATTCAGATTCATATATGAGTCAAAATGCCATTTAGACATATTTTAAGTGGAATTGGATGAAATTTTGTTTTTTATTATTTGCTGCAAAATATTGAAATAGTTTTTATACAATGAACTTCAGAACTAAAATGCATCAGAACAGATTTCTGCAAAAGAACAAAACAGGAGAAATAATCTATCTCACCTAATTTCTTTTGTAAAGTTTAGATACGCCTACTCAAACAGTTAAAAGCTTTGGACAGTTGGAGTAGGCGCCGGCTTAAGGCTTGCTCTTTTTTCCTGAATTTATGAATGGAATAGGTTTTGAAAGGTTGTTCTACATCAGTTTTCCAAGTTCTACAATATCGTATTGATTCTGATAGGTTGAGATTTGTATTGATAGTATTTCACTTATATCGGTTCTGTTAAGAGTGGAATATGAATTTTTTGGAATTTATATGCAAAAATTACTATTGCAGTTCTGAGATTATGTCTAAGGTTGCGATTTTATACTTTTATCAACTTACACTTCTTAAATTTGCTTTGGTTATTTTAGCAAGATAGCACAATATGGAAGAAGATATAAATTCATTATTAAATATGCTGTGCGAGTTCTATAGGGTTTATGGGCATTTTTACTTTCCCTGCAATACATGGTAATGTATAGGGAAAGTATTGGAATTATGTCGAAAATCACAACTCAAGTTTTCGACGGATCTACACGTTTCAAGACCTCTAGAATACGAAAAAACCATTTTTAGCGAGACGTCTGTCTGTGTGTCTGTCTGTCTGTGTAGATTTTGTATCTAATCTAACTAAAAAACTAATGGACCGAATTTCACAAAATTTGGTAGGCAAGTCACTTGTGGGCGAATCTGGTGCTGATTAGTTTTGGGTACGGTTCGGGATAAAAAAACCCGCCTTTTTTGCGAAATGGCCCGCAAAAGCTTGTATCCACTCTATCTGAAAAACTACTGGACCGAATTTCACAAAATTCGGTAGATGAGTCACTTGTGGGTTACCCTGGTGCTGATTAGATTTTGGTACGATTCGGAAAAAAATAACCTGCTTTTTTTGCAAAATGGCCCGCAAAAATCGTCAAAATCTAAACTAAAGAACTAGGTATACTCAAATATATCCATTAAATGATCGTTTAATACGTAATTTTTAACGACGAAAATAATAAGACCAACCCCATTACACTAGGACTAGCCGTTCTCGAGATATTTTAGTTTTCCGTATTTTCTCTACGCCACCTTTGAAAATAAGTCCTGTTACCGAATGAGAACGAAAATTGAATTAAAAGTTAAATTTAATTAAAATATAGAGAACGTTAATATAAGTCTGCAGGGAAAGTTATGTGCTGGCCACATCAGATTTTTACTTTCCCCGCAGTGCATGGTAATGCATAGGGAAAGTAGTGAAATCGTGTCGATCATTTTAAACTGCATTTTTGTATCCGAAGAGAGCCTAAAGTCATTGGACCACACTGCGAGAAATATTAAACCGTCTGGAAACATTAGGTTGTGCTAAACTCATTTCTATAAACCCGATCACCGCCCATCTTAACGCCATATTATCGAGCAAACGATTTCTTCTTGACATAATCACCGATATCTTTGTACCAAATAGTTAATATCTATTAACACTAATTAGAAAAACACAAAAATACAGAAGTGAGTATTATGTTATTGAATAACTTTCATCATAATGTAATTCAATAACATTATGATAAATGACCTATATCAAATCACAATGGATCTTCATAAAAAATACTGTTTCCAGAAATTTATTGAAATGAGAAAATATAAGACACTTGTTGGACTGGTTCTAAACGAAACAGTGCTGTACAACGCACAGAATACTATATTCAGAAGGTTCACTCCCATAGGACAATATGGCAACATTTTTAACATGGGATGTCGCATAGACACTAGAGCTCGTGAGTTGGACCAACTGAACTACGCTGCGTCTGCCAGATTTGGCGCGCTATCGCTCGCTTGGCGATTTTTTTTTAAACGGGAGGGGAACAAAATGTTGAGGACTGTACTTTTATAATTTTTGAAACTATAGAAAGGATCAGGATTTAAAAATACATTAATCTGCAACATAAATATATTCATTAGTTTAAGAATATTTAAATAAACAGTTATATATTTAATTCAAATAATCATAAAATAGATTAAACAATACACACATTGCATTGTCTCACAAATGCACAAAAAATTACAAGCTAACATACTCAAAAGACTGAAATATTATATAATATTTTCAGTCTAAAAAGTATACTAGCGTGTTGATCGTTAATTACTTGATCCTTAATTTATTCTGGGATACTGATAATAGACTTTTTTTTTTTTAAATATAAAAATATTCATATAGTAAATATCAAATTTACATAAATGCACTATCGAAGTTGTGGAACTCAATCATTAATTACCCGAGGGAGGGGGGAATTTTCCACCATAAGGCACTTAATAAAAATTTTACATAAATATATACACATACTATATCACATTCAACTAAGAAAAAGCTACCCAAATATCAATTATTTCACATTTTATAAAAATACGGAAAATATTTTTTAACTAATTATACCACTACCTCTTAAAATTTAGTCTAATCCGGCAGTAATAACACAGCACTAATATACTTATATGAACACGTGTATACTTATATGAACAGGTGTATACTTATGAACACGTGTATACTTATAATGAACACGTATGTAGAATGGTGATAACTAAAATTATTTCAATTTTAATAAACATAAATTACATACCCTGTAACGCAACCAGTTTTCTTTTATCAATCCATTTCTATGAAATGATCTAAACACTTAACAAATAATCCTTTTTCACGTTACTCAAACCATGCTAGTCTGTTGTTCTAAGTTTTCGCCGAGCGAAATAGGGTTATAACATTGAAAATCGTCTTGGAACCAAACCAGACTATCGCCAAGCGCTCGGAACAAACCAGACCATCGCCAAGAGCGCGCCAACCCAATGTTTGGTCTATCTCTAATGGCCGCCGCGAAAACGAAACTATCGAGAGTGACAGGTCTGTATAGTAGTCTGTGGTACAACGGAGGGGAATTTCACAAACAAATAGAGAAATGCCGATGGGCGGTAATAGCTCATCGGCATTGGCAGATTTATATTTGGACTGTTATGAGAATGGAACTCATTTGTTGAATGAGATGTTGTACTTAAAATTTGTTGATGACATTATCGTTGGCACAAAAGATCATAACTACGTAATGAACTTTGATTTCTATCCGAGTTCACTTAAATTGGTTGAAACACCTATGAATGAAGACGGGAGCCTGAATGTTTTAAACGTATGTATTATGTCAAACGAAAATAAAACCACCTGTTGTATCGATGATAAGCGTACAGCTTTCAATATTGATGTACTCTTTATCACTTCTTGGGAAACTTGTTTAAGTAAGGCTGCCTTCCGTAATATAATTGCCCATCAACTTTTAAGAAACAAAAGGTTAAATTCGAAGTTGCCATGGAATTGAGCAGGGTAAAAGTTATTTAAAGAGACACGGGAAAAGGGTTATCCGGTTGGATTTTCATTACAAAAGTTACGATTTTAACAATTTATTCAGTAATATTGATATTGTTTGCCATTCTAATGGAGATTTACGAAAAACATAATATGCAGACACATATTCCCAGATATAAATTTAAGTCTATGGTTAAACTTGTACTGTTTGAAACAGTTTTGTACGATGGTACAAACTTCTATAAACATCTCCATGGTATTCCAATGGGAGGAGGACGTTCCTCAATTCTTGCCGACATTTACCTTAACAAATATGAAGAAGGCACACAACTTTGGAACGAGTTGTTGTATAACCGTTACGTTAACGACATCCTTTTAGCTTGCAATGACGCACATTTTTCATTGGATTTTGGATTTTATCCAAGCTGTTTAACGTTGACAGAAACTCCGTGTAACCAAGATAAAAGTCTAAATTTTCTGGATATGTCTCTGTACAAACTTTCTGATGGTTCCACTGGATTTCGACTCTACGATAAACGTAGAGATTTTAAATTTTAAATAAATTACATTGTTTCTTGGAATTCATGTTTATATCGGAATGTGTACAGAAACATCATATTGAACCAACTTATACGAAGCAAAAGAATAAACAGTAACGTCAATGATCGTTATAAAAGCGATATTGGTTTCCTCTATGGTTCAATTGCATAAGGATTTCCGAAGCGTTTTCTGAGCAACATTATATGTAGATTTTATGGTTTAACCGTAACTAAAAGCTACCGTATATATTTAGATACAGAACCGGTAAAGGGTTGATCATAACTAAGTGTCTGAGCCTTACTTGCACAGACATATGCCTTGTATACTTTCCTACATGATGTATATAAACGTGTGGATGGATTGGTGCGTATTAGTCTTGCTTTTTGAGGTGATGAAGTCATGGTACAGTGTCTGATTACATGTTTATAAACTATACTTTTTAATTCTTATTGACTTTTAAATTGTAGAATTACGACACTTTAATGCAGGTTTTAGGTTTCGTGTCTCGTGGGTCATTCCACGATTTCATGTTACATGGTACACTTCTTTTACATTTTTGATACTTCGGTATTCATATCTTATGCAATATATCGGCTTCCGGGAGTGTTGTCTAGACAAAAAGCTGGCTTAACAGGGGAGTGGGGATCACAACCCCCCGGCCAATTTTTGGTATATTGCTTTCATTTCCTTGTCTACTTTTCTGGTGTGATATTTGAATCCTCGTTGTAGTGTAGCTTCGCGCCTTATTCGTATGATTTCTGGTATTTTATAACTTTCGCACTATGAAAAGAATATCAGTTTACCCTAACTGTCGTAGAATTGAAATAAAATTTTCTGAACTTAACTCTTACCTTGAGCAGGATTTTTGAGCTTCTCGTGATCCAGTAATCCAGGTGAAAACAATGAGCACAACACATTTTGACGTCACGAACAGTTTAATATAACGTACACATACACATATTGTATATAGGGTTTGTTCACGTTTCATTTACTTCAATTAATACATTTAATCCAGAGCGCAGTACATTATTATTAGGTTACATGAACTTTCTATTTCAAATTCATTCTTAAAACTAATTATTATGCCGTAAATTTTGGCCTTCTAAAAGGAATCGTAAAACCCCATTCTTTTTCTCTGCTAAGGCACTGGCAAACCTTCTCCCATACTTTTTATTTCATTAATAAATAAAACAACAAAAAGTATCTATTTAAAGCTGCTCGCCGCAGCCAGCGCTAACTAATAGCTCTACAACAATTAGTGAAACGTCAACATCCTCCGCCCCCCCCCCCCCCTCCCGTTGAACTCTTGGAGTTCATCAAGAAGTTGGATCAAAAACTAATCAATTTCATACTCTGGATTAAGTTTTCAGTAAAAAAAATCGTGTAACATACAAAACACAAACAAAGAAAAATGAAATAATTGATGCATTCTTAAACAATTTGAGATTTACATTCAAACATTTCTTCTTATAAATAAAAGTAAAGTCTTATTTAGAGTTCTAATGAAAGTTGAGATACTTATCAGCTTATTTCCAAGGGATATAACAACTGCACAGGTCGTCTTATCAGAGTTCCGTTGGGCAGTCTTATTGTACAGCCTCTGGTCTTTCCGTCACGGCCAAGATGGGTCGTCTGAATTACACCGGTCTTCCACATTAAACGGGGTATTTTGTCCTCATGAATGAGAACAACTGAGTCTTTCACAATAATTGATGAGTCTCTGCCTTTCTGGACCTGGTGCGCGGTTTTCAACTCTAAAAGGTATTCTCTTTTCCAACGCTTCCAAAACATCTCCACACGTGCAAGACGATAGAGGTGTTTCTTGGTCAAGTCATCTTTCGTTGAAGCTGAAGGCCTAATTTTTCCAGTGGGCAATGATGGCGTGTATGTGAAGTTTCCACGTGAGATTTGAATCCAAGTACACTTCAAGGTACTTGTAACTTGTTTGCCAAGGAATCGGTTCGTTATTTAAAGTTAAGTTCGTGGAAGGGGTATGGCGTGGGGAGGGGAAACTGACGGCGGCACATTTGCTGACGTTCACTTGTATTCTCCTGTTCTTCAACCATTGCGTCATGGAATCAAAATAGGATTGTGGAGTTTCATGCACGGCTTGTGTTTGCTTGTTTTGTGCAATCAGGGCTGTGTCTTCGGCGTACAAGCCTCAGGTGACACCGGGGAAACGTGGTAAGTCGTTAATGTATAGGTTGAACAATTTGGGGCCGACAAGAGGACCTTGAGAGACCCCGATGAGTATATTCCTGGAAGAGGAGAGGGAGTTTGAGACTCTTACCGTGAAGTTACGCCCCGTTAGGTAAGAGTGAAGAATCTTAATGAGACGAACAGGAAAGTTAAGAGCGATTAGTTTAAAGAGAATTCCCTCACTCCACACCTTATCAAAGGCTTTTTGGATATCAAGAAAGACAACAGTGGTGGTGAGATGCTTGGAGCGAGCATAGTGTATGAGTTCCGCAACCCTAAGCAACTGATGCTGCGTGGCGTGATTCCTCCTGAACCCATATTGTTCAGGTATGATGGTTTTATTAAGGCTGTAGAACTCATCCAGATGCTGAACCAAGACATACTTGAAAATTTTAGAAAGACAGGAAAGTTGTGAAATAGGTCTATAGTTTACAGGTTCAGAATGGTCTAGGCCGGGCTTGGGGAGGGGGGCCACAATAGCCACCTTCCAAGCCCATAGAAAATAATTTAACATAAACTTATTAAAAAGGAGGACAAGATAGGAAATATAGAATCTAGGTAGGTTTTTAATCATGTTAGTAGAAATTTGGTCTCTCCCAGGTGCTTTATTACTCTTGAGGTCTCAAGGACGGGGTATGCGGAGTGCCCAGGAGGGGAAAGGATTCCCCCTTTAAACTCCGAGCGAAGAGAAAAAGAAGTACTAAGTTAGAGAAGCATAAGTTAAGAGAGAGGATATCAGAGATTTGCTCGGGGGAGGGCGACGACCGAAGTCGAGCCCCACGCCAAGTCTTACAGAAGGGGAAAGCAGGCACCTAGCGAGAGTGAAAAGAAAAGAGGGGGGAGAGGCGCGGCCCGAGGAATGCAGGGCCTTGAGCTTGAGACGGGGGGGGGGGGGGAACGTACACAACAAAAAAAGGAAAACGGTTCGTCGATAAATCGCGAACTCCCAAATGCTAGGGAGGGCCACGGAGTTAGCTAGAGTTCATAATACAAGGGGGGAGAGCAGATATAAAACAATGCTAGACGAGCCGCCTTCGCTTGGGAGGACGGAGAAATGCATTCTTAGTGCGGCGTCCCACCAACGTCCAGGGGCGCGAAAGCGCCCCTGGGTGTGATGGGTTGTACCACGGGATACTGTCTAACGTGGGATTATTTACTCTACTGCGATCTCTGAAAAAATTTTGGGAAAGTTTTTGAATATAGTCTAAAAATGGTCTAATGTTGAGATCTCTGTGCAGAACTTCAAGCCGGACGTAGGTTGGAAACCTGATAAACATTCGAAGAGCTTTATTTTGCATAACTTGAAGCTTCCGTAGGTGAATCTCAGCTGCGGTTCCTCAAACTGGGGATCCGTATGTCATAATTGGACGTATGCAGGACTTGTACAGCAGTAACTTATGTTTCGTTGACAGGCGACTGTTACTAGTCAAAAGGGAGCGAAGCTGGGCCAGTGCAGACTTCACTTTCTGAGATATGTTAGAAATGTGAAGTTTCCACGTGAGATTGAAATCTAAGTACACTCCAAGGTACTTGTAATTAGTTTGCCAGGGAATAGGTTCATCGTTCAGAGTTGAGTTAGTGGAGGGGGTTCGGCGGGGAGGGGGGGGTAACTGACGGCGACAAACTTGCTGACATTTACCTTGATTCTCCAGTTAGTCAACCATTGCGCCAGGGAGTCGAGGTAAGATTAGAGGGTTTCGTGCATGACATGTGTATGCTTGTTTTGTGCAATCAGGGCTGTGTCGTGGGCGTACAGGCCTAAAGTGACACTGAGGAGGCGTGGAAGATCATTAATGTACAGGTTGAACAATTTGGGGCCGACAAGAGGACCCTGAGGGACCCCGCTGAGTATATTCTTGGGAGAGGAGAGAGAGGAAGAAACTCTTACCGCGAAGCTACGCCCCGTCAGGTAAGAGTGAAGAATTTTAATGAGATGGGCAGGAAGGTGAAGAGCAATTAGTTTAAAGAGAAGCCCAAATATCCACACCTTATCAAAGGCTTTTTGGATATCCAGGTAGACTATAGTGGTGTTGAGATGCTTGGCGCGAGCATCATGTATGAGCTCCACAACCCTCAGCAACTGGTGTTGCGTAGAGTGTCTATTCCTGAAGCCATATTGCTCGGGAATAAGGACGTTATTAAGGCTGTAGAACTCATCCAGATGCCGCACCAAGACATACTCGAAGATTTTAGATATACAGGAAAGAAGGGATATAGGTCTATAGATAGAAGGGGATGATGCTTGACCAATCTGAGCATGTTTGAAGATGGCGTGGGATTAAATTGTTCAACCGTGGGCTCCACCAATGCAACCGTCCGAGGATCGATTACATTGTGGTGAGGTTCAAACTGATTTCTAAGACTGTATTCAAGCAGCTCAGCCTTCTGAGCCTTTGAGATCGCCCTGCAGATCGGGCCGTTAAAGGCCGGGATGTAAGTTTTGTGCCTACGAATACGTGAGGTTGCCCTCCAAATGGTGTTGTCCTGAGTCGTTAGGGACTCAACATAAGTGTTCCATCGTGCACTTGAAAAGGCTTTACCCGTGAGCGAACTTACGCACTAGGGAAGTTCAGCTCACGTTTAAGGTCGGGGTCCCTACTGGCCAGCTACTCCTTCCGGATACGATTTCTGTCTCTGATCATATCTTGTATACCAGGGTGTAATTTATAATGATTGTCTTTGGCGATCCTGGGCTTCGAGAATGCAGAGTAGGTTTCTCGCAGCATATTCGCGAGATTTTCTATCTCCGCATATTTGAGTAGGTGGGTGGCAGGTATACAGACGCAATGGTGATAACTGGATTTGCAGGAATATTTAACTCAACTAGCAGGACTTCTCCCGTTTGGAGGGGAGGGAGGTTATATGGTTGTGCGGCAGATTAGATCGCACATAAATCACCGCCAGAACGATTGCTAGTACGAGGCCTGTCATCATTGTAAATCACGTAGTTAACAGTCTTGCAAAGATTCCCTGGACTGAGGTAGGTTTCTTGAACCACAAATTAAATCTAAGTTATATGCTGTACAGAAGTCCCTAGCCTCATGGATTTTACCTTTAAGTCCATTGGGATTCCATATACCAATGGTAAGATCCTTCAAGTTACTTTTGTGAAAACCCATGGCCGAAAGGGGGGAGGGGGTAATTTTTGCAGATGAGGGCGCTTACACCTTCAAAAAGAATTTCGATTTTATCCATCTCGATTTCAGCAGACCGTAGATGGGGAAGGGCCGTCTTAAGGGCCAGATTTACAACGGCAGTACCATACTGCTCTCCGAATCTGAATAATACATTTAGAAAATCATCTTGGATGATGTCGGGTTTATTAATGGGTGCTCCGCTAGGGGCCGACATTTTTGGATTCACCTCTTGGATCTTTTTGACAACCTCATTACGTCCATCCGTGACAGCGGCAAAAGAGCGCTGGGGTTCGATGAACTGTTGGAAACTGGAGTTTTGAGAGGCAGGGATGCGGTATTTCGAAAATTTAGGACAATTTCTATAAGATGCGGAGTGGTTTCCGCAACAGTTGACACAAAGGCAGAGCGTTTCAAAACTTTAGCACAGTCTTTTGTGAGAAGTTCCTGCGCACATTTCACACAACGTGCAGGTAGATAGCAGTTTAGGTTATCGTGTCCAAAGGTCTGACAGCGGTAGCATTAGCTTATTTGCCCCTGTACTTCTCCACTTTTATCTCGGTAAACATCAGTTTTGTGATGTTGTAAATTCCTTCGTTAGCTGGGGTTTTCGGGAGCTCGTTTTCTAGTGCTTCACCAGTAGAAAATTGAAATACGGCCGACCAGTTAAAATTCAGATCCGGTTGCTCCACCCACTTGTGGGTGGCCCTTATGAACTTTATCTATACACCTGCAATCCACCCAGCTGATGTCAAAGCTTCAGTACACTCATCCAGGGCCGGCGGGATTAGTTCTGCTCCTAAAGATAACAAGAAGAAATCCCGCCGGCCCCGACTGATCGCACACATCGAAGATACGGCACAACGTGCCAGGCGTTTCATGAACTTCGAAACAACGTTCTGATGTCGCAGCGCCCTCATAGATGGACCAAAATTGGATAACAATGAGGGTTAACGAGATCTTGGCGATGGTTTGGTTTGGTCTGAGCAATTTTCAATTTTATAACCCTGTAGCATGCATTGCCGCGTGGTTTGGGTAACGTGCAAAAGGATTATTTGTTAAGTGTAGATCATTTTAAGAAATGGATTGCCAACGAAAACTCGTTGCATTACAGAGTATGTAATTTATTTTTAATGAAATTGAAGTAGTATTAGTTACCACCAAACTATATACGTATTCATTATAAGTATATACATATTCATCATACGAAATTAGTGCGGTGTTATTACTTATTTGTTAAGTGTTTAAATCATTTCATAGAAATGGATTGCCAAAAGAAAACTGGTTGCGTTACAGGGTATATAATTTATTTTTATTAAAATTGAAATAATTTTAGTTATCACCATCCTATATACGTGTTCATTATAAGTATGCACGTGTTCATAAGTATACACGTGTTCATATAAGTATACATGTGTTCAACATACAAAATTAGTGCTGTGTTATTACTGCCGATTAGACTAAATTCTAAGAGGTAGTGGTATAAGTAGTTAAAAAATATTTTCCGCATTTTTTTAAAATTATAATAATTGATGTTTGGATAGATTTGTCTTAGAGATAATTAAGTTGAATGTGATATTGTATGTGTATATTTTTGTAAAATTTTTATTAAGTGTCTTATGGTGGAAAATTTACCCCACACACGTAATTAAGGATGGAGTTCCACAACTTTGATAGTGAATTTATGTAAATTTGATATTTATTATAAGAATACTTTTATATTCAAAGAAAAATGTCTATTATCAATATCCCAGAAAAAATTAAGGATCAAGTAATTTAACAATTAGCACGCTAGTATACCTTTTAGACTGAAAATATTATATAATATTTCAGTCTTTTGAGTATGTTAGTTTGTAAGTTTTTGTGCATTGTTTTACAGTGAGACAATGCAAAGCGTCTATTTTTTAATCCATTTCATGGTTACTTGAAATAAATATATAACTATGTTTCAATTTACTATGTTAAATTTACTTAAACGAATGAATATATTTATATTGGAGATTAATGTATTTTTAAATCCTGATCATTTCTATAGTTTCAAAAATTATAAAATTACAGTTCTGTACATTTCTTTCTTGCCTGCTTCTGAAAATAAAAATCGCCAAGCGAGCAATAACGCGCCGAATCTGGCAGACGTACTTTGTTTACATCGTAGTTCAGTTCGTCCAACACGCTAGCACTAGTGTCTATGCGACATCCCATGTTAAAAATATTCCCGTAGGGTCCTTCTGAAAAAACATCGCCAAGCGAGCGATAACACGCTAATCTGGCACACGTGATTTGGCTCCTCTTACGAGCCACAGACTAATATTATACAGGCCTGCCACCCTCGATTTCGCGGCGGCCATTAGAGATAGACCAAAATGGGGGTTGGCGCGCTCTTGGCGATGGTCTGGTTTGGTCTGAGCGCTTGGCGATGGTCTGGTTTGGGTCCACGACGATTTTCAATGTTATAACCCTGTAGCATGCATTGTAGCGTGGTTGAGTAACTTGCAGAAGGATTATTTGTTAAGTGATTAGATCATTTCAAGAAATGAGTTGAAAAAAGAAAACTGGTTGCGTTACAGGGTATGTAATTTATTTTTATTAAAATTGAAATAATATTAGTTATCACCATCCTATATACGTATTCATTATAAATATACATGTGTTCATAAGTATACACGTGTTCATAAGTATACACGTGTTTATACGAAATTAGTGCTGTGTTATTACTGCCGATTAGACTAAATTCTAAGAAGTAGTGGTATAATAAATTAAAAAATATTTCCGTATTTTTATAGTGTTTAATATTTGATATTTGGATAGCTTTTTCTTAGAGCTAATTAACTTGAATGTGATATTGTATGGGTATAAATCTATGCAAAACTTTTATTAAGTGCCTTATTGTGGAAAATTCACCCCACTCCCGGGTAATTAATGATTGAGTTCCACAACTTTGATAGTACATTTATGTAAATTTAATATTTACTATATGAATATTTTTATATTTATGAGAAAACGTCTATTATCAGTATCCCGGAACAAATTAACGATCAAGTAATTTAACAATCAATACGCTAGTATACCTTTTAGACTGAAAATATTATATATTATTTCAGTCTTTTAAGTATGTTAGTTTGTAATTTTTTGTGCATTATGTTTTACAGTGAGACAATGCAATGCGTCTATTTTTTAATCTATTTTGATTATTTGAATGAAATATATAACTATATTTATTTAAATTTACTGAAACGATTGAATATATTTATGTTGCAGATTAATGTATTTTTAAATCCTGATCATTTCTATAGTGTGAAAAATTTTAAAAGTACAGTACTTACAGTCAGTAAATACAGTCCTGAACATCTATTTCCCTGCCCGCTTTTGAAAAAAAAAAATCGCCAAGCGAGCGATAACGCGCCAAATCTGGCAGACGTATTTTGTTTACATCGTACTTCAGTTGGTCCATCTCACTAGCGCTAGTGTTTATGCGACATCCCATGTTAAAAATGTTGCCATATGGCCCTATGGGAGTGAACCTTCTGAATATAGTGTTTATTCTGTGTTACGAGCGCTAGTGGTTATACAACATCCTATGTTAATAATGTTTCCATAGGTCTGAGTATAGAATTCTATGGGATTGCTATTCTGAATATAGTATTCTGTGCTATATTCCGAAACACGTTTTACTTCGCACTCGGTATATTTTAATTTCTGATGTTGTAAGCCGTCATTGGCAGCTTATGGACCTGAAATGTTCCCTAAAATCTTTCTTCTCAGGCTTATGAAATTTTATATTTTAAAAAAATCTTTAAAGAATTATTACTGGTAGCAAACTTTCTCTTTGGAAAACTGTGTTTGAGTAGTAAACGCTTCCAGACTTCGAAAATGACCGTGGCACAGGGCTACGTTATGACAACCCATAACTTCGAGAGTACCTGGTGAGTAACAGATTAAATTTCGACAATTTAGTTTTCTGTACACTACATTATAACTAGTGCTTGTTGTTAGCCTTCGTGCATTAGCTTTTTAATTTCATATTATTAGAAGAAATCCATAAAACCAGCTTGTTAATTTCTTAAGAACAGCGTATGTGCATTCATTGCCTTATTCATTTCTATAATGCTCAAGCATGCTTTTTTTTTTTTTTTTGTGTGTGTGTGTGTGCAGTCGGCGAGTCTCTAACTGACTCAAAACCAGCCCTTGGTGTAAAAAACAATGGTATTATAACCACTCATCTATAATAGAAGTAATTATCTTTAAATAATGTCAAGACAACTTCACATTTTATGACTTGATACAGATCCATATATGAGTAAAAATTCCTTTTAGACATATTTTCAGTGGAATTGGATGAAACTTTCATTTTAATTATTTGCTGCAAAATAATAAAATAGTTTTTATATAATGAACTTCAGAATTAATATACACCAGAACAGATTACTGCAAAAGAACAAAACAGGAGAAATAATCTATTTCAACTAATTTCTTTTGTGACGTTTAGACACGCCTACTCAAACAGTTAAAGCTTTAGACAGTTGTAGTGGGCGGGGTTTAAACTTTGCCCTTTTTTTCCTGAATTTATGAATACGATAGGTCGTTCATAAGGTAAAGGTTGTCGTTCAACGTCAGTTTACCAAGTTCTACAATATCGTATTGATTCTGATACGTTGAGATTTGTATTGATGCTATTTCACTTATGTCGGTTCTGTCAAGAGTGGAATAGGAATTTTTTGTAATTTATATGCAAAAATTACTATTGCAGTTCTGAGATTATGTCTAAGGCTGTGGTTTCATTTTTTTATCAACTTACATTTCTTAAATTCTATTTGCTTTGGTTATTTAGTAAGATAGCACAATATGGAAGAAGATACACAAATAGTACAATATAGAAGAAGCGGGGCAAAAGGGGCGTGTTAGAATGCTCACCCACGTTTCTGATATTCTACTTCACTTTCTATACTTTAAAGGTTAAGAAAAATAATAAACGAATTATTATTAAATTTAAATCTAAGGAACTGTTATGTATTGCTAATATTCAATATCGAATCTGACAACGTCATTTTCCTCTCTGTTATTTGCTTGAAACAAATATTCGCACGGAGTCCAAAGTCAAAATTCTTTTACATGTAAATATTAATATATCTTACTTAATAAAAGATGGCTTTCTCTCTCTCTCTCTGTGTGATCTGTAGAGTGTAATATAAGTGTCGAATATCGACGAAATTTGATGCAGATACTGAACAATGCGCCTTGGCCAGATTTTATTTAGCTACGAATTAGTATTTAATTTATTATATGTGTTAGGACATTTTTGAACAATTTTTACACGATTTGGTTTCTTAGAGACCAAGAATATTATTACAATGTTTCCATCTGCACGATATCGGAAAAACTGTTGTCGATTATTGTTGAAACATAGTTGTCACATTGTTTCGAATAATGTTTGAACCGAGTCAGTAGAACAATTGTTCATATTTATTTTATTCTTTTAATTTCATTGAGATTTGCATTTTTTAGGTTATCTGATATTTCCGTCGTCGCACCCAAAATACTAAGATTAGAACAATTTTACAGTTTCGTAAAAAGTTGCGTATACGTTGTAGAATTCTAACTAATTCCTTTTTTTTAATTTCAGGCACAATCCTACAGTTTTTTAGAAAGTTCCGTCTATATATTCGCATTTTAACAAAATAAATATGAAATACTACGTTATTTTATATTTTGTGATTTAAGTAAATGCATGAAATCAACAACCGCATTTTCCCCAGGAGACTGCGGTTTCCATAGCTTTCCATAGTACGTGATTGTTTAACTTTCAGATATTCCAAACAAATATAGAAATGAATACAATAAAACAAAATTTCAGGAATCAGCTTCTGAAATTTTAATGTCGACTCCACGTTGCTTATTTAGAGATTGTATAAATGCTATTTCCCGGATTATAATGAATTTCTTTAATTAAAAATATACTATACATATATTGCTATAAATAAGTTTAGTAGTTCTATATGACACCATACTCTATGACCCCCCTTAGTGTTGCTAAATTAATCTTCAGGTAACAATTTAAAGATGCGAGGGGAAAAATTGAAAGTAACATGCACTATATTGGAATAGGCAATAGGCATAAACAACAAAGCTCCGTTCCAATGCCAATTAACGGCAGTCCAGCACCATGAAATATCGTTAAAGCTCTAAGTATTGGGGTTGGTAGAAAATATATCAATGTGAAAGTTCCTCCCACAGCCAGTCAGCGCAACGGGTAGACACTAATGTGTCTCACACATATGTCTGCCCACAGTGAAGGAGTCTGAAAATCGAGCAGCTCCAAAGATAAATTTCGTGGGCATTCGAAGTCATTCTTCGTCTAGACGCCGTGGGGAGGGGTCGTTTGTCCGGTCTCTCTTGCGCTGCGCCATTTTGTTGGAATGGATGAAAAAGCTTTCGCACGTGTCTCGACATCGCTTGCTGCGTTCAAAAAGATTTTTGGCGCAGATAAGCAGATGGCTGATTGGAGACGATTTAAGGAGCAATTTCTTGCTCTTCCGGAGGCAGTCCCCAGACGTGGTGGACTTGATGTCAAGAAACTGGAAACAGTTGACTTCGACTTGGAGGAAATTGAGGTGATTGTGGATCACCCACCTAGTGCACCACTAGGCATGAATGGGCCTACCTAAAGGCAAAGATTGCAATGGTCGAGTACACCAGCGGGGATCAAGAAGAAATGGAAACGTCAGGTGAGTCCCCCATGAGTTCTTCTCATGGGATTTCTGTTGTCTCTTTAGCACGTGATATGTCTCTTGGTACCCCCTCTTCGACCCAGACTACAAATACTATCGAAATTCCGGCCGATGCTATGGCTTTAATGAAAAATTTTGAAAATTCGACTGCCAGCCCTGCTGCTTCTTTAGGAGCTAGTACTAGTACTGCTAAGCACCCCCTCTCCGATCCGGACGAGGAAGGATTTATCAAAGTGCCCAAGAGGCTCTTTGCCAATGTAGCCAAGGAAGTTCCCCCCCCCCCCCCATTTCCACGGTCCAGCCTGTGCTTGATCCGGATGTTCCTGCACCCGACGCGGTGGTAGGTGAAGATGTTTCGAAAAAAGAGCGCTGCCCCCCCCCTTTTTCATCGTACCTATCCCCGGCTGGTACGACTATCTTAATAAGTTGAGAATCATCGCCCCTTCCATAGTTAGCAGCCTGAGAGGCAATCTATTCAAACTTGATGTGAAAACTCGCGCGGAATTCATAGCTGTTCAAAGTAGTATAAGCAATGATAAAGTAGCGTATAGGACTTTCCTCCTTAATGAATTTAAGCCGCTAAAAGTGGTACTTAGGGGGCTTCCCGTGCCCACCAGCCCTGACCTGATTAAGCAAAAACTGGAAGATTACGGCTTCCAAATTATCAATATTACCCAATTGTACAAAGGACCTAAGACTAACAGAGTGCTTATGCCCCTTTTCTATATTCAGCTTGAAAAGAATAATGAAAATTTAAAGATTTATCAAATTGTTAAGATGCTCGGAGTAGAGGTAAAAATTGAGCGATACCGGGGGCGCAAAGGCGCCAGCACCCAGTGTTTTTCTTGCCAAAAATGGCACCATGCGGCAAATAATTGTCATCTACCTCCCAAATGCGTTAAATGCGCGGGTGACCATCGTTCTTTTGAATGCCTCAAAAGACCGGAAGTGAAATGTACGTGCGCAAATTGCGGCGGCGAGCACCCCGCCAGCTATCGTGGGTGTCCCAAATTTCCTAAGCCTAGGGCTCAGCCGAGAACCTTTGCCAATAGATTGGCCAACCATACTAAGTCTTACGCTGCTGCTTTTCAGTCAAATGAAAATGATTTCCCTAAGCTTCCAGAAAAAGTTGCTCCAAGGACGAAAATTGTAAACTTCAATCCTAACGAGCCCCCCGCTGAAGGTGACTGTATGAGTGATGACTGGCTGGAGGTGATAGACTTGATAGTCCGTTTCGAAAGAAACGGTTTTCAAAGAGATTTCCTCCAGCGTGCCCTTAAATCTGCTCTCCCACAATTGAGGGAGACTAAAACGGTTATCGATAGGATTTCAATTCTTTATGACAGTATTTGCGAACAAGCGAAAAAACCCCCTGGCTAGGGTTTCTGTTGAAATTTTTGGTTTTTTACAGTCCGGGAGTGGTCCTTCTTTTTTGAGAAGTCCCTTTTCAGGGCTCATTTTTTGCCCAGGTCTAGGACTTTGGTATTGGTCGTGCCTGTTTCCCTCTTCATGCTGGCTCCTCCCCTTGTCCCGCCTCCTTGCTTCGTTAGTACGCCGATCACTGGCTCAAAGCAGAGTTCCAAGGAACTCGTCCGTTTTCCAAATTTTCCTTTACTTCTCGGAGATATTGCTCCATTTCCTAAATTAAGCGTCACGTAGACTTCCTTGGGATTTATCCTAACGTTGTCTAACGTGCACAGCTACGTTCCTACGGAATCCCTAATACACTAAAAGTCTTTTCTATGATTTCACAACCTTTTCTGTTTGAACGGAGTTTAAAGCAAGTCAATTCTCGGCTTTGCTAGGCTACAGTGTCTAGAACTAATAGTGTGCCGACAGCCTATACCTCCCAATGCTGGGAGATGTTCCTGAAAAGCCGCCTCCGCCAGACGGCGATGGTCTCGAATAAGCGGTCTAAAGCGGAGGAGTTAACATTGAAACTAATGGGAATTTATTGCAAATAAAATGACCGATATCTTTCTAAATAAAAGAAGAATTTGTGTGAAATTTGGTGTGATTATTGTAAGTGGTATACACAAAAAGTCATTTGATTTTCAGAGAGATTGAGCTAGGGATATATTCATATTTTTAAAATTTTATTTAACTTGATCTGTTGTTCGTTCAAACCTTTGAGGTCCAAAATAATCAGGTTCATTTATCACAGTAACGTAAAATTCGTTCTGACGTTTCCTCTTGTGGTACATTTCAATTCTTTCGATTTTGAAGCTTATCGGGCTAGCCCGTCCTGGGTCCGCCACAGGACTTTACCTGGTTTTTGAAAATAACTCGAAAATCAGAGAACGTTGGAAATCTAAATTTAATATTTCGTTTTCTTTTAGGGTGTATTTTAATTCTTTCAATTTTGAACCGTACCGGGTTAGCCCGCCTTAGAAACTCACCCGTTTTCGCAGTATAACTCAAGAGCAGGTGTATCTAAAACTTCGAAGTTTAGAATATCCTTGCAATTTGCTGTATATTTTAACTCTTTGGATAAAAAATCTTCTCGGGGTAGCCCGTCCTGAGCCCAACAAAAGGAATATATCGTTTTTTGAGAATAACTAAAAATTCTGAGCATCTAGAATGTATAAATTTAATATGTCATTGTCCTTTGGGTTATATTACATTTCATCGCATTTCGAACCGTATCGGATTAGCCCGTCTTGGGCCCGTCATAGAAATTTACTCGCTTTTAAAAATAACTCGATCAGTCGGAGTAGCTAAAAAATGTAAATTTAGTATATCATTTCCATTTGAACGGATTTTAATTTAGATTTTGAACCTCGTCGGGCTAGCCCGTCTTGGATCCGCTGAAGAATGCATTCGTTTTTGAAAAAATAACTCGAGAACCGAAGTAGCTAAAAATTCCAAATTTAATATGTCGTTGGCTTTTGGGGTATATCTAAGTTTCTTCGCATTTGAACTTTATCGGGGTAGTCCGTCCTGGACCCGACATAGGAATGGACCCGTTTTTTAGAATACCTGGAAAATCGGGGAAACTAGAAAATATATATTTAGTACATCCTTATCTTTTGGGGATTATTTTCATTCCTTTGTTTTTGAACCGTATCGGGCCAACCCGTTTTGGACCCGCCTTAGAAATTCATTTTTTTGGTGGAATAACTCTAAAGCCGGAGTATCAAAAAGTTTCAAGTTTTGAATGTCGTTGTCATTTGCGATATGTCTAAGCTCATTGGATTTAAAACCTGATCGGGCTAGCCCGTCCCGGTCCCAACAAAAAGAATGTACTCGTTTTTTAAAAATAACTCAAACTGTAACTGCTAGAATATCTAAATTCAGTATATCATTGTTTTTTAGGGTATATTTTATTTCTTTGGATTTTGAACCTTAACAGACTCGCCCATCTTGGGCCCGACATAATGATAATGTACTCATTTTTCGAGAATAACTCGTAAATCGGAGCAGCTAAAAAGTCTAAATTTAGTATATCAATTTCTTTTGGGGTTTATTATAATTTATAATTTGAACCTCATCGGGCTAGCCCGTCTTGAGTCCGTCTTAGGAATGCGATCGTGTTTGATGAATAACTCGAGAACCGGAGTAGCTAAAAATTCCAAGTTTAGCATGTTATTGTCTTTTGTGATATATTTCATTTTTTCGAATTTAAACTTCATTCAGCTAGCTCATCTTGGGCCTGCCATAGGAATATACTCATTTTTTTAGAATAATCCGAAAACTGGAGCAGATAGAAAAATCCAAATTTAGTATATTAATTCCTTTTCGGGTAGAATTTAATATTTTTGGCGTATATATAATTATAATTAGTGGCTTAGGCATGGGAGATAGGATGTGTGGTAAAAAACCTCATTTGCCGAACAATTACATTAGTTTTCGAACTTCTCCATATTTAAAACAAAAAATGAATTTTGTACTATAAGCTCCATTCAATCGTCGACCCCCTTTTTTCTTAGATACATAGTTACATCCATATGCAAATGAGCTAAGAAGTGCGAAATTTGTCCACGGATGTTGGGTCGGTGCACTGGGAGTACGAGTTAAGGTTGCGGTTCTGTGTGATCTGACGATGAAGGTTTTATGCCTTCGAAACCGGTCGATATTAGTATTTTGAGTTGTATTCTGCTTTTTACGAAGATAATTTCATTTCTTTAGCAGAAATTTGAACCGCACGTATTGATTTTGTTTACTTGAAATGGAAAATGTTCAATAATTTTTAAAAGCATTATATGAATAACTTGAACGAATGCTTTAAAAGCAACTTTTTGTTTTGCATTTTGACATATATTACCATGTAAACCTAAAAAGAGAATGTATTAGAATGTCTAGCAGATATTTTGTTTTATCTCATATGTTCGGCTTCTAGGGAAAATGCCTGTCGGTGGCCTTGTGAATTTGGAAGAAAAACATGAAACACCATTGCTAGAACATTAGAACAAGGTGGGGGCTGCCTACAAGTGCTGTCTCTTTGTATGGTGAAAGATAGCGCTAAGAATTTCGAATGAGAGAGGACATGTAATCGACCGCTATTTTATTTCGACAGGCGCGTCTCCTTTACATACGTTTCCGCAAATTGCCACGTCTCTTACACGAACAATGCTCAAAAGATCCGCAAATCAGCGGGGGCTCTGAAAATGGGTAGAACACCAGGAAAGGGCATTTTGTATTGCCTTCAGGGTGGCCTCTAGATACAATAGGAAGTATCTCATTAGCACATTGGTAATCTGAGATCGAATCTGTTTTTACTAAGAACCGTCATATGTACACTATTCTTTTTCGTTCTGAGATTGGACGGGATGGACCCACTCTGACGTTGTAATTGACGTTGAAAATCCATATTTTTGTTTCTATATTTGGATTAAAAAGGGCTGTTTTTATAGCCATATTATATCAGTTTTCCAATAGATCTATCAACATATTTAATAGTTTTTATAGTCGATGAAGCATGTCCTCAAATTCTAAAAAGAAAGTGAATGACAGACACTGCTTCGTACCTGAATGTAAAACAGGTTACAAAAATTTCAGAGGCAAATATTCTCTATATAAAGCTGCTGACAACGATGAACTGAGAGCTAAATGGACAAAGTTAATTCCTCGTGTAGATAAAGTTCTAAACAAGAACTCTGTGGTTTGTGAGTTGCATTTTGCTAATGACGGGTTTGCATTATTTAATTCTCTTGCATACAAGCGTAGTCAAGATCTAGGTTAAGAGAGGTCGACGATCGAATGTGGGTTTACACAGATCGGGCTAGCCCGTTAAGGTTTTAAATCCAGTGAGCTAAGATATACCGCAAATGACAACGACATTCTAAACTTGGAAATTTTAGATACTCCGATTATAGAGTTATTTCCCCCAAAAAGTGAATCTCTTAAGGCGGGCCCAAAACGGGTTTGCCCGATACGGTTGAAAATTGAAGGAATTAAAATATTCCCCAAAAAATAAGGATGCTCCGATTCTAGAGTTATTCCCCCTAAAAACTGAATTCCTATGTCGGGCTCATGACGGGCTACCCCGATGAAGCTCAAAATCGGAAGAATTAAAATATTCCCCAAAAGATAAGGATATACTAAATTTATATTTTCTAGTTGTCCCGATTTTTAAGTTATTCTAAAAAAACGGGTCCATTCCTATGTCGGGCCCAGGACGGGCTACCTCTGATAAAGTTCAAATCCGAAGAAACTTAAATATACCACAAAAGCCAACGACATGTTAAACTGGAATTTTTAGCTATTGCGGTTCTCGAGTTATCCTTAAAAAACGAATGCGTTCTTCAGCGGACCCAAAACGGGCTAGCCCGATGGGGTTCAAAATCTAAGTTAAAATCCATCCAAAAGGAATTGATATACAAAATTTACGTTTTTTAGTTACTCCGTTTGATCGAGTTATTCAAAAAGCGAGTAAATTTCTATGCCGGGCCAAGACGGGCTAGCCCGATAAGGTTCGAAATGCGATGAAATATAATATATCACAAAGGACAATGATATATTAAATTTAAACATTCTAGATGCTCTGAATTTTAAGTTATTCTCAAGAAACGATATATCCCTCTTGGTGGGCTCAGGACGGGCTACACAGAGGGGGTTCAAAATCTAAATTAAAATCCATCCAAAAGGAAATGATATACTAAATTTACATTTTTTAGCTACGCCGTTTGATCGAGTTATTCAAAAAGCGAGTAAATTTCAATGGCGGGCCAAGACGGGTTAGCCCGATAAGGTTCGAAAAGCGATGAAATATAATATACCACAAAGGACAATGATATATTAAATATAGACATTCTAGATGCTCCGAATTTTAATTATTCTCGAAAAAACGATATGTTCCTCTTGTTGGGCTCAGGACGGGCTAAATCGATAAGATTTTTAATCCAAAGTGTTAAAATATACAGCAAATGACAAGGATATGCTAAACTTCGAATTTTTAGATACACCTGTTCTCGAGTTATACCAAAAACAAGTAAAGTCCTATGGCGGGCCCAGGACGGGTTAGCCCGATAAGCTTCAAAATCGAAAGAACTGAAATGTACCACAAGTGAAAATGTCATATCGAATTTCACGTTACTGTGATGAATGAACTTGATTATTTTGGATCTCAAATGTTTGAACGGCCACAGATAAAGTTAAATAAAACTTAAAAATACGAATATATCCCTAGCTCAATCTCTCTGAAAATCAAATGACTTTTTGTGTATACCACTTGCAATAATTATTCCAAATTTCACACAAATTCATCAATTATTTTCAAAGATATCGGTCATTTTATTTGCATTAAATTCAAATTAGTTTAAATGTCCCATTAGTCCTCCGCTTTAGACCGCTTATTCGAGATCAACGCCGTCTGGCGGAGGCGGTTTTTAGGGAACCTGTTTTTCGCCTCGGTCAGCACACTATTCCGTAGCCCCCGTTACTACATGCCCGCCCACTTTCGCCGTTTCTTTTGTTTAAACGGCAACATAGCAATGAGGGACGCTACCGCTAGAGATCAGAGATAGCGGGCCACTCTCCCGCGAAAAAAGGTAAATAAAGCAGAGCGCCAGTGTATGTATTGGTACGATTCAAGCTGTCGTTACTTTTCTCATTAAATATTCTAGATGTTTCTTGCTTTTTCATTGACGTATTTTGATTCATTTATTGCTATTTTTTCGCTTGTTTTCTTTTTACTTAATAATTATTTAACCTAAAGAACGATATGTACGCCATACACTTTACAGGCAAAAAAAAAATTAAGAGCTGCTTACGCGTACATATATATATATATATATAACAAATATTTTACGGCCAAGAGTATTTGGTGGAGTATATACATTAGTTCTGACTCCGCCTCCCGCCCCCTTCTAATGCTAAGTTTATGGGTAATATTATTCACCCCCTGTTACCGCCCTGTATACACAAATACACACACTTTTGTTCAAACTTTAACTATGTTAATCTTCTATTAAATGATCATAAAAATAATTAATTCTATTACACTTTTGAAGATTTAATGTAGAGGTGTTTCAGTTGCATTGCATAAATTTGTTAGTAAAATCAATCAGCCATGATTAAACAACCCTACGAAAAATACTTTCATTATAGGACAATATATATATATATAATATATATATATAACAATTTTTTTACGACTCAGAGTATTTGGTGGAGTATATACGTTCGTTCTGACTCCGCCTCCCGCCCCCTTCTAATGCTAAGTTCATGGGTAATATTATTCACCCCCTGTTACCGCCCTGTATGCACAAATACACACACTTTTTGTTCAAACTTTAACTATGTTAATCTTCTATTAAATCATCATAAAAATAATTAAATCTATTACACTTTTGCAAGATTTAATGTAGAGGTGTATCAGTTGCATTGCATAAATTTGTTAGTAAAATCAATCAGCCATGGTTAAACAACCCAAAGAAAAATACTTTCATAATAGGAAAATACTTAATATTTTTATTGCAGTTTATAAGAAACACTGCCAGAGAGTAAAATATATATACAACTGGTAACATTTTCCCCATTATATTGTGTGAGCAGCCTATCTGCTGGGAGGGAGGGGGGGGGGGGGGGGACAAAATTCAAAGTTTTTTAAAGTTTTAAATCACAATTTCAGCTTTTCAGTTCATGATTAACTGCCTTTGGGAATGTTGCATAATATACATATAAAACTGACTTTATCAATTTCATATGAAAAATCCCTTCTCCCCATCTTACTGTTATATTTCCTATAACCACTACAATAAAAATTTTAAAAGTGGCCAAGATATTAACTAAAAATGCACGCTCTCCAACTCTTTCTCTTCTGATTTCAGAATATGGATACGCTTAATAATAAATAATAATCTAAACTTTCCTTCTCTTGATATAGCTTTAATCCAGATTTGTCGTTGTGGTTCTCTGTCAGGTATTTCATGAAATGCAGTGCCAGTAGACTTATTGGACGATTTACAACCAGGAATTACGCAGTAAACAATCGAAATTTAAACAAGTCGCGAAAATTTAAAAAAAAACTTAAGTAAAACACGTTAAACCCCGTTACTGTGCTATTAACCGTGGCCCGCTTGGGTTGCCCCCTAGCGAGGAAACTAAGCAGCAAGTCTTGCCTGGTAACCGCCGAATACGGCGGGCATGTAGTGACGGGGGCTACGCATCAATTTAACTATATTAGCAATAAAATATTTGATTCAATACTATCCTGCAACGGAAAGTTGAATTGAGAACTGTCAAAGAACGACGGACGTAAGGAAAATAAGAAGTTGTCTGTTACCAAGAAAATTTTCAATTTCGAGGGCATCAATTAACACGGGGTTGATTGGCAACACCTAATTTCGTATGCACGAGTAACTACTGTTCAGCATTTCCCTCATCACCTGTTCAGCCATTGGACTCATTCCCACGTGCCTCACATACCCCTAAGATTGTGAACAGTCTATCCCACGTGCCTCATCATGTTGCATACGGACTTCCCAACGTGCTTCATCACCTCGACGCATTGGCGCCAGCTCTTACGACGACGCCCCGCCCATCAGGGGTTGTTCTACATTAACGACCTTTTATGTGCATAGAAGTAATGTCAAATCTACGCCACAAGTAATCATTCAACACAGAAGATAGAGGCGGCAACGCCAGGTGCTTCATCAACGACGACGAATGAGGCTATATAGTAAATTGTATGAACACACTCTTTCTTCACTCTTTCCACTCTTTCTCTGTCGATCTCGGTGGTTGTGCTTTTCGTACTTCGAGTTATTTGACCCTGATTTATGATGGATCTTGACAACGACCTTTTGGCGAAGACGAAGGAAGTTGCTAGTGAGCTGGAGGGTGACGATGCTCGGCCTCTCAAGGATGCAATGGATGCGTATCTTGGACGCCTGCCGGACGCTGGACTTCTTGCCGCAAAGACCCAGGAAGTGAAGGATGCGGTGAACTATTGTGGAATGGTGATCTACGTGCTGACACTGCATATCCAGGATATGCTCAAGTATGGACTCCTCGGACAGGACAAGGACCAAGTCTCCCGGATTCTAGGTTCGTTCAATTTTGTGAATTCTTTTTTGTTCTGCTGTGACATTGGTAAATTTAGAAATTGTGATAGTGATATTTATGTGATCTTTAACTCAGTTGAGGAGTATAATGATAGAGTAATTAGAGCTAAACTGTTAGAGTTAGGACTGATAAATGAAATTAAACTTGTTGACAAAACTGAAACGGTTGTAAATCCATGTAAAAGGGCTAGGATAGAGGAGTCTCACACTGAGGGAACTCCTACTAAAAACCAGGATGGAAATTTAAAATTAAAATCTAATGACCATGATAACATGGACTGTAATGCTGCTAGTGATAGTGTTGTAAATGAAAAGGTTAGTGATAATGTTGTAACTGTAAATGAAAAAGTTAAAACTAAGACTTATGCTGAAATTGCCGCGCAACCGGTTCAATTTAAGAGTGCACCTAAACCTAAAGCGGTTGAAAATAGTGTTAGAGAAAATATTATGGAGGTAGAAAAAAAAGAACCAAAAGCAGAATGTTTCTTCATAAAGTTTAGAGACAACTACCAGGCTCTCCTTAAAAAGCTAAATGAAATTACAGGCAATAAAGTATCTGGCAAACTCTCAGGAGATATGCTCAAACTCATACCCAATGACGCTGACTCCTATAGGGTTGTTCAGCGCCATTTGACTAGCGAGAAAATCCCCTTCCATAGTTTAAACCTAAAAACTGAAAGGCCAAAAAAGGTAGTTTTGAAGGGGCTACCAACTAACTATGACATTGAGGAGATTAAAATGACGCTAACATCCATTGGATTAGATGTAGTCCGGGTTTCTCAATTGAGAAACACAAAAACAAGATTACCCCTGCCGATCTTCTTACTCAGCCTTAGGCCCACGGAAGACTGGCAGAGGATTTACAGACTGACAAGGTTAGGATACTTGGCTGTGAAGGTAGAGGCCTTCAGAGCACGGGGCTTTAAGATTTGCTACCGGTGCCAGCAGTTCAACCACTCCTCTGAGAACTGCAGTATGCCACCAAAGTGCCTGAAGTGTGCACAAGATCATTTCACACGGGACTGCCAGAGACCCAGGACAGAGAAGGCAACGTGTGCAAATTGTAATGGAGACCATCCAGCGAACTTCAGGCAATGCCCGAAGAACCCCTGGAACAGAGGAAAGGCACCGGAGTATGCCCCCCTCCCCCAAAAAATCAGATACCACCTTGGAGGCAAAAGGCCCTCGGTCTAAACCCCCAGGCACCCCCTCAGGGCTCCTCGCACATAGTGCCACAGGAAAAAAGACACCAACCTTCAGCACCTACCAGATCGGTGCAAGAGCAGGCCCTCAAATCATCGACCTCCAGAGAATTGACCCTGGAGGAAGTAAGAGCAGCTACAGCTGCCATTAAAAAGAGATCGGAAATAGAAAAAGCCAGACAGGCAAAGGATAGGCTTGACATTAAGGTTGAGGATTGGAAACAAAATAAACGAGTCAGGGATGAAGAGATCGCGCAAACCCAGCCGTTAGTTAAAGCGGGTGAAAAAAAGCAAAAAACTATCGAGTTCCAAAAGGACACTCACAAAAAAGTGCAAACCGCGGTTGAGGCTGAGGAAATGGAAGCTGAGACTGAACCGACTGATAAATCTGATGCTGAAAAGATGGAGGATATCATCAACCTCATCAGAGGATTTATTAGCATGTTCAATCTAGACGACATAAAACATCTGTTGATGCAGTTCGCAGAGTTAGTACAAAAAAAGAGCGATCCTATGGTAATGGTCTTTGAGGCCCTTAAAATAATCGCGGACTTTAAAAATAACAGTGAGAATCAAACCCGTCATGGCTAGGTCCCAAAAAGAATCCTTAAAAATAATATTTTGGAATGCGAACGGCATATCTCCAAGAATAAATGAACTTAGGAACTATGTAAATGAAAATGACGTAGACGCCTTATTAATTCAGGAAACTAAAGTTAGAGAAAGTAAAAAACTAAACATAGCCAACTATATATGCTATCATAATCTTAGCTCAAATACTAATGCTAGAACGCCCCATGGAGGAACAGCAGTATACATTAAAAGAAATATTCCCCACGAGGAACTAAACAACATAAATCTTCAAGGTATAGAAAATACTAGTATAAAAATTAAAATTAATAATACTAGCCCGTTTATCCTAACCTCAACATATGTCAAAAATATGAGTAGAGTAGATGTAGCTGCGCAACTGGAAATGCTTTTCGCGCGATATCCAAACACTATACTCGCAGGCGACTTCAACGCGCACCACCGAGCGTGGGGCTGTAGGAGAGCCAATTCACGCGGTACACAGATACACAGACTGCTGAACACGACAAACACTAACATTATTGTACCGTCGACACCAACCTGCTTCTCAGGCGCCAACGGCTCATTTATAGACTTTGTCCTAACGCGAAACATAGATTACGCTCACACTATTAGTACCTTGGATGAATTCGACTCGGATCATCTGCCGGTACTGGTGACATTCGACCTGAACACACCTCTTCCAGCCTCTTTGGGACAAGAGAGGGTCAACTGGGAAGTATTCAAAAGAGCACTCTTCGAGCCGCACTTAGCAGTACCTAACATAATGAGCACGGCGGATATTGACTCTGCCACGCACACACTCACAACAGAAATCAAGAGAGCAATTGCCTCTGCCACAACACATCGTGAGTCTCCAAAAATGCCCACACTTTCCCACCATGTCAAACAATTAGTCAGGCAAAGAAACAGAATACGTAAGACATGGCAGGCTAACAGAGACCCCGCCCTTAAAAGGGAGCTTAACAGACTCACGTGCAAAGTCAGGGAAAAAATTGTCGCAGAAAAGCAGCAACAGTATAAAGAACTAATCGAATCCCTTAGCCCAGAAGACGTATCGCTCTGGCAATTCGCAAAAGGACTCAGGAAACCTCAAATTAAGCTCCCGCCACTAATAGATGGTGCTAAAATCGCGTACTCAGACGAGGAAAAAGCCGAGGCGCTCGCAAGCCATTATGAAAAACAATTCCAACCAAACCACGATCTAATGTGTCAGGACACCCTAAGAATGGTCAGACAAACTTTAAATAATTTCAGGAATTCCCCGGTAACAGCTGAGATTAGCCCAGCCACCCCGCAGGAGATAGTAGAAATCATTAAAAATCTCAAAAACCGTAAAAGCCCAGGGCACGACAAAATCAGAAATATTGCGGTTAAAAACCTACCCTTAAACGTAATATGTTACTTGACAATCTTAATAAATAAAATATTAAAACTAAACTATTTTCCCAAAGAATGGAAGGAAGCGATAATTATAGCAATCCATAAGCCTGGTGAGGATGCCACAATTCCAGCCAACTATAGACCAATTAGCTTGCTACCGACACTTAGTAAAATTACTGAGAAAATTATTCTTAAGAGACTGAACACGCACCTTAGTGAGAATGACATTATCATTCCGGAGCAGTTTGGATTTCGGCCAAAGCACTCCACCACTCATCAATTGCTGAGAGTGGTAGAGTACATATCTTCTGGTCTCAATAACAAGACACCCACAGCTGCGATTTTTCTGGACATACAAAAAGCCTTTGATAAAGTATGGCACTGTGGATTAGCGTACAAATTGATCACTTTAAAAGTCCCTGATGCTATTGTCAAACTTTTAATCTCATACTTAAATAACAGACACTTTCAAGTCAGAGTAGGAGGTAACTTATCTACACCCAAGCTCATTAAAAGTAGTGTACCGCAAGGTTCTATCCTGGGCCCGACACTCTTTAACATATACCTGAACGACATCCCTAGGACTCCAAACACAGAGCTGGCACTCTATGCAGACGACAGTGCGATACTTGCAAAACACCCCTATGTCTCAGTAATGCACAGACAGCTACAACAACACTTAGACATACTCCAAACTTGGCTGGAAAAATGGCGAATAAAATTAAACCCCAATAAATGTCATTGGATTTATTTCTCAAGAAAACGTAAACCTCCGCCGCCTCTGTACATAAACAACCATGCCCTAAAAGCGGAAAAATCTACTAAATACCTAGGTGTAACGATAGATTCCCACCTAACCTGGAAACAGCACGTAACGAACTTAATCAAAAAAGCGTATATGGCCACAGGAGCCTTATACCCAATGATAGGAAACGGAAATCTAAGTTATCAAAATAGACTCCTAATTTATAAATCGGTCATCCGCCCGGGAATGCTGTATGCAGCACCCGTATGGGGATATGCCTCTAAAACTACAATAGACCTCCTAGAGACAAAACAAAACAAAATCCTACGGATTATCAGGAAAGCTCCCAGGTACTTAAGAAACTCGGTAATTAGGAATGACTTCAAAATAAAAACTGTTAGAGCCCAAATTAAAGAGCTAGCGCTTAAATTTTACAGAAATTTGCCATCCGTTCCAAACGAACTGTTATTCAATCTGCATGACTATGATCATCGCAAGGCCAAATGTCGTAAGAGACCCCGCGCTGTTCTAAACATCGATAATCGGAATTAAATGATCCCACCTCAAACATCTGATTTTAAAATAAAACTCGCGACTATTATTTTATATAAAAAAAAATATATATATTCTAAACACTAAACTGCCAAAACGCTAGGTAACCCTTAGATCTGCATCAACCCCCCAAACTGCTTAAACTCTAAATGTGCAACAAACTGCCACACTAGGAGCTAGGACAAATAATAAAAAGTAGTAAATAAAAACCTCGAACCTCCAATTAGGGTCACTGAATTAATGTCACAGTTTGACGATAAGAACCACATATTGAAACTGGAGATTAAAGGCGCTTCGCGCCTGGTGCTCTGTCTTGTACGACACTACGTATTTACTCTTTCTTCTACCCCAAATCATTTCTTATGAAACGGATTACAGATTTTCAATGCGACTCTTTGAGTTTGGAACCAAGTGCAGTACGTTCTGTCTCTATTAGCACTAAGAGTAATCGTATAAGTATCTGGAAAGCCGTCATCCCACTTGTATGAGCACAGCTTCCTTGCTAGGAATCAGTTTATAGTGCGGGCCGACGATCTTTAAACGAAATTTTATTTTTTGTAAAATTTTTCTAGAAATTATAACTGGTAGATAAATTACAATAAAAAAAGATTGTGTAAAATTGTGTGAATGCCACCTAACTTCGAAAGCATCCGCCAGATGCCATAAAATAGATAGATATATGTGCTTCTACGCGCGACCGAGTTGCTAATTTTTTCGTTCTTCGTCAAGAAAGTTCAATGTTGGATTCATACATTGCCATTTTTTGGTACATTTTTGAAGTAATTTTTTTTTCGCCAATATATATACATATATACATATATATATATATAAATATACATATATATATACATAAATATACATATATATATATATATATATCTACATATATATATATTAACATATATATAAATACAGTAAAACCTGTAAAGTTGGACACCTCTATATGTTGGACACCTGTTTATCTTGGACACAATTCTCTGGAACGGAATGAATTCCTATGTTTTAACATGTATATAATACTGTCTAACTTGGACACCTGTCTATCTTGGAAGTTGCTCTTTACATTGCTAAGTTGGACAAGTTCCTTAAAATTTGCATTTGCATAAAGGAAGTAACCTACCACTTTTGACCTTCCTTATCTATCCCTAGGGATTATCTTTTGTTGTTGATTCCCAAACTCTATCCCTAGGGATTATCTTTTGTTGTTGATCCCCAGACTCTATCCCTAGGGATTATCTTTTGTTGTTGATCCCCAGAAGTATTCCTTTGTTGTTATCACTTTCAGGAAGCTCTTATCTGCTCACATTTCTTTCTTATTGTTGCTAAAGGGCTGTCCCTCCCCACCATTCCACAGCCCACAACCTTTTTGTTATCAGTTTGTTAAACACACACAACAACACACTTGAAGAATGGACATCTGTAGCTTCCCTACCCCATCTTTGCTTTGTCCAATTAGATTTCTGCATCCTCTGAATAAAAAGGTTTTTCTACCCTCAAAATTCACATTTGTTTCTTAGTGCATTCTGGAAAGGTGACTGTGAGTTTAGTGACGTGCACATTAGTTTTTATTAATGAGCAAACGTAAATTAGTTGAGCTAACTATTGAAAAGAAAAAAATAATTCTTGATCGCCTAGACAAAGGCGACAGCTGCAGAAAGTTGGCAGAGGAGTTCGGAATATCAAAATCTACTGTTTCCAATATAAACAATAAGAGATCTGATATCATACATGCATGGGAACTGAACTGCTCTGGAACAAGAAAAAGAATCTGTAGAACCCCACATAATGACCTAAATGAAAAAGTGCGTCAATTTTTTCTATGTTGTCGTGGCAAGAACATCCCTATAAGTGGCCCACTTCTTCAGGAAAAGGCTAAAGAAATCGCTTCAGAGTTGAAAATGGAGTCATTTTTTGCAAGTAACGGATGGTTAGAGTCCTTTCGGAAACGAAACAATATCAGTTTTAAAGTTCTTTGCGGTGAATCAGCTGGTGCTAACATCCACGTTGCAGAAGACTGGAAAAATAAACTTTCAAATCTAACATTGGAGTATGGCGACGAAAACATTTTTAATGCTGATGAAACTGGCCTTTTTTATCGGTTGTTGCCTACACGTTCATTGGTGAAAAAAGGTGAAACATGCAGAGGTGGGCAAAAGTCTAAAGACAGGATCACAGACTTGTTGTGCTGCAGCGCTCGAGGAGAAGAGTTGAAGTCTTTGGTAATAGGAAAGGCAGCCTACCCTAGAGCATTTAAGAGCAGCAATGTGAAAATAAACAACTTTCCTGTAATATGGCAGTATAACAAGAAAGCCTGGATGACTACCGCAATATTTTCAGGTTGGTTGACTGAGATCAATAAAAAAATGAAGCATGCAAACAGAAAAATTTTGTTATTCATTGACAATGCAACATGTCATGTCGACTTGAAGTTGTCAAACATTACAATACAATTTTTGCCTCCTAATTTAACGAGTGAAGTGCAACCATTAGACAAAGGGATTATTCAAGCAGTAAAGTTATTGTATAGGAAACAACTAATGCGGAAACTTATCCAGGCTGCAGAAAATTGTGAGAATGCGGCAAAATTTGTCAAACAGGTGACAGTCTTAGACGCAGTCCGATGGATTTATGAATCGTGGAAAAATGTATCAGAAAACACTATTGTTAAGTGTTTCAAACATGCAGAATTTATATGTGATCTCAGCTCTTCCGAGTGTCAAGTGACAGACTGTTTCGAATTGGATTCACTGGATGAAGAACTAAAGTGTCTTTCTGAAACGTCCAGAAAAGAGTTATCCGATGCTTGTCAAAATGTTGCATTTGATGACATTCTTGAAACCCATGATACTGAATCTCCATGTGTTGCTACATTGAGCAAGAATGATTACGACAGCTTTTCTTCGGAGGAAGAGGAAAAAACAGATGTAGAAGAACTTCCTACACACGAAAGTGCAATGCAGTGTGTCAAGAAATATATATATATATATATATATGTATAGAAATGTATATATATATATATATATGTATATACATATATACATATATATGTATGTATATACATACATATACATATGTATATATGTATATATACATATATATATACATATATACAATATACATATATATATATATATATACATACATATATATATATATATATGTATATACATACATATACATATATATATATGTATATATGTATATATACATATATATATACCTATATATATAAGTACAATCATAGCAACTATATCATAATAAAGTGAGTAAAGGCGCAAATTGCAGCAGTTAATTCTCATTCACGATATATACCATGAAGGAACAATTGAATTTGCAATGAAAGTAGGAAAGATCAAAAGTATGAAAGGGGTGATAACGAGGGATCAATAATGTCTAGCGGGATTGTGACCCCTAATCCTGATTAAAAGCGTCCTTTTTATTCCTAGGAAACACTCTCAGAAACAGTGATCGCTCGAAGCAGTTCCAAAATGTATATATATATATATATATATATATATATATATATATATACTCTGACTTTTAAAAGTTAAGCACGCAATGTTTTATTTTTTGAAAGCGTATTTGAATTTCAGTGGCCAAAAATCGCTGCGGATGTAGATGGCAGTATGCAAATATCGTATGTTACGGCCAATCACGATTGACTGTTCGGATATATGCTAATTAGGTACTCGTTGAAAACGCCAGCATTCTGAAGGGTTTGAGGAGGTGCATTTAAATGCTGATACGAAGTGTTTATAACCTTTGTAGCATTATTTTTGATGATTTTCGTGTTTCTATAGCTGAAAGAATACGACTGGCAGATAGTGTTTTTTAACGTGCTGTCGAACGCATTGAAGCAGGATAGTTAATCAAAGATGTTGCTATTTTTTTGGCGTTCTTCATTCGGTAATTTCTTGATTATGGAAACCATTCAAACAAGTCAAACAGTTGTCCGGTGACCTGTTCCCGGTTGTCCAAGGATTACCACACCTCTGATGATCGATATATTCATATACTAGCCAAGCGGAATCGACGAGCGACCTCCGCAACTGTTACATCCATGGTTACTGCGTACTTGGTAAGACAGTATCTGCCAGTACTGTGCGCCAAAGGTTCTATTTGAAGGTACTATACCCCCGAGTACCACGTTTTGTATTCCACTAACCATCCAAGCCAGTGGGCAAGATTAAAGTGATGTCGGCAACAAGTCAATTGGACTGTCTCAGATGGTGCAACGTCCTGTTAACGGACGAGTGCAGATTTTCCCTGGAATCAGATGATAAGCGTGTAAGGGTCTGAAGAGAACGAGGCAAACCAATCAGACATGTAACATCACGCATTTAGAGGTGGCAGCGATATGGTGTGGGCTGGAATTTCAATGGGATATCGCACAGAGCTGCACATCTTTAAAGGCAGTTCTGTGACGGCTGCGAGGTATCGAGATGAATTCCTAGGCCTTAATGAAAAATTCTACGATGCAGCAGTTGGTCCTGATTTCCTCTTTATGGACGATAATACCCGTCCCCATCGAGCTAACATCGTTGACGAATACCTGGAAAGTGTTGGCATTTCTCGTATGGAGTGGCTGGCGTATTCCCCCGATCTCAATCCCATTGAAAACCTTTGGGATGCCCTCGAGCGTGCTGACTCTGCACGTTTACCTCCTCCAGTCAGTCTTAGAGAGTTGAAAACTGCCTTATTGGAGGAATGGCTTTTGCTCGCATCTGTAATGGTTGATCACCTCTTTGAAAGCATGGAAAATCGTTGTAAAGACTGTTTGAAGGTCCGGGCTGGTGACATACCATATTAATGTAAGTTTTGTTCATTTGTTTGCCTTTAAACATCATTTTTTTTAATGATCTCAATGTGACGTCATCGTATAACTTACGAAAAGTAAATATTTTTCTCATCTTCGTGCATAATTCTTGTTTTCTTTAATGCGTAAACGCATTTGCTACCTTCATGTACAACTTTGAGTTAATCAAAGCTTTACTTTCCATTTTTGTTGATTTTGCAGTCCGTGAAATTTTAGATACCAGTGTATATATATATATATTATACAAAAGTAAAAGCTTTCTAATTTAAAACAGGTTGATATCACTAAAAACCCTAATGTAAACAATACTACATGGCGCGATGCTGTCCTTGTACCTAGTTTGCAAATATAATATCTAAATAGAAAATGAAAAACACATGAATATAAAAAGTTGAATGCAAACAATGAAAAGTACCACCAATAGGCCGCGAGGAGTTGTGACCCCCACTCTCCGGTTGAGAATGCTTTATGGCATGGCAACACTCCCAGAAGCAGATACTTTTACTTCGAATGGCCTTATTTCCAACAACAAACACCAATTGAAAACAACAAAACCCATTGAAAGAAGCACGTGAAAAACCTATTACCTATTCACTCAAATGACTTTCATTTAACTTATATCACCATACTACAAAGTGTATTCCACTTTTCCCTAGTAATCAATACATATCTCACATAAAAATATGAGCTATAATACCCTTACAATCAGTACTTGTTACCTTATCTTGCTTTTTTCAAATCCATATAAGGCTTGAATCCATATAATGCTTGATTTCGCTTAAGCGAATTCTCCATAACCATGATCCACCTCCATCTTCCGATATACTTTTATATCCCTGTATCAATCGCTCAAATATCTGCTTATACTTGCAGTTATAGGCAAACCATAGAATTCCGATATTATCTTGATCAAAAAACCCTTGGGGTAACCTTGGTTCATAGCCTCATTTAAAAATTTCCTACCGCTTTTAACTTTATCTGTATCTCTAGTATTTAAACGTTTGCCTTTTATCAACTAGTTAATTATATTTCTAAATACTATTTTTATGTAAATTTGTAAACTAAGATGTAATATAATTAATTTTAAACATAAAAAAGGAAAAAAAAATTCTACGTAAATCTATAATATCGTTTTGATTCATTCTGATAGTTTGAGATTTGTATTGACAGTATTCCACTTATGGCGGTTCCGTCAGGAATGGAATAGTGATTTTGGGGAATTTCATGCAGAAATTACTATTGCAATTCTGAGATTGCAATTTTATTCTTTTACCAACTTACACTTTTTAAATTCCATTTGCTTTGGTTGTTTAGTAAGGCACTATGGAAGAATATATAAATTCATCATTTCGAATAATGCAAGAAAAATAAATCTTATGTGAGTTTTATAGGGTTTATGGGCATGTTTACTGATACAGTAAACCCTGCAATATGGAAAGAAGTGAAATCATATCAGTAGCCTTGAAACTTCATTTTCGTATTTGAACTGATCCGAAGGACTTTGGACCACACTGCGAGAAATATTAAACAGTTTAAAAGCATCAGCTTGTGTTAAGCCTATTTCTATTCAAGCAATCGCCGCCCATCTTAACGAATCGGACAAACGATGTCTCCATGACATAGCAAACAATATCTTTGTTCCAAAAATTTAAATCTATTAGCACTAATTAGAAAAACACAAAAATACAAAAGCGTCACAACCAGACAGTGCGGCTAGATATTTTGGGACGTTTCCCATGGGCAACAAGGGAGAAATCTACGAAAACCTATCGAATTCGGAACTAAAGTCTACCCCAAAAGCTACTGAATTCGGAACTAAAATCTACCCCCAAATCTACTGAAATCAGAATTAAAATCTACTGAATTCTGTATTAAAATCAAGTAATGAAAATACAACAAATTTCTGTTCAAATATTCTCTTCAGCTTTAAATCAGTATATTTTTTTAAGTTACAGGGAGTTAGTACAGTGCAAGAAACTGCTCCCCCAAAACAAAAAGGCTAATCAATACAACACTACATTTTATTTGCCACTGCAGTTATGTCCAAGCAAACGAAAGGGGCGTGTTAGAATGCTCCTACCTCTTGTTTAAGTTTCTGGTATTCTGCTCCACCTTTTATATTTTGAACGTTAGGAAAAAAATAAGCTAATTATTATTAAATTTAATCAAATCAGCCATTATGCATCATTAATTTTCAAAATCGAATCAGACAAAATTGATCAAAGGACCTGTTTGTTATGCATTGCTCATATTCAATTTCGAATCTGACAATCTCCAAATTCTTTTATTTCCTTGAAACAAACATTCGGAAGGCGTCCAAACGCCAACATTCTTTTTCATGTAAATATTAATAAATTCTACACAATAAAAGATTTTATATATATATATATATATATATATATATATAATATTATATAATTAATCATCGAATTTGGGATGGTGCTGTTCTTTTCTTTTATCGGCATTATGGCTTTGAATTTGCTTCTATGGTGATGTTAATATTACTTGAATTGTATTTTTTTATTTTTACATTATTCTTATTATTACATTTCAAATATATATATATATATATATATATATATATATATATATTTGACGATATTTCGGCCATGTGGCTGTATCGTTGAGCGAAACACATTTGGAACCTCTGTGGATGCGAAGATCCTTGAAAAGCTGGATCTACGGAGGTTCTATCCAATTTCTTATTTTCGGAATGCATCTTTTCTCTTATTTTTATTTTTGTCATTTCAATATTTTGAGCCTCCACAATTTGATAATCCTTTGATGTTTGAACTTAATTTGTATGTATCGCTCTTGAAGGTAGATGCATTCATGTGTATTATTGATGTTTTAAAATTAAGATCATTTTTGCCTTATATGGTAGTATTATTTTCCTTATGTCTGATATTTCCTTTCATATCCTCTTTACTTTATTTTCCTCCGTATTGTTTTTGAACCAGGGTATGACACTGATCATGTTTAAATTAGTCTTACTATTTTTATTTATATATTTATATATTTTTATTATTTATTTATATATTTACTATTTTTATTTATTTATTTTTATTATTATATATGTGTGTGTGTGTGTGTGTGCCATCTGTAGAGTGAAATATAAGTGTCGAATATCGACGAAATTTGATGCAGAGATAACTTCAGGACATGGAACAATGCGCTACGTCGAGATTTTATTTAACTACGAATTAGTGTTTTAATTATTGTACTGTTGTTGAAAGATAGTTGTCACATTGTTTCGAACAATTTTTGAAGCGAGTTCGTAGGACAATTAGTTCATATTTATTTTATTTCCTTAAATTACATTGAGATTAGATTTGCATTTTTTTAGGTTACCTGATAATTCTTTCGTTGCATTTGAAACACTAAGATTAGCACAATTTCACAGTTTCGTATGGGTTATTTCCAAGGTATTTAGAAAAGGTTATATCTTTCGCAAGTTAAAGTGCGTGTGTGTTGTATTTCCACGTGGGTCAACTTTATTACAATTTTAAGCTGTTAATTTAATATTTTTGTCACTTCTTTTACATGGTTGACATGTATTTAATCGTGTATTACAATTCTGGGCTGTGTTCATTTGATTATCCGATTGTGATTATCTAAAAATGACCAAATTGCTGAACTTCTTGCAAACAGAAAAGGTAAGTGAATTATTTCGATCCTAAAAGTATTTGATCTATTATTTTATTTAGTATGCATATGTAATCGCAATAAACACCTTGAAAAATAAGTGCTCTTGTCGCTTAGGATTCTTATCATGATTATATTTACTCATGTGTATACTTAGAACTTTTAAGTTTACTAACCTTAAGCCAGTTGATTAGCTTAACATAAGCCAGTTGATTAGCTTAACATAAGCCAGTTGATTAGCTTGTTTGAGATAGAATTAATTTTAATTTTCTGTCTGTTCAGGCTAATTTGCTGAATGTGTTGAAGCAGATAGCATTAGAAATAAAATGCTTTTAGATTATTTATACTGTGAAATGATTATGTTATATTTTTAATTTCCACTGATTTTAATGAGTCTCCAAATACATTAATTTATCACACTTTTTCTTATTTGGATTATTTGATAAAATAAAGAGTGGAAAGACTATTTATTTTCTGAAACATTGCCGCTTCTTAAAAATTTTGGCTCCTCAATCATTTAAAGCAAAATATTTAATTCATCCAATTTGGTATTTTTTAATTGTGTTAAATTTTAAGTCAAATTAAAAATTTAGTTTATAAATTTTGAATTTAAAAAGCTAAAATTTTATTTTTATCAAATCTGCTAATTGAATTTTTGATTATAAAGAGGTCGGTGTAAAGAACTCTTATTTTCTTTATTTTTCAATCACAGAATAGTAAATTGAAGCTATATGTTAATGTTGTCACTCAAAATATACAAATTTGAGTTATCCTTGCAGAACTAATTTCATTATGAATTAAAATTATTTCTTGGAATTACACCCTTAATTTTTTTTCTCTACCTTTATTAAAATTAAGCAATATATATTACACAATAATCTGTTAAAAATAACTTTTATACCATTTCATAAGTGAAGGCACGGGATTGATTAGATTTTCCTTTTCGTTAGGAAAAATTCACATATTTCACTGATATGTAAATTTTATTCTAATTTTTTAATCAATAAGTAAATAACATATTTTTTAATATATTTTACAATCTATGAAAAAACTAATTTTTTTTATCATTATGAAATTAATGTGAATATTTTAAAACAAATTTAAAAAATATAAATATAAATTTTAAAATTTCGGCATTTGAAAAACAAATACATACCATGCTTTTTTTTTTTTAATATATTCTTAACATTAAACATTTTTACATATTGTACGAATAATTTTTACCTCTCAATCGTTTTGAGCAAAGTAGTTCATTTATACAGTATTCTAATATTTTAGATTTTTGCTAAATTTAAGGAAAAACTTAATGTGTTTGTTTTGTAAATTTAATAAATCATGTTATACAAAACTTATGGGAAAGGAGTATGTAACGTGATCAACTTTGCATAATCTTTTAAAAAATAGTCTATACTGAAATCACATCAGTTTTATTACTATTACAGTACCGCAAATAAAAAACTATTTTATGATACAAAGTCTTGTACAAAAAGATTTCGTATGCATTAAAACAAAATAAAACTGAAGAATGTGCAACGCTTTTTGCGCCCCGGAATGTTGTTTTCTCGGCATACATTCATCAAATTGTCATAGCGCATGCGCCGGATTTCGAGTTTGCATTAGCCCACAGAATACTATATTCAGAAGGTTCACTCCCATAGGACCCTATGACAACATTTTTGACATGGGATGTCGCATAGACACTAGAGCTCGTGAGTTGGACTAACTGAACTACGATGCGTCTGCCAGATTTGGCGCGTTATCGCTCGCTTTCGATTTTTTTTTAAAACGGAAGGGGAACAAAATGTTGAGGACTGTACTTTTATAATTTTTGAAACTATAGAAATGATCAGGATTTAAAAATACATTAATCTGCAACAAAAATATATTCATTAGTTTAAGTAAATTTAAATAAACATAGTTATATATTTCATTCAAATAATCATAAAATAGATTAAAACATAGACACATTGCATTGTCTCACTATAAAACATAATGCGCAAAAAATTACAAGCTAACATACTCAAAAGACTGGAATATTATATAATATTTTCAGTCTAAAAAGTATACTAGCGTGTTGATCGTTAATTACTTGATCCTTAATTTGTTCTGGGATACTGATAATAGACTTTTTTTTTAAATATAAAAATATTCATATAGTAAATATAAAACTTACATAAATGCACTATTGAAGTTGTGGAACTCAATCATTAATTATCCGAGGGGGGGGGGGGTGAATTTTCCACCATAAGGCACTTAATAAAAATTTTACATAAATATATACACATACAATACCACATTCAACTAAGAAACAGCTATCCAAATATCAATTATTTCACATTTTATAAAAATACGAAAAATATTTTTTAAACTAATTATACCACTACCTCTTAAAATTTAGTCTAATCCGGCAGTAATAACACATCACTAATTTCGTATGATGAACACATGTATACTTATATGAACACGTGTATACTATGAACACGTGTATACTTATAATGAACACGTATGTAGGATGGTGATAACTAAAATTATTTCAATTCTAATAAAAATAAATTACATACCCTGTAACGCAACCAGTTTTCTTTTATCAATCCATTTCTATGAAATGATTTAAACACTTAACAAATAATCCTTTTTCACGTTACTCAAACCACGCTAATCTGTTTTTCTAAGTTTTCGTCGAGCGAAATAGGGTTATAACATTGAAAATCGTCTTGGACTCAAACCAGTCTATCGCCAAGCGCTCAGACCAAACCAGACCATCGCCAAGAGCCCGCCAACCCTCATTTTGGTCTATCTTTAACGGCCGCCGCGAAAACGAAACTATCGAGAGTGGCAGGTCTGTATAATAGTCTGTGCATTAGCCCAACGGAAGCTTCCCTTCTTTATAAATATATCCTTGCTATGGATATACGTAGTATACTTCGCTAAAAACAATAGAGTTCGCACTTAATTCAATTATTTTAATTAAGCCGCCATTGACAGCTTACCAACTTGAGAAGTCTGTACACTATGAACTTGATATCTGATGGAAACGAAAATTTATATTTTTATGTTAACTTTGAAGGATTATTACTGGTGGACAACTTTCCATTTTGAAAACTGTGTTTGAGTAATAAATGTCCCCAGACTTTGAAAATATGCATGGCACAGAGCTACGGTCTGATAACGCATAACTTCCAGACCACCTGGAGCGTAACAGATTAAATACGACAATTTAGTTTTCTTTACACTACATTATCACTAGTGCTTGTTGTTAGCTTTCGTGCACTAGCCTTTTAATTTCATATTATTAGAAGAAATTCATAAAACCAGCTTGTTAATTTCTTATTTGTTTGTTTCAGCGTATGGGTGTTCATTACTTTATTAATTTCTATAACGCTCAAGTAGGCGTTTTTTTAGTGCGTGCAGCCGGCCAGTCTCTGACTGACTCAAAAGCAGCCTTGGTTTAAAAAATAATGGTCCAAGAGCACTAATCTATAATAAAAGTAATTATCTTTAAATATTGTCAAGACAACTTCACCTTTTATGACCTGATTCAGATTCATATATGAGTCAAAATGCCTTTTACACATATTTTAAGTGAAATTGCATGAAACTTACGTTTTAATTATTTGCAGCAAAATAATAAAACAATTTTTATAGAATAAACTTAAGAACATATACCAGAACAGATAACTGCAAAAGAACAAACCACGAGAAATAATCTATTTCACCTAATTTCTTGAGTGAAGTTTAGCCATGCCTACTCAAACAGTTAAAGTTTTAGGCAGTTGGAGTAGGTTTCTTGAACTTATGAATAGAATAGATTTTGAAAGGTTGTTTGTTCTACATCAGTTTTTCAAGTTCTGCAATATCGTACTGATTCTGATAGGTTGATATTCGTATTAACAATATTTCACTTATGCCGGTTCTGTCAGGAGATTTTTTGGATATGGATTTTTTGGATTTTATATGCAGAAATTACTAATGCAGTTCTGAGATTATGTCTAAGGTTGTGATTTTATTCTTTTATCGACTTCTACGTCTTAAATTCCATTTGCTTTGGTTATTTAGTGAGACAGCACAATATGGAAGAAGATATAAATTCATTATTAAATATGTTGTGAGAGTTCTATAGGGTTTATGGGCATTTTTCCTTTCCGTACAATACATGGTAATGTATAGGGAAAGTAGTGAAATCGTGTCGATCTCTTTAGGATCACTTCGAATACGAAAATGCAGATTAAAGTCTTTGGACCACACTGCGAGAAATATTATACCGTCTGGAAGCATGAGCTTGTGCTAAGCTCATTTCTATGTACCCGGTCACCGCCCATCTTAACGCCATATTATCGGGTAAACGACTTCTTGACAATGTCATACCAATATCTTCGTATCAAAAATTTAATTTCAATTAGCACTAATTAGAAAAACAAAAAATACAAAAGTGTCACATCCAGACAGTGTCCGGCTTTTCAAATTGCTGCTCATGTCTATGGTGTTATTACACGGAGCAATTTCTTCCAGCAAATTTTCAGCAACACCATACATTTCAATAGGAAAAAATCTTGCCGCCGAATTGCGGCAATTCGTTCGAACTCAGCAATAAAAATTGCTAAATTTCTGAGCGGCGATCCAATCAGAGGACGATAAAATTTGACGTCACTGCGCTCTGCCTTTCCTCTTCTCAATTGCATTCAAGATGGCGATGGCGACTGTAATGCAAACACGTCGAAGCAGCTCAATTGCGTTAGAATCTGGAGATGGAAAAAATAATAGAACTTCTAACAAATTAGAGACACCTGTGGGATATAAAATATCCAAATTATACGAAAAAACACACTAAATGCTTCCTGAAATCGGTGGCATTAAACAGGGAGCGCCTGTTAGAAAGGAGGGGCTTACAGTATTATTGCCGGAAGGAATTGCTAAAGTCTGGAGATGGTAAAAGTTCTATTATTATTTTTACAAATTACAGACACCTGCGGCATATAAAAGATCCAAATTATACGAAAAAACCCAACTAAATAATGCTTCTTGGAATGAACTCTGAGGTATTAGAAAGGAGGGGCGTTTTAGAAAGGTGTGGCCTAAATTATCATTGCCGGGAGGAATTTCTGAAGTCTGGAGATGGAAAAAATAATAATATAACTTTTAACAAATTACAGACACCTTTAGCATGTAAAAGATTTAAATTATACGAAAAACACACCAAAGAATGTTTTCTGGAATAAAATCGGCGAGATTAGAGAGAAGGGATATGTAGAGATTAAGAGACCTGTTAAAGAGGAGGAGCCTAAAGTATGATGGACGGGCGTAATTGCCGAAGTTCGGCAATAACAATTGCCCGTGTAATAAAACCATAAGGACAAGTCGGGCGGTCTGGGCTTTCGACATCCAGACAGTGTGGCCAGGTTTTTTGGAACATTTTCCATGGGCAACAAAGGAAAAGATCTACTAAATTCGGAACTAAAATCTATCCCCAAAATCTACTGAGATCGGAATTAAAATCTACTGAATTCTGATTTAAAATAACTAATGAAAATACTGCAAATTTGTATTAAAATATTTTCTTCAGCTTTAAATCAATATTTTTTTTAATTTATAGGGAGCTAGTACAATCCAAGAAAAGGTCTAAGCTGGGGAAAAGGGGCGTGTTAGAATGCCCAGCCTTGTTTACGTTTCCGATATACTGCTCCACCTTTTATACTTAAATGGTGTTAAGAAAAATAATAAACGAATTATTATTAAATTTAATCAAAGGACCTGTTATGCATTGCTAATATTCAATACCAAATCTGACAACGTCATTTTCCTCTCTTTTATTTGCTTGAAACAAACATTCACACGGCGTCCAAATGTCGAGATTCTTTTACATGCAAATATTAATATATCTTATATAATAAAATATGTCTCTCTCTAGGCGTGTGTGTGTGTCATCTGTAGACTGAAATATAAGGGGTCAAATATCGGCAAAATTTGATGTAGATATAATTTCAGGACACCCAACAATGCGCCTTTGCGGGATTTTATTTAACTACGAATTTCTGTTTCAGTTATTATATGTTTTAGGACATTTTTGAACAATTTTCACACGAACTGGTTCCTTAGAGGCCAAAAATGTTATTACAAAGTTTCCATCTGGACGATATCGGAAAGACAGTTGTCGATTTTTGTTGGAAGATAGTTGTCACATTGTTTCGAACAATGTTTTAACCGAGTCGGCAGGACAATTTGTTCATATTTAATTTATTCCTTTCAATTTCAATGAGTTTTGCAATTTTTAGTTTCTGTGATATTTCCTTCGTTTCATCCAAAACACTAAGATTAGAACTATTTTACAGTTTCTTAAAAAGTTGCGTTATATATAAATACCTTTATTTGTTTAATTTCTCAATTGTTTTGTCTGTTACTGTTATGAATACTTGTCATTTTACAATTTGGCGCATTCTCCAAGAGGTGGAAATGCTGACCCATCTGTGATTGATTCATTACTTACAATATGCCCTGATAATTCCACTGAAAATTCAATTTTATCTAAAGCTGATTTACGTGTTGAGAATGGAAATATTTCAGATATTTCTCAAATTTTATCTAATAATGGTCCTGATGGGCAGTACAGTGACAATAGATTAATTTATTACATTGCTGGTTATGTTGTCAGAAAATTTAAAAGCAAAATCAGATGTGCTGAATGTGAAATGCAGATAGAAGATCAGGGAAACTCTGTGACAAATAAATGTTCATCATTCGTAAAAGAAATTGATGGAGATCTATGTACCCCTCAATAATTCTATTTAATTTTATTAAAAACTTTACAGTACAAATTTACAACATGTTTCTCTATAAATTTACATCACAAAAATAGTATAAGTGACCAATATGACACTTTTCCAAACTCTACCTTAAACTTTATGGGATGCGAAAGCCACAAGGTCGAGTTTGATAAAAAAAATAATTCAGATTTTATTTAAAATCCAGTCTTTATTTTTATATTAAAGGTATCAACAGAGACAAATGAGCACAAAGAAACATAGTAAAATTTTCAAAAATGAGTAAATGTAAATAGTGTATTTGAATACATGAAATGCATGTAAAATATTGAAAAAATGAGACTTTCTTGCTATTAAAATACTTTTATTTTTAAATTTAGTTTTTATCTCCTTTAAAGTAGATAATATTCTTTACACATTTATTTTTCTGTAAGGATGAATATATTTATATTATACTGATGATTTTTGTTAGGCATTGTATAATATTAAACTTATTATGTAATATAAGGTAAGAAATAAAACCTTATCTGTAAATATTTTGTTCAATTTATGTATGTCATTTCTTTCAACTGGTGCAAATTTATTGTTGAAATCATGAAATAAACTGCCAGATAAGTTTTATTATTTATTTAGTTATCTATATATACTAATTGCCAAGTGTTCGTCTGTCACGCTTTTTTTAGGCCCTTCCCGAATATAGAGACTTGCAATTTGGTACACGGCTAGGTCGTTCGAAAAAAAACCTTGGAAAAATCGAATTTTTCGAAAACGGTCTATAGAGGGGGGTGCCCAGCACCAAAACTTTCGAAAAGTGAAATGATGGGAAAGCATGCTTTGCGATGTGATAAAGCCTTCAAATTTGGTGTATTGGTAAATCATTCGAAAGGAAGAAAGTGTGCAATTTCAGATTTCCAATATTCTCTACTTAAGGGGGTGCCGCATACCAAAACGTTCGAAAAGTGAAATGATAAGAAAGCATGCTTTGCGATGAGATAGAGACTTCAAATTTGGTGTATAGGTAAATCGTTTGAAAGGAAGAAAGTGTGCAATTTCAGATATCCAATATTTTCTACTTCAGGAGCTGCCGCACACTTCGATTTACAGATTAAATGAGAAAACGCTCCTTTAAAATTTGATAGAGGCTTAAAATTCGGTATATGGGCTAATCATTTGACGGAAGCACTCAAGACGAATATAGTTTTTCAAATATGTTCGTTTAAGGGGGTGCTCCAGAGTAAAACTTTGGAAAAGTGAATTGATAAAAAACCATGCTTCGGAATGAGATAGAGATATCAAATTTGGTGTAAGGGTAGATAGTTTGAAAGGAAGAAAGTGTACAATTTCAGTTTACCAATATTTTCTACTTTGGGGAGTGCCTCACACCAAAATGTTCGATTTTCGGAATAAAGGAGAAACGCCCATTTTAAAACGTGATAGATACTTGATATTTGGTATATGGGCGAATCATCTGATAGAAATCACAAAAAGAATAGAGTTTTTCAAAAAATGCGTAGTTAAGGGGTTAGGTACTCCACACAAAAACATTCGAAAGATGAAATGCTAGAAAAGCATACTTCGCGAAGAGATAGAGACTTCAAATTTGGTGTACGGGTAAAAAGTTGGAAAGGAAGAAAGTGTGCAATTTCATTTTCCAACATTTGTTATTGTAGGGGGTGCCGCTCACTAAAATATTCGATTTGCCGAACAAATGAAAAACGCCTCCTTTACAATGTGATAGAGGCTTGAAATTTAGTATATTGGCTAACCATTGGACAAAAAAACCAAAGATGAATACAGTTTGACAAAAATGTTCTTTAATGGGGTGCTACACAGAAAAACGTTCGAGAGGTGAAGTGATAGAAAAACATTCTTCTCTTCGCGATAGGATAGGGACTTCAAATTTGGCGTACGGGTAGATAGTTTGAAAGGAAGAAAGTGTGAAATTTCTGATTTCCAATATTTGTTACTTTAAGGGGTGCGCACACTAATATGTTCGATTTTCCGAATAAATGGGGCACGCTTTTTTTAAATGTGATAGAGGCTTGATATTTGGTTTATGGGCCAATCATATAAAAAACACAAGACAGAGTTTTTCAAAAATGTTCATTTATGGATGTGCTCCACAGAAAAAAGTTCCAAAGGAGAAATAATAATATAGGGGTGCCTCGGGATGAGATAGACTTTAATGTGTTGTACGGGTAGATAATTCGAAAGGAAGAAATGCGCAAATTTATTTTCCCAATATTTTCTTCTTTACAGTTCATTCGATTACACCAAATTTCCCACAAATTCTACAATTATTTAAATAGATATCGGTCATTTCATTTGCACTAAATTACCATTAAGGTCTTGTTACACGACAGCAATTTGGTACAACATACCGTTCGCACAACAGCTTTGGAACGTTTGTGACGTCCCTCCACGCAGCATAGAATGAACGTGACGTCACTTCACTCAACAAGTGGGGGAGAAACTGTTCACCACTTGCATTCACTTCGTAATTTCCTCATAGGAATCCCGTTTTAGAGTTCTCATACTGTAAAGGTCGCTTTTAACATCCCAAAGGTTCCGTTTGGATTGAATAATGGTGTTATTACACAGAGCAATTATTATTACCGAAGTTTGGCAATTTCGTCCGTCAATCATACTTTAGACTTCTCCTCTTAACAGGTCCATTTTCTCTGATGTCGGTGATTTCATTCCAGAAACCATTCTTCAGTGTGTTTTTCGTATAATATAAATTATTTATATCTCAAAAATGTCTGCAATTTGGTAAAAATTATTTTCTTTTTTCCCATCTGCATTTTCAGGCTTCAGCAATTCCGCCCGGCAATGATACTTTAGGTCCCCGTCTTTCTAAAGCTACCAGCCTCTTTAATGCCTACGATTTCATTCCAAGAAACAGTGTTTTTTGTATATAATTTGAATCCTTTACATTTCACAGATGTCTGTAATTTGGTAAAATTTCTATTATCATTTTTCCATCTTCCGACTTAACAATTCCGCCCGGCAATGATACTTTAGGACCCCGCCTTTTTAACGCCCCCCTCCTCTTTAACGTCGCCGATTTCATTCCAAGAAACATTCTTCAGTGTTTTTTGCGTATAATTTGGATCTTTTATATTTCACAGATGTCTGTAATATGGTTAAAGTTCTATTATTATTTTTCCATCGCCAAACTTCAGCATTTCCGCTCGGCAATGATACTTTAAGCCCCTCCTTTCTAGCAGGTCCTATCTAATGCCGCCGATTTCAGAAACCATTCTTTAGTGTGTGTTTTTCATATAATTTGGCTCTTTTATATCCCACAGGTGTCTGTAATTTAGTAGAAGTTCTATTATTTTTTACACATTAGTCACAAGCGATATGTGGAACCTCGTGTTGTGTACATACATGGATCCGAAAAGGCCTGAGATACGGGTTCCCATAGATGTGGGAAAATTGACAGGTAAATAGACAATTCTGCGCTTGTCACGCCAATCTTGATCTGTTTTGTGGGATTGCAAATATCTGCATATACTTATATATAACCCTGTGCTAACTGTTCTAATGCATGTATGTATTAATTTATAATAACCTGAATAATGTACTCGCGTATTAATGTATATATATGGATGTATTTGTCTTAACCTGAAGATGCTGGGAATATATAATCAAAATGCCTCCCTAACCTACTCGAACTAATGTTTTCTAACTGTAAACTATGGATATATACAAATAATCCCAGCTATGTGTAAAACTGAGTTTGGCGTTATTCGCCCATTTAAATAAATCCATTGCGCTCTTTGATAACTAAACATTATTTATATCTGTTATACCGAAATATTAGCAGTTTAGCTGAAGATATATTTCAGATCTTCTATAAACCGTTATTTAAAATCTTCTATAAACAATTTTCGATAGACGTGAAATTTTAATGCATTTGCACAATCTAAATTAAATTTAAAGGATTTGTAAATAAAAAAACATGCTGCTTTTATGAATATTTTATTGTAGACATCACAGAAAATTTTCTTATTCCAAAAATTTTAGGATAAATCAATAAATCATAAATTTTGCATAACTACAATGATTTAATATTAGCAGTTAGACCTGAATTATGCACTGACCTATGGGAGCCCATGACCTAGGCATCCAAAAGGACACTAAATGTTGCAGATATTTGTAATATGCTTCATTAAATAAACATAACGAAAATTGGGCACGAAAAAAAGTATTGAATTCCAAATTTCAGAAATTGCTAATATTTATTTTCATCGTTCAGTTTCCCCCTAGGTTTTGGTTTGTTTTTACATGTAGAGTAGCTAGATCTGTTATTTTAGTTCATACTATTAACACGTACTTTGAAATAAAAATCTTGGCATATGCGCTGTTATGCCAGGGCGGATTTACAGAAAAGAAGAACTCAAGGTATTTTTTAGATCTACCTATTAAACATTTGATATATTAATGGTAATATTGGAAAGCCAAAACGATGTTGTTGTTTTCAATATCATGATCTTCATGTCTCTCTACGTGCTTTCTACCTGGCCTAAGTACAGTGTATGAAATAATGGACTTATAAACTAAATCAACATTTATTTTATTCTGTTTGGTTTATTTATCTAAAGTGGCCAAATGCATTCATAATAAAATTTAGGGGGTCCATAAAAATATATTAAAATTCCGGGTAAATAACATGACTCTAGGTGTGGGCGTGGTTTGAGTTTAGCCTGTACATATTTGATATTGTAATAGAGGAATATCTGTCGTAAAATCATAGATTTTATTTTTTAGGATGCACAAGACAGTAGCCCCGTTACTAGAAAAAAAGGAATTATCTGTTTCTTAAAATTTAATTTGAAGGAAAAAAATGTTAAACAAAATTTGTTGCATAATGTTAATTTTACGAGAAGAAATTGCCTTTATTAATATATCTGTAAAGGATTCTAATGAATTTAAACCTAATCCAGGCCATCTTAAACAAAGCAAAAAATTATCAATTTAATTTGAAAAGCATTCAATCTGTAATTTTATTACAGCAAAAATAAAAGCAAAATACTCTTTCAATAAAACTTATTACAAGAATAAATAATACAGTAGTGCAATTTGTCCAATTCAGGTAGAACAGATTTATACTAAAATATTAATATTTAGTATAAATTATTAAAATATTAATTATAACTGGTTTATACTAATTGAGGGACTGCAATGCAGTTGCGTAGATCTTAATCAGCGGTACAACGTTTACTAAAAACAAGAATAAATTTCGTCATGGAAAGTTTTGAAAAAGCCAATTTCAAATTATCAGCAGTGAGTCTAACAAAAATCTATGTATATCAAACTTTCGTAATCAAACTTAAGTCTTTCAGAAATTAATCAGCCGATGCAATAATGTATGATATGTTTTCCGTATGAAAAAGAACAAGCTGATTTTATGAATTTCTTAAAATTATACTTAAAGAAAAGGTTATTATACGAAAGATGACAACAAAAGTATTGATTTAAGATAATAAACCTGCTACAAAGAGCGAAAGGGATTTGCCATCTATCGGAATCTTTGAAAGTGGACGCTTGATTTAAAGCGGACATATAAGAATTGGACTGTGGGTGGTTATCAATATTCGGGAACAAAACAAGATTTAGATGCAGGGCGAAATGAAGAAAGGAATGAATAAAGAGAATATCGTCACCGTATATTTAGTAGTGGAAGCTAAATTTAAACAGAGAATTCTTATATAAACTTTTAAAGAGTTGTATTTAGCTACCAGAAATAAATATAAATACTATCTTTTTTAATAATATAATTCGTACATAGTCTAACCTCCTCGTGGCAAAATACGAACTTTGCGTGCTCTCGTGCTCGATTTTTCCTGCTTCTACTGGACTCTACTACTGCATCGGACATGGCGTCCGTATTAACGACATCATCTCCCGGAAAAGATTTCACATCATTCATCGAAGAGACTATTTACAAGTTTAAAAACTGCCTGTTCCCGGACCACGCGGACTCTGACCATGGGCGTCTGCAGTATAACAACCTCTTGACCCACACCGGCCTCTACCTCCAGAAGGAATGGACTCAACTGCAAGAAGGAATTTCTGAGAAAACCACCGATCAGATTGCAGGTATGTGCGATACTTTGAACATTCATTTTGAGCAATTTGGGAACTTTAATGATAGGACCCCTTTTCATAATGAGATCAAATCTTACATGTCTTTAGTCAAATCTGTTAAGCCTAATGTAAATGTTAATAATGATGCAAACAAATTACCTAAAAGTAAGCCCCCTAAAGGCAACATCACCAGTGAAGCTGGTATAGAACTAAACCAATTAACTTCTGGTAACTTAATGTATAATGCTAATGTAAATAACACTGTTAACGCTACTACTAGTAGCCAGAATTATCCTAACCTTGGAATTGAACTAAAATGCAGCTCAGAAACTGCTGATAACTTAGAAGCACCTAATGCTAATGATACTAATGATAATCTAAGACTTAAAGCACATAATGCTAATTGCAATCCTGCGGATATGGAAGGCCCCAGCTCTCCCCGTGCAAAAAAGCACTGCCGTTGGGCAGACTCTGTCATCGTGGATGATATTGTTACTTCAAATTCCTTTGCAGCCCTTGATATGGACACCTCCCCCCCTCCCCCCGCTGATTTTCGAAACGCGGAAAGCGCGCAACCTAATGTCGGAATTAGTCAAAATATTGAAGATAGTCACATTGACGAAGGAAATAGCCTTGAAAACCCCAAAATCGAACCCTTCTTTGTTAACTGTCCCACAAACTGGAGAGAACTGATCAAAAATATCAATACGCTAGTAAAAACCCCTGTACGTGCCCAGCTTAACGGCGAACTAATTAAAATGTATCCTAAATCGGTTGATGACTACAGAATTGTGCAAAGACACCTAATTGAGGAAAAAATAGACTTTCACTCGATAAACCTAAAGGCAGAGAGGCCTATTAAAATGCTAATTAAAGGACTACCCATCAACTCACCAATTAGTGAAATCACGGATGAACTTCGCTCCCTCGGATATAATATCCATAGAATTACGCAATTGAAAGACTTAAAAAACAGAGCCCCCCTCCCCCTCTTCCTTGTCCTACTTAACCCCACCTCAAACTGGGAAAGCATCAGAAACATCGACACCATCTTAGACATTTCAATTCTAATTAGGGACTTCCAATCCAGAGGTACGAAGATGTGTTACCGCTGTCAGCGGCATGGACATGCCAGCGATTGCTGCAGACAACCACCCCGCTGTTTGAAATGTGGCCAAGGCCATTGGACCCGCGAATGCACGAAGTCTCCCCTCACGCCCGCCCAGTGCGCAAATTGTAACGGACCTCACACTGCTAACTACCGTATGTGTCCCTCTAACCCCCAAAATAAAAATCTCAGTGCAGCAAACTTCATGCAAACGATCGCCCCCCCTCCCCGCCCCCAGCAACCTGCCCCACAGAGAAAAGACTTCCCTCCCCTACAAACTACCACCACAGCGTCAGGAAACCATCCGAACGGAACCATCCAACCTGCACTCGCTAACATCGACGCAAGCAAAACTTACTCTTCAGTGACCACCCCCCACCCCCTCCCAGGGAGTATTAATAAAGGAACTGACCCTACCCCCGTAACTGACAGTGTAAACAACTCACGTCACTACCGACCTGAAAACGACCCCAAGAGACTTCCACTAAACCAATTAAAAATGTACTCAAATATCACAGCTCCCCCCCCCCCCCATTGATACTCCAAACGTAAACGCGGCTCAGGCCAAGCGAACCGCCCCGGCTTCAAACTCAGGAACCGAAGAAAGCACTTCCAGCAGCAAAACTTCCACTTCACAGTTATCAGACTTCTTCCAGATTATCCAAGAGATCAGGAAAACCTTCTCAGACTTTAATATCAGTGTTAGCCAAATTAAAAAATTCCTAACCACGGTCCAATGCATTTTATCTAAGACAGATAACCCACTTAACAAAATCTTCAGTATCATCACCGCCCTAGAAGAGGCATTCTGCTCAGCCCCCCCCCCATTATGGGGAGTAATCGCATTTTTGACGCCCTTCGCCTTCTCTCGTGGAACGCGAACGGCCTTAGTAACAAGATCGTTGAGCTTAGAGACTTCGTCCAAAATAACGCCATTGATGTGATCCTGATTCAAGAGACTAAACCGGGCCGCTCCCCCCCCCTCAAAATTGCAAATTATAGAAACTACACCGCAGTGCGCAGTAGTAACTGCGCCTACGGTGGAGTCTCTATATATATTAAAAATAACCTCCCTCACCACGAGCTCAACTCTGCCAACACCAGCACCGTGGAAAATAAACTGATTAGCCTGACCCTCTCAAATCAGCCGACCCTTGTAATTGGATCCCTTTATATCAGACCAAAGCAGCGCAACGACCTGACACCTGACCTCACCCAGATTTACAGCAATCACCACCGTGTCATCGGCATGGGTGATTTCAACGCTCACCACACAAGCTGGAACTGTCGCCGTAGGAACCCGTATGGAAGAGATATATACAAGTTCGTCACCGATAATGGACTCCACGTTGCCGTCCCGTCTAAGCCCACCCACTACTCTCTTGCCGCCACCCCCTCCACCATCGACTTCGCCATTTTAAAAAATATTCACTTCCCGTACACCCTTGAAACCCTTGATGAGCTTAACTCTGACCACCTCCCCATCCTCCTCACGGTCCACCTTAATACCCTTCTTCCCCTGTCTGACACCCCCCACTCGGTAAATTGGAAAAAATTTAAATATAATCTCACCAAATCCACCCTTCTAAACCCTAAAATTAGCGGCCCTGCTGACCTTGACTCCGCGGCCCAGAACCTTACGGATGAGATACAAAGATCCCTTGCTGACGCATCCTCCTCTCGCCCCCCCCCTCGCTTCAATATGCTTCCTCATCACATTAAAGTCAAAATCCAAACGCGTAATGACCTCCGGAGACTGTGGCAGGCCACCAGAAACCCCCTCATCAAAAACCGCCTTAACTCCCTCAACAGGACCCTTCGCAGTGATATTGCTAGTTACAGCCAGAACAGATGGAAGGAATACATTGAATCCCTCTCCCCCCTGGATAAAACCATTTGGAAGGAATTAAAACGGGTGAGAAGACCATTCGCGCGCTTGCCGCCTCTGTGCACCAACACGGGAATGGCCTTCTCAGACCTCGAAAAAGCAAATGCCATTGCGGACTGCTATGAAAAGCAATTCACATTGGACATCCCCAACAACGACTTTCAGGATAACATCAGCCTCATTGTAAATGACTTTCTCCAGGCCCCTCATACCGACCCGGTCCCCCCCTCCCCCCCCCTTGAAATCTTCCAAATTATTCAAAAACTGCAAAATAAAAAATCCCCGGGTATCGACAAAATTTCCAATAGGGCTCTTAAGTCTCTCCCCCTGAATATCATCTTCTTCATCACCCACCTTATTAATGCTGTTCTCAACTACCGTCACTTCCCTTCCGTCTGGAAAACGTCCATCATCGTTCCTATTCTAAAGCCCGGAGGCACCCCCTCCAACCCTGTCTCGTACCGCCCCATCTCCCTCCTTCCGGCTCTTAGCAAGATCACTGAGAGGGTCATACAAACTAGGCTCCTTAACTTCATAAATGAGAAGAATCTTTTCATCCCGGAGCAGTTCGGTTTCCGGCCGGCCCACTCGACCACCCATCAGCTCCTTAGGGTAGTAGAATTCGTAGCGGAAGGGCTCCAAACCAAAACCCCGGCTGGGGCCATTATGTTGGACGTGGAAAAGGCGTTCGATAAAGCTTGGAACGTCGGAATTATTTATAAGCTCATCCAAATGGAAATTCCCCCCCCCCCTCATCCTCATCATAAACTCGTATTTAAATCAGCGGAATTTCCGGGTCAGAATCCTAAACACCCTCTCCGATACTAAACCGGTTAACGCAGGAGTCCCCCAAGGATCCATCCTTGCCCCCCTCCTCTTCAACTGCTTCATAAATGACACCCCCCGGTCCCCCCATACCACCCTTTGCCTCTATGCCGACGATACTTGCATCCTCTCAAAGCATCGGAACCTCAACTTTCTCCACGCACATCTCCAAAAGCATATCCACTCCCTCGAAAAATATTACGAAAACTGGAAAATCAAAATAAACCCTTCTAAATCGCAGGCCACCTTCTTCTCCGGTGTCAGGTTCCCCCCGCCCCCCATTCTGATCAGCAATCAACCCGTCTGTTTTGCCCGCTCCGTCAAGTACCTCGGCGTCCATCTGGACAGCCGGCTTACTTGGCGCGAGCACTTCAGCCATATACTTAAAAAGTCTAAAAAACTGGTAGGCACCCTTGGGCACCTCCTTTTCTCCAGCCACCTCGAAATTAAAAATAAACTCCTTCTGTACAAATCCATTATCAACCCCATCCTCCTCTACGCTTGTCCTGTCTGGGGTTTTGCATGCAAGACTAGCATTGCCAAACTCCAGACAGAACAGAACCGCATACTTAGGATCATTCGTAAAGCTCCTCGGTTCCTCCGGAATGATGTGATTCACCGGGATTTTAAAATTAAAACCATTAAAAAAGTCATACGCAAACACACCAAAAAATTTTTTCAAAACCTCCCCAGCATTAATAATGAAACCCTTTTTACCCTCCCAGACTACGACCCGAGGCTGCACAGGAAGCGTCCCCGGTCTATTCTTTTCGAACCGCCTTGATTTACTCAAATTCTTGCCTTCCACATCCGCAATCCCTTTTAGACTCCTTGTATTCATTCTCCTTGCTCGGTTTGATCTCTTGCATAACATGCTCTAACATTGTAACTTGTGCATCTACTCTAGATGCACTCTCCCCCTTTGTGGTTGCCCGCGCCTATCATAGAGGGCGGCACCGCCGCTCCTATAGCTCCCCTTCATTATGAAGGTCTGGCCAATGGGCCTGTTCGGTTTCTCAAACTTACATTGCTCAAATGATGTCATGTATCACACAATGCTCTCAGACTGGAGGTAAAAGCCAAGAGGCTAGGAACTCCCATTATCTCCACATCCCTCGGTCGGTAGTCTAACCAAATTTTAATTGTCATATTTTATCACGCATTCCTCTTCATTCGGAGCTCAGACTTCGAAATGTGAGGTTGTAATTTTAACTAGCGTCTACAATGCGATTTATCAAAAACACTGCAGCACTCAGTTTTGCTTTTTACGCATGCGCGTGAACTTTTGCTTTTTACGCATGCGCGTTTTATCTTGCAGTTTCTCTTTCTACGCCGGTTTATAAAGTAAATTTCTCGATTTAAAGGAATAAATTACATTATCTACGATTTCATGTAGGAATGGGGGCTCGATTGACATAGATCGTAGATAAACTTTTTTATCAGTTTGTAACGAAAGTAACTTTAATTCATTTTTTGAAATTAAAATTAAATTTAACCACGCGTTATAGAATTGACGATGAAATTTATTTTTAACTTTGCAACATGTTTAAAAATCAAATATCTGTTATTTTCATTTTACTCATGAAAATTCTAATGTTAAATAATGTTTTTTAATATTTTTATATCAGCACACATATTTTAATATACTAGAGAAAGTCCCCCCCCCCCCTCCTCGACACACACTACGAATCAAAATGGAAATGTGTATCTTTACTATTAATATGTGTACAGAGATCAGTTCGAATAAAATACAACAGTTGTAGATGTAACTTAAATATAAAATAAATTTTAAATTATCAGTTCAGAAAAAATATATTGTTTCTCAACAAAGGGAAAGTGAAGATTTTATCTGAATGCTGATGTAACACAATGCAGAATGTGATATTTTAGAAATTTTTTTTAAAATATAAAACTTATTGATTTTAACCCAGGGCACCTCTTCCTGAAAAACCATGGTTCAAACCAACAAGCTCTATTTTTAACTGCATTAGTATACTATTCTCAGTCTGAACTCACTTATGATTAAACTATTAAAAGCAAAATATTTGCAAATTACTTAATAATTTTAACTGTACAATACTCCCAAGATAAGTATCTTTATCACATTTTGTGTCCATTCATACAAGTGATGTTATGGATCAATACTGACCCCTTTTTTATGGTTTGAATTCCCTTACTCTATAAAAATAACTCTTGGTGACATTTTTATACATATGTATATATACACACACACACATTGAAGGGGGCATATTTTAAACAGACGAGGGAAGAGTTTTGCAGGGGAAATTTATCTAAAATTAATTAAAATGCAGGTTTACAATATCATCATGGAGAGATTTGCCAAAAATGTTTCAGTGGTTGGTGTGAACCCCCCAATCTCTTATATATATGTATATTGATGAGATAATGTTAGTTTGACTGTGAAATAAAAAGTTGGCTTTATAACAGCTTAGATGTAACTTCGCAAGTGTTTCATATCTTTTAGAAGGCGATGTTTAAAATTCAACCAGAATTTGAGGATAAATTCACGAAACATTGGTAACATTTTATTACATAAACTGATAAAAAAAAATTATAAATCTTACATATATCATTATATTAAACAATATTTTGTGTATTCTACACATGAATAGATTCAAAATCGTGAAAGTGATAGAATATCTAAGAATTACCGAAGCGATACTGAAATGTTTAGTTTCAAACCCTCAACATATACTTTTTAATATTTTTTCAAATTTTTAAATTATGGATCAAGGGTCAGCAATCTTTCCACATTGTTAATTTATACTTCTAACATTTTATATTGACTTAAATTTAATTTCTCAGCAGGTATTGATGTTCAACAGTATCGGTACAATTAATTTTGAAAAACAAAAATCAAATTATAGAGTTACTGAAAAATAATTTTTTTATTTTTAGCGACCAATTAAACTTTTCAATTAAAAGGTTGTGAATTTCTAAATTCACCAATGGCTATTACTTTAATTGGATGATGCATTCACGATTTTCATTTGAGCTTTTAAATTTTTTGTATACTATATATGTATCAATTAAATATGCATGGTGTTCATAATTTGGTGCGCCAACTCTAATAGCCGCCGCGAAAACGAAACTATCGAGAATGGCAGGTCTGTATAATATTAGTCTGTGTATAATAGAATGGCTACCTGAGAATAGTCTGGTTAAAGGTCAGTAGAAAAAATTTCAAAATTTTACATTCTGTAAAATATCTCAGAAAATTATTAGTGGTAGTTAAATGACCATTGTAAAATATTATATGAAAACTCTACATGACTGCCACCTAACTTCGAAAGCATCCGCTAGGTAATACTTGTAGATAAATAGGGCGATTTTGTTTTCTAACAGCATTGATATTAGTGTCAGTTGTGAGCTTTCGAATGTTAACTGTTTAATTTAATATTTATTGAAGAAATTCATAAAACCGGCTTGTTAAATTTTTAAGGAAAGCGTGTAGGAGTTCATTGCTCGATTCATTTTTGTAACTCTAGTTTGATTGATGTGGTTTTGCTTGCTAACATTTGTGTGTATTTGTATGTGCGGCCGGAGAGCATGTAATTGACTCAACTGTAGCCCATACATAGATAATGGTTCAAGACCACTTATCTATAATAATATTAGTCATATTTAAATATTTCTGTAGAAAATTTTACTTTTTATGATTTGACACAGATACATATGTGTATTCGTATTTAGATGAGCTTTAGTCGTCATATTTTAATTGGCAATGGATAATGTTTGCGTTTCAATTAATCTCTGTAAAATCGCAAAGTAGTTTTTGTTGAATAAACTCAAGCACTAATAGAAGCAGACATGATTATTCCGAAAGTACAAAACGCAAGAAATAATGAATTATTTGACTTAAGTGCTTTAGGGATTCTGAGTAGGCGTGGCTTGAGTATTATATTTTTGTCTAAAAACATGGATGAAATATCGTATGAAGGCTGACTCACCACTAGTTTGCCCAATTCTACATTAACTGTGATAGTATGAGATAGGAGAACAGCATTTCAATTCTATCGGTTCTTTCAGGGGCGGAATACGGAATACTTGGAATTTACATGCAGAAGTAATTCTGAGAAATACGTTGCATATAAGGATATTTTCTTGAAGTTTTAAGACCGTAAGTAAAAATTTATCCATTGACACATTTCTCAAATTCCATTTGTTTCTGTTGTTCAGTAAGACAATGTAGTATGGGAAATAGTATATATAACTCATTATTTTTTATTATGCAATGAAAAAATTGTCTGACCTGATCTCTTTTGGGTTTATGAGCATTTTGAAAAGTGTAACTTGAATTCTCAAAGAGTTAAGAATTGGTTTATAAATGTGATGAATAATAAAAATCGTATCAACTATGTTAAGAATTACATACCTGAGACTGATGAAATGTCTGACCAAATAGCGTAAATTTAAATGCGTCGCTTTGCTATTATATCTTTTATTTTTCATTTTTAATTAAACTACTTAATTTTATCTCAGATTATTTTTAATATTGTTGCCAATATATTTATACTGTTATAATATACTATACACACACACACACATATATATATATATATATATACATATATAGTGTACTATATATGTATATGAAATGACTGATACCTTTCGAAATAACTGAAGAATTTGTGTAAAATTTGGTGTGATTATTGCAAGTGGTATACACAAAAAGTCATTTGATTTTCAGAGAGATTGTGCTAGGGATATATATATTCGTATTTTTCAAATTTTATTTAACTTGATCTGGTGTTCGTTCAAACCTTTGATTTCCAAAATAATCAGGGTCATTTTTCACAGTAACGTTAAATTCGTTATGACATTTTCTCTTGTGGTGTATTTCAGTTCTTACGATTTGGAAGCTTATCGGGCTAGCCCGTCCTGGACCCGCCATAGGACTCTACCTGGCTTTTGAGAATAACACGAAAATCAGAAAAAGTAGGAAATCTAAAGTTAATATATCGTTTTCTCTTGGGGTATATTTTAATTTTTCAATTTTGAACCGTACCGGGTTAGCCCGTCTTAGGCCCGCCTTAGAAACTCGCCCGTTTTTGCGGTATAACTCTGGAACAGGTGTATCTAAATATTCGAAATTTAGCTTATCCTTGCCATTTGCTGTATATTTTATCTCTTTGAATAAAAAATATTTTCGGGCTAGCCCGTCCTGAGCCCAACAAAAGGAATATATCGTTTTTTGAGAATAACTAAAAATTCGGAGCATCTAGAATGTCTAAATTTCATATATCATTGTCCTTTGGGGTATATTACATTTCATTGTATTGCGAACCTTATCGGGCTAGCCCGTCTTGGGCTCGTCATATAAATTTACTCTCTTTTCAAGAATAACTCGATCAATCGGAGTAGCTAAAAAATGTAAATTTAGTATATCATTCCCTTTTAGATGGATTTTAATTTGGATTTTGAACCTCATCGGGCTAGTCCGGCTTGAATCCGCTGAAGAATGCATTCGTTTCTGAAGAATAACGCGAGAACCGAAGTAGCTAAAAATTCTAAGTTTAACATGTCGTTGACTTTTGGGGTATATCTATGTTTCTTCGGATTTGAACTGTATCGGGGTAGACCGTCCTGGGCCCGACATAGGAATGGACCTGTTTTTTTAGAATAACTGGAAAATCGGGGAAACTAGAAAATATAAATTTAGTACATCCTTATCTTTTCGAGAATATTTTAATTCCTTCGATTTTGAACCGTATCGGATGAATCCGTTTTGGGCCCGCCTTAGAAATTCACTTTTTTGTGGGAATAACTCTAGAACCGAAGTATCTAAAAGTTTCAAGTTTGGAATGTCGTTGACATTTGCGGTATGTCTTAGCTCATTGTATTTTAAACCTGATCGGGCTAGTCCGTCCCGTCCCGACAAGAAAAATGTACTCGCTTTTTAAGAATGGCTCCAAACCTGTAGCATCTAGTATATCATTGTCTTTTAGGGTATATTTTATTTCTTTGGATATTGAACCTCGTCGGACTCGTCCGTCTTGGGCCCGACATAGTGATAATGTACTCGTTTTTCGAGAATAACTCGTAAATCGGAGCAGCTGAGAAATCCAAATTTAGTATATCATTTTATTTTGGAGTTTATCATAATTTATAATTTGAACCTCATCGGGCTAGCACGTCTTGAGTCCGCCTTAGGAATGCGATCGTGTTTGATGAATAACTCGAGAACCGGAGTAGCTAAAAATTCCAAGTTTAGCATGATATCGTCTTTTGTGGTATATTTCATTTTTTCGGCTTTGAACTTCATTCAGCTTACCCCGGCTGGGCCTGTCGTAGGAATATACTAATTTTTTTTGGACTAACCGGAAAACTGGAGCAGATAGAATATCCAAATTTAGAATATTAATTCCTTTTCGGGTAGAATTTAATATTTTCAGCGTATATATAATTATAATTAGTGGCGTAAGCATGGGAGATGGGATGTGTGGTAAAAATCCTCATTTGCTGAACAATTACATAAGTCCTCAAAATTTTTCATATTAAAAAAAAAATGAATTTTGTACTATAAGCTCCATTCGATCGTCGACCCCCTTTTTTCCTAGATACATAGTTACATCCATATGCAAATGAGCTAAGAAGTGCGAAATTTGTCCACGGATGTTGGGTCGGTGCACTGGGAGTACGAGTTAAGGCTGCGGTTCTGTGTGATCTGACGAAGAAGGTTTTTTGCCTTCGAAACCGGTCGATATTAGTATTTTGAGTTGTATTCTGCTTTTTACGAAGATAATTTCATATCTTTAGCAGAAATTTGGACCACACGTATTGATTTTGTTTACATGAAATTGAAACTTTTCAATAACTTTTAAAAGCATTATATAAATAACTTGAATGAATGCTTTAAAAGCAAACTTTTGTTCTGCATTTTGATACATATTGCCATGTAAACCTAAAAAAAGAATGTTTGATAATGTCTAGCAGATATTTTGTTTTATCTCATATGTTAGGCTACAGGGAAAAATGTCTGTGGGTGGCCCTGTGAATTTGGAAGAAAAACATGAAACACCATTGCCGCCTGAACATTAGAACAAGGTGGGGGCTGCCTACAAGTGCTGTCTTTTTTGCACGGTGAAAGATAGCGCTGATAAGAATTTCGATTGAGAGTGGACATGTATTTGACAGCTATTTTATTTCGACTAGCGCGTCTACTTTCCACACGTTTCCGCAAATTGCCACATCTCTTACACGAACAATGCTCAAAAGATCCGCAAATCAGAGGAGGCTCTGGAAATGGGTAGAACACCATGAAAGGGCATTTTGTACTGCTTTCAGGGTGGCCTCTAGATACAATAGATGGCCTCTAGATAAAATATCTCCCAAAAGAGAACAATATACTAAATTTAGATATTCTAGTTGCACGGTTTTCATTCACTGATCGGGCTAGCCCGTTAAGGTTTTAAATCCAATGAGCTAAGATATACAGCAAATGACAACGACATTCTAAACTTGAAACTTTCAGATGCTCCGATTCTAGAGTTATTCCCCCAAAAAACTGAATTTCTAAGGCGGGCCCAAAACGAGTTCGCCCGATACGGTTCAAAATCGAAGGAATTAAAATATTCCCCAAAAGGTAAGGATGTACTAAATTTATATTTTCTAGTTGTCCCGATTTTCCAATTATTCTAAAAAAAAAACGGGTCCATACCTATGTTGGGCCCAGGACGGGCTACCCCGATAAAGTTCAAATCCGAAGAAACTTAAATATACCACAAAAACCAACGACATGTTAAACTTGGGATTTTTAGCTACAGCAGTTCTGGAGTTATTCTTCAAAAACGAATGCATTCTTCAGCGGATCCAAGACGGGCTAGCCCGATGGGGTTCAAAATCTAAATTAAAATCCATCCAAAAGGAAATGGTATACTAAATTTACATGTTTTAGCTACTCCGTTTGATCGCGTTATTCTTGAAAAGCGAATAAATTTCTATGGCGGGGCAAGACGGGCTAGCCCGATAAGGTTTGAAATGCGATGAAATATAATATACCACAAAGGACAATGATATATTAAATTTAGACATTCTAGATGCTCCGAATTTTGAGTTATTTTCAAAAAACGATATATTCCTGTTGTTGGGCTCAGGACGGGTTAGCCCGATAAGATTTTTTATCTAAAGTGTTAAAATATACAGCAAATAACAAGGATATGCTAAACTTCGAATTTTTAGATACACCTGCTCTCGAATTATACCAAAACAAGTAAAGTCATATGGCGGGCCCAGGACGGGCTCACCCGATAAGCTTCAAAATCGAAAGAACTGAAATGTACCACAAGAGAAAACGTCATACCGAATTTCACGTTACTGTGATGAATGAACTTGGTTATTTTGGATCTCAAATGTTTGAACGACCACAGATAAAGTTAAATAAAATTTTAAAAATACGAATATATCCCTAGGTCAATCTCTGAAAATCAAATGAGTTTTTGTGCATACCACTTGCAATAATTACGTCAAATTTCAGTCAAATTCTTCAATTATTTCCAAAGATATCGTTCATTTCATTTGCATTAAATTCCCATTAGTTTCAATAATTACATCTCCGCATTTAACCGCTTATTCAAGACCAACCGCGTCTAGCGGAGGCAGTTTTTAGGGAACCTGTTTTTCGCCTCGGTCGGCACACTATTCCTTCTAGGCACTGTTGTTTGGCGTTCGGCACCTGTGATGTGGGCTTGATTGGCAACACATAACTGCCTGTGCGTGAGTTTCGTCTCCTGCTACAAATCATTAGTTTCGCAAATAATAAACTACAGACTTTAAATGGGAATGTGACACTGAATTCGAAAGTAAGTGCAGTAATTTCCGTCTAAAAACTCGTTCGTCGTCGTTGATGAAGCACCTGGCGTTGGCGCCTCTATCTTCTGTGTTGAATGATTACTTGTGGTGTAGATTTGACATTACTTGTATGCACATAAAAGTTCGTTGATGTAGAACAACCCCTGATGGGCGGGGCGTCGTCGTAAGAGCTGGCGCCACTGCATCGAGGGGATGAGGCACGTTGGGAAGTCCGTATGCAACATGATGAGGCACGTGGGATAGACTGTTCACAATCTTCGGGGTATGTGAGGCACGTGGGAATGAGTCCAATGGCTGAACAGGTGATGAGGGAAATCCACACTGAGACTTCTCTGCTAGCCGGCCAAAGTTTAAAAACTTAAATTTGGGGGGTTTGGGATTTGATGACTCTAGTTATCATTTCGACGATTTGGAAAGTTTTGGTCATTGCGTCTTCGTCGCCTTTGAGAATTTTAACTACATCTTTTAAGATACTGCTGAGTTTATTAATATCAATGTATTGTTCTACCTCTTTGTACAGACTTAGAAACTCTAGAAAAGCATTTGCATTTGCAGATTGAGGGGTTTTGTCTGATACAGGTTGAGCTTGGGCTAAGTGCTCGCCAGTAGTTCCTCCTACCGTTTCGGCACTTGCCGGCTCTTCCTGCACAGGGGAGGTTATCCTAGTGGGGAGGGGGGGGGAGTTATCCTCGCCAAGGGTGGTTGAAGTTTTAGCAGATTTTTGTAACTTTTTTAATTCCTGCGTTTTTTTCCTAAACCAGGGGTTTTGGGGACAGTGCCTAAAATTGACAGGGTGGGATCCTGAACAATTGGCGCATTTCGCCGGGGTGTCCCTATTTTTTGTACAGTTTCTCGTGGGATGACCTTCGCCACATTTAAGGCAGCGGGGGGGGGGGGGGTACACTGGTCAGAATGATGGTTCCAAAGTTGACAATTGTAGCACATTTTATGGCCTCTCGCCTTAAAAAGTTGAACTTTAATTTGCATGGAAAACAGGGAATTTACTTCATAAATCCTCGCCCATCCCTCCGTCGGCTCAAGACCGACCAAGAAGATGGGGAGGGGGGTCCTATTACGCCTATTCCTAAGCTGCGTGATTCTAACAATTTTAAAACCAAGCGCGGCAAGCTCTTTTTTTATTTCCTCAACACTGGTGTTAGTGGGCAAGCCCTTTATTACTAACTTACCTAACTTCCAAAGCATCCACTAGATGGCAGATAAGATAAGACGATTTTGTTTTCTTACTGCATTGAAATTAGTGTTTGTTGTCAGCTTTCGAATGTTAACTGTTTATTTAATATTATTTGAAGAATTTCATAAAACTGGCTTGTTAAATTTTTAAGGAAAGCGTGTGGAGTTCATTGCCCGATTCATTTTTGTAACTCTAGAGTTTGATTGATGTGGTTTTGCGTTATCTATGTATACATCGGCTACAGTTGAATCAGTTACATGCTCTCCGGCCGCACATACAAATAGACACAAATGTGAGCAAGCAAAACCACATCAATCAAACTCTAGAGTTACAAAAATGAATCGGGCAATGAACTCCACACGCTTTCCTTAAAAATTTAACAAGCCAGTTTTATGAAATTCTTCAAATAATATTAAATAAACAGTTAACATTCGAAAGCTGACAACAAACACTAATTTCAATGCAGTAAGAAAAAAAAATCGTCTTATCTTATCTGCCATCTACGGGATGCTTTGGAAGTTAGGTGTCCTGCGCACAGAGTTTTCGTATAAAATTTTACAATGGTCATTTAACTACCACTAATAATTTTCTGAGATATCTTACAGAATATAAAATTTTGAATTTTTTTTGCTGACCCTTGATCGGAGGAATGTTTTCTATAGAGCTATTCTATTATAAATGGAATGGTGGTTTTCAAAAAATTAAAATGATTACTCTGAGACGGAAATTTGATTGATGTGGTATTTAAATATGACTAATATAATTATAGATAATAGTTCAAGACCACTTATCTATAATTATATTAGTCATATTTAAATATTTCTGTAATAAATTTCACTTTTTATGATTTGACACAGATACATATGTATATTCGTATTTAGATGACCTTTACTCGTCATATTTTAATTGGCAATGGATAATGTCTGCGTTTCAATTAATTTTTGTAAAATGGCAAAGTAGTTTTTGTAGAATAAACTCCAGCACTAATAGAACCAGAAATGATTATTCCGAATGCACAAAACACAAGAAATAATGAATTATTTGACTTAAGTGCTTTAGGGAGTGTGAGTTGGCGTAGCTTGAGTATTATATTTTTGTCCGAAAACATAGATGAAATATCTTATGAAAGCTGACTCTACACTAGTTTTTTCAATTCTATATTAATTGTGACAGTATGAGGTACGAAAACAGCATTTCAATTCTGCGGTTCTTTCAGGGGGCGGAATACGGAATATTTGGAATTTACATGCAGAAGTAATACTGAGAAATACATTGCATATAAGAACAATCTCTTGCAGGTCCAAGTAACACATTAATTAACACATTTCTTAAATTCCATTTCTTTCTGTTTTGTAAGACAGTGTAGTATGGGAAATAGTATATATAAACCATTATTTTTTAATATGTAATGAAAAATTGTCTGACCTGATCTCTACGGATTTATGAGCATTTTGAAAAGTGTAACCTGAATTGTCAAAGAGTTATGGTTTGATTTATAAATATGATGAATAATAAAAATCCTAATAAGTATGTTAAGAATTATATACTTGAGACTGATGAAATGTCTGACCAAGTAGCGTAAATTTAAATGCGTCGCTTTGCTATTATTCATTTTATTTTATTTTTCATTTTTACTTGAACTACATAATTTTATCTCAGATTATTTTTAATACTGCTGCCAACATATTTATAGTGTTATAACGTACTATATATATATATATATATATATATATATATATATATATATATATATATATATATATATATATATAGCGTACATTATATATATTTACTATATATAGTTGCATATATTTACACACATTATTATAGTAGCAAATATGTAATAACTATATTTATATACAGTTACTGTACTATATTTGCTATATATAGTTATAATAATAAAATAAATGTATATAGTATAGTAACATACTATAAGTATGTATTTGTTACCCAAATTTAGTTAGGTATACATGTTTTTGTATTTTCAATATGTTAAGGTGGCATTATACTCGTTGGAACAGATATTTATTTTTTATAATTAGTTTGACAATTTGCATTTCTAAATTGTGTTAATGCTACTAATATTTCTATTAAATATCTGTTTTCGTAAATGCGGTATCTTTTAGTGTAACGCTCTAAATTTTAATAAACGATAACACGGCAGTCCGGGTTGTCTTTTCAGTCTCCTGAAGACTGGGATGTATTCTACTTCCGATCGTCCGTCTTGTTGTTCAAGGGGTTCCCATGATGGTTTGGTTTGCGGCTCCAACAGTTTTTAACAGTTGACCTGCGTGTGAATTCATGTTTTAAATACACTTCGTCCAGCCTAAAATATACTCCATGAGTAATATTTCCGTAAAACTACGAGAGGCAAAACTTCTGCCCTTCTCTGCCCTCACGTCACATACATAAAATAATAACGTTTGTAGGAACTTTACAAAACTTTTTTTGCGTGATCCCGCATGCAAATCCCTCATCATACCAATAGCGTGAGATAAAGTAACTTTCACGACCGCCAGGACTGCATCGGCTAAATACCGAATACTGGGAGTAGTATTAGAACGTTTTTGTTTATGAACACCCCTTCGACCCAAACTCCCTCTCTCAGAATTCCCAATAAGGATCAAATTCTCGAAATTCTAATCCCGAATAAAATTAAACTTCAAGCACCATGTCCATGAATAATAACTCCATTTTTATAAGTTGTACTGGAATACCCTGTCCCGCCCTCTTTCATCAAAACAAACGGGCTACATCCGAAAGGGGGAGAGGAGTAAAAAAAAAAGTAATTCTATGTCCACTTCAAATTCAACAAATCATGCAAATTCGACACAAGGCAAACTGGAAATGTCGAGTGAGGGTGATCATCAATTAGCGCAGTAAAGTGTCAAAATTGAAGGGGGGAGGAGGTGTAGAGAGAAAAAGAAAGAGTGGGAGGAGGGTTGTCTCCAACGAGTTAGTATATACTACCTGGATGGTCTCCCTCCGGAGGGTGCCCGTCATATGTTTCTGTTCATGACACCCTGGGATTTATAAATATGGATGAATTTGGAGCTAAAAGGTTGTAATATCATGCCTAGCTGCTCTTTCGCAGAAGTTTGATGCAATATGGCGATATTAATAGGCAGGGTTACTGTTGGCAGGAATGAAGCGCTCTTTTGGTGTCAATTTCTAAGACATTATAGCGTCTAGATAGATTAAATTCAATACTTCGAATACAGTTAATACAGTGACCGCCGCTTATAAGAAACACGTTCGTTTCGCTCGTTTTGTTTCTTATAAGCAGTTGTTTCTTAAATCCGGAAATTTTTTAAATATCGTTCTTCCATTGTAAATACTAACTATTGAACACAGTTTTACACAATTTAAAAGAGAAATGTATATAAGTAAAATATTAGTACGTACATAATACATTTGTAAATTGAGTTTTGCATTCAAAAATATTTCTTATTTTACGAATTAATACTTACAACTTAAAATATTATCTATATGCATATAGTATGTAGTTAAATAAGAATAAAAAGTAAAACTCATAGGTCGTTCATTTATGTATAAGAGCATAGTGCATTTTCATACATACCGTAATCTATCACTGAGGAACAGCAAAAACCTTTTCCAGTGTTGTTTGTGCTAACGAGTCTGTGATTAGTTTACGTACATCCATTTCTAAATCATAAAATAGGCCATAAACTTTTTCTGATGCCCCTCTGTGTTCAAGATTTTTTCTAATTATAGTTAGGGCTTCTCGCGACTGTTTGTTTGTAGGAAAATTTACTTCTTGTGGAACGTCGTCTTCATTTTTTTCTTCATTGCAAACATTCTGAATTTTCATCATCACTTTTTTCTTCAGATGTTTGTAAATTTTCGTCGATGTGAATCCATTCTTCGAAAGGTGCTTCTAATTCTTCTTCATCTTCTGCTGGTATGTCAACATTATTTTTCAAAAATCCTGCTTTACGGAAGAAATTAAAAATGCATATGTCAGAAACATTTTTCCTTGCGCCTGCGATCATATGCATAGCATCAAGCAAGTTTATTTTCTTGCTTATTTCGGAAGCCGATTCTTTCCCTTCATCAATTGCATCCACTATTTTCTGTCGCAAATTTGACCGATACAGAGTTTTAAATGCTTTAATAATTCCTTGGTCAAGAGGCTGTAGTATGGAAGTTGTATTGGATGGCAAAAATCACAAAGTTCAATGTTTGTCAGATGTACTACAGGATGAGCCGAACAGTTGTCAAGGATTAAAATATTTTTTTTTCTTTTCCCATCAGTCCCCTATCCCACTTTAACAAAAAGTCTTCAAAAGTTCTACTTGTCATCCAGGCATTCTTTGAATTTTCGTAGATCACTGGCAATTTTTTTATTCCACTTAAACTGCGCGGACGTTTGCTTTTGCTAATAACAAATGGGCTTTTTTTTACAGTTCCCGTCATATTTGTTGTTAACAGAACTGTAACTCGATCTTTTGTTTTTTCCAACGGAGGATAGATCATTTTTGAACATGGTTGTATACACGGGCATCGCTCTAAAACAGAATCCAGTCTCGTCAGTGTTAAAAATTTGATGAGGAGCGTATTTTTCTAATAGAGGTGGTAAGTTTTGCGTAATCCATAAAGTTGCCGACTCGGAGTCCGCGTTCAGCTTCGCTTCATAATTTTTTTTGTACACAATGTTATTTCTTTCTTTCCAGCGGCTTAACCAACCAACCATCAGTCGCACGGAACTCTTTTTCTCCCAATTTTTCCGCAAAATGTTCTGCTTTTTTCAATAAAATTGCCCTACTGATAAGAGCGTTCTTTAATCTGGCGTTAGAAAACCATTGTAAGAGTTCTTCCTCTATAGCAGCTGCCTTTCCTTCTCGTTTCCGTTTTCTTTGAAGATTACAATTTGGCGTCAAAATTTCATTTTCGCCTTTCAGGATTTTACATAATGTTGAGTGCGGAGTTTCTAATGCAGAAGCAGCTAGTCTTTGACTACACGGAGGTAGAGAATCATACTTTTTAAGTAAACTTTGCTTTTCAAGCAAAGTAAGGGTTTTTCTCTTTTGCGACATGTTTCTACTAGCAAAACAAAAAATGACTAACTAAAGCTGTACGAATCTTATTTGAGTGCATAAGCAAAGATGACTTTCCTTATCAGTACGTTTCCTTAACTGCCAAGAGATTAAAACACGTTTCTTACTGGTTTTGCATTGTTCCCCCCAAGCCTTTCTACGGAGAAATTCTCTGTCATCCTTTGTTGCATAGCAAACTTCCACGCCCTCCCCGTACGCCCAGAGGCTAGAGATAACAACTTGTCCTTCAGTTAACCTTGAACAAATCGATTTTTTTTTACACCCGCGTCGCAAGAAAATCAACAAATTTTCTGTAGAAAACTGTTTCTTATAAGCGGAATCGTGTTTCTTATAAGCGACACAATTTCAATGTTAAAACGAAGTTTGTATTTGTTTCTGTCGTTTTGGGTCTTATAAATGGCTGTTTCTTATAACCACTGAATCTTATAACCGGCGGTCACTGTACAAGCAAACAGAAAATGAATTTTTGAATTCACACTTTCATTTTAAAATTACTAAAATGAAAAAAGTAAAAACGTCCCTACATTTTTATCTTATACAATTACAGTGAGTATGACTAAATAATTTATAACACTTATATTTCATCATAAATTGATATACTCCAAAACATCACTATGACATGTATGGACCAATTGATTAAATTTATGGAATTCTTATCACTAAATGTATAGAAACTTTGATTAAATGTATGGAATCATTGTAATATATGGATGTATAGAAACATTGATTAAATGTATGAAATCCTTATAACATCTAAATGTATGGAGGCATTAATTTAATATAGTAAATGTACGAATTATTCTTTTGGTCTTCTAATGCAAACGTGGCCATTTTTATCGGGAGCTACAGTTAAAGTAAATTCTTAATGGGAACATGCTTGTATACAGTTTTCACCATCATCAAGATCCATAGGATCCAGTTTTGAACCCGGAATCTATGAATCTGAGGAACAACGAATGAATAGGTCGTCCACAGGTGAGCCTATTCGCGGAAAATCTCTTATGAGTAGAATGTTTGTATTTCTGACTATCGTAACTTTGGTTGGTTGGTTGATTGTGGTTTTCTATGCCACAAGATACAAAAAGGATATACTGCGCCAAACAGATGGTATAGATCTAACAGTATGCGCATAATCTAAAAGTTGATAAAAGTAGAAATAAAACATGACAATTAAAAAAGTGCAACAGTTCAAGCTGTAGCAATTTTTGTTAAGCGTTCTCGTAGCTCTGGAAACTTTTCTGAAAGAAAATCAGATTTTTGAAAAACAACTAACATGTCGGAAAGCAAGCAGTTTTAAGACAAAACAACTGAACTAATTTTCCGGCTTTCTTCGTGTCCTAAATAAGCACGCTCTAAAAATAATATAGGTAACACCACTCAATTTCCAAATCGCCTGTTTTGAAAGAATATCATTCTCGCGCACCGTTTTTTTTTTTTCATGCGCACAACTGCATAATGTGGGCATAACACGTCCTAAATAATGTCCTTTTATACATCCTAAAGAAGTTGTCTGAAAATACTTGAAATTAAAAAAAAATAACCTTTCTAGCTAAAAACTGAAAAGTTCTTAGTTAGAAATGTTATAGTTTATTTATTTAGTTTAGATTTTTTCTTAGAAAGTTTAATTTAGAAGTTTAATTTTCGTGCTTCATCACCCAGTTTTTATGCTGCTATTTTCTGCTATAGAAGTTTATTGCTCGGAGCTTATAAAAATAAATAAATACATTTTGAAGACAAAAGTGAAAATACAATTTTTTAAGCTATTTCAAAAAGCTTATATCCAACTTATGTCAAAATTCACCAACGCACTTACAATATTGAAACAATTCTATATTCCAAAAATGAAAAATTTTTCTTTAAAATCTACAAAATTAGATAATCAAATAAAGCAGCCTTCAAGGTCTAGCGAAAGAATATGGGATATCGTTTGTGGGCCATCTGAGAAAGGACGTACTTGAATTCAAACAAAATCGTCCGCTCGATAATTAGATTAAAATGATAAAATTTCGGCCAAATTTCGGTTTTATTTTTTTTTTTTACTTTCACATACGTAGTATTGAGAAAGTATTTTTGTTCGCGAACATGTTCGATTTCGAGATTTTGACACCAATATATATTTTTCAAGACCTCCCGAACACGGTTTGACAATTTTTGGAGTGATATCCGTCAGTCTATGGTCGATTCCTTGTGTAGACGGTACGGCTATAAATATGAATGGCTTTCACGAAATTTTATCTCCGGCTTTGCTATCAAAATATCTAGAACTAAATAGATGCTTTTTTTTTATATTCGATCGAAAACTTATTTTTTTAACATGGCCACATATGACAAAATTTGAAATTGTCATGCATAAAAGGGTTTATTTATGTCTCAATGAGCACGAGACTTTATAATTTCAATCAGTATTGTAAAATATAGCTGTGATACAATGTTTTTGTTTGTGACGTCATTATCCCCCCTCTGGAGGCACGGTCACCCCTACCTCCCCCGCCTCAGGGGGATGCATTGTCAAGTATATTTACCGGAAGATTGTTTTCAAGTCCTTTCAAGTGAAGGATATAATATTAATCATTATTGTAATTATGTGGACTGACGATAACGGTATTTCAATTATTTTTTTTTTTTGTAAAACTGGAAAAAAAAATAAATAAATAAAAAAATAAATAAAAGCAACTGAAAATAGATTTTGGTATGAAAAAGTCGAGTCGAGCCGCAGTAAAATTATTTATTTATTTTTTTCACAACTCAGGCCGTCCGGATCACCCGACGGTTTGGAGCCACAAGATGGGCGGCCAAGCGAAGACTCCAGAAGGTTGAAGAAACAGCCTGGCTTTCCTGGTTATCGTTTGTTTAAATTCAGATCCTCATACACTGGAAGAAATATAATTCCCAAAACATACAATTTAACAGGATTTAAATGTTTATGATTTTTAAACTAATTCGATTTAAAAAAAATCTGGTTGAGCCGTGAGGCCTAGGGACCTAAAGTACCCTTGCATCGAATTTCTATGTTGTTCGAAGTATCGATTTTTCGCCACAAATGACATAGATTCCTTCACAGACAGACATTTTCATTTGTTATGCAGTACAATAAATTATCCTGCATTTCCAGGGTTCTAAATAAGCGCCTCCTACATAAATGATACAGATCACATCACTCAATTTCCAAATCGCCTGCTTAGAGCCAAACGCATTCCTTCTTTCGTTTCTACGACAATTTTGTAGTTTCAACGCATCTGTAGTAGCGCGCAACAATTGTCTCGCACGTGCACAAACATCCACTTATTTCTTCTCATAGCAACGCCTTTTCAAACCGGAGATAGAACGGAATAAAAAATGTTCGTTTTATATTTTTGATTGAAACCGTGTTCCTTTCAGGTATACATCCGGAGGGGGGAATGACTAATTTGAATTTAAAAAGAAATCTCGCTGAAGTCTGCCGTCCCGGACTTTCTGAACACAATACCGAATTTCGCGGATGTCTGCAGTTGCGATTTTTCGTAACACGCACACACACATACACAAACACACAGAGACTACAGTTTTGAATATCAAGATATTTGTAACAGCATTATTCTTTTCGCTTTTTACTACTATCGTGAATTTATTTAAACTTTGTAGAAAACTTGACAATTCATTTTGTTTCATTTGGTTCATTAGTATTTAAACCACTCAGAATATTCCGCTTTGGAACTTTTATTACACAAATACATCTCTTATACACAAATGTAGCAGTTTAGGGGAATTGATATTTCAGATTTTCTATGAACCGTTATTTAAGATCTTCTATAAACAACTTTCGATCGACGTGGAATTTTAATGCATTTGCACAATTTTCTTTAAAATGAAAGGATTTGCAAATAAATAAACGTGCTGCTTCTATGAATATTCAATTGCAGACATCACAGAAAATTTTATTATTATATAAAATTTTAGGATAAATCAATCAGAAAGAGAGGGGGGAGGGGAGGGAGGGAGGGAAAAAGAGACACACATCAAATGTTCCCGGTCGCCTAAATAAGTGCTCTTATCCTAGGTTGAGTCGGGCTGCCTGGGACTTCAACTCATCAAATATTATTATGCAAGATAGTTAAGCTTAACTTTCTATTTAATTTTTTCTGACACCTGAAACTCAATCTTTAAAAGAAAAAATATAAACACGCACAAAATGTTTCCGTTGTTAAAACCTGAAAAGTATGGCAGTGGGCCTCGGGAACGTTAATCATGCAAACATTTATTCACGAATTCTTTTATTTATATCTCATTTCTCCGGGGACTGGCTTAAGCAGTTTTGGAAACTTTTATAAGGGTGTATTTACATGCGCTTCGGAGGAGGAAGTTTGCTAGGGGCGAGAAAGATATATTTTAGGTGGCTTTTAAAGGGGAGCGGGGTGGTTTTACGTAAAATGGTTCGAAAGATATTTAAATATTTCTTGAATGGTCGGGAAATATATGCAGAGTGGTTGAGTGAGGAAAGGTGGTAAAAATGAAGTAGCATAAATATGCGATTTACATAAATCACGCGTATGTTAGAAATGCTCAGGGTAGTGACGGGCATATATATGCGATTTATATATATCATGCGTTTGTTAGAAATGCTCAGGGTAGTGACGGGCATATATATGCGATTTATATATATCATGCGTTTGTAAGATGGCTCTCATGCAAAGGGTAGTCATGGACATATATATATATATGATTTATATATATAGCGCGTTTGTTAGAAGGCTTCAATGTTCAGGGTAGGTATGGACATTATATGTGCTTTATATATATATAAATTTTTTTTTATATATATAGCTGAGCGAGCAGGGGGCACTGAGTCCTAGTATCTTAAATTGTTCGTAGAAGAGAGGTTAACGCACGTAGACCACAGTCTGGAATATCAAGATATTCATACCAGCAATATTTCTTATGCTTTTACTATTACGTTTTTACCAACTGTAGACAAATTTGACAACCATTTAGTCCTGTTCAGTCTATTAGTGTATAAGGGAATTGCATTCGGTAGGCCCGGGTTCGATTCCCGCCACTGCCAAAACTGCCGCCGTGTTCACGCGGAGTACGGTCCGTAAGTCCTTCCGAGAGATTGGTGGTAGGGAAAGGTGGGTACGGTCCCTGTGGAAGCCTCCCCCACTGGGTTCCGTTTAAATTGGGTGGCACTACCTGGCCGTCCAAGTAGTTGGTAGGTCGCGCCAGCGAGTTTGCCGCGGCCAGAATTTTCAAGGGTAGCGAACAGGCTGGTCGCCGAAGACGGCTAGTCATAAATGATAGTTCGCACTTGTGCTTAACGTTGCCATAACGTTTCAAATTGGTGAAGGTGCCTTCGGGAATGTAAGGGCTGAGAAATCTAGCAAATATGCAAGAATGGTAGCTTTCTTAAAACACAGGGTCATGACATCCGCATGGGTGTCATTGTCGTCGGGGCGCTAGGATCATGGGAAACAAGCAACGACCGCATATTGTGTAGATTTTGCAGCAACAAATACGTAAAGCAACTAAGGTGCCTCGCGCTCAGTGACACGATAAGAATGTCACGAGATATATACGTCGATATGTCACGAGATATATACGTCCCAAGAAATCCCGAGATAGGGGCTCCTATAGGTGAGGGAAAATTGACAGGAAAAGAGGCGATTCTGTGCTTGCCACGGTAAGCTCATATCTTGATCCGTTTTGCGGGACTGAAAATATCTGCATATATCTATGAGTAACACTGTGCTAACTGTTCTAATTCATTTCTGTATTAATTTATAATAACCTGAACAATGTACTCGCATATTAATGTACATATATTGATGTATTTATCTTAACCTGAAGATTCTGGGAATATATAATGGAAATGCCTCCCTAACCTACTGGGATTGAATATTCTCTAACTGTAAACTATTGATATAGGTAAATAATCCCATCTATGTGTAAAGCTGAATTTGGTATTGTTCAACATTTAAATAAATCAAGAGCGCTCTTTGATCAATAAACATTATTTATATCTGTTATATAGAAATATTAGCAGTTTAGCTTAATAGATATTTAAGATCTTCTATAAACGGTTATTTAAGATCTTCTATAAACAATTTTAGACAGACGTGAAATTTTAATTAATTTGCACAATCTACCTTAAAATTAAAGGATTTTTAAGTAAATAAACGTGCTGCTTTTATGAATATTTAATTGCAACCATCACAAAAAATTTTCTTATCCCTTAAAATTTTAGGATAAATCAATAAATGATAAATTTTGCATAACTACAATGATTTAAATATTAGTAGCAATTACACCTGAATTATGCACTGACCTATAGGAGCCCATGCCCTGGGCACCCAAAAGAGCACTAAATGAATGATAGAGGTTGCAGATATTTGTATTATGCTTCATTAAATACACACAACGAAAATTGGGTACGAATAAAAGTATTGAATTCCAAATTTCAGAAGTTGCTAATATTTATTTTCATCGTACAGGTTTCCCGCTGGGTTTTGTTTTGTTTTCACATGCAGAATATCGAGGTCTGTCATTTTAGATTACACTATTACGATGTACTTTGAAAGAAAGATCTTGCCATATGCTCTGTTATGCCAATGTGGATTTACAGAAAAGATGGAGCTTAAGTTATTCTTTAGATGTATCTATTAAATATTTGATACATTAATGATAATGTTGGAAAGGAAAAACGATGTTGTTGTTTTCAATATCATGGTTTTCATGACTCTCTTCGTGCTTTTCTAACTCGTCTAAGTACAGTATATGAAATAATGGACTTATAAACAAAACGACCATTTCTTTTATTCTGTTTGGTTTATTTTTCTAAAGTCGCCAAATGCATTCATAATAAAATTTAGGGGGTCAATAAAATATATAAAAATTTCGTGTAAATAACATGATTCTATGTGTGGGCGTGGTTTGAGATTAGTCTGTACATACACTGCCTCCTTTAAGACCACTGCCACTATGTACCACCAATATGTACCACCGCCTCCTAAAGGAGCGGTGGTACATATTGGATATTGTAATATAGGAATATTTGTAGTAAAATCATAGATTTTTTTTATTTAGGGTGCATAAGATAGTAGTCCCCGTTACTAAAAAAAAGGAATTATCTGTTTCTTAAAATTTAATTTGAAGGAAAACAATGTTAAGAAAAATTATTTGCATAATGTTAATTTTACGAGAAGAAATTGCCTTTATTAATATATCTGGGAAAGGATTCTAATGCAGTTTAAACCTAATACAGGCCATCTTAAACAAAATAAAAAATTATCAATTAAATTTGAAAAGCATATAATCTGTAGTTTTATTACAGCAAAAATAAAGCAAAATATTCTTTCAATAAAACTTATCACAAGAATAAATAATACAGTAGTGCAATTTGTCCAATTCAGGTGGAACAGATTTATACTCTTATATTAATACTTATACTAATTAATATTTATAATAACTTATACTAATTGAGGGACTGCCATGCATTTACGTAGATCGTAATCTGCGGTACAACGTTTACTAAAAACAAGAATAATTTTCTTCATAGAAAGTTTTGAAAAAACCAATTTCAATTTTTCTTTGAGTTTAATAAAAATCTATGCATATCAAACTTTCTTAATCAAACTTAAGTGTTTCAGAAATGAATCAGCCGATGCAATAATGCATGATATGTTTTCCATATATAAAAAAAAAAGCTGATTTTATGAATTTCTTAAAATTATATTTAAAGAAAAGGTTATTATACAAAAGATGACTACAAAAGCACTGGTTTAACAGTAGTATAAACATGCTACAATAGGGAAATGGATTTTGCCATCTATCGGATTCTGTGGAAGTTGATGATTGATTTAAAGAAATTATTTTCTAAATCAGCGGACCTATAAGAATTGGGCTACGGGTGGTTATCTAGTTTCGGAAACAAAACAAGATTCATAGGTAGGGCGAAATGAAGAAAGGAATGGTTAAAGAGAATACTTTCGTCATCCTACATTTAGTAGTGGAAGCAAAGTTTAAACACAGATTTCTGAAATAAACTTTTAAAATGGTGTAATCAAGTACCAGAAATAAATATAAAGAGTGTGCTTTTTAATAATATGATTCGTTCTATAAGTCTATGATAGACCTCCTAGAGACAAAACAAAACAAAATCCTACGGATTATCAGGAAAGCTCCCAGGTATTTAAGGAACTCGGTAATTAGGAATGACTTCAAAATAAAAACTGTTAGAGCCCAAATTAAAAAGCTAGCGCTTAAATTTTACAAAAATTTGCCATTCGTTCCAAATGAACTGTTATTTAATCTGCATGACTATGATCATCGCAAGGCCAAATCTCGTAAGAGACCCCGCGCTGTTCTAAACATCGATAATCGGAATTAAAAATCCCACCTTAAACATCTGATATTAAATAAAACTCCCGACTAATGTTTAAACTCTAAGCTGCAAAAGTGCTAGGTAACCCTCAGATCTGCATCAACCCCCCTAAACTGCTTAAACTCTAAATGTGCAACAAACTGCCACACTAGGAGCTAGGACAAATAATAAAAAAGTAGTAAATAAAAACCTTGAACCTCCAATTAGGGTAACTGAATTAATGTCACAGTATGATGATAAGAACCACATTTTGAAATTGGAGATTAAAGGCGCTTCGCGCCTGGTGCTCTGTTCCGTACGACACTCGACTTTCATATAAGTAAAATTAAGTGTAAAACATCCCTTCCAGCTAGTAAGCTGCTCTCGATTGGCAACTTACAAGGTTTTAATATCGAGCAAACTACAGTTACAGTTCCTGGGAGAGATAGCGTGCCGACTTAGACGAAAAACGGGTTCCCAAAAAACCTCCTACGCCACGCGGCTCTGGTCTCAAATAAGAGATCGAAAGCTGACGAGTAAACGTTGAAACTAATGGGAATTTAATGCAAATGATGATCGATATCTTTGGAATTAATGAAGAATTTACGTGAAATTTGGTGTAATTATTGCAAGTGGTATACATAAAAAGTAATTTGAATTTGAAAGAGATTGAGCTAGGGATATCTTCGTATTTTTAAAATTTTATTTAATTTGATCTGGTGTTTTTTCAAAGTTTTAAGGTCCAAAATAATCAAGTTCATTCGTTACAGTAACGTGAAATTCGGTATGACGTTTTCACTTGTGGTACGTTTCAGTTCTTTCGGTATTGAAAATTATCGGGCTAGCCCGTCCTGGGTCCGCTATAGGACTGCACCCGTTTTCAGAAAATAACTTGAAAACCAGAGAAAGTAGGAAATCTAAATTTAATATATCCTTTTCTTTTGGAGTATATTTTAATTCTTTCGATTTTGGACTGTATCGGGCGAACCCAACATGGGCCCACCTTAGAAATTAACTCGTTTTCGGGGGAGAAACGGAGCATCTAAAAAGTCTAAGTTTAGAATGTCGTTGCCATTTGAGCCCTATCTCAACTCATTGGATTAAAAACCTTATCGGGCAAGCCCGTCCAGGGCCCAACAAAGGAATATACTCGTTTTTTAAGAATAACTCCAAAACTGTAGCAGCTAGAATGCCTAAATTAGTATATCATTGTATTTTAGAGTATATTTTATTTCTTTGGATTTTGAAGCTTATCGGGATAGCCCGTCTTGGGCCGGACATAGTAATAATGTACTCGTTTTTCGAGAATAACTAGTAAATCGGAGCAGCTAAATAATATATATTTAGCATATCATTTTCTTTTGGAATTTATCATAATTCATATTTCGAACCTCATCGGGCTAGCCCGTCTGGAGTCCGCCTTAGGAATGTGTTCTCTTTTGATGAATAACTCGAGAACCGAAATAGCTAAAAATTCCAAGTTAGTGCTATTGTTCATATATATTATATTTCATTTATATATTTATATTTCATTTTTTTAATTTGAACTTTATTCAGCTAGCGCGTGCTGGTACCGCCATAGGAATATATTAATTTTTTCCGGCAAGTCCGTCTTGGGCCCGATATAGAAATGTACTGGTTTTTTGAGAATAACTCGAAAATGGAAGCAGTTACAAAAAAATTTGTTGAATCATTTTCTTTTGGGGTAACGTTTAATACTTTCGAATATGAATCTTATCGAGGTAGCACGTCCTGGGCCCGATATATTAATGTACACGTTTTCTTAAATAACTCAAGTAGATCAACTAAAATTCTTCATATATCATTGTCTTTTGGGGTATATTTTAATTTTTTAGATTTTGAACATTATTTGCCCGTCTTCAGCTCGCCTCTACTCGTTTTGTAGCCGAATGTACTAGTTTTTGGGGAATATTTCGGGAACGGAGAAGCTAAAAATTCCAAGGTTAGCATGTCGTTGTCTTTTGAGGCATATTTGAACTTTTTTGATGCAAAATCTTATCGGGCTAGCCCGACCTGGGCCCGACACAGGAATGAACATGTTTTTCAGAATAAATTGAAAACCAGCTCAGCTAGAATGTCTAAATTTATTATATATCATTGTCCTTTGGGATATATTTTAATTCTTTGGATTTTAAATCTTATAGGGCAAACCCGTCTTGGCCAGTCATAAGAATGTATTCAGTTTTTGAAAATTACTCGAAAACCACACCGAAGTAGTTGGAAATTCCAAGTTCAGAATGTCGTTGTCATTTGTGGTATATTTTAACTCTTTGCACAGGAATCCTTATCGGGCTAGGCCGTCCTAGTCTCGAAATAAGAATGTGCTCGTTTTTTTTAGAATATCTCGAAAACCGAAACAGACAGAAAACTCAAAATTATTATACAATTTTTTTTCTGGAGTATATTTTAATTCTTCAGATTTTGAACTTCATCTGGCTAATCTTCGGCTCGCCTTAGGAATATACTCGTTTCTTAAAAATAACTCGAGATTCGGAGTAGCTAAAAATTCCAATTTTGGTATTTTGCGGTATATTTTAACCTGTTGGAATTCTAACATTACGTAGTTACGATTAATAAATTCATTAGCAAAATGCAACTCAGAAACCACAGAAAAATAGGCAATTCTGTGCCTGCCAGTGTAAGCTCATATCTTTATCCGTTTTGTGGGACTGTAAATATCTGCATATATCTATGTGTGACATTGTGCTAACTGTTCTAATGCATTTCTGTATCAATTTATAATAACCCGAACAATGTACTCGCATAGTAATGTACATATATTGATGTATTTATCTTAACCTGAAGATGTTGGGAATATATAATGAAAATGCCTTCCTAACCTGCTGGGATTGAATGTAAACTATTAATATATATAAATAATCCCAGCTATGTGTAAAACTGAGTTTGGCATTGTTCGCCTATGTAAATAAATCAAGAGTGCTCTTTGATCAATAAACGTTATTTATATCTCTTATACAGAAATATCAGCAGTTTAGCTGAATATATATTTCAGATCTTCTATAAACCGTTATTTAAGATCTGCTATAAACGATTTTCGGTAGACGTGAAATTTAAATGCATTTGCACAATCTACATTAAAATTAAAGGATTTGTAAATATATAATTGGGCTGCTTTTATGAATATTTAATTGCAGCCATCACAGAAAACTGTCTTTTTCCTTGAAATTTTAGGATAAATCATTAAATCATAAGTTTTGCATAACTATAATGATTTAAATATTAGCAGTTAGACCTGAATTATGTACTGACCTATGGAAGCACATGACCTGGGTACCCAAAAGGGCACTAGATGAATGGTAAAGGTTGCAGATATTTGTATTATGTTTCATCAAATATACATAACGGAAATTGGGTACGAAATAAAGTATTGAATTCCAAATTTCAGAAATTGCTAAGATTTATTTTCATCGTTCAGTTTCACCCATTTGTTTTGCTTTGTTTTTGCATACAGAGTAGCTAGGTCTGCCATTTTAGATCATACTTTTACCACGTAATTTGAAATAAAGATCTTGACATATGCGCTGTTACGCCAGGGTGGATTTACAGAAAAGATGGGGCTGAAGATTAAGCCACTTTTTAGACATATCTATTAAATATTTTATATATTAATGATAATATTGAAAACCAAAAACGATGATCATTTAGTTTATTTTATTTGGTTTATTTTTCCACATTGGTTAAAAAAATTCATAATAAAATTTAGGTGGTCAATAAATACATATTATTTATATATTATGTATACATAAAAATTCCGAGTAAATAACATGACTCTATCTGTGAGCGTGGCTTGACTTTAGGCTGTGCATATTGGATATTGTAATAGAGGAATATTTGTCGTAAAATCATGAATTTTATTAATTGGGATGCTTAAGACAGTAGCCCCTATACTAAAAGAAAAAGTAATTATCTGTTTCTTAGTACTGTTTTCCTTCAAATTAAATTTTAAGAAAAATTATTTGCATAATGTTAATTTTAGGAGAAGAAATTGCCTTTATTAATATATCTGCGAAGGATTCTAATACATGTTAGACCTAATCCAGGCCGTCTAGAAAAAAGCAAAAAATTATCAATTTAATTTAAAAATCATACAATCTGTAATTTTATTACAGCAAAAATAAAAGCTAAATATTCTTTCAATAAAAATGATCACACGAATAAATAATACAGTAGTGCAATTTGTCCAATTCAGATCGAACAGATTTATACAGAAATTAAAAAAAAAAATGTTAAAATATACTTTGTTTATCATTTTGAAAATATTATATTACTCGGTGAAAGGATTGTGTATATAGCAAAATGTAGTCTAAGAGTTAACATTAGTTTTTATATAAGTTTGTAGAACATCCTGATTATATGTTATATCTAGCTTCAAAATACAGCACTTCACATCTCAATTTTGGCTAATTCAGGGACTGGAATGCAATTACGTATTTCTGCGGTACAACGTTTACAGGAATAAATTTCTTCATAGAAATTTTGAAAAAGCCAATTTCAAATTATCAGCAGTGAGTCCAACAAAATCTATGTATATCAAACTTTGTTTCAGAAATTAATCAGCCTATGCAATAATGCATGATATGTTTTCCATATCAAAATAACAAGCTGATTTTCCGAAAGATTACTACGGAAGCAATGATTTAACAGTATACACATGCTCCAAAAAGCGAAATTGATATGCCATCTATCGGATTCTTTGGAAGTTGACGGTTGATTTACGGAAATTTCTTTCCAAATCCATGGACATATAAACATTGGACTATGATGGGGGGGGTTATTAATTTTCAGGAACAAAACAAGATTGATACGTAGGGTGAAATGAAGAAAGGAATGGTCAAAGAGAATATTTTGGCCACCGTACATTACCATTTAAACACAGAATTGTCAGATAAACTATTAAAGTGGTGAATTTATCTACCAAAAATAAATATAGAGAACATTTTTTTTAATAATATGATTCGTTCAACAAAACATCGTTTACTGGTGGTAAATTTCCAGTTAGTAAGCTGTTCTCAATATGACAACTTACAAGATTTTAAAATTGAAGCAGCGCAGAGTACAGTTACAGTGCATAGATAGTGTTCTGACGAAGTGATAGTCAAAAAACGGGTTCCTTAAAAACTGGCATCGTCAGATAGCACAGGTAAAAGTGGCTAGAAGGAAGAGTGTGAGATCGCCTAGACAAACGGGGGAAGACTGCCAAAGAGATGTTAAAAGGAGAAATAACCATACAGGGGTATTCCCTTCGAGTAAAATCCCTTCTCGATGGGCGCTGGTGTGATTTCGCGCAATGCATCTTGGGTGATGGAAAGAGATTCTTTGTCAAGGAGGGGAAGGAAATGGGTTATTTCTTTCGCAAGTCACTGTGCTTGTCTGTTGTATTACCACGTGGGCTGACTTTATTACAATTTTAAGTTGTTAATTTAATATTTTTGTCACTTCATTTGCATGGTTGACATGTATTTAATCGTGTATTACAATTCTGGGCTGTGTACATTTGATTTTCCGATTGGGAGTGTCTGACCGACTTGCTGAGTCTCTTGCAAACACAAAAGGAACGTTGTTGTTGTTGAAACCCAGACCGTCCGACCTACCAGAAAGGTGTAAGGTAACTGTTTGGACGGTCGGGAAGTGCCACCCAATTTAGACCGGAACCCAGTGGGGGAGGCATCCACAGGGACCGTACCCTCCTTCCCCTACCACCAACCTCTCGGAAGGACTTTCGGACCCACATGTTTAACGTGATCGTACTCCGCACGAACACGGCGGCAGTTTCGGCAGTGGCTGGAATCGAACCCAGGCCTACCGAGTGCAACTCCAGCGCGCTAACCAATGGGCTACCGCGCCCCACACAAAAGCAACGTGAATTATTTCAATCCTAAAAGTATTTAATCTATTGTTTTATTTAATATGCATATATAATCGCAATAAACACCTTTAGAAATAAAGGATCTTGTCTTGTAGGATCCTTATCATGATTATATTTACTCATTTGTATACTTAGAACTTTTGATTTTACTAATCTTAAGCCAATTGATTAGCTTGACATAAGCCAGTTGATTAGCTTGTTTGAGATAGAATTATTTTTAATTTTCTGTCTGTTCAGGCTGATTTGCTGGATGTGTTGAAGCAGATAACATTAGAAATAGAATACTTTTAGATTATTTATACTGTGATTTTCTTTTAATGTAAATGTCTTTATATAATGAATATGTGTAAATAAAAATTGTTTGATTAAATTTTGCTTAGCTTCACTCATGTTTCATTATTTTCTTTGTCTAATTTATTTTTATAGAACATTCTTTTTTCGTGGTAGGAACCATTATTGATTTTACAATTATTACAGGAGTTTTTTTTTCTCCTTAATTTCAGTAGTTTAAGTTACACTTCTGCTAAAAGAGTATATCTGAAAGAAATATGTAAAATATAGAAGAGTTTCTTTCTTAAAAAGATTTCATCTGCAACTTATAAATTGCAGTTGTATTATTAAAATTTACAAAAATTATCTTCTATGAAGAGTATAAAATACATCTGTGAAATAAAATCTGAGAATAAAATATATCTGTAGAGCGAAAATAATATTTAGTGTGAAAAAAAATTGTGGAACTTCTTACTCTTTATTTGTTTTACATGATCATGTCAAAGGTAAGTGCATTTATAATTTCTATTTTATTAATATTACATATAAGAGTGCACTTGAATTTGAGTGTAAAAGTTTTTTGTAAGATCATGCATGCAAAATAAAATTCTTATTTTAAGTATAATTAGATATGAAATAAAATATAATTTTATTTAATCGTAATATCTTTTAATGATAAAGAAAAAATTTATTCAAGGAAAAGCATACACATTTATATTCTTATTTTGAATGTAACTGGAGGTATAAAAACGCATTAAATTTTTCTTATTTTGCTTTAAAAAGTCTTTATGTAAATGAAAATATGTTTTACATTTAAATTGCATCACTTGTCATACGATTATCAAAGTTAAAAAAAAAAAGAGAAGAAACAATAAAGAATCCTTCATTCATCCCGGATTCTCGTCCTGTAACGTTGCTTTTCCTGCATGACTGGGCGTTAGCAATCACGATACGGGTGTTTACATTGGGTCTACGGAAGATTCCCTTCTTTACGGTTAGAGATTCTTTGGCCTAGACCTCCAATGCTGCGAGCTGTTCCTGAAAAGCCGCCTCCGCCAGATGGCTCTGGTCATGAATAGAGATCAAAAGCTGAGAAGTTAACATTGAAATAAATGGGAATTTAATGCAAATGAAATGTCTGATATCGTTGGAAATAACCGGAGAATTTGTGTCAAATTTGGTGTGATTATTGCAAGTGGTATACACAAAGAAAGTCATTTGACTTTCAGAGAGATTGAGCGAAGGATATATTTGTATCTTTTAAATTTTATTTAACTTGATTTGGGGCTCGTTCAAACCTTTGAGGTACAAAATAATCAAGTTAATTTATCACAGTAATGTGAAATTCGGTATGACGTTTTCTGTTGTGGTGCATTTTAGTTCTTTCGATTTTGAAGCTTGTCGGGCAAGCCCGTCCTGGGCCCGCCATAAGACTTTACACGGTTTTAGAAAATAACTCGATAATCAGAGAAAGTAGGAAATTTAAATGTAATATATCGTTTTCTTTTGGGGTATATTTTAATTCTTTCAATTTTGAACAGTATCGGGTTAGCCCATCTTGGGCCCGCTTTAGAAATTCACCCGTTTTTGCGGAATAACTCGAGAACATGTATATCTAAAAATTCGAAGTTTAGCATATCTTTCGCATTTGCGGTGTATTTTAAATCTTTGGATTTGAAACCTTACGGGCTAGCCCATCCTGTGCCCAACAAAAGAATGTACTCTTTTGTTAAGAATTACTCCAAAACTGTAGCAGCTAGAATGTCTAAATTTAGTATATCATTGTCTTTTAGGGCATATTTTATTTCTTTGGATGTTGAACCTTATCGGGCTATCCCGTCTTGGGCCCGACATAGTAATAATGTACTCGTTTTTCGATAATAACACGTAAATCCGAGCAGCATCCCATTCAGCAGCGCCATCTGCTGGTGACCTTTGTTACAAAGTTTGAAAATTGGATGAATAAAATTCCCTGGTTTCCCAAGTACAATGCATCAAACGCTACACTGTTTTTTTAATGAATTTTCAAATGTGTCAGTCATTTTATTTTTTTTTTTACTATATATAGCTGCATATATTTGCATATATTATTATAGTAACAAATATGTAATAACTATTTTTATACAGTTACTATATTATATTTACTATATATAGTTATGATAATAAAATAAATATATATTTATAGCATTTTACTATACTATATACATTTGTTTCCCAAATTGAGTTAGATATACCTGTTTTTATATTTTCAATATGTTAAGGTGGGATTATACTCATTGGAACAGATATTAATGTTTTATAATCAGCTTGACAATTTACATTTCTAAATTGTGTTAATGTTACTAATACTTCTGTTAAATGTCTGTTTTCGTAAATGCGTTATCTTCTAGTGTACCGCTTTGAATTTTAATAAACGATAACACGGCAAGCCGGGTTGTCTTTTCAGTCTCCTGAAAGCTGGGAGGCAGTCTACTTCCGGTCGTCCGTCCTGTTGTTTAAGGGGGTGAGCATGATGGTTTGTGTTGTGGAGAAATATCCCCTCATAACGTGAAATAAATTTCTTCTGCAGCAGTTTAACTACCGATTCTTAGTCATTAGATTAGCCAATGCTATTTTTTGTCTATCTCGCTTTGTTGCCGAGTTGGTTATTTTATTTTTCTAAATTCTCTCCTCAGGCGCTACATTCACTTTTTCGATTGGGCAGGATCACCACAGATATAGTTGTACCATAATGAGGCATAATTTATACACTCATGTACTTTTCTTTACAAAGATTTTGGAATGTTTAGGTCATTCCTAGGAACGCTATATATATATATTCCATCGTTTCACAATCCTCTGGGAGGTAAGTTCTTGTATCCCACGGGTGCGCCTATTCTTTGAATTATAAATGGGTCCAGTGGGCGTACGAAATGAAAGAGATGCAGGCATGTTCGTTATAACCGGGTTTTACCATACGATTAAATAAATGTTATATCCTAATGGATATTGGTGATATCTGATTTTCTACTTCCCACAGCTGAACAATTGGGTTTAAGTCTGGTGGTTTTTAAACAGGGACAGGGCTCGAATTAGAGAAACTGGGACCCATGGCAAACATTTTTCCGGGGGCCCCATTCTTTTCTTGACATATGAAATGTACAACAATAATTTTTGAAAGCATAAATTCTTTCTATGAAACGGTATACAAAATTAATCTCTCATATTTAAAGAAAAAATAAATTATTGACAATTCTTAAATTCTCATCGTAGTCAAAGCAAACATGGTCTAGATCGTGAAATAATGTGGTAATTTCTGTATATCCAATAGCAAAATATTTTTCAGAAAGCAATTGTGCGTGCTAGGATGGTATACATGGAAAATAGCAGGTCCCGCAGCATGGACACTTCATCTCCAGTAAATGGTGAGCCCCCTGTGAGTTCTTCTTACGGGAGTATTTCCTTTCCTGTTGTTTCTGACGCCGATCTTGTCAACCAGCCAGCTTCCAGTTCAGCCACACAAGTGGTGATTTCTAACCTAAATTCCAGTAATGTAAATAATTCCGCTCCTTTAATTTTAATGCTGAGCCTAATTTCAATTTTAATGCAAAGAAACACCCCCTTACTGACACTGTAGGTTTTCAAGTTGTACAAAAACGGCATTCAGCCCGCCCTAAGACTAACGACCCCCCCCCCCCCCCACCCCCCGTTAGCACGGTCGAGCAAGTACTCGATCCGGAAGTCCCGGCGCCCAAAATATTGATATCGCTCCTAAAAAAGAGAAGCCTCCCCCCCCCCCCCCTTCTTTATCATTCCGGCTGCCAACTGGTATAACTATCTAGGAATGTTAAAATTGATAGCCCCTTCCCTCCAGGGAGACCTGAGGGGAAGTCTTGTTAACATTTAAGTAAAAACGCGCGAGGATTATATATAGGAATCCAACGGAAGTTAAACGAGGATAAAACTCACTATAGAACGTTCCTGCTAAACGAGGAAAAACCTCTAAAAATTGTTATCAGAGGGCTCCCTGTCCCTACGGACATAGCCTCCATTCAGAATGAGCTAACCATAAAGAAAATTAAAGTAAACAGCATAACACAGTTATATAAAGGACCTGAAACAAATAAAATCTTATTGCCTCTCTTTTATGTTCAGTTCCCAAAAACCCCTGACAACTTAGAAATTTATAAAATTCAAAATTTATTAGGTATGACAGTAAAAATCGAGAGGTATCGTGGGAAAGCACAGGCTGACCAGTGTTTTTCGTGTTAGACTTGGCACCATTCGTCAAATCAGTGTTATCTCCCTCCTAGGTGTGTAACATGCGCAGCCCCCCCCCATAAATCTTATGAGTGTCTCAAGACTAAATCCACCCCCTGCACCTGCGCCAATTGTGATGGCGCCCATCCGGCCAGCTATCGTGGCTGCCCAAAATTTTCAAAGCCCAAGCCCAGACAAACCATAAATTCAAATCAAAATAGTAACTTCAAACCCAGGTATACTAACAAAAATATCTCGTATACAAACCTATTCAAAAACAATCCGGAAGATTTTCCAGAACTCCCCCCCCCTCCCCCGCTAATAAAACTAAAATCCAACCCACTCCAAATCTGCTGAATTTAAAGACAGGGAAGAATTAAACCAAACTATCATAGGCATATTATGTGGTTTTCAAAGCAAATACTCCCCCAAACATATTTATGAAAGTAACTCAAAAGTTATCCCCCTTGTGAGGGCTGCCAAGGACGATTACGAAAGAATACAAAATCTTTTTGCTAGCTTGAACGGACTCTCCGTTGATTCTAATGGTCATCTGACCTATGAGTAAATTTGTTTAGGGCCTGCTATGTTGACAAACTTTCGCGTTTTTGTAAACGCAGTTTCCATCGTTTCAAGGCCGGTGCTCCTCGGAGCACTGTTAAATGCCCCCCCTCTTTTTTCCCGAGGACATTTGGTTCCTCGTATTCCAAATCATGCGACTCGACAGACCTCGATTGTGATTCGGCGGAATCAGGATCTAAGAGCACTGCCCGTTTCTCATTGAAACCTCTTCTCATTAAAAAACATTAATTAATACTCCCCAGCCGACCCTAAGGATTGGAGATAAAAGGCAGCCTTGGCTGACATAGGCGCTCCACTAATTGGTTTGTCCTTGAAACCTTGAAAGAAAGCAATCGTTAATTTTTTTATGTTAAATTGTTTAATTTGGGGCCACTCTGATGCAGGGGCAAGGGTACTTTTTCATATTGTTAACCTAATTTCTAACCTCCAAAAACCTCAACCTCCCCCAAATTAATAAAATTTTTTAATTTTGGCTGGCTACTGAGAAGGATCTCGATATTTGCCTTGTAATCCTCATCTCTCCTTCCTAGTCTACTCTGTTTTTCTATTGGACCCAGCTCTTGGACCCGCCCATTTGGGAGCGGTCCTTCTTCCTTCAACTCTATTGCACTCAGATGATGCCAAAATCACAGACACGAAGACTCTGACCGGAGATTGCAGCGCTCTCCGCGCTAGGTGCTCCGATGTTATCCAACTGGGGCTGGCAGGGGCAAGGGGAAGCTGCCCCGCGTGCCTTTGTTTTAGTCAGACCCTGCCAGGGAAGTACTTCGATGTCTTCAACGTACTTCTCCAACCACTTTCTGTTAGTTCTCGCTGTGTGACACTTCGCATTGTCATCCTGGTTGATTCCATCCGCCCCAGGGAAGACAATCAACATGTATGAGTGTACGTGGCCTGCAAGGATGAATTAATATCGAATTCGGTACATAGTGCCTGCCTTCCGCAGGTATGGGTGGATCTAGAGAATAGCCAGAAACGTTCCCCATAACACTGCTTCCACCGCCTTGTATTCTTCCAGCAATGGCTGATGAGTGTTTGTTCTCCGATCTTTCAAACCTTATACGCCAACATCCATCCATTCGATGAAGCAGAAAACGTAACTCATCAGAAAAGGCAATCTTTTTCCGATGATCTAGGGTGCAATTCCGATACTGCCGTGTAAATGTAAGTCTTTTCTTGCAATGCACCTTCGTTAGCACAGGGACAGTGACCATCCGTCTGCTTCGGAGATCTATAAGAAGCAGGGTGAGCTGAATTGTCCTTTAAGATGCACTTCTGGTAGCGCCCCTGGTTCATTAAGGCTGTGAGTTGCTCCCAGAGGGATGCCATTCTTTTGCACACGAACAATTGCTGTGACGTCATGTGGAGTTTCTTTGCAGCAAGCGGTAGATTGACGGCGAAATTATTTGAATACAATGCAACATGGTTGTTGTTGTTGATCTATCGATCTACTTTACAACAAAGTTGAAAAGTGTTTATGACTTTGTTCATTCTGTCTGTCTGTCTGTCCGTTAGCACGATAACTGCCGTAAAAAATGACTTAATCTAAATGAAATTTTAGTATGTTGTTCAGACGGTCTGTAGGACCTATGGGAATATAAATGAATAATATCACCCAATTAGTTTTGGATTGTACCCGGGTTGAAAAAATGAAATACATTGAGCCCTATGGGACTTAATTTTTTAAACATTTTTAAGCGGATTTAAAATTCACAAATTGCTTCGAAAATTTTAGGTAATATTCAAATTGTTCCATAATGTATATAAAAAAAAAGTCAGCGAAATATATTCAGTAGTTTTTTAAATAAAAATTAAAATAATAATTACACCTCTTATATGAAACAATCACGTGACCATGATATGAAAAGATCACATGATCTTGTTTCAAAATCGTGATTTTTTAAGTTCTTTTTAATTCATATTGAGTGTTGTATCCGTCCTAAAACTACTTTACTTTTGCTTAAATTCTGTGCATCTACATACTGAAACAACGCAAATACAATATATTTGAGTTTAAATGATTATCCAAATTTGATTATTTCTACAACGAAGCCTATTTTTCACTTATGTAAAATGTAAGCAGCAAAATATATAGAATGAGCTGTATTAGAATTGCTGTATTTCTTTAACACAAAATTATTTAGCGCATGGAGTCGACATAGCTGATATGAATGAAATATTCATTGAATTTACAAAGAGAAGGACGATTTTTTCGGTGAAGTTTTAAGCATAGAGTTTAATTACTTGTAGCTCCATGGTATTACTTCTTAAATAAAATAAATTATTATAATATTGTGATGAATAAAATGAATGAATAAATGGTATGAATGAAATGCTGTTTTTATAGAGAGATCCAGGCGTGTTATTTTTTCTATGACGTCATTTGAATGAATTTCAGTTGTTTCGATGAAGTTTTCAAATATAATAAATTATCGTAGTATTGTGATAGTTTTAAAAATATTTCCGAGGAATGTATTGCATTTTAGAGATGTTTAAACCAGGCAATTTATATTTGAATGATGTCATCTGAATGAAGCTCATTTTTTTTTATGAAGGTTTAAGTTTTCAAATATAATAAATTAATGTAGCATTGTGATAAGTTTTAAAATATTACCGAGGAATGTATTGCATTTTAGACTTGTTTAAATAAACTTTTAAAAATAACTTAATTGTAATTTATTTTTAGCAGTAATTTATTTATAGCACTTTTAAAAATAACTTAATTGTAATTTATTTTTCAATAGAAAAATTCTTGCATCGAATAATGCGGGGGGAGGGGGAGGGGGGGGGGCGGTTTAAGACACGGAACAGGTGGGGTATTTTTTAGTGAATAAAGGTAGGGAACTGCTGCTCTAAATAATTATCATAATTAAACATGCATCTAGACATTCTTGTGACTAGTTGATCAACTGATATAAAGTAGGATAATTTTAAATTTTTTACTTTGTTTGGCTTGATTTACTGGTGTGAAATGTTTGATGTATAATTGAAAAATAAGAAGTTTTAGCATTCTCATGAAGATGTTTAACCACAGTAAGTTAAAAATAAGTGTATTGATTTCATTTGCTTGTTTATATATTTTTTATCATTAATCAAAATATTACAATGCATTTAATTTATTATTCTAAAAGTATAGCATAGTGTGTGTTAAACACTTAGTTTCTATATTTTTATATATTTACATTGAATTTGGATTTATTGATATAAATTCTCTGTTTTGCTTTAAAATAATTAATCATATATTCAAGAATTTTGCAGTAATATTAAGTTCTTTTGATAAAAGCTTTATTTAAATTGTTTGCTATTTAGGCATAAATGCATTTATCTCTAAGATAGCAAAAAAGTTTAATTGTTAGTGTTTAAATCATTATTTTGATTTTCAATTAGTTCTATCAAATCGAAATTAACTATATTTATACATATATAGAAAGAAATCACGCAATGTTTATTTGTGTATAATGAAAATTTTATAATGAGTGCTTCTGTAGAAAACTTTCCGAACATATTTCCTCAAAATCGTATATTTCAAACAAATTTCATTGAAAAACACATCGCCACCTATAATGACATTGACTGATCTCAAAAAGAGAAAAGAAACTTTCAGATTGCTTATATTTTTCAGAAAGGGAAATACAGTTTCATTATGTATGTACCCTTACAAAATCTCCTAGTTCTACATATTTAAGTTGTGTCCAAGTAAAATGAATTATATTTGAGTATTTAATTCATATTTTAAATACAAGAAAATTATTAAATTGCTTTTGTATACAATCCTTTAACATTGGAGTCTACCAGGCCGTTGATGAAATTTTGCCCTAAGTGACGTTGCGTCTGAACGTCCTGTTATTGGTTAGAGTTGAAGTGGCGCAACTTTATATATATAATAACTTTAATTTGCTCCACAGTAGCTCGAAAATTGGCCCTCACGAACCTTTAGAGCCGACTGTGACCTTTCATATCAATGACGCTTAGTGCTCCGCAGTTACCACGCTGCTTATACGCAATGGTGCCATTTCTCCATTGACGATACCATTGATATATATATATATATATACATATATATATCAATGGTATCTCACATATATATATATATATATATATATATATATATATATATATATATATATATATGTGAGAGAGCACTATAAGAAGAAAGGCAACGATTAGATATATGCATTTTTCTGCATTGGCAATCTTTTAAAACGCTAAATAAATAAAATACATATAGTTCCAACAGTTTTTAAAAGTTGACCTGCTTGCGAATTGCTCCTTTAAATTCACTTCCTCCAGCCCAAAATACACTCCATGGGTAATATTTCCGTGAAACTACGAAACGCAGAACTTCTGTCCTTCTCTGCCCTCACGTGACATACGCAAGAAAAGAACGTTTTTAGGAATTTACAATACGTTTTTAGCGTGATCCCGCATGCATATCCCGCATCATGTCAATAGCGTGAGAAAAAGCAACTAATTCTCACGACTGCCATGGCTGCATCGCTTAAATACCGCACACTGGGAGTAGGATTAAAACGTTTTTGTTTAAGACCATCCCTTCCACCCACCCTCCGTCAGAATTCCCAATAACAATCTAATCCTCGAAACTTTGATCCCCCCCAAAAATTAAACTTCACGTGCCATGTCCCCCGTCCATCAGAACATCCGGGGTACATCCGAAAGGGGGAAAGGAGTGAAAAAAAAACCTTAATTCTATGTCCATTCCAAATCGAACAAATCATACAAATTCGAGCACAAGGCAAACTGGAAATGTCAAGTGAGGGTGATGATCAATTGGGACGAAAAAGCTTCAAAGTTGGAGGTGTAGAGAGAAAAGGACAGAATGGGAGGTGTGGGGGGGGGGGGGGGGGTGCCCCCTCCGGAGTGTGCCAGTGATATATTTCTGTTCATGACACCCTGGGATTTATAAATATGGATGAATTTGTAGCTGAAAGGTACTGTTGCAACATTACACCTAGATGCTCTTTCGCAGAAGTTCGATGCAATATGGCGATATTAATAAGCAGGGTTACTGTTGGCAGGAATGAAGCGCTCTTTTGGTGTGAATTTCCAAGACATTATAGCGTCTACATAGAATACATTTAATACTTCGAATACTGTTAATACAAGCAAACAAAAAAACGAGTTTTAGAATTCATACCTCTATTTTAAAATTACTAAAATGAAAAAAGAAAAAAATCCTTATATTTTCATCTTATACAATAAAAATCAGTATGGCTAAATAATTTATAAAATTAATATTTCATTATAAATCGATATACTCCAACAAATCACTATGACATGTATGGAATAATTGATTAAATTTATGGAATTCTTATAATTACTAAATGTATAGGGACATTGATAAAATGTATGAAATAATTATAACCACTAAATGTATGGAAACACTGATTAAATGTATGGAATCCTTATAACATGTAAATGGAGGCATTGATTTAATACAATTAATGCTGGTAATTATTCTCTTGGTCTTCTATTGCAAACGTGGCCATTTTTGTCGAGAGCTGCAGTTTAAAGTACATTCTTAATACGAACATATTGTATACAGACTTGTCCATCATTCAGTTCCATAGGATTCAGGTTTGAACCCGGATCCTATGAATCTGAAGAACAAAGATTGAATAGTTCGTCCACAGGTGAACCTTACAATTCGCGAAATAATCTCTTATGTTATCAGTCAGAAATACAAGTAGAGTGCTACAGTCAGAAATACAAGTAGAATGCTTGTATTTCTGACTGTAGCAATTTTGGTTGATTGGGGTGATTGATGCCGCAAGATCCAAAAAGGGTATGCTGCGACAAACATATGGCATAGATCTAACAGTATGTGCATAATCTAAAAGGTGATAAAAGTCGAATTAAAACATGACAATTAAAAGCCCAGTTCTTGTGCTGGTATTTTCTGCGATTAAAGTTTACGGTTCTGAGCTGTTAAAAGTAAATAAATAAATAAATAAATTGATTTTGATGTCAAAAGTGAAAAAATAAATTTATATGCTATTTCTAAAATCTTATACCCAACTTAAGTCAAAATCTCCCAAAGCACTTACAATATTGAAACATTTCTATATTCCAGAAATGGAAAATTTTTCTTTAAAATCTACAAAATTAGATAATCAAATAAAGCAGCCCTCAAGATCTAGATAAAGAATATGAGATATCGTTTGTAGAATATCTGAGAAAGAAAGTTCTTGAATTCTGGCAAAATCGTCTGCTCGATAAATGGATTAAAAATGAAAAAAATTCGGACAAATTTCTGTCTTAATTATTGTTATTTTCTCATACGTAGTATTGAGAAACTACTGTTTTCAAAAACGTACTCGATTTCGAGATTTTGACGCCAATATATATTTTTCAAGACCTCCTGAACACGTTTGGGCAATTTTTAGAGTAATGTCCGTCTGTGGTCGATTTCTTGGCTACAAATTATGGCTACAAGAATGAACGGCTACAAATATGAATGGATGACTGTGGTCGATTTCTGGCCTTTCACGAAACTTTGTATCCGGCTGTGTTATCAAAAAATCTAGAACTAGATAGACTTCTTTTTAAAATTCGATCGAAAACTTTATTTGAAATGTTATATTTTCTTAACATGACAGCATAGGACAAAATTTGAAATTATCATGCATAAGAGAGCAAAATTAAACACACATCCATAACAGAAGGTCTTTTTTTCACTTCCTTAAGACGTACAACAGTTTAAAAAAAGCCATAGCGCTTTCGAGCATAAGCATGCTCGAAAAATAAAGTTTGAATCGTTCATATATAGACCAGATATAGCGACAAAATTTGCATAAATACAATTTACAAAAGAATCTACGTTTAGACAAGGATGAACCGTAAACAATTTTTCAATAATTTTAACAACAAAAGAACAGCATATTAAATTACAATTTAATTACAGAAATCGAAAAAAAGGGGGGGGGGCAATCAAGCATAATCCCAAAAAGGATGACGTCAAAGATAACTTTGCAGAGACTTAAATTGCATGGAGTCGAGAATGAGTCGCCAAGCGTAACTCAAATTCATGACAGGGTCAAAATTACAAACGGACTCACGGTAAATATAAATAAAAAGGGATTCAAAAAGGAGAATATCATTTATTATTACAACGAATTATTACAACGAATCAAAAGGAAAGTCTTTTCAAAAAGAGGTTGAAAATTATATTTAGCAACAAATTGAGCAAGAGCCGTAGAAAGTTTACTATTCCTGACATCCCGAGCATGTTCTGCTAAACGGATGCCAACGGTGCGTTTAGTACTTCCAATATAAAATTTAAAATTACCATCGGTGGACAACAGGGGAACAACATACACCCCAGCAAAGCTTTTAAAGTCATCCCTATCACCCAGTTTATCAGACCGAATACGGTTAAATAAAGAAGAAATATTAGAATGTACATTCTAATATTAGAATGTACATTTAGAATGTACATTCTAATATTTACAAAACCGAATTTCGCGTCTGTCTGTGTGTGTGTGAGAGAGAGGGGGGAGAGAGGGGGAGGAGAGAGAGAGGGGAGGAGAGAGAGAGGGGGAGTTTCGAATATCAATATATTTGAAACAGCATTATTCTTATCGCTTTTTACTACTATCGTGAATTTATGTAAACCTTGTTGAAAAACTTTGCGATTCATTTTGTTTCATTTGATTCATTAGTATTTAAGCCAATCAGAATATTCTGATTTGGAACTGTTATTACACAAATACATCTGTTATACACAAATAGAGCAGTTTATATGAAGAGGTATTTCAAATCGTCTATGAACCGTTATTTAAGATCTTCTGTAAACAACTTTCGATAGACTTGGAATTTTAATGCATTTGCACAATTCTCTTTAAAGTTAAAGTATTTGTAAATAAATAAACGTGCTGCTTTTATGAATATTTAATTGAAGACATCACAGAAAATTTTATTATTCCATAAACTTTTTAGATAAATTAATAAATCAAATCATAAATATTGTATAACTACAATGATTTAAATATGTATGAAAGAGAGAAGGGAGAGACGGGAGAGGGAGAGGGGATGAGGGGAGAGAGGGACACATACATCAAATATTATTATGCAAGATAGTTAAACTTCACTTCTCATTAAACTTTTTCAGACACCTGAAACTCAATCTTTTAAAGAAATGATATAAACACGCACAAAATCTTTCCGTTGCCAAACCTGAAAAGTATATCATTGGATCTCGGGAACGTTAATCATGCAAACATTTATTCACGAATTCTTTTATTTATATCTCATTTCTCCGGGGACTGGCTTACGCAGTTTTGGAAACTTTTATTCAACGGTTTTTATAAGGATGTATTTACATGAACTTCGGAGGAGGAAGGTTGCTAGTGGGCGAGAAAGATATATTTTGGGTTTTTTTTTAAAGGGAGCGGGGTGGTTTAGCGTAAAATGGCTCGAATGATATTTAAATATTTCTTGAATGGTTGGGAAATATATGCAGTGTGGTTGAGTGAGTTAAGGTGGTAAAATGAAGTAGCATAAATATGCGATTTATATAAATCACGTGTTTGTTAGAAATGCTAAGGGTAGAAACCGGCATATATATATGCAATTTATATATATCAAGCGCTTGGCTTTAATACTCAGTGTAGTGACGGGTATATATATATATATGAGGTTTATAGTATAGATCACGCGTTTGTTAGATGGCTTTAATGCTCAGGGTGCCGCCCAGGCGGTTTAGTGGATAGCGTCTCCGACTGCTGTCTAGTGGGCTTGGGTTCGAATCCCGAGTAAGGCTTGGGTGTTTTCATGAGGATGAAGTCAGTCTTCCGCCTTCTGGGTCCTCGCCAAATGTGAAACTGCACCCCCCTCCCCTGACCTTCGTCAGTGGTGCTTGTTTGTGTTATCAAACTTTGTGATCTCGTCTTGTGTTATTTTTTGTCCTTCTGGCATCACTGGTCTAGTTGTAGTTGTTGTTTATAAACTCCTGTTTGAAGCTCGAACGAAACAGGAGTTTATAAACAACAACTACAACAATGCTCAGGGTGTAGGGGAAGGAGGGTACGGTCCCTGTGGATGCCTCCCCCACTGGGTTTCGGTCTAAATTGGGTGGCACTTCCCGGTCGTCCATACAGTTACCTTACACCTTTCTGGTAGGTCGGACGGTCTGGGTCTCAACAACAACAACAACAATGCTCAGGGTAGTGGCGAGCATATATATGCAATTTATGTACATATATCACGTGGTTGTTAGAAGACTTTCATGCAGAAGGTGGTAATGGACATATATATATACGATTTATATATATGGCGCGTTTTTTAGAAGGCTTTAATGTTCAGGGTAGCTACGGACATTATATGTACTTTTTATATATCATCCGTTTGTTAAAAAACTGTCATACAAATAAGTTTTGCGGACAAACTATGAGAAAAAAAAGCTTTAAAAAACCCCACTGAATAATTTAATTTCTGTGCATCAATTTATTTTGTGAACGGTAGCTGGATTCACGAATTTTGGTGATTACAAGAGTATCGAAAAGCCACGGAAATGAGGTGTGGATCAAGAAATTCGACAATTTATTTCGCCCTAAATTATAAACTTTTGAAATCCTTAAATTTCCCTAGTTTGATTACAGGAAGTAAAGACAACATTTTTGTAATTTAACTTTCTGTGATAGAGAAGCTGAATAAAAAGTTAATATTTTCAGTTTTATTTTTCTATAAAAATATTGTAAATCATTTAAATTACTGTTTCAAAACTTCCTACCCTATTTAGAGCAGTTCTGCACTTGAAACCACGTATCTGTACCCTACTGTTTTGTAAGACACTCTGGTATATATATCACGCGTTTGTTGAAAGGCTTTAATACTCAGGGTAGTGATGGGCACATGTATGTAACTCCATAGATTAGTGGTGCCAAACCAATCGGTCGCGATCTATTGGTCCATCGCTGCGAGATTCTGAGTAGATCTTTTCCGACTGCTCCTTTCTATCTACTTAAATAATTTTATTAATTGACTAGCAGTATGACCGTTCTTCATACAGGATATATATTACAAAGAAATTAAAAATTCAGAGTTTTGCGCAACCTCTTGGGGTCTTCCAAATGACATTATTATTCAAAGTATTCTATTAAAATATTTAATTTACTTCTAAAAAATTATTTTCCCGATTCCCTTATTTTTACTGTCAGTGCAATACATGTTAATGTATAGGATATATTGGTAACGTGCCGAAAATCTTAACTCGAGTTTTCGACGGATCTACACGTTTTGGAACCTCTAGAACACTAAAAAATTATTTTTAACATGACGTCTGTGTGTGTGTGTGTGTCTCTCTCTGAGCGTGTGTGTCTGTCTGTCTGTCAGGGCTGATTTTGTATCCACTCAAACTGAAAGACTAATTAACCGAATTTCATAAAATTTGGTAGGTATGTCATTTGTGTGTGACTCTGGTGCTGATTAGATTTTGGTATGATTCGGGATAGAAGAAACTACCTTTGTTTCCGAAACAGCAAGTAAAAATTGTTCTATCCACTTTATCTGCAAAAATGATAGACCAAATTCCACAAAATTTTATAGATAAATCATTTGTAGATTATCCTGGTGCTGATTAGATTTTGGTACTGTTCGGAAAAAAAGAACCTGCCTGTTTTTGTAAAATGGGTCGCAAAAATCCCTAAATCTAAAAATGAAGGACTACGTATGTTCAAATATATCAATTAAATGCTTTCTTTATATGCAATTTTGGACAACGCACACCATCGAGCGTGGGGCTGTAGGAGAGCCAATTCACGCGGTACACAGATACAGACTGCTGAACACGACAAACACCAATATTATTGCACCGTCGACACCAACCTGCTTCTCCGACCATTCAATTTGCTGCTCCAAGTCCTCGGACGAGCCGGATGGTCTGGGCTTACGACCAACCTGCTTCTCAGGCGCAAACGGCTCATTCATAGACTTTGTCCTAACGCGAAACATAGATTACGCTCACACAATTAGTACCCTGGATGAATTCGACTCGGATCATCTACCGGTACTGGTGACATTCGACCTGAACACACCTCTTCCAACCTCTTTGAGACAAGAGAGAGTCAACTGGGAAGTATTCAAAAGAGCACTCTTCGAGCCGCACTTAGCAGTACCTGACATAATGAGCACGGCGGATATTGACTCTGCCACGCACACACTCACAACAGAAATCAAGGCAGAAATTGCCTCTGCCACAACACATCGTGAGTCTCCAAAAATGCCCACACTTTCTCACCATGTCAAGCAATTAGTCAGGCAAAGAAACAGAATACGTAAGACATGGCAGGCTAACACAGACCCCGCCCTTAAAACAGAGCTTAACAGAGTCACGTGCAAAGTCAGGGAAAAAATTGTCGCAGAAAAGCAGCAACAGTATAAAGAACTAATCGAATCCCTTAGCCCAGAAGACGTATCGCTCTGGCAATTCGCAAAAAGACTCAGGAAACCTCAAATTAAGCTCCCGCCACTAATAGACGGCGCTAAAATCGCGTACTCAGACGAGGAAATAGCCGAGGCGCTCGCAAGCCATTACGAAAAACAATTCCAACCAAACCACGATCTAATGTGTCAGGACACCCTACAATGGTTAAACAAACTTTAAATAACTTCAGAAATTCCCCGGTAACGGCTGAGATTAACCAAGCCACCCAGCAGAAATATTGTGGTTAAAAACCTACCCCTAAACGTAATATGCTACTTGACTATCTTAATAAATAAAATATTAAAACTAAACTATTTCCCCAAAGAATGGAAGGAAGCGATAATTATAACAATCCATAAGCCAGGTGAGGATGCCACAATTCCAGCCAACTACAGACCAATTAGTTTGCTACCGCCACTTAGTAAAATTACTGAGGAAATAATTCTTAAGAGAATGAACACGCACCTTAGTGAGAATGACATTATCATTCCGGAGCAGTTTGGATTTCGGCCAAAGCACTCCAGCACTCATCAATTGCTGAGAGTGGTAGAGTACATATCTTCTGGTCTCAATAACAAGACACCCACAGCTGCGATATTTCTGGACATACAAAAAGCATGTGATAAAGTGTGGTACTGTGGATTAGCGTACAAATTGATCACTAAAAGTCCCTGACGCTCTTGTCAAACTTTTAATCTCATACATAAATAACAGACACTTTCAAGTCAGAGTAGGAGGTAACTTATCTACACCAAACTCATTTGAAGTAGTGTACCGCAAGGTTCTATACTGGGCCCGACACTCTTTAACGTATACCTGAACGACATCCCCAGGACTCCAAACACAGAGCTGGCACTCTACGCAGACGACAGTGCGATACTTGCAAAACACCCCTACGTCTCAGTAATGCACAGACAGCTACAACAACACTTAGACATACTCCAAACCTGGCTGGAAAAATGGCGAATAAAATTAAACCCCAATAAATGTCATTGGATTTATTTCTCGAGGAAACATAAACCTTCGCCGCCACTGTACATAAACAACCGTGTCCTACGCGCGGAAAAATCTACTAAATACCTAGATGTAACGATAGATTCCCACCTAACCTGGAAACAGCACGTAACGAACTTAATCAAAAAAGCGTATATAACTATAGGAGCCTTATACCCAATGATAGGAAACGGTAATCTCAGTCATCAAAACAAACTCCTAATCGGTGATCCGCCCGAGAATGCTGTATGCAGCACCCGTAGGAGGATATGCCTGTAAAACTACAATAGACCTCCTAGAGACAAAACAAAACAAAATCCTATGGATTATCAGGAAAGTTCCCAGGTATTTAAGAAACTCGGTAATTAGGAATAACTTCAAAATAAAAACTGCTAGAGCTCAAATTAAAAAGCTAGCGCTTAAATTTTACAAAAATTTACCATCCGCTTTCCAAATGAACTATTATTCAATCTGCATGACTATGATCATCGCAAGGCCAAATCTCGTAAGAGACCCCGCTCTGTTCTAAACATCGATAATCGGAATTAAAAAATCTCACCCCAAACATCTGATATTATATAAAACCCGCGACTAATGTTTTATAAAAAAATGTTCTAAACTCTAAACTGCCAAAATGCGAAGTAACCCTTAGGTCTGCATCGCCCCCCAAACTTCTTAAACTCTAAATGTGCAACAAACTGCCACACTAGGAGCTAGGACAAATAATAAAAAGTAGTAAATAAAAACCTCGAACCTCCAATTAGGGTCACTGAATTAATGTCACAGTTTGACGATAAGAGCCACATATTGAAACTGAAGATTAAAGGTGCTTCGCGTCTGCTGATCTGTCCTGTACGACACTCTACTTTTATATATAATAAACCTGGTTTGTGATCTACTTAATAAGCTGCTCAATATGGCAACGTACGAGATTTTAAAATCGAAGCAGCTCGTTGCTTTTTCACTGATGAAGTGCTTAGTTTTTGATGCTTTAGACTTCGGTCTGTAGATAGCTTGTCCTGAAGATATGGTAGTAGATGTGCGGATTGTAGGTCAGCTAATGGAAACCCTCCAGCAACGAATAGATATAACATTTTTCCTGCATTAGTAATCTTTTAAAAATAAATTAAATGCATATATCTCCAACATTTTGTAAAAGTTGACCTGCGTGTGAATTGTTTTTTAAATGCATTTCGCTAGCTCAAAAGATACTCCTTGAGTAATATTTCTGTAAAACTACGAGAGGCAGACCTTCTGCCCTTCTCTGCCCTCACGTGACATACGTCAAAAAATAACCTTTGATGGAACTTTACAAAACGTTTTTTGCGTGATCCCGCATGCATATCCCGCGTCATGTCAATAGCGTGAGAAAAAGTAACTAATTCTCACGACCGTCAAATAGCGCACAGTGGGCGTAGGATTAGAACGTTTTTGTTTACGACCACCCCTTCCAACCACCCTCCCTCTGTCAGAATTCCCAATAAGTATCTAATCTTCGAAATTATGATCCCCGAATAAAATTAAACTTCACGCGCCATGTCCATGAATAATAACTCCATTTTTATAAGTTATACTAGAACCTCCTGTCCCCTCCCCTTTCATCAGAGCTTCCAGGATACATCCGAAAGGGGGAGAGGAGTAAAAAAAACGTAATTCTATGTCCACTTCAATTCCAACAAATCATGCAAATTCGAGAACAACAAGGCAAACTGAAAATGTCAAGTGAGGGTGATGATCAATTAGGAAAAACAAGCGTCAAGGTTGGAGGGAAAGGTGAGATGCAGAGAAAAAGAAAGAGTGGGACGGGGGTTGTCCCCCTTCGGAGGGTGCCCCTGATATGTTCCTGTTCATGACACCCTTGGATTGATCAATATGGATGAATTTGAAGCTAAAAGGTACTGTTGTAATATCATGCCTACTTGCTCTTTCTCAGAAGTTTGATGCAATATGGAAATATAAATAGGCAGGGTTACTGTTGGCAGGAATGAAGCCCTCTTTTGGTGTCAATTTCTAAGACATTATAGCGTCTACTTTGAATATATTTGATGCTTCGTATACTGTTAATACAAGCAAATAAAAAACGAGTTTTAGAATTTACAGTTCTATTTTAAAAGCACTAAAATGGAGAAAAAAAAAAAAAAAAAAAAAAAAAAATTCCATACGTTTCATCTTATACAATAAAATTGAGTATAGCTAAATAATTTATAAAACTAATATTTCATTTTAAATTGATATACTCCAAAACATCCCTATGACATGTATGGAATAATTAGTTAAATTTATGGAATTCTTATAATCACTAAATGTATATAAACATTGATAAAATGTTTGAAATCCTAATAATCACTAAATGTATAGAAACATTGATTAAATGTATAGAATCCTTAGAACCACTAAATGTATGGAGGCATTTATTTAATACAATTAATGCTGGTAATTATTCTTTTGGTCTTCTGATGCAAACGTGGCCATTTTTGTCGATAGCTACAGTTTAAAGTAAATTCTTAATACGAACATGCTTGTATTCCATCCTTCTTCTCCATCATTCAGATCCATAAGATTCGGATTTGAACCCGGATCTTATGAATCTGAAGAACAAATTGTGAATAGTTCGTCCGCAAGTGAGTCTTTCAATTCGCAGAAAATCTCTTATGAGTAGATTGTTTGTGTTTCTGATTAGCAATTTTGGTTGGTTGGTTGGTTGATTTGGGTTCTATGCCACATGATCCAAAAAGGATATGCTGCGACGAACATATGGTATAGATCTAAAAGTATATGCATAATCTAAAGGGTGATAAAAGTAGAAATAAAACATGACAATAATAAATGTGCAAGAGTTGAAGCTGTAGCAATTTTTTGTTAGGAGTTGTCGTAGCTCTGAAAACTTTTTTAAAAGAAATTCAGATTGTTGAATAGGAAAGCGAGCTGTTTTAAGACAAAACAACTGAACCAATTGTCCGGCGTTCTTCGTGTCCTAAATAAACACGATATAAAAATAATATAGGTAACACCACTGAATTTCCAAGTCGCCTGTTTCAAACGAAAATCATTCTCCCGCACCGTTTTTTCCATGCGCACAACTGCATAATGCGAGCATAACATGTCCTAAATAAAGTCCATTCATACACCCTAAAGAAACTCTCTGAAAATACTTGAAATTAAAAAATTATAACCTTTCTAGATAAAAACTCGAAAGTTCTTGGTTGTAAATGTTATATTTTAGTTATTTTTTTTAGTTTTTGTTGTTAGAAGGTTTTGTTTAGAAGTTTAATTTTCGTCATCTTGTAATCGCGCGCAACAATTAGTCACGCAGGTGCACAAACGTCCACTCAATTCTTCTCATAGCAACGCCCTTTCAAACCCGAGATGGAAAGGAATAAAAAATTTTGGTTTTATATTTGTGATTGAAACAGTGTTTTTATTCAGGTATACATCCGATGGGGGAAGAGGGGATGAATTATTTGTATTTAAAAAAAATTTGGCTGAAGTCTGTCGTCCCTGAATTTCTGCGAACACAATACCGAATTTCACGGCTGTCTGAATTTGCGATTTTTCGCCACAAACACACACAGGTATCCGGCCGTCCAAATAGATGCTCAAGTCCTCAGGACGAGCCGGACGGTCTGGGTCTTCAACACACAGAGAGAGAGAGACGATGGTTTTGGATATCAATATATTTGACACCGCATTCTTTTCGATTTTTACTACTATCTTGAATTTATTTAAACCTTGTAGAAAATCTTGACAATTCATTTTGGTTTTCTTTCGGTTCATTAGTATTTAAGCCAATCAGAATATTCTAATTTGGAACTCTTATTACACAAATATAGCAGTTAGGCTGAAATCTTATATGAACCGCTTTTTAAGATATTCTATGAACCGTTTGTTAAGATTTTCTATAAACAACTTTTGATAGACTTGATATTTTAATGCATTTGCACAATTTTCTTTAAAATTAAAAGATTTGTAAATAAATTAACGTGATATTTCTATGAACATTCAGTTGCAGATATTACAGAAAATTTTATTATTCCAGAAAATTTTAGGATAAATTAATAAATCAAATCATAAATATTGTATAACTACAATGATTTAAATATATATGAGAGAGCGAAGGGAGACGCGGGAATAGTGAGAGAGAGGGGATGAGGGGAAAGAGAGGGACACACACATCCCCCATTATGCAAGATCGTTAAACTTAACTTTTCATTAAACTTTTTCTGACACCTGAAACTCAATCTTTTAAAGAAAAGATACAAACACGCACAAAATCTTGCCGTTGCCAAACCTGAAAAGTATATCATTGGATCTCATGAACGTTAATCATGCAAACATTTATTCACGAATTCTTTTATGTACCTGTATATCTCATGTCTCCGGGGATTTGCTTAAGCAGTTTTAGAAACTTTTATACGACGGTTTTTATAAGGTTATATTTACATGCGCTTCGAAGGAGTAAGGTTGCTAGGGGGCGAAAAAGATATATTTTGGGGGGCTTTTAAACGGGAGCGGGATGGTTTAGCGTAAAATGGCTCGAATGATATTTAAATATTTCTTGAATGGTCGGGAAATATATGCAGAGTGGTTGAGTGAAATAAGGTGGTAGAATGAAGTAGCATATATATGTGATTTATAATAATCGCGTGTTTGTCAAAAAAGCTCAGGGTAGTGACGGGCGTATATATGCGATTTATATATATATCAAGCGCATGGATTTAATACTCATGCTAGTGACGGGTACATATATGCGGTTTATATATATCACGCGTTTGTTAGAAGGCTTTAATGTTCAGGGTAGCGATGGACATTTTATGCACTTTATATATATCATCTGTTCGTTAAAAAACTGCCACACAAATAAGTTTTTCTTACAAAATATGAGAAAAAAATGCTTTAAAATCCCACTAAATAATTTCTGTGCATCAATTTAATTTGTGAACGGCCCCTGGATTCACGAATTTTGGGGATTACAAGAGTATCGAAAAGCCACGCAAATGAGGTGTGGATCAAGAAAATCGACTATTTACTTCCCTAAATTATAAACTTTTGAAATCCTTAAATTTCCCTAGTTTGATTAAAGGAAGTAAAGACAGCATTTTTGTAATTTTACTTTTTCGATAGGGAAACTGAATAAAATGTTAATATTTTCATTTTTATTTTTCTACTGAAATATTGTATATCATTTAAATTACTGTTTCAAAACTTGCTACCATATTTCGAGCAGTTCTGCAATTGACACCACGTATCTGCACCCTACTGTTTTGTAAGACACTCTGGTATATATATCACGCGTTTGTTGAAAGGCTTTAATACTCAGGGTAGTGATGGGCACATGTATGTAACTCCATAGATTAGTGGTGCCAAACCAATCGATCGCGATTTATCGGCCCATAGCTGAGAGATTTTGAGATGATCTTGTCTGGCTGCTCCTTTCTATGTACTGAAATAATTTTATTAATTGACTGGCAGTATGACCGTTCTTCATACCGGATATATATTACAAAGGAATTAAAAATTCAGAGTTTTGCGCAACTTCCTGTAGTCTTCCAAATGACATTGGTATTCAAATTATTCTATTAAAATATTTAATTTATTTTTCCTAAATAATTATTTTCCCGGTTCCCTTATTTTTACTTTCACTGCAATACATGTTGATGTATAAGAGATATTGGAATCGTGCCGAAAATCGTAACTCGAGTTTTCGACGGATCTACACGTTTTGGGACTTCTAGAACAAGACAAAATTATCTTTAGCATGAAGTCTGTGTGTGAGTGTGTGTGTCTGCCTGTCTGTCCGTTCGTCCTTTCGTCCGTCTGTCTGGGCGGATTTTGTATCCACTCCAACTGAAAAACTAATTGAGCGAATTTCATGAAATTTGGTAGATACGTCATTTCTGTGTGACCCTGGTGCTGATTAGATTTTGGTATGATTCGGAATAAAAGAGGATTGAAAATCAAAAACTATGTTCTATTATTAGCAGTTTCAATATCATGATCTTCATGTCTCTCTACGTGCTTTCTACCTCGTCTAAATACAGTTTATGAAATAATGAACTTACAACCTAAATGACCATTTATTTTATTCTATGTGGTTTATTTTTCCACATTGGTCAAATGCATTCATAATAAAATTTAGGTGGTCAATAAATATATATATAAATTCCGAGTAAATAACATGAGTATCTGTAGGCGTGGCTTGAGTTTAGGCTTCATATATTGGATATTGCAATAGAGCAATATCTATAGTAAAATCATGGATTTTATTAATTGGGAGGCATAAGACAGTAGCCTCCGTTACTAGAAGAAAATGAATTATATGTTTCTTAAAATAAAATTTGAAAGAAAACGGTGTTAAGAAAAATTATTTGCATAATGTTAATTTTACGAGAAGAAATTGCTTTTATTAATATACTTGCAAAGGATTCTAATGCATTTTAAATATAATCCAGGCCATCTGGAACAAAATAAAAAATAATCAATTTAATTTGAAAAGCATAAAATCTGTAATTTTGTTACAGCAAAAATAAAAGCTAAATACTCTTTCAATAAAAATCGTCACAAGAATAAAAAATACAGTAGTGCAATTTGTCCAATTCAGGTAGATTTATATAGAAATAAGAACAGATTTATATAGAAATAAAAAAAAGTTAAAACATATTTTACTTATCATTTTGAAAATATTATATTACTCAGTGAAAGGAGCGTGTATACAGCAAAGTATAGTCACATTAGTTTAACATTAGTTTTTAGAACATCCTCATATTAGTTTTAGTCACATTAGTTTAACATCAGTTTGTAGAACATCCTGATTATATGTGATATCTAGCTTAAAAATACAACACTTCACAACTAAATGTTGGCTAATTGAGAGACAGCAGAGCAATTAAGTAGATCATAATCTGCAGTATAACGTTTACTAAAAACAAGAAAAAATTTCTTCATAAAAAGTTTTGAAAAAGTCAATTTCAAATTATCAGGAGCGAGTCCAACAAAATTTATGTATATCAAACTTTCTAAATCTTAAGTGTTTCAGAAAATGCATGATATGTTTTCCATATCAAAATAACAAGTTGATTTTATGAATTTCTTAAAATTATATCAAGAATAATGTTATTATACGAAAGATGACTGAAAAAGCAAACAAAGTTTAGCAGTATAAGCATGCTACAAAGGTGAAATTGATTGCCATCTATCGGATTCTTTGGAAATAATGATTGATATTCTGAAATCTTTTTCCAAATCCGTGGGCATATAAGAATTGGGCTATGGATGGTTATCAATTTTCAGGAACAAAACAAGATTTATACGTAGGGCGAAATGAAGAAAAGAAAGGTCAAAGAGAAAACTTTCGTCACCATACATTTAGTAGTGGAAGCCAAGTTTAAACACAAAACTTTTATTTAAACTTTTAAAGTGGTGCATCTATTTGCCAGAAACAAATATAAAGTTTAATAATATGATTCGTTCCCCCCAGGAATCCATCCCGGCCATCCTCCCATCCCTTTTAACTGTTATATCAATGACATCCCTGCTCCCCCATACCACAGATTAATATATACAAATGTTTCACTGCTACCCCAGCGCCCTCAACCGCTAACCAAAGTTAAATAAAATATCAAGATTGGCACGCTTGGCGATGGTCTGTGGAGGTTTTGGCCAAGACGTTCTGCTAATATAACCCTATTTGGCACTAAACGAAACACTTGGAATAAATTTGTTCTATCATCGATCGCATGTTTATACGTGTAAATAATTTCTCTTCTATTTCGTATTTTATAATCAATTATTTTATCTTTTATGGATTACTAAAAGAAGAGGGATTAAGTTTACAAGGTATGTAATTTATTTTTATTTAAATAAAAAGATTATTTGCTTTGCATCCCATATTTCATCCTATGCGCCTGTTCATCATAAGAAAATGGTGCAGTATTATCAAGAAGCAGTGGCATTATTATGGTGCTATTACACACGGCAATTTTTATTGCCGATCTTCGGCAATTCCGCCCGTCAATCATACTTTAGGCTCCTCCTCTTTAACAGGTCCCTTCTCTCTAATCTCGCCGATTTTATTTCAGAAAGCATTATTTGGTGCGTTTTTCGAATAATTTGAATCTTTTATATTCTAAAGGTGTCTGTAATTTGTTAAATGTGCTATTATTATTTCTCTATCTCCAGACTTTAGAAATTCCTCCGGGCAATGATACTTTAGGCCACGCCTTTCTAAAACGCCTCTCCTTTCTAATGCCTCAGAGTTCATTCCAAGAAGCATTATTTAGTTGATTTTTTTCGTATAATTTGGATCGTTTATATGCCACAGGTGTCTGTAATTTGGTAAAAGTTCTATTACTATTTTTTCATCTCCAGACTTTAGCAATTCCGCCCGGCAATGATACTGTAAGCTCCTCCTTTCTAACAGGGCCTCCCTGTTTAGTGCAGCCGATTTCAGGAAGCATTCTTTAGTGTGTTTTTTCGTATAATTTGGATATTTTATATCCCAAGGTGTCTGTAATTTGGTAGAAGTTCTATTATTTTTTTCCATCTCCAGATTCTAACATAATTCAGCTGTTTCGTGTTTGCATTACAGTCGCCATCGCCATCTTGAATGCAAATGAGAAGAGGAAAGGCGGAGCGTAGTGACGTCTAATTTTATCGTGCTCTGATTGGGTAGCCGCTCAGAAATTGAGCAATTTTTATTGCCGAGTACGAACGAATTGCCGCAATTCGGCGGCAAGATTTCTTCCCATTGAAATGTATGGTGTTGCTGAAAAATTGCTGGAAGGAATTGCTCCGTGTAATAACACCATAGTTAAACACCTTTTCCGCATTTATATAAAATGTATAAAAATTGATATTGAAATTGGATACCTTTAATAATGCATTTATCTAAATTTGTTATTTATTATAAGAATATAAGTGCATTTAAAAAATTATATTAACAGCATCCCAGAATAAATTAAGAACTCAGCAATTTAACAACACGCTAGTATACTTTTTAGGCTGAAAATATTATATAATATTTCAGTCTTTTGGGTATGTTAGCTTGTAATTTTTGGTGTATAATGATTTACAGTGATGTAATGCGTCAATTTTTTATTCAATTTATGATTACATGAATTAAATATATATCTATGTTTATTTATTTAAATTTACACATATTATAGGAAAATGATTTTTAAATGTTTATCATGTTTATAGTTTAAAAAAATTATAAAAGTACAGTTACGTAATTTTTTTTTCTTTTAGCTGCATTAGCATAAAATCGCCAATTGAGCGATAGTCGCCAAATCTAGCAGTCGAGCTCTTTTTACGTCATAGCTGCGATGGTTGGCTCCTCGAGCGTTAGTGTCTATGCAAAATCCTATGTTAACAATGTTGCCATAGGTTCCTATGGGAGTGAACCTTCTGAATATGCTATTCTGTGCCCCATACCACCCTTTGTCTTTACGCTGACGATACCTGTATAATCTCTGCACATAGAAATATTAGCTATCTCCACTCCCACTCCAAAAACATAGCTGCACTTTAGAGAAATATTACCATAACTGGAAGATCAAAATTAATCCGCAAAAATCACAGTCCATCATCTTCTCAGAAAAACGTCCCCCCCCACCCCCCACCCGCTCAGGATCATTAGCCTCCCTGTTTGTTTTGCTGCTGTGCGAAGTATCTCGTCGTCCATTTGGACAGCCGTCTTACTTGGAATGTACACCTTAACCACGTAATTAAAAATCTAAAAAGCTCGCCGGATACCTTAAGCCCCCAATACATTGGAGAATAAAGAGACGAGTTCTATTTCCAGACGATACGGGAACTACAGGGGGTCTGTCGCCCTCGTAGACCCCCGAAGTCATCAATCTTGAAAGGTCCGAGGAAGTGACAGAGTACATACCTGCAAGCCCAGCTAACCAACTAGGGTTTATAGCTTTCAGTGGGACATCGAGGCGCAACCGCTACATCTCTTTTCCAGCAAAGCCGCAACCTCGGTCGCGAAACTCGGCGGAATCATTCACCGGGCAGGGGCCGAAGGCACCTGCCCGGGTAAACCGGCCAGACATGGGCTCAGGGCATGAATAGCCACAGTCCCGTGATCCGGCCACCTGGAAGAGTCCGGGGACTGCCTCGTCACTTCCGCGATTGCATCCGTGAGTCATCAGCAGCGAGGTTGAGATACCCCCGGATTAATTTACCCCCCAGTTTGGAGGATCAAGGCTACAGAGCCAACATCCGAAACTACCATCTTGGGTGGCCCGCCCCGGGGGAGAGAGGAAGTGACAGAGTGAAAGTGGGCTGATTTGGCGGGTTATCGCCAAAGAGTGATAAATAATAACTTTGGTTGTTGCTTTTTGTGGTGAGTTTCGATCGCACTCATATGTGACTGTCATTAACTGTCATTAAGTTCAAACAAAAAATGTTTGTTTAAACTTTAAATTGGTGTATTTACCTACCAGAAATAAATATAAAGTTTAATAATATGATTTTAATAATATGACCTTATCGTCGATTTACTAAAGTGTTTATGACCGGATTCTATATAGTAAGCTGCTCTCAATATGGCAACTTACAGGCTTTTAATATCAAGCAGGGCATTCTATTGGATTCTTTGGAAGTGATGATTGATTTACTGAAATCTTTTTTCAAATCCGTGGACATATAAGAATAGGGCTATGGATGGTTATCAATTTTCAGTTGCAGTGCCTGGAAAAAACCCTAAAATCTTCATCCGGCAGTTGTATATATATCTACCAAAGATGATAGTTTGACAGTAAAAAGCCTTTGATAAAGTATGGCACTGTGGATTAGCGTACAAATTGATCACTTTAAAAGTCCCTGACGCTATTGTCAAACTTTTAATCTCATACTTAAATAACAGACACTTTCAAGTCAGAGTAGGAGGTAACTTATCTACACCCAAGCTCATTAAAAGTAGTGTACCGCAAGGTTCTATCCTGGGCCCAACACTCTTTAACATATACCTGAACGACATCCCTAGGACTCCAAACACAGAGCTGGCACTCTATGCAGACGACAGTGCGATACTTGCAAAACACCCCTATGTCTCAGTAATGCACAGACAGCTACAACAACACTTAGACATACTCCAAACTTGGCTGGAAAAATGGCGAATAAAATTAAACCCCAATAAATGTCATTGGATTTATTTCTCAAGAAAACGTAAACCTCCGCCGCCTCTGTACATAAACAACCATGCCCTAAAAGCGGAAAAATCTACTAAATACCTAGGTGTAACGATAGATTCCCACCTAACCTGGAAACAGCACGTAACGAACTTAATCAAAAAAGCGTATATGGCCACAGGAGCCTTATACCCAATGATAGGAAACGGAAATCTAAGTTATCAAAATAAACTCCTAATTTATAAATCGGTCATCCGCCCGGGAATGCTGTATGCAGCACCCGTATGGGGATATGCCTGTAAAACTACAATAGACCTCCTAGAGACAAAACAAAACAAAATCCTACGGATTATCAGGAAAGCTCCCAGGTACTTAAGAAACTCGGTAATTAGGAATGACTTCAAAATAAAAACTGTTAGAGCCCAAATTAAAAAGCTAGCGCTTAAATTTTACAGAAATTTGCCATCCGTTCCAAACGAACTGTTATTCAATCTGCATGACTATGATCATCGCAAGGCCAAATCTCGTAAGAGACCCCGCGCTGTTCTAAACATCGATAATCGGAATTAAATGATCCCACCTCAAACATCTGATTTTAAAATAAAACTCGCGACTATTATTTTATAAAAAAAAAAAAAAAAAAAAATATTCTAAACACTAAACTGCCAAAACGCTAGGTAACCCTTAGAACTGCATCAACCCCCCCAAACTGCTTAAACTCTAAATGTGCAACAAACTGCCACACTAGGAGCTAGGATAAATAATAAAAAGTAGTAAATAAAAACCTCGAACCTCCAATTAGGGTCACTGAATTAATGTCACAGTTTGACGATAAGAACCACATATTGAAACTGGAGATTAAAGGCGCTTCGCGCCTGGTGCTCTGTCTTGTACGACACTACGTAAAGTTTGACAGTATAAACGTGCTACAAAGAGTGAAATTGATTGATTGGGCTATAGATGGTTATCAATTTTCAGGAACAAAAAAATATTTATACGTAGGGCGAAATGAAGAAAAAAATGGTCTAAGAGAAAACTCTCGTTACCGTACATTTAGTAGTGGAAGCTAAGTTCAAACAAAAAATTCTTATTTAAACTTTAAATTGGTGCATTTATGTACCAGAAATAAATATAAAGTTTAATAATATGCTTTTAATAATATGACTCTTTCCCTCAATTTACTAAAATGTGTTTATGACCTGATTCTAGAAAGCTGCTCTAAATATGGCAACTTACAAGCTTTTAAAATCAAGCAGGGCAGACTGCAGTTGCAGTGCTTAGAAGCCAAGCCCAGCCGAACCAAGACGCTTCTTTACGGGGTGCCTGTGCCTCGTGAAACGTAACCCCACATCTAATGTGTTTGCAAGTCCAATAGATTTTTGCTATGATGAGATAGCAATATGCACTCCGCTATTCTAGGGTGCTCAGTAGTGGTTGCTTGCTTCTTGACATAGATGAGATGGAGATTCTCAAGGAATCACTAAATTTGGAGTACCTAGCAAAGCTCAGCTTGCTTTCACCTCAGGTCATAGGTATAAAACGGTTTAGGAATCATAAAAATACTTTTAAATAAATTTGTGATCCGGAAGGATCATAGCGGTGCACGTTAGACAGGATTTGGACAAGTCCCACTTCGGTCTACATGTCGCTGAATTGGAAAATAGAGAAAATAACTCCGAGAAAGAAAGGGGTGAGTTCCGTGGAACTCTGCTTTGAGTCAGTGAGAAACGTTCTAGTTAGGCAGAAGGAAGTAGGGTGTAGGATCAGAACGTTTTTGTTTACGACGACCCCTTCCACCCACCCTCTCTCTGCCAGAATTCCCAATAAGGATTTAATCCCCGGAATTCTGATTACCTGAATAAAATTAAACTTCACGCGCCATGTCCATGAATAATAACTTCATTTTTATAAGTCCCTGTCCCCGCTCTTTCCATCCGAACATCTAGGATACATCCGAAAGGGGGAGAGGAGTAAAAAAAAAACGTAATTCTCTGACCACTCCAAATCGAACAAATCATGCAAATTCGACACAACAAGGCAAACTGAAAATGTCAAGGGAAGGTGATCAATTAGGACGGAAAAGCGTCAAAGTTGGATGGGAAGGGGAGGTGTAGAGAGAAAAAGAAAGAGTGGGATGGGGTTGTCCCTCTCCGGAGGGTGGTCGTGATATGTTTCTGTTCCTGACACCCTAGGATTTATAAATATGGATGAATTTGGAGCTAAAAGGTACTGTTGTATCGTAGCTCCCGTTACTACATGCCCGCCGACTTTCGCCGTTTCCTTTGTTTAAACGGCAACATAGCAACGAGGGACGCTACCGCTAGAGGTCAGGGATAGCGGGCCACTCTCCCGTGAAAAAGGGTAAATAAAGCAGAGCGCCAGTGTATGTATTCGTACGATTCAATCTGTCGCTACTTTTCTCATTAAATATTTTAGATGTTTCTTGCTTTTTCATTGACGTATTTTGATTCATTTATTGCTATTTTTTCTCTTGTTTTCTTTTTACTTAATAATTATTTAACCTAGAGAACGATATGTACACCATACACTTAACAGGGAAAAAAAATTACGAGCTGCTTACGCGTACATATATATATATATATATATATATATATATAACAAATTTTTTACGACCCAAGGTATTTGGTGGAGTATATACATTCGTTCTGACTCCGCCTCCCGCCCCTTTCTAATGCTAAGTATATGGGTAATATTATTCTCCCCCTGTTACAGCCCTGTATACACAAATACACACACTTTTTCTTCAAACTTTAACTATGTTAATCTTCTATTAAATGATCATAAAAATAATTAATTCTATTACACTTTTGAAGATTTTATGTAGAGGTGTTTCAGTTGCATTGCATAAATTTGTTAGTAAAATCCATCAGCCATGATTAAACAACCCAACGAAAAATACTTTCATAATAGGACAATATATATATATATATATATATATATATATATATATATATATATATATATATAACAAATTTTTTACGACCCAGAGTATTTGGTGGAGTATATAAATTCGTTCTGACTCCGCCTCCCGCCCCCTTCTAATGCTAAGTTTATGGGTAATATTATTCACCCCCTGTTACACTCCTGTATACACAAATACACACACTTTTTCTTCAAACTTTAACTATGTTAATCTTCTATTAAATCATCATAAAAATAATTAATTCTATTACACTTTTGCAAGATTTAATGTAGAGGTGTTTCAGTTGCATTGCATAAATTTGTTAGTAAAATCAATCAGCCATGGTTAAACAACCCAAAGAAAAATACTTTCATAATAGGAAAATACTTAATATTTTTATTGCACTTTATGAGAAACACTGCCAGAGAGTAAAATATATATACAACTGGTAACATTTTCCCCATTATATTGTGTGAGCAGCCTATCTGCTGGGAGGGAGGGGGGGGGGGGACAAAATTCAAAGTTTTTTAAAGTTTTAAACCACAATTTCAGTTTTTCAGTTCATGATTAACTGCCTTTGGGAATGTTGCATAATATACATATACATATATATACTCGTATATATATGTATATGTATATAATATGTATATAATATAATATACTCGTATAAAACTGACTTTATCAATTTCGTATGAAAAATCCCCTTCCCCCCATCTTACTGTTATATTTCCTATACTTCTATAATAAAAATTTTAGTGGCCAAGATATTAACTAAAAATGCACGCTCCCCAACTCTTTCTCTTCTGATTTCAGAATATGGATACGCTTAATAATAAATAATAATCTAAACTTACCTTCTCTTGATATAGCTTTAATCCAGATTTGTCGTTGTGGTTCTCTGTTAGGTATTTCATGAAATGCAGTGCCAGTAGACTTATTGGACGATTTACAACCAGGAATTACGCAGTAAACAATCGAAATTTAAACAAGTCGCGAAAATTAAAAAAAAACTTAAGTAAAACACGTTAAACCCCGTTACTGTGCTATTAACCGTGGCCCGCATGGGTTGCCCCCTAGCGAGGAAACTAAGCAGTAAGTCTTGCCTGGTAACCGCCGAATACGGCGGGCATGTAGTGACGGGGGCTACGGTTGTATTATCACGCCTAGCTGCTCTTTCGCAGAAGTTTGATGCAATATGGCGATATTAATAGGCAGGGTTACAGTTGGCAGGAATGAAGCGCTCTTTTGGTGTCAATTTCTGAGACTTAATAGCGACTAGATAGAATACATTTAATACTTCGTATACTGTTAATACAAGCAAACAAAAAACGAGTTGTAGAATTTACAGTTAGTTCTATTTTAAAAGGACTAAAATGAAAAAGAAAAAAAAATCCCGACATTTTCATCTTATACAATGAAAGTGAGTATGGTTAAATAATTTATAAAATTAATATGTCATTATAAATTGATATACTCCAAAACATCGCTGTGACATGTACGGAATAATTGATTAAATTTATGGGAATCTTATAATCACTAAATGTATAGAAACATTGATTAAATATGTGAAATCCTCATAACCACTAATTGTATGGAAACATTGATTAAATGTGTGGAATCATTATAGCATCTAAATGTATACAAACATTGATCAAACGTGTGGAATCCTTATATGCATTAAATGTATGAAGGTGTTGATTTAATATAATTCATGCTGGCAATTATTCCTTTGGTCTTCTAATGGAAACGTTGCCATTTTTGTCTGGAGCTACAGTTTAAAGTAAGTTCTTAATACGAACATGCTTTTATACAGTCTTCTCCATCATTCAGATACATAAGATCCAGGTTGTTTGAACAAGGAGCCTATGAGTCTGAAGAACAAACAGTGAATAATTCGTCCACAGGTGAGCCTTGCAATTCGCGGAAAATCTCTTATGAGTAGAATGTTTGTGTTTCTGACTGTAGCAATTTTGGTTGGTTGGTTGATTTGGGTTCTATGCCACAAGATCCAAAAAGGATATGCTGCGCAAAACATATGGTATAGATATAAAATTATGTGATTAATCTAAAAGGTGATAAAAGTAGAAATAAAACATGACAATTAAAAATGTGCAAGAGTTGAAGCTGTAGCAATTTTTGTTAAGAGTTATCACAGGTCTGAAAACTTTTAACTTTTCTGAAAGAAATTCATATTGCTGAAAACAACCGACATTTCGGAAAGCAAGCTCTTTTAAGACAAAACAACTGAGCCAATTATCCAGCGTTCTTCATGTCCCATATAAGCACGATCTAAAAATAATATAGGTAACACCACTCCCTTTCCAAATTGTCTGTTTCAAACGAAAATCATTCGCTCGCAACGTTTTTCCATGCGCGCAACTGCGTAATGCGATTATAACGCATCCTAAATAAGGTCCATTCATACACCCTAAAGAAGCTATCTGAAAATACTTGAAATTAAAAAATTGTAACCTTTCTAGCTAAAAACTCGAAAGTTCTTGGTTAGAAATGTTGTATTTTAGTTACTTTGTTTAATTTTTGTTCTTAGAAAGTTTAGTTTAGAAGTTTAATATTCGTAATCGTGTAATCGCGCGCAACAATTAGTCACGCAGTTGCACAAACGTCCACTTATTTCTTCTCATAGCAACGCCCTTTCAATATGGATATATTATATTATAGCCATACATTCAGCTAATGTAATATAGACATTTATCGTGTGGAGGTACGTATATCACTCACTGCACTCACGTAATGAAGATTTATCTGAAAAAAAAAAAACTCACAATATTACTTGCTCATTGTCCTTATTCGTTTTATATTTCCACATTGTTTACTGAAATGCACACAGAGCGATAGTTAGATAGATTGCCAGGTTGCGTGTTGTGCTGTTATATGTTGGCTCACACAGTATCTCAGATACAATGTTACATTTTCCGTCAAACATTTCGAGAAAACTAATTGAATGTGAATGCGATTCTTATTTTTATTAATTTACGTAGATGAATTATTCCGTCATTTTGACGGGTTGAGGTACATCTAGGTATTTCTCTATATTAAAAAAAGCAGTTGGCGTTGTCGCCGTTCGACAAATTTCTCGTTTCTGGAGAGTCCTTGCTTAGTACCGCAAAAACTATTATAGATACAAATATGAAAATTGGTACACTTGCAGAAAGATCCTTGGGAAATACGTTGAAATAAACAGTTTCTTGATATATATTGTAATTTAAGAAATATTTAATGGTAAACTCAAAGACAATGTTTGAGATGCGAGTTCGCGTCTTGGATAGACTAACAATAGCAAGACCACGAATTTTTGTAGGCAGGTACCTACATGGGTGAATTTTTGCAGGAGAGCTCCTTTTTTAATTTCGATCTAGTTTTTCGATATTTTAATTTTTATTCACTTCTGAAGTTAATTTTTTTTTTCATATCGGCACGTCTAACGATTTCTCTGTCGCGTGCCGTAAAAACTATAACATACATAAATATTAAATTTGGTACATTTATAGAGAAATAATAGGGTAACACGATGAAAAATATCGTTTATCGATTTAAACTTTAGTTTGGCAAGAAATAGCTCTTGAAACGAGCTCATTATCAAGGAATACAGTTTTTGGATTCCATGGGCTAAGAAAAATCCCTGTTTTTCCCTCCTGCGGAAAATAAGCAGAGATAGAGAGGATATTTTTGAAAGTAGAATTTTAAAGAAAGATAGATATGACGAGCTCTGGGAGCACTGAGTATCTTAAAATGTTCGTAGAAAGGAAATTAACGTACGTAGACCATAGTTTTGAATATCGAAAGATTTTTATACCAGAAATATTTCTTATGCTTTTTCTATTGCATATTTACCAAATGTAGAGAAATTTGACAATTATTTTCTTCTGTTCAGTCTATTAATGTATAAGTCAATTATTTCATAAAATGTACTTTAAGGATAGTGGGAATGTGCAGTAGATCAAGATATTTATAACAGTATTATGCCGTTTGCTTTTCAATGGGGAAATGTTTATGAATTTGTTTAAACATTATAGATAAAATTAACAATTCATGTTGTTTCGTTTGGTTTATTATTTACGTCAGTGGATCTGTTAATATCCAAATTCGCAGTTTAATCAATACAAAATTGACCCTTTATTTTGTTTAATTCAGTTTATTAATGTATGAGTTAATAATTTCGTATATTTTACCAAGAAGCGTGGATTGAAAATCAAGAAATTCATAAGAGCACTCTCACTTTTAGTGTTTACTATTACGTGAATGTATTTAAACACTGTAGAAAAAATTGACTATTAATTTCAGTTTGTTTAGTCTATTAGTTTGTTTAGTCTTTTACTATTACGTATTTACCAACTGTAGACAAAATTGACAATTATTTTGTCCTGTTCAGTTTATTAGTGTATAAGTTAATTATTTCGTAAAATATACTTAAAGATATTGGGAGTGTTGAAGGCCCAGACCACACGACCAACCCAGGGGTTTATGGTAACAAATTGTGTGGCCGGGATATTGGGAGTGTGTAGTAGATCAAGATATTCATAATAGGATTCATAATAGGGATATTGGGAGTGTGTAGTAGATCAAGATATTCATAATAGGATTAGCCCGTTTGCTTTTTAGTATTACTTCATACTGAGTAGATTTTGAGGCAAGAAATACATAAAGCAACTAAGGTGCCTCGCGGTCAGTGACATGATAAGGATGCCCAGAGATATATACGTCGAACACATTAGTAACAGGAGCTAAGTCCCGTGGGAACCTCGTGTTGTGGACATACATGGATCCCAAGACAGCCGGAGATACGGGCTCCCACAGATGTGGGAAAATTGACAGGTGAATAAGCAATTCTGCTTTTGCCACGGTAATCTTTGATCCTCAAGGACCTCAAGGACGGGGTTAACTAAGTACACAGGGGAGGTAAATTACCTCCCTTTAAACTTCGGCGAAAAGGAAAAAGACAGAAGAGGGATAGAATAAAAGAGTTAAAAACTAAAAGGAGCTCGGGGGGGGGGGGGGGGGCGATGACCGAAGTCGTGCCCCTTCCCCAAGTCTTCAGGAGTAAAAGAGCAGGGCCCAATTGGGCTGCGAGCAGAAAAAGAGAAAGAGGGGGGGATAGAGGTGCGCCCCAAGGGACGCAGGGCCTTGAGTCTGAGGACGTCTGACATACAGTGGTGTAAGGACTTGCCAACCATTTGCGAATTCCCTAAAGCTAGGGAGGGGTACAGAAATGGTTAAAAGCTTGCGAGATAAAAAAGAGAGCAGATAAAACTAGTCTAGAAGCCTCCGCTTATTGCGGAGATAGATATCAGGCACGGGTCTTCCAGGTATGGATCTCGGGCGCTTGCGAGCCTTCGGATTACGTGGATGATAACGTGGGATACTGTCTAGAGTAGGATTGTTAACACTTCTCATACCTCTGTGGAATTTAATAGATAAATTTTTAACATGCGCCAAAAAGGGCCGAATTTTGAGGTCTTTGCGCAAGACTAACTGGACGTAGGTCGGAAGATTCGCAAACGAACGCAGAGCGTTATTTTGAATAACTTGAAGTTACCTGAGGTCAAACTCCGCTGCTGTGCCACAAATTGGGGCTCCGTACGTCATGATTGGACGTATGCAGGACTTGTATAGCAATAACTTATTCTTGATAGACAGGTGGCTATTTCTAATCAAAAGGGGGTACAACCGGACGAGTGAAGACTTCACTTTCTTACATGTTTCAGAAATGTGATGTTTCCACGTTAATTTGGAATCCAAGTACACTCCAAGGTACTTGTATCTAGATTGCCAGGGAATTGGCTCGTTAAGAATTAAATTATTGGAAGGGGTACGCTGGGTAGGGGGGGGGGGGAGGTAACGGCGGCACATTTACGTTGACTTTGATTCTCCACTTGGTTAACCATTGCGTCAGCACGTTGAGATACCCTTGCAGAGTGTCGTGCACGACTTGTGTCTGTTTGTGATGTGTGATCAGGGGCGTGTCGTCGGCGTATAGGCCAAGTGAGACACGGTGGCAGGTCGTTAATGTAAAGGTTGAACAGTTTGGGTCCAACAAGGGAACTTTGCGGGACCCCGCTGAGAATACTCCTGGGAGAGGAAAGAAGGTTAGAGACTCATACCACGAAGCTACGCTCCGTTAGGTACGAGTGAAGGATTTTAATGATGTTAGGAGGGAAAGAGCGTCTGATAAGTTTGAATAACAGACCGTTTATCCACACCTTATCAAACGCTTTCTGAAGATCAAGAAAGACAATAGAAGTGCTCTCCTTTTTGCTGCGAGCCTCATGAGCGAATTCAACAACCCGAAGCAACTGGTGTTGCGTGGAGTGACGCTTCCTGAACCCAAATTGCTCAGGAATCAGAAGGTTATTCTGGTTGCAGTACTCGTCCAGACGCCGCATAATCACAAACTCGAAGAGCTTAGAGAGACTGGAGAGGAGAGAAATAGGTCTATAGTTGACAGGAAGAGTGAGGTCGAGACCGGGCTTGGGAAGGTGGGCGACAATAGCCACCTTCCATGCCCGAGGAATATAGTTAGAGCGAAGAAGAAGATTGAAAAGTTTAGCAAGATAGATAATGAGGAGAGAAGGGAGATTTTTGAGCATGTTAGTGGAAAGGAGGTCCTTCCCAGGAGCTTTATTCTTTTTCAGATTCTGAATACGGGGTAGAAGTTCGTCATGGGTGACGTCGGTAAGAGTGAACTAAGTAGGTGTAGTGATGAACTGTTCAAGCTTTGAGTCCACGATCGCAACCGTCCTAAGATCGGTTACGTCGTGGTGTGGTTCAATTTGACTTCTAAGACTGTCTGCCAGCAGCTCAGCCTTTTGTGTGTTAGAGTCCCTGCAGTTAAGACCGGCCAGGGTCGGAATATGTGTTTTGTGCCTACGATAAAGTGAGGTTGCCCTCCAAATGGTGTTATCTTCAGTCGTTAAGGACTCAACATAGGTGTTCCATTGCGCACTTGAAAAAGCCTTAATGCGTGACCTCACCTGAGAGCGTAAAAAGTTCAGCTCACGCTTAAGGCTGGGATCTCTGCTGGTCTGCCATTCCTTCCGAAGACGGTTTCTGTCTCTGATCACCTCCCTGATGTCCACAGGCAGCTTGTAGAAATCTACTTTGGTGTCCCTAGGTCGAGAGGACGCGGTGTAGGCGTCTCGAAGCATCTGTTCAAGCTTGCCCACTTCCTCGTCCAATCTGTCTATGGAACTGGTAGTGGGGGGGGGGGGGGGGAGGGAGCTCCTTAGCCAGGATGCTTTTGAACTTGCCCCAGTTGTTCGTTCTCAGCTTGGCAGTGTTCTTTAAGCAGAATTTGTACACCTCCAGAGTATAGATGATGGGGAGATGATCAGAAGTTCGTTGAAAGCCTCCATGCAATACGCGTAGGGAATGTTGCTGGTGATGGCAAAGTCGATAACAGAATTATGGTGGGTGGACTCACCTGGAGCAACTATCTCGAGGTTATGCTCGTCGGCCCAGAGTCTGAGCTTGAAGCCACGAGCGTTGGATCGAGGGCAGCTCCAGGCTTGATGCTCAGCGTTGTAGTCACCAGCAACAATTGCATGGGGAGAAATTTTGAATAGGGACTGGAGGTCGGCAATGACAGAGCCAGCTTGCAGCTGTGGCGAGAAGTTGACAGACGCAATGGTTAGGACAGGGTTGTTGGGCAGAGTAATCTACACAACAGTGGCATCACCAGCCTGCAGGGGGGGGGGGGGGGAGGGTCACACGAGAGTGTGGGATGCAACTACGAACGTAGATCGTCGCGCCGCCGTAGGGGCGATTGCTAACTAGAGGCCTGTCGACATTGTAGAGATCATAGTTAGCAATCTTGCAGGAAGTCCCTGATCTGAAATGGGTCTCCTGGACCAAAACCAGGTCTAAGTTATTTGCTATACAAAAGTCCCTAGCTTCACAGGTTTTACCTTTAAGTTCATTGGCATTCCAGATGCCAATGGTGAGAGCCTTCAAGTTTTTCACGGGCACAGCCATGGCCGAGGGGGGGGGGGGGTTAACCTGTTCCTACGAGAGCAAAGATGCTCTCGTAAAATACATGCACTCTGTTAATTTCGGTTGGAGCGGGCCGCATAGCAGAAAGGGCATTCTTAAATGCCCTGCTAGTTACATCTATTCCGCATCGGGGTAATCTTTGATCTGTTTTGCGGGACTGTAAATATATGCATATGTCTATGCGTAACACTGTGCTAACTATTGTAATGCATTTATGTAATAATTTATAATCTGAATAATGGACTCGCGTGTTAATGCACATACATGGATGTATTTATCTTGACCTGAAGATGCTGGGAATACATAATGAAAATGCCTCCCTAACCTACTGGGATTGAATGTTCTCTAACTGTAAACTATTGATATATGTAAATAATCCCATCTATGTGTAAAGCTGAGTTTGGCATTGTTCAACATTTAAATAAATCAAGAGCGCTCTTTGATCAATAAACATTATTTATATCTGTTATATAGAAATATTAGCAGTTTAGCTGAAAAAATATTTAAGATCTTCTATAAACCGTTATTTAAGATCTTCTATAAACAATTTTCGACAGACGTGAAATGTTAATGCATTTGCACAATCTACCTTAAAATTAAAGTATTTCTAAATAAATAAACGTGCTGCTTTTATGAATATTTAATTGCAGGCATCACAGAAAATTTTCTTATTCCATAAAATTTTAGGATAAATCAGTAAATCATAAATTTTGCGTAACTACAATGAGTTCAATATTATCAGTTAGACCTGAATTATGCCCTGACCTATGGGAGCCCATGACCTGGGCACCCAAAAGGGCACTAAATGATTGGTAAATGTTGCAAATATTTGTAATATGCTTCATTAAATGAACATAACGAAAATTGGGTACGAAAAAAATATTGAATTCCAAATTTCTGAAATTGCTAATATTTATTTTCATCGTTCAGTTTCTCCCCTGGGTTTTGTTTTGCTTTTACATACAGAGTAGCTAGGTTTGTCATTTTAGGTCATACTATTATCACTGAGTTTGAAATAAAAATATTGCCATATGCACTGCTATGCCAGGGCGAATTTACAGAAAAGACGGGGCGTAAGGTCAAGTTATTCTTTAGATCTTGTATCTATTAAATATTTGATATATTAATGATAATGTTTGAAAGCAAAAACGATGTTGTTTTCAATGTCATGATCTTCATGTCTCTCTACGTGCTTTTCTACCTGGTCAAAGTACAGTGTATGAAATAATGGACTTATAAACAAAATGACTATTTATTTGATTCTGTTTGGTTTATTTTTCAAAAGTGGTCAAATGCATTCATAATAAAATTTAGCGGATCAACAAAAATATATACAAATTCCGGGTTAATAACATGACCCTATGTGTGGGCGTGGTTGAGTTTAGGCGGTACGTATTGGATATTGTAATAGCGGAATATCTGACGTAAAATCATAGATATTATTAATTGGGATGCATAAGACAGTAGCCCCCGTTACTAGAAGAAAAAGGAATTATCTGTTTCTTAACACTGTTTTCTTTCAAATTAAAATTTAAGAAAATTATTTGCATAATGTTTATTTTACGAGAAGAAATTGCTTTTAATAATATATCAGCAGAGGATTTTAATGCATTTTAAACCTAATCCAGACCATCTTAAACAAAGTAAAAAATTATCAATTTAATTTGAAAAGCATGCAATCTGAAATTTTATTACAACAAAAATAAAAGACAAATATTCTTTCAATAAAAATTATCACAAGAATAAATAAGACAGTAGTGCAATTGGTCCATTTCAGGTAGAACAGATTTATACTAAAATATTAATATTTATAATTAATATTTTAATAATTTATACTAACTGGATTATACTAATTGAGGGACTGCAATGCAGTTGCGTAGATCTTAATCAGCGGTACAACGTTTACTAAAAACAAGAATAAATTTCGTCATGGAAAGTTTTGAAAAAGCCAATTTCAAATTATCAGGGTTGAGTCTAACAAAAATCTATGTATATCAAACTTTCGTAATCAAACTTAAGTCTTTCAGAAATTAATCAGCCGATGCAATAATGCATGATATGTTTTCCGTATGAAAAAGAACAAGCTGATTTTATGAATTTCTTAAAATTATATTTAAAGAAAAGGTTATTATACGAAAGATGACAACAAAAGTATTGATTTAACATAATAAACCTGCTACAAAGAGCGAAAGGGATTTGCCATCTATCGGAATCTTTGAAAGTGGACGCTTGATTTAAAGAATTTTTTTTCCAAATCCGCGGACATATAAGAATTGGACTATGGGTGGTTATCAATATTCGGGAACCGCCGTCTGTTGGCTCCTCCCCGCCTGTTGGCTCCTCCCTTTCTGCCCCGCCCCCCCTGCTGCACTTGTACGCTCTCATCGTCTCAGGGCCGAGTTCCACGGAACTCACCCCGTTTTTTCCAAATTATTCCTTTTCTTCTGGAGGTTTTTCTCTCCGTATTCAAAATTAAGCGACACAGAAACCCAATTGGGACTTGTCCCAATTCGGAATCATGTGCTCCGCTATGATCCATCGGATCCCTACCACATTTATATTCTTTATTATGATTCTCAAACCACTTCTTATGTTCGGAGGTTAAAGCAAGCTGTTCGCAGCTTTGCTAGGTACTCCTTGAATCCCACCTTGAGACCTTGAGAATATTCGGGAACAAAACAAGATTTAGATGCAGGGCGAAATGAAGAAAGGAATGAATAAAGAGAATATCGTCACCGTATAATTAGTAGTGGAAGCTAAATTTAAACAGAGAATTCTTATTTAATCTTTTAAAGAGTTGTATTTATCTACCAGAAATAAATATAAATACTATCTTTTTTAATAATATAATTCGTTCGTAGGTTAACCGAATTTTAATTGTCATATTTTATCACGCATTCCTCTTCATTCGGAGCTCAGACTTCGAAATGTGAGGTTGTAATTTTGACTAGCGTCCACAATGCGATTTAACTCTGCAGCACTCAGTTTTGCTTTTTACGCATGCGCGTGAACTCGATGTTTTATCTTGCAGTTTCTCTGATTTATATAGAAAATAAAAAAAAAAAAGTTAAAATGTACTTTACTTATCATTTTGAAAATATTATATTACTCGGTGAAAGGATTGTGTATATAGCAAAATACAGTGTAAGAGGTAACATTAGTTTTTATATACATTTGTAGAACATCCTGATTATGTGTGATATCTAGCTTCAAAATATAACACTTCACAACTCAATTTTGGCTAATTGACGGACTGCAATGCAATTACGTAGATCGTAATCTGCGGTACAACGTTTACTGAAAACAAGAAAAAATTTCTTCATGGAAAGTTTTGAAAAAGCCAATTTCAAATTATCAGCAGTGAGTCTAACAAATATTTATATATATCAAACTTTCATAATCAAACTTATGTCTTTCAGAAATTAATCAGCCGATGCAATAATACATGATATGTTTGTTTTCCATATAAAAAAAGCTGATTTTATGAATTTCTTAAAATTATATTTAAAGAGAAGGTTATTATACGAAAGATGACTACAAAAGCATTGGTTTAACAGTATAAACTTACTACATAAAGCGAAATTAATATGCCAGCTATCGGATTCTTTGGAAGTTGACTTGATTTAAGGAACTGTAAAATCCGCAGAGATATAAAAACTGGGCTATGGGTGGTTATGAATTTTCAGAAACAAGATTTATAAGTAGGGCGAAATGAAAATGGGAATGGTTAAAGAGAATACTTTGGTCATCGTAAAGTTTATACACAAAATTGTTATATAAACTTTTAAAGTAGTGTAGTTATCTACCAGAAATAAATATAAGAAATATATTTTTTAAAAATATGATTCGTTGCATATGTAATAAACCTGGTTTTTGGTGTGTTTAATAAGCTGTCAAGATTTTAAAATCCTTACAAGATTTTAAAATTGAAGCAGCACGTTGTTTCTACATTGATGAAGTGTTTAAAAACTTTTGATGCTTTAGACTTCACTCTGTAGATATCTTGCTAAGGAATACGCGTGATAGGACCCCCCTCCCCATCTTCTTGGTTGGACTTGTGCCGACGGAGGGATGGGCGAGGATTTATGAAGTTAAATCCCTGTTTTCCATGCAAATCAAAGTTCAACTTTTTAAGGCGAGAGGCCATAAAATGTGCTACAATTGTCAACTTTGGAACCATCATTCTGACCAGTGTACCCTCCCTCCCCGCTGCCTTAAATGTGGCGAAGGTCATCCCACGAGAAACTGCACAAAAAATAGGGACACCCCGGCGAAATGCGCCAACTGTTCAGGATCCCACCCTGCCAATTTTAGGCACTGTCCCCAAAACCCCTGGTTTAGGAAAAAAACGCAGGAATTGAAAAAGGTACAAAAATCTGCTAAAACTTCACCCACCCTTGGCGAGGATAACTTTCCCCCCCTCCCCACTAATTTAACCTCCCCTGTGCAGGAAGAGCCGGTAAGTGCCGAAACGGTAGGAGGAACTACTGGCGAGCACTTAGTCCATACTCAACCTGTATCAGACAAAATCCCTCAATCTGCAAATGCAAATGCTTTTCTAGAGTCTGTACAAAGAGGTAGAACAATACATTGATATTAATAAACTCAGCAGTATCTTAAAAGATGTAGTTAAAATTCTCAAAGGCGACGAAGACGCAATGACAAAAACTTTCCAAATCGTCGAAATGATAACTAGAGTCATCAAATCCCAAACCCCCCAAATTTAAGTTTTTAAACTTTGGCCGGCTAGCAGAGAAGTCTCAGTGTGGATTTCCCTCATCACCTGTTCAGCCATTGAACTCATTCCCACGTGCCTCACATACCCCGAAGATTGTGAACAGTCTATCCCACGTGCCTCATCATGTTGCATACGGACTTCCCAACGTGCCTCATCACCTCGACGCAGTGGCGCCAGCTCTTACGACGACGACCCGCCCATCAGGGGTTGTTCTTCATCAACGAACTTTTATGTGCATACAAGTAATGTCAAATCTACACCACAAGTAATCATTCAACACAGAAGATATAGGCGGCAACGCCAGGTGCTTCATCAACGACGACGAACGAGAGATATCTTGTCCTGAAGATATGGAAGTAAATGTGCGGATTGTAGGTCAGCTAATGGAAACCCTCCAGCAACGAATAGATATAACTTTTTTCCTGCATTAGTAATCTTTTAAAAATAAATTAAATGCATATAGCTCCAACATTTTTTAAAAGTTGACCTGCGTGTGAATTGCTCTTTTTAATGCACTTCGCTAGTACAAAAGATACTCCATGAGTTATATTTCTGTAAAACTACAAGAGACAGAACTTCTGCCCTCACGTGACATACGTCAAAAAATAACCTTTGCAAGAACTTTACAAAACGTTTTTTGCGTGATCCAGCATGCAAATCCCGCATCATGTCAATAGCGTGAGAAAAGTAATTAATTCTCACGACCGCCATGACTGCATCGCCTAAATAGCGCACATTGGGCGTAGGATTGGAACTTTTTTGTTTACGACCACCCCCTCCAACCACCCTCCCTCTATCAGAATTCCCAATAATCGAAAAATGACCCCCCCCCCCCCTCGAAATTCTGATCCCCGAATAAAATGGTAGATTTGGGTTCTATGTCACAAGATCCAAAAAGGATATGCTGCGAGAAATATATGGTATAGATCTAACAGTATGTGCATAATCTAAAAGTTGATAAAAGTAGAAATAAAACATGACAATTAAAAATGTTGATAAAAGTAGAAATAAAACATGACAATTAAAAATGTTGATAAAAGTAGAAATAAAACATGACAATTAAAAATGTTGATAAAAGTAGAAATAAAACATGACAATTAAAAATGTTGATAAAAGTAGAAATAAAACATGACAATTAAAAATGTTGATAAAAGTAGAAATAAAACATGACAATTAAAAATGTTGATAAAAGTAGAAATAAAACATGACAATTAAAAATGTTGATAAAAGTAGAAATAAAACATGACAATTAAAAATGTTGATAAAAGTAGAAATAAAACATGACAATTAAAAATGTTGATAAAAGTAGAAATAAAACATGACAATTAAAAATGTTGATAAAAGTAGAAATAAAACATGACAATTAAAAATGTTGATAAAAGTAGAAATAAAACATGACAATTAAAAATGTTGATAAAAGTAGAAATAAAACATGACAATTAAAAATGTGCAGCAGTTGAAGCTGTAGCAATTTTTATTAAGAGTTGTCATAGCTCTGAAAACTTTTCTGAAAGAAATTCAGATTGCTGAAAAACAACTGCCATTTTGGAAAGCAAGATATTTTAAGACAAAACAATTGAACTAATTATCCGGCGTTCTTCATGTCCTAAATAAGCACGATCTAAAAATAATATAGGTAACACCACTCAATTTCCTAATCGCCTGTTTCAAACGAAATCATTCCCGTGCACCGTTTTTTCATGCGCACAACTGCATAATTCGAGCATTACACGTCCTAAATAAGGTCCATTCATACACCCTATAGAAGCTGTCTGAAAATACTTGTAATTAAAAAATTATAACCTTTCTATCTAAAAATCAAAAGTTCTCGGTTAGAAATGTTATATTTTAGTTAATTTGTTTAGTCTTTGTCCTTAGAAAGTTTAGTTTAGAAGTTTAATTTTCGTAATCGTGTAATCGCGCGCAGCAATTAGATACGCAGGTGCACAAACGTCCACTTATTTCTTCTCATAGCAACTCCAATTCAAACCCGAGATGGAATGGAATAAAAAATTTCGGTTTTATATTTTTGATTGAAACAGTGTTTTTATTCAGATATACATCCGAGGGAGGAGGGGGGGGGGGGGGGGGAGATGACTTATTTGAATTTAAAAAAAATCTCGCTGAAGTCTGTCGTCCCTGAAGTTCTGCGAATACAAAACCGAATTTCGCGTCTGTCTGTGTGAGAGAGAGTTTTGAATATCAATATATTTGAAACAGCATTATTCTTATCGCTTTTTACTACTATCGTGAATTTATTTAAACCTTGTAGAAAAACTTGACGACTCATTTTTTTTCTTTTTGGTTCATTAATATTTAAGCCAATCAGAATATTCTAATTTGGAACTGTTATTACACAAATACATCGCTTATACACAAATATAGCAGTTTAGGTGAAGAGATATTTCAGATCTTCTATAAACAACTTTCGATGGCACGATGCATATGCACAATTTTCTTTAAAATTAAAGGATTTGTAAATAAATAAACGTGCTGTTTCTATGAATATTCATTTGCAGACATCACAGAAAATTTTATTATTCCATAAAATTTTAGGATAAATCAATCAGAGAGAGAGAGAGGGGGGGGGGGGGGAGAAGAATGGAAAGTGGGAGAGAAAGAGAGACACATATCAAATATTCCCAGTCGCTTAAATAGGTGCTCGTATTCTAAGATGAGTCGGGCGGCCTGGGACTTCAACTCAAATATTATTATGCAAGATAGTTAAACTTAGCATTTTATTAAACTTTTTCAGACACCTGAAACTCAATCTTTTAAAGAAAAGATATAAACAAGCACAAAATTTTTCGGTTGCTGAAACCTGAAAAGTATAGCAGTAGGTCTCGAGAACATTAATCATGCAAACATTTATTCACGAATTCTTTTATTTATATCTCATTTTTCCGGGGACTGGCTTAAGCAGTTTTGGAAACTTTCATACGACGGTTTTTATAAGGGTGTATTTACATGCACTTTGGCTGAGGAAGGTTGCTAGTGGGCGAGAACGATATATTTTGGGGGGCTTTTAAAGGGAAGCGGGGTGGTTTAGCGTAAAATGGCTGGAATGATATTTAAATATTTCTTGAATGGTCGGGAAATATATGCAGAGTGTTTGAGTGAGTAAGTGGTAAAATGAAGTAGCATAAATATGCGATTTATATAAATCACGCGTTTGTTAAAATTGCCCAGGGTAGTGACGGGTGATATGCGATTTATATATATATCAAACGCATGGCTTTAATGCTCATGGTAGTGACGGGTACATATATGCGATTTATATATATCACGCGTCTGTAAGAAGACTTTTCTGCTCACGGTAATAATGGACATATATATAAGATTTATATATATGGCGCGGTTGTTAGAAGGCTTTAATGTTCAGCGTAGCGATGAACATTATATATACTTTATATATATATCATCCGTTTGTTAGAAAACAGTCATACAAATAAGTTTTGCGGACAACTATGAGAAAAAAAAACCCTTTAAAATCCCACTAAATAATTTCTGGGCATCAATTTAAGTTGTGAACGACCCCTGTATTCACGAATTTTGGTGATTACAAGAGTATCGAAAAGCCACGAGAAAGTGGTGTAAGTCAGGAAATTTGACAATTTACTTCGCCCTAAATTATGAACTTTTGAAATCCAAAAATTTCCCTAGTTTGATTAAATGAAGTATTTATAACATTTTTGTAAGTTAACTTTTTTCGATAGAGAAGCTGTATTAAAAGTTAATATTTTTATTTTTCTTACAAAAATGTTGTAGATCATTTAAATTTCTGCTTTAAAATTTTCCTACCTTATTTAGAGAAGTTTTGCTATTGAAACCACGCATCTACAACCTGCGGTTTTGTAAAAGATACCCTGGTATATATATCACGCGTTTGTTGGAAGACTTTCATACTTAGGGTAGTGATGGGCACATGTATGTAACTCCATGGATCAGTGGTGCCTAACCAATCGATCGCGATCTATCGGTCGATCGCTGCGAGATTTTGAGTAGATCTTGTCCGACTGCTCCTTTCTATGTACTTAAATAATTATACTAATTGACTAACAGTATGACCGTTCTTCATACAGGATATATATTACAAAGAAATTAAAAATTCATAGTTTTGCGCAATTTCCTGTAGCCTTCTAAATGACATTGTTATTCAAATTATTCTATTAAAATATTTAATTTACTTCTTCTAAAGAACCATTTTCCCGATTCCTATATTTTCACTTTCGCAGCAACACATGGTAATGTATAGGAAGTATTGGAATCATGCCGAAAAGCGCCACTCGAGTTTTCGACGGATCTACACGTTTTGGGACCTATAGAACAAGAAAAAACAAATTTTTTTGCGTGCCGTCTGTGTGTCAGTCCGATCTTCTGTCTGTCTGTGCAGATTTTATGTCAACTCTAACTGAAAAAGTAATTGACCGAATTTCATAAAATTTGGTAAGTAAGTCACTTATGAGCGACCCTGGTGCTGATTAGATTTTGGTGTGATTCGGGATAAAAGAACCTGACTTGTTTTCGCGAATAGGCCCCCAAAAATTGCTGTATCCACTCTACTGAAAAACTGATATACCAAATTTCACAAAATTTGGTAGATAAATCATTTGTATGTTATCCTGGTACTGATTAGATTTTGGTACGGCTTGGAAAAAAGGAACCTGCCTTTTTTTTGTAAAATGACCCGCAAACACATTAAATCTAAAAATAAAAGACTACGCATGCTCAAATATATCAATTAAATGCTTACTTTATACGTAATTTTGGACGCCAAAAAAAAAAAAAATCTGATGTGGGCAGCACATGACTTTCCCTGCAGACTTATATCCACGTTCTCTTTAATTCACTTTTAATTCAATTTCCGTTCTCATTTGATAACTGGACAAAGTGGTTGTTTCAAAAGTGGCGTAAAGAGAATATTAAAAAACTAAAATATCTCGAGAACGGCTAGTTCTAGTGCAATGGGGTTGATCTTATTCTTTTCTTCGTTAAACATTACGCGTTAAACAAGCATTTAATGGATATATTTGAGCATACGTAGTTTCTATTTTAAATTTTGGCGATTTTTGCGGGCCATTTTGTAAAAAAAAGACAGTTTATTTTTTTCCGAATCGTACCAAAATCTGATCAGCACCAGAGTGGCTCACAAGGGACTTATCTGCTAAATTTTGTGAAATTCGGTACATTAGTTTTTTAGCTAGAGAGGATACAAGCTTTTGCGGACCATTTCGCCAGAAAAGGCGGGTTCTTTTATCCCGAGTCGTACCCAATACTAATCAGCACCAGATTCGTCCGCAAGTAGCTTACCTATCAAATTTTATGAAATTCGGTCAATTAGTTTTTAAGTTAGAGTGGATAAAATATCTGCACTGACACACAGACAGACACAGAGGCAGATACACAGACAGACACACAGGCAGATACACAGACAGACACACAGACACAGACAGACATCACGCTGAAAATTGTTTTTTCGTATTCTAGAGGTCTCGAAACGTGTAGATCCGTCGAGAATTCGAGTTGCGATTTTCGACATGATTTCAATACTTTCCCTACACATTACCATGAATTGCAGGCAAAGTAATAAGACCAACGACATTACTTTAGGATTAGCTTAGGAAATAAGTCCAATTATGAATTGAAAACGAAAATTGAATTAAAAATGCAAATTCAGTGTCATTTAAAATAAGTATTGCTGTTATTTTGTGCAATTAAACTCAATTTAATCAATTATTGAAGATATAAAGAGAGCGTGAATATGAGTCTGCAGGGAAAGTGATGTGCCCGCATAAGACTTTTCTGATTTAATCAACTATTTTTAGCGAATAAATTGTCGCATACCAATCAGCATTTACTGTTCAACGATCCACTAAGGCAACGTGTGCAACACGGCAAGATTTATCAAATATCCAAGGAATAAATTTTTTTTCAAACGCTTCGCGCATGAACAATTTTTGCAGGATTTAGTTCATTTTGAAACACCAAAACAGAAGATTGTTGTTGTGCTTCGGGTTCATAGGATTAAATCCAAGTTTCTCTCTCATCACCTGTTACAACGTCAAAGACATTAAATTGTGTGGAATCCAATGCACACATAACATTTTTGACCTTCAAATGATCATGTAAAATTGAATACATTTGAGTCCTTGAAATGTTCAAATATGCCTCAACTTTATTAGAAGTGCCGCACGGCATTAATGCGACACAGCAGTTCTGGATTGATATTGACGAAATTCATCACTGTAACTCATTCCTACGTCCAAGGAGGAATTCTTTAACGCTAGAACTACCAACATTTTGCGTATACCTAATTCTATAAAATCCATCAATTTGACGGGTTAACGAAAGACGTCTTATTCGTTATAAGATATGTATATTTTATATTATATGCAGCTAATATAACAGACACTTATGGTGTGAAGACACGTATATCACTTGCTGTACTCACGTAATGAAAATTTGTCTAACTAAAATCTCACAATCTTACTCATTGATTTTATTAACACTTTCCAACAGAGTTGAAATGTGTTTTTACCTTTGCAATAAAAATTACAAGAATAAATAACACAGTAGTGCAATTTGTCCAATTCAGATAGAACAGATTTATATAGAAATTATAAAGAAAAAGGTTAAAATATACTTTACTTACCATTTTCAAACTATTATATTACTCGGTGAAAGGAGCGTGTATATAGAAAAATATAGTGTAAGAGTTAACATTAGATTTTTATATAAATTTGTAGAACATCCTGATTGTATGTGATATCTAGCTTCAAAATATAGCACTTCACAACTCAATGTTGGCTAATTGAGGGACTGCAATGCAATTAAGTAGATCGTAATCTGGGATACAACGTTTACTAAAACCAAGAATAAATTTCTTCATAGAAAGTTTTAAAAAAGTCAATTTCAAATTATCAGCAGTGAGTCTAACAAAAATCTATATATATCAAATTTTCTTAATCAAACTTTGTTTCAGAAATTAATCAACCGATGAAATAAATGCATGATGTGTTTTCCATATCAAAATAACAAGCTGATTTTATGAATTTCTTAAAATTATATTAAAAAAAAAGTTATTATACGAAAGCAATGGTTTAACAGTATAAACATGCTACAAAAAGCGAAATTAATGTGCATCTATCGGATTCTTTTGAAATTGACAGTGGATGTACGGAAATTATTTTCCAAGTCCGCGGACATATAAAAATTGAGCTATGGGTGGTTATCAAATTTCAAGAACAAAACAAGATTTAAACGGAAGGGGAAATGAATAAAGGAATGGCCAAAGAGAATACTTTGGCCCGTCGTACATTATCGTTTAAACCATGAAGACTAGTTCCCTTTAGCCTTCATGGTTTAAACACAGAATTGTTATATAAATTTTTAAAGTCTTGTAGTTATCTACCAAAAATAAATATAAAGGATATATTTTTTAAAAGTATGATTCGTTTAATGTAAGTATGTTTTTTTTCCATAATCGTTCGAACTTGGATTGCCACGTGTGTTTTTCCCACGTGGTTGTGCTTTTCGTACTTCGAGTTATTTGACCCTGATTTATGATGGATCTTGACAACGACCTTTTGGAGAAGACGAAGGAAGTTGCTAGTGAGCTGGAGGGTGACGATGCTCGGCCTCTCAAGGATGCAATGGATGCGTATCTTGGACGCCTGCCGGACGCTGGACTTCTTGCCGCAAAGACCCAGGAAGTGAAGGATGCGGTGAACTATTGTGGAATGGTGATCTACGTGCTGACACTGCATATCCAGGATATGCTCAAGTATGGACTCCTCGGACAGGACAAGGACCAAGTCTCCCGGATTCTAGGTTCGTTCAATTTTGTGAATTCTTTTTTGTTCTGCTGTGACATTGGTAAATTTAGAAATTGTGATAGTGATATTTATGTGATCTTTAACTCAGTTGAGGAGTATAATGATAGAGTAATTAGAGCTAAACTGTTAGAGTTAGGACTAATAAATGAAATTAAACTTATTGACAAAACTGAAACGGTTGTAAATCCATGTAAAAGGGCTAGGATAGAGGAGTCTCACACTGAGGGAACTCCTACTAAAAACCAGGATGGAAATTTAAAATTAAAATCTAATGACCATGATAACATGGACTGTAATGCTGCTAGTGATAGTGTTGTAAATGAAAAGGTTAGTGATAATGTTGTAACTGTAAATGAAAAAGTTAAAACTAAGACTTATGCTGAAATTGCCGCGCAACCGGTTCAATTTAAGAGTGCACCTAAATCTAAAGCGGTTGAAAATAGTGTTAGAGAAAATATTATGGAGGTAGAAAAAAAAGAACCAAAAGCAGAATGTTTCTTCATAAAGTTTAGAGACAACTACCAGGCTCTCCTTAAAAAGCTAAATGAAATTACAGGCAATAAAGTATCTGGCAAACTCTCAGGAGATATGCTCAAACTCATACCCAATGACGCTGACTCCTATAGGGTTGTTCAGCGCCATTTGACTAGCGAGAAAATCCCCTTCCATAGTTTAAACCTAAAAACTGAAAGGCCAAAAAAGGTAGTTTTGAAGGGGCTACCAACTAACTATGACATTGAGGAGATTAAAATGACGCTAACATCCATTGGATTAGATGTAGTCCGGGTTTCTCAATTGAGAAACACAAAAACAAGATTACCCCTGCCGATCTTCTTACTCAGCCTTAGGCCCACGGAAGACTGGCAGAGGATTTACAGACTGACAAGGTTAGGATACTTGGCTGTGAAGGTAGAGGCCTTCAGAGCACGGGGCTTTAAGATTTGCTACCGGTGCCAGCAGTTCAACCACTCCTCTGAGAACTGCAGTATGCCACCAAAGTGCCTGAAGTGTGCACAAGATCATTTCACACGGGACTGCCAGAGACCCAGGACAGAGAAGGCAACGTGTGCAAATTGTAATGGAGACCATCCAGCGAACTTCAGGCAATGCCCGAAGAACCCCTGGAACAGAGGAAAGGCACCGGAGTATGGCCCCCCTCCCCCAAAAAATCAGATACCACCTTGGAGGCAAAAGGCCCTCGGACTAAACCCCCAGGCACCCCCTCAGGGCTCCTCGCACATAGTGCCACAGGAAAAAATACACCAACCTTCAGCACCTACCAGATCGGTGCAAGAGCAGGCCCCCAAATCATCGACCTTCAGAGAATTGACCCTGGAGGAAGTAAGAGCAGCTACAGCTGCCATTAAAAGAGATCGGAAATAGAAAAAGCCAGACAGGCAAAGGAGGCAAAGGATAGGCTTGACATTAAGGTTGAGGATTGGAAACAAAATAAACGAGTCAGGGATGAAGAGATCGCGCAAACCCAGCCGTTAGTTAAAACGGGTGAAAAAAAGCAAAAAACTATCGAGTTCCAAAAGGACACTCACAAAAAAGTGCAAACCGCGGTTGAGGCTGAGGAAATGGAAGCTGAGACTGAACCGACTGATAAATCTGATGCTGAAAAGATGGAGGATATCATCAACCTCATCAGAGGATTTATTAGCATGTTCAATCTAGACGATTTAAAACATCTGTTGATGCAGTTCGCAGAGTTAGTACAAAAAAAGAGCGATCCTATGGTAATGGTCTTTGAGGCCCTTAAAATAATCGCGGACTTTAAAAATAACAGTGAGAATCAAACCCGTCATGGCTAGGTCCCAAAAAGAATCCTTAAAAATAATATTTTGGAATGCGAACGGCATATCTCCAAGAATAAATGAACTTAGGAACTATGTAAATGAAAATGACGTAGACGCCTTATTAATTCAGGAAACTAAAGTTAGAGAAAGTAAAAAACTAAACATAGCCAACTATATATGCTATCATAATCTTAGCTCAAATACTAATGCTAGAACGCCCCATGGAGGAACAGCAGTATACATTAAAAGAAATATTCCCCACGAGGAACTAAACAACATAAATCTTCAAGGTATAGAAAATACTAGTATAAAAATTAAAATTAATAATACTAGCCCGTTTATCCTAACCTCAACATATGTCAAAAATATGAGTAGAGTAGATGTAGCTGCGCAACTGGAACTGCTTTTCGCGCGATATCCAAACACTATACTCGCAGGCGACTTCAACGCGCACCACCGAGCGTGGGGCTGTAGGAGAGCCAATTCACGCGGTACACAGATACACAGACTGCTGAACACGACAAACACTAACATTATTGTACCGTCGACACCAACCTGCTTCTCAGGCGCCAACGGCTCATTTATAGACTTTGTCCTAACGCGAAACATAGATTACGCTCACACTATTAGTACCTTGGATGAATTCGACTCGGATCATCTGCCGGTACTGGTGACATTCGACCTGAACACACCTCTTCCAGCCTCTTTGGGACAAGAGAGGGTCAACTGGGAAGTATTCAAAAGAGCACTCTTCGAGCCGCACTTAGCAGTACCTAACATAATGAGCACGGCGGATATTGACTCTGCCACGCACACACTCACAACAGAAATCAAGAGAGCAATTGCCTCTGCCACAACACATCGTGAGTCTCCAAAAATGCCCACACTTTCCCACCATGTCAAACAATTAGTCAGGCAAAGAAACAGAATACGTAAGACATGGCAGGCTAACAGAGACCCCGCCCTTAAAAGGGAGCGTAACAGACTCACGTGCAAAGTCAGGGAAAAAATTGTCGCAGAAAAGCAGCAACAGTATAAAGAACTAATCGAATCCCTTAGCCCAGAAGACGTATCGCTCTGGCAATTCGCAAAAAGACTCAGGAAACCTCAAATTAAGCTCCCGCCACTAATAGATGGTGCTAAAATCGCGTACTCAGACGAGGAAAAAGCTGAGGCGCTCGCAAGCCATTATGAAAAACAATTCCAACCAAACCACGATCTAATGTGTCAGGACACCCTAAGAATGGTCAGACAAACTTTAAATAATTTCAGGAATTCCCCGGTAACGGCTGAGATTAGCCCAGCCACCCCGCAGGAGATAGTAGAAATCATTAAAAATCTCAAAAACCGTAAAAGCCCAGGGCACGACAAAATCAGAAATATTGCGGTTAAAAACCTACCCTTAAACGTAATATGTTACTTGACAATCTTAATAAATAAAATATTAAAACTAAACTATTTTCCCAAAGAATGGAAGGAAGCGATAATTATAGCAATCCATAAGCCTGGTGAGGATGCCACAATTCCAGCCAACTATAGACCAATTAGCTTGCTACCGACACTTAGTAAAATTACTGAGAAAATTATTCTTAAGAGACTGAACACGCACCTTAGTGAGAATGACATTATCATTCCGGAGCAGTTTGGATTTCGGCCAAAGCACTCCACTCATCAATTGCTGAGAGTGGTAGAGTACATATCTTCTGGTCTCAATAACAAGACACCCACAGCTGCGATTTTTCTGGACATACAAAAAGCCTTTGATAAAGTATGGCACTGTGGATTAGCGTACAAATTGATCACTTTAAAAGTCCCTGACGCTATTGTCAAACTTTTAATCTCATACTTAAATAACAGACACTTTCAAGTCAGAGTAGGAGGTAACTTATCTACACCCAAGCTCATTAAAAGTAGTGTACCGCAAGGTTCTATCCTGGGCCCGACACTCTTTAACATATACCTGAACGACATCCCTAGGACTCCAAACACAGAGCTGGCACTCTATGCAGACGACAGTGCGATACTTGCAAAACACCCCTATGTCTCAGTAATGCACAGACAGCTACAACAACACTTAGACATACTCCAAACTTGGCTGGAAAAATGGCGAATAAAATTAAACCCCAATAAATGTCATTGGATTTATTTCTCAAGAAAACGTAAACCTCCGCCGCCTCTGTACATAAACAACCATGCCCTAAAAGCGGAAAAATCTACTAAATACCTAGGTGTAACGATAGATTCCCACCTAACCTGGAAACAGCACGTAACGAACTTAATCAAAAAAGCGTATATGGCTACAGGAGCCTTATACCCAATGATAGGAAACGGAAATCTAAGTTATCAAAATAAACTCCTAATTTATAAATCGGTAATCCGCCCGGGAATGCTGTATGCAGCACCCGTATGGGGATATGCCTGTAAAACTACAATAGACCTCCTAGAGACAAAGCAAAACAAAATCCTACGGATTATCAGGAAAGCTCCCAGGTACTTAAGAAACTCGGTAATTAGGAATGACTTCAAAATAAAAACTGTTAGAGCCCAAATTAAAAAGCTAGCGCTTAAATTTTACAGAAATTTGCCATCCGTTCCAAACGAACTGTTATTCAATCTGCATGACTATGATCATCGCAAGGCCAAATCTCGTAAGAGACCCCGCGCTGTTCTAAACATCGATAATCGGAATTAAATGATCCCACCTCAAACATCTGATTTTAAAATAAAACTCGCGACTATTATTTTATAAAAAAAAAAAAAAATACTAAACACTAAACTGCCAAAACGCTAGGTAACCCTTAGATCTGCATCAACCCCCCAAACTGCTTAAACTCTAAATGTGCAACAAACTGCCACACTAGGAGCTAGGATAAATAATAAAAAGTAGTAAATAAAAACCTCGAACCTCCAATTAGGGTCACTGAATTAATGTCACAGTTTGACGATAAGAACCACATATTGAAACTGGAGATTAAAGGCGCTTCGCGCCTGGTGCTCTGTCTTGTACGACACTACGTATGTAAGTATGTGGGAGGCCCCCAAATCATCGACCTCCAGAGAATTGACCCTGGAGGAAGTAAGAGCAGCTACAGCTGCCATTAAAAAGTGATCGGAAATAGAAAAAGCCAGACAGGCAAAGAATAGGCTTGACATTAAGGTTGAGGATTGGAAACAAAATAAACGAGTCAGGGATGAAGAGATCGCGCAAACCCAGCCGTTAGTTAAAACGGGTGAAAAAAAGCAAAAAACTATCGAGTTCCAAAAGGACACTCACAAAAAAGTGCAAACCGCGGTTGAGGCTGAGGAAATGGAAGCTGAGACTGAACCGACTGATAAATCTGATGCTGAAAAGATGGAGGATATCATCAACCTCATCAGAGGATTTATTAGCATGTTCAATCTAGACGACATAAAACATCTGTTGATGCAGTTCGCAGAGTTAGTACAAAAAAAGAGCGATCCTATGGTAATGGTCTTTGAGGCCCTTAAAATAATCGCGGACTTTAAAAATAACAGTGAGAATCAAACCCGTCATGGCTAGGTCCCAAAAAGAATCCTTAAAAATAATATTTTGGAATGCGAACGGCATATCTCCAAGAATAAATGAACTTAGGAACTATGTAAATGAAAATGACGTAGACGCCTTATTAATTCAGGAAACTAAAGTTAGAGAAAGTAAAAAACTAAACATAGACAACTATATATGCTATCATAATCTTAGCTCAAATACTAATGCTAGAACGCCCCATGGAGGAACAGCAGTATACATTAAAAGAAATATTCCCCACGAGGAACTAAACAACATAAATCTTCAAGGTATAGAAAATACTAGTATAAAAATTAAAATTAATAATACTAGCCCGTTTATCCTAACCTCAACATATGTCAAAAATATGAGTAGAGTAGATGTAGCTGCGCAACTGGAATTGCTTTTCGCGCGATATCCAAACACTATACTCGCAGGCGACTTCAACGCGCACCACCGAGCGTGGGGCTGTAGGAGAGCCAATTCACGCGGTACACAGATACACAGACTGCTGAACACGACAAACACTAACATTATTGTACCGTCGACACCAACCTGCTTCTCAGGCGCCAACGGCTCATTTATAGACTTTGTCCTAACGCGAAACATAGATTACGCTCACACCATTAGTACCTTGGATGAATTCGACTTCATCTGCCGGTACTGGTGACATTCGACCTGAACACACCTCTTCCAGCCTCTTTGGGACAAGAGAGGGTCAACTGGGAAGTATTCAAAAGAGCACTCTTCGAGCCGCACTTAGCAGTATCTAACATAATGAGCACGGCGGATATTGACTCTGCCACGCACACACTCACAACAGAAATCAAGAGAGCAATTGCCACAACACATCGTGAGTCTCCAAAAATGCCCACACTTTCCCACCATGTCAAACAATTAGTCAGGCAAAGAAACAGAATACGTAAGACATGGCAGGCTAATAGAGACTCCGCCCTTAAAAGGGAGCTTAACAGACTCTCGTGCAAAGTCAGGGAAAAAATTGTCGCAGAAAAGCAGCAACAGTATAAAGAACTAATCGAATCCCTTAGCCCAGAAGACGTATCGCTCTGGCAATTCGCAAAAAGACTCAAGAAACCTCAAATTAAGCTCCCGCCACTAATAGATGGTGCTAAAATCGCGTACTCAGACGAGGAAAAAGCCGAGGCGCTCGCAAGACATTATGAAAAACAATTCCAACCAAACCACGATCTAATGTGTCAGGACACCCTAAGAATGGTCAGACAAACTTTAAATAATTTCAGGAATTCCCCGGTAACGGCTGAGATTAACCCAGTCACCCCACAGGAGATAGTAGAAATCATTAAAAATCTCAAAAACCGTAAAAGCCCAGGGCACGACAAAATCAGAAATATTGCGGTTAAAAACCTACCCTTAAACGTAATATGTTACTTGACAATCTTAATAAATAAAATATTAAAACTAAACTATTTTCCCAAAGAATGGAAGGAAGCGATAATTATAGCAATCCATAAGCTTGGTGAGGATGCCACAATTCCAGCCAACTATAGACCAATTAGCTTGCTACCGACACTTAGTAAAATTACTGAGAAAATTATTCTTAAGAGACTGAACACGCACCTTAGTGAGAATGACATTATCATTCCGGAGCAGTTTGGATTTCGGCCAAAGCACTCCACCACTCATCAATTGCTGAGAGTGGTAGAGTACATATCTTCTGGTCTCAATAACAAGACACCCACAGCTGCGATTTTTCTGGACATACAAAAAGCCTTTGATAAAGTATGGCACTGTGGACTAGCGTACAAATTGATCACTTTAAAAGTCCCTGACGCTATTGTCAAACTTTTAATCTCATACTTAAATAACAGACACTTTCAAGTCAGAGTAGGAGGTAACTTATCTACACCCAAGCTCATTAAAAGTAGTGTACCGCAAGGTTCTATCCTGGGCCCGACACTCTTTAACATATACCTGAACGACATCCCTAGGACTCCAAACACAGAGCTGGCACTCTATGCAGACGACAGTGCGATACTTGCAAAACACCCCTATGTCTCAGTAATGCACAGATGTCTCAGTAATGCACAGACAGCTACAACAACACTTAGACATACTCCAAACTTGGCTGGAAAAATGGCGAATAAAATTAAACCCCAATAAATGTCATTGGATTTATTTCTCAAGAAAACGTAAACCTCCGCCGCCTCTGTACATAAACAACCATGCCCTAAAAGCGGAAAAATCTACTAAATACCTAGGTGTAACGATAGATTCCCACCTAACCTGGAAACAGCACTTAACGAACTTAATCAAAAAAGCGTATATGGCCACAGGAGCCTTATACCCAATGATAGGAAACGGAAATCTAAGTTATCAAAATAAACTCCTAATTTATAAATCGGTCATCCGCCTGTAAAACTACAATAGACCTCCTAGAGACAAAACAAAACAAAATCCTACGGATTATCAGGAAAGCTCCCAGGTACTTAAGAAACTCGGTAATTAGGAATGACTTCAAAATAAAAACTGTTAGAGCCCAAATTAAAAAGCTAGCGCTTAAATTTTACAGAAATTTGCCATCCGTTCCAAACGAACTGTTATTCAATCTGCATGACTATGATCATCGCAAGGCCAAATCTCGTAAGAGACCCCGCGCTGTTCTAAACATCGATAATCGGAATTAAATGATCCCACCTCAAACATCTGATTTTAAAATAAAACTCGCGACAATTATTTTATAAAAAAAAAAAAATATTCTAAACACTAAACTGCCAAAACGCTAGGTAACCCTTAGATCTGCATCAACCCCCCAAACTGCTTAAACTCTAAATGTGCAACAAACTGCCACACTAGGAGCTAGGATAAATAATAAAAAGTAGTAAATAAAAACCTCGAACCTCCAATTAGGGTCACTGAATTAATGTCACAGTTTGACGATAAGAACCACATATTGAAACTGGAGATTAAAGGCGCTTCGCGCCTGGTGCTCTGTCTTGTACGACACTACGTATAGTATGTAAGTATGTTAATAGTAAGACACCCACAGCTGCGATTTTTCTTGACATACAAAAAGAATTTGATAAAGTGTGGCACAGTGTATTAGCATACAAATTGATCACTCTAAAAGTCCCTGACGCACTTGTCAAACTTTTAATCTCATACCAATCTCATAACAAACACTTCCAAGTTAGAGTTAAAGATATCTTGTCTACACCCAAGCTCATTAAAAGTAGTGTGCCGCAAGGATCCATCCTGGGCCCGACACTCTTTAACATATATCTAAATGACATCCCCAGGACCCCAGACACGGAGCTGGCACTCTATGCAGACGACAGTGCGATACTTTCAAAACACCCTTACGTCTCAGTAATGCACAGACAGCTACAACAACACTTAGACATACTCCAAACATGGCTGGAAAAATGGCGAATAAAATTAAACCCCAATAAATGTCATTGGATTTATTTCTCTAGAAAACGTAAACCTCCGCCGCCTCTGTACATAAACAACCATGCCCTAAAAGCGGAAAAATCTACTAAATACCTAGGTGTAAGACTTAAAAATAAAAACTGTTAAGAGCCCAAATTAAAAAGCTAGCGCTTAAATTCTATAAAAATCTGCCATCTGTTCCAAATGAACTACTATTCAATCTGCATGACTATGATCATCGTAAGGCCAAATCACGTAAGAGACCCCGCGCGGTACTTAATATTGAAAATCGGAATTAGGTAAGTCCCAACTTAAATAGTTGATATTAAATAAAAACTCAATCAATGTTTTCTAAAAAATGTTCTTAAACCTTAAACTGCCAAATTGCTAGGAAATCCTTAGATCTGCATCAACTCCCCAAAATTACTCAAACTCTAAATGTGCAACAAACTGCCACACTAGGAGCTAAGTCAAATAATTAAAACAGTAAATCAAAAACCTCGAACCTCCAACTATGGGCAAATGAAATAATGTCACAGTATGAAGATAAGAACCACACCTAGAGATTGGAGATTAAAGGCGCTTCGCGCCTGGTGCTCTTTTCTGGACGAAACCCTTTCATGTAAGCATCGCTTATCATCGTCTGGTTTCCATCTAGTTAGTAAGCTGCTTTCAATATGGCAACTTGCAGGATCTTAAAATCGAAATAGTGCAGATTACAGTTAGAGTACCGATAGTGATTAGATAGTGTGCCGACGAGGCGACAGTCGAAAAACGGGTTCCTGAAAAACCGCCACAGTCAGATAGCACAGGTACAGTGCTAGAAGTAATAGTGTGCCGACCGCCTATACCTCCTAAAGCTGGGAGATGTTCCCCAAAAGCCGCCTCTGCCAGACGACTCTGGTCCCGAATAAGAGATAAAAAACTGAGGAGTTAACAGCTTAAGAAATAAAATACATTAAACCCTATACCTAATTTTTCAAAAATTTTATAAGCAACTTTAAAATTCGAAAGTTTTAGAAAATATTTAAATTATTCCATAAAATATATAAAAAAAATTTCATCAAAATGCGGTCGGTAGTTTTTTTAAATAAAAATAATAATTATATCCATACTATATGAAGAGATCCAGTGACCCGCATCAAAATGAAATATGGCATCCATCTTTTTTTTTCCTAATGTAAAAATCGTGATATTTAAAGTTCTTTCATATTCATATTTAGTGTTGCATCCGTCCTAAAGCCACTTTATTTTTGCGTATTTTCCGTGCATCTATATTCTGAGCTAACGCAATTTCAATATTCTTGAGTTTAAATGATCATTAAACTTTGATTATTTCTACAAAGCATCCTAATTTTAATGGATGCAAAATGTGAACAAGTGATTGTAAGATGGGTTATATAAGAATTGGTGAATTTTTTTCATATAAAATTATTGAACTTTGAAGTCTGGAATAAAAGTGATATGAATGGAATATTCATTGCTTTTACATAGAGAGCCAGGCGATTTATATTTCCATGACGTCATTTAAATAAAGTTCATTTTTTTTCGATGAAGTTTTAAGTTTCCAAGTAAAATAAATTATTGTAGTAAAGTGATAATTAAAAAAATATCACCACTGAATGTATCGCATTTTACAGATGCTTAAATAAAATTACATTTCAATTGGAAAATGTTTCATAATCAATGCTTTGTGCATGATTGATCTTTCTTGTTCATTTTATATTTCCACATTGTCTACTGAAATGCAGAGAAACACGAGGGAACAATCAGAGAGCACGATAGTTGGATAGATTGTCAAATTGCGTGTTTGTGCTGTCATGTGTTGGCTCGCACAGTATCTCAGATGCAATGTTACATTTCCGAGAAACTTTTTGAGAAAACTAACTGAATATGAATGTGATTCTTATTACTTTCCTTGTATACATAATGTATATGTGACGGGGTCGAAAATTCAAATTCGAGTTTTCGACGGGAGAGCACGTTTCAAGCATCCCTGATCACGTATCACACATTTTTGAGGCGATGTGTGTGTGTGTGTGTGTGTGTGTGTGTGTGTGTGTGTGTGTCAGTGAGTCTGTGGAGACGATATCTCACGAACGAATGGAGTGATTTGAATGAAATTTGGTACAAAAATCACAATCCATGAATACTGGAAGAGTATTGTTTTTAAATCCATTTGGCGAGTTTAGCAATTTGTTAAACTAAGTGACTACCGATGACATAACGTTGTTAAAAAATCTGATGTGGGCAGCACATGACTTTCCTTATATAATGCAATGAATTTACTACTTTTACAGTTAAAAATGTTATTCTTATAGTAGATACTTATACCCTTTCCAAGATATTGAATTTTCCTCAATTAGAGGTCAGTTTCATTGATTTAGCGTCATTTTTATCCATTTGGCGAGATTTTCGTTAATTTGGCAACATTTAAAAATGACGCCAAATTGGCGACATTCCACCAAATTCGTCGCCAAAATCTCGGCAAGCGTTATGGACGGAAAAATAAGTTATTCTTACAGCAGATAAATGACTACTGGCGTTCAAACACAAAAGTATTACTCAAAGTATCTTTTCTCGTGAATGGAATGAGTTAGATCCACGAGAATAATGTCACCCAATTTATCGCATGGTATTACATGTGAAAAGTAAATACGTTTCTCAACAGTTAATATTTTTATTTAGTTTTTGGGATTTTTTTTCATAAATTTATTTGAAAGATGTGAAAATATCTCGAGAACGGTTCATGCTAGCGTTCTAAAATTTATGTCAATCGTTTTCCAATGAAAAATTATATAAGAAATGTCTATTTGCGTAACTTCATTAGATTTTTTTATTTTTTGACGATTTTCTCAAAATTTCACTCGAGAATTTAGGGGGGTTCTGAACATTCGATTGCGTATAAAAACAATAGGCTGCCAGTGTTTATGGATTGTAATTTTTGTACTAAATTTCATTCGAATCAGTCCATTCGTTCGCCCGCTATCGTCTCCACAGGCTCTCTCTCTCACACACACACACACATTTTCACACACACATACTTTCACACACACAAAGATATCACTTCAAAAATGTCTGATTCGTGATCAGGGATGCTTGAAACGTGCTCTCTCGTCGAAAACTCGAATTCGAATTTTCGACCCTGTCACAATAATTTCCCAATACATTATTGTATATTAGGAAAGTAATATGCCCGTGTGTTAGTAGAAGATTACAAGTATTACAATATGAATTTCAAAAATATTTTCCAAAATAAAACAAACGACATAATAAATTGAAAATATCAATAACTTGCGTAAAGATTACCCATACTACGACATATGAGTTTCTAAAATCTTTGCCAAAATAAAACAGATGACGTAAATATATCAATATACATGCCAATATACCTGTACTACTTTCATTTTCGTTAGATTAGAAGATATATCCGTGCATTTGTAGAAGATTGCCCGTACTACGTACAATATACGAGTTTCAACAATTTTTGCCAAAATAAAACGGTGACGCAATAAATTGAAAATATCAATTATCCCCGAAAATATCAATAATAATAATATTGTTAAAACTAGATTATCGTAATTGATATTATCCAGTCAAAAATGCAACATCGATGAAATTCATTTTATATACATATCTTTATTGTTTAAATCCGAAAAGATTTATTGAAAATCGTCTGCCGCATAAACACATTGGATTTAAATCCGTTGATAAACGACATGATATAATTTTCTTCAAATAAACTGGTGGAAAAAATATAGTCTGCATAATGCTATCTCTATGGAAGGTTTAATTGTGAGTTTTTTATTAATATCAAGACAAACCTTAGTCCCAGAATCTCGGAACATGGACTCAATTTTAAGTGCGGCTATTCCAAGTCTACCCCGAAAATTTCAACAAATTCGGTGCAGCCGTTCTCCTGTGATGATGAAACAAACACATAAATAAACATGCAGACGGATTTTCAATTTTATTTACATAGATAACTGAATTTACTATGTATAATAAAATCTTAATGTACGCAAAGACTCATATTTTTGTCTAAATAAAAGTCCGGCTCGAAAATCCCTTCGACTTAAGTTGTTTAAAACTTTCGAAAAATTCGTAAAATAAAATGGATTTTTAAATATTTTCTTTCCCTTTCCCATAAAAATTTTGAAAAGTAACCTTCAGATTGATAAAAACACCTCATCTTTAAAACACAATCTCCTCTGTTAGTTTTTATTTAGAACATCGCTTTTTTTTCATGGCGAAAACTAAATGCGTGAGAAGTTAAAGATTACAGTAAAAAAAATCCGATGTGGGCAGCACATGACTTTCCCTGCATACTTATATCCACGTTCTCTTTATTTTAATTAAATTTATTTCACTTTTAATTCAATTTTCGTTCTCATTTGGTAATTGGACTTATTTTCAAAAGTGGCGTAGGGAAAATACGAAAAAACTAAAATATCTCGAGAACGGCTAGTCCTAGTGTAATGGGGTTGATCTTATTATATCCTACGTTAAAAATTGCGTATAGAACAAGCAGTTAATGGATATATTTGAGCATACGTATTCTTATTTTAGATTTTGACAATTTTTGCGGGCCATTTTACAAAAAAAGGCAGGGTTTTTTTTCCCGAATCGTACCATTTCACAAAAAAAAGGGCCATTTCGCAAAAAAAAGGCGGGATTTTTTTTTTTATCCCGAATAGTACCCAAAACTAATCAGCACCAGATTCGTCCACAAGTGACTGACTTAACAAATTTTATGAAATTCTGTCAATTAGTTTTTTAGTTAGAGTGGATACAAAATCTACACAGACAGACAGACACACACACAGACGTCACGCTAAAAATAGTTTTTCACTTTCCTTATATACATAATGTTTAAGGAAAATATTGTGACGGGGTCGAAAATTCGAATTCGAGTTTTTGACGGGAGAGCACGTTTCAAGCATCCCTGATCACGAATCAAACATTTTTGAAGTGGTGTGTGTGCGTGTGCGTGTGTGTGTGTGTGACGAACGGATGGACCGATTTGAACGAAATTTGGTACAAAAAATCACAATCTGTAAACACTGTAAGTCTATTGTTTTTATATGCAATCGAATGTTCAGAACCCCCCTAAATTTTCTAGTGAAATTTTGAAAAAATCGTCAAAACATTAAAATCGCTAGAATAGTTACACAAAGAGACATTTCTTATGTAATTTTTCATTAGAAAACGATTGACATACATTTTAGGATGCTAACGTGAACCGTTCTCGAGATATTGCACATATTTCAAAAAAATTATCAAAAGCTCATGTAAAATAAAAAAAAATATTTCCTATTGAGAAACATGTTCACTTTTCATATGTAATACCATGCGATAAATTGGGTGACATCATTCTCGTGGATCTAGCTCGTTCCATTCATGAGAAAATAAATATATATTGAGTAATACTTTTGTATTTGAACGCCAATAATAATTTATATTCTGTAAGAATAATTTATTTCTTCGTCTATAACGCTTGGCGAGATTTTGGCGACAAATTTGGTGGGATGTCGCCAACTTGGCGACTTTAACGAAAAACTCGGCAAATGGATAAAAAAGACGCTAAATCAATGACGACTCATTGATGATGACGACATGGAAAATGACGACTCATTGGCAAAATTCAATATCTTGGAAAGAATATAAATAACTGCTATAAAAATAATCCATTTTTTTTTACTGTAAAAGTCGTAATTTCATTGCATCATAAGGAAAATCATGTGCTGCCCACATAAGATTTTTTGTATTTTAGAGGTCTCGAACCGTGTAGATCCGTCGAAAATTCGAGTTGTGATTTTCGGCATGATTCCAATACTTTCCCTATACATTACTATGTATTGGGGAAAGTAATAAAAATTAGTATTAATTTTTTTTTAATCAGATTTTTAAAGATTGACAAAATATGGTTGCCGATGCGGATGAAATATGATTCTTATAGTTGAAGATTTTTTAAAATTTTTATTGAGTGATTTTTAAGCATTATTTATGCAGCGAATGCTTATTTAGAGATTTTTCTTGCCTTTTACAAACCGGGCAACGTCAGATATTCGTCCTAGTTGACTTAAATTTATCTATTTAGAAAATATTAAATTTACGTAAATATAATTATTTTGTCATAATAATATAATAACTTAAACAACTTGCCAAGTGCCAAGTTGAACTCTTCCATGTACCTCCCAAAGGCACATGCACCCTAGTTTGGAATACATTGCTGCAGTGTAAAAGCCAAGATAATTTTCTAAAACTCGAACTAAATTTTCTAACCTCCAAATTACTTTCTAAAACAAATGGATGCAAGCTATACTTGCATATAAAAATCTGATATGGGCAGCACATGACTTTCCCTGCAGACTTATATTTACGTTCTCTTTATTTTAATTAAATTTAATTCATTTTTCGTTCTCATTTGCTAATTGGACTTATTTTCAAAGGTGGCGTAGGGAAAATATGAAAAAACTAAAATATCTCGAGAACGGCTAGTCCTAGTGTAATGGGGTTGGTCTTATTCTTATTTTCGCTAAAAATTACGTATAAAACGAGCATTTAATGGATATATTTGAGCATATGTAGTTTTTATTTTAGATTTCGTCGATTTTTGCGGAACATTTTGGAAAAAAAGGCAGGTTACTTTTTTTTCGAATCGTACCAAAATCTAATCAGCACCAGGGTGACTCACAAGTGACTTATCTATCGAATTTTGTGAAATTCGGTGCATTAGTTTTTTAGCTAGAGTGGATATAATGTTTTGCGGGTCATTTCGAAAAAAAGGCGGGTTCTTTCATCCCGAATCGTACCCAAAAGTAATCGGTATCAGATTCGTCCACAAGTGACTTACCTACCAAATTTTATGAAATTCGGTCAATTAGTTTTTTAGTTAGAGTGTATACAAAATCTGCATAGACAGACAGACAGACACACAGACGTCACGGTAAAAATAGTTTTTCGTATTCTAGAGGTCTCGAAACGTGTAGATTCGTCTTAAACTCGAGCTGCGATTTTCGGCATGATTCCAATACTTCCCTATACATTAGTATGTATTGCAGGGAAAGTAAAAATTGTCACATTTATAAAAACCTAAATTAAACCTGCATTTTCAACAAATAATCATCGGTTAAAAAAGCTTTTTGTGCACCTCTACACCCTTCAGATTACACACTCTAGGAAGCAAGTAAAACCAGGTAATCAACTCACAGAAGTATTTCTTTCCAAACCATGGAAAGAACAATAGAAAAAATAATTCCACCACGTTCAAAACCTTCCATTTTATCTCCTGCATCATCTGATATCCGTCCAGGTTTCCCTCCACAGCGGGGGCATTGGGGCCCTATCAAGTTTCCCCGAAGACTCATTCATCTTCGGGCCCCGTTTCACCTTGGGGCCAAGCAAGTGACGGTTATTAGTGGAGTCAGAAAAGTCACTGGCTCTGAAAATTTGTATCAGCCTTTGAAAACAGTAAATGTGCAGAGTAGTTTTAGTTTATAGTAGCTGCATTGTTTTATACTAGTTGTATTTCAGTTTTCAATGCAGTTTTGTCTTTTGAATTTTATAGTCGTAGTTTTAGAAACTTTAATTCAGTTATATCATTTGATATTACAGGTTTTGCAGTCGTAGATTTTCAGTCTTCTTTGCTTTCTGACAGTAATTTTATGGTTTTATAATATTAATTTTATAAATCTTAAGTTACAGTTATATGTAGTGCCTATTACCTAGTTTGATAGTCCGTTCTTGGCGGTTGTTATAAGCGCATAGTGTTCAAGTTGTTCTTCTGGCCTGAAGAAGGAGGCTTACTAACTCCCTCGAAATATTCCTGCTTTCTTTAAGGAAGCTGTATAAGTTATTTTGTGTAGTAGCTAAATTTTATTATATTTTTCTTAGAGTTTGAAGAAGTTTTATAACAATAGCAGTAGTAGTTTGTTTTTTCAATAGCCGCAGTATTAATTTCAATTTTCTTACATTAATTTTATAAGAGTAATTTTGTAGTTTTTTTACTGGTAGATTTATTTAAGTTGTATTTAGTAGTAACATTTTAAAACTTTTTTTAGGTTTCGGAGCAGTTCTATTCTTTGTTAATAGTTAATTTTAAGTCGTAATTTCAGATTTATTCTTTGCAGCAGTTTTATTCTTTGATAATAGTTAATTCAAAATCGTAATTTCAGATTTATTCTTTGCAGTGGTTTTATTCTTGGATAATAGTAGGTTTACAGTCGAAGTTTCAAATTCCTCATAATAATTTTATACAAGTAACCTTCTGCATTTTTAATAGTTTTATAGATTTCTAGTACTGGTTTCATAGTTTATTACACTCTATATATCGATTTATAATAATAATTTATAAATTTAACTACCGTTTAATAGACTTAGATATATTTTTCTTGTAGTTCTCTTTTTGGAAATTTTTAAATTCATTTAAAAGTAATTTCATAAATTTACAGTTGTAGTTTTATAGATTTATATATATAGTTTGATATTGACTTAATTTAACAGTAGTTGTTTGTGTTTCATAGCAGCAGTTTTACGATAACAGTCTTACAGTTGTAGTAGTTATAATGCTGAATGTAGTAGTACTTTTAGCGTTTAGCGATTGTAGTTTTATATTTGTAGTTCTATGTATATTATTTTCTGCAATAGTTTTATATCCTTTTAATAGCTGTTTATAAATTTATAGGTATATTTTATAGATATATAAATACAGTATGATAGTTTACTGCCGTAGATTTAATATGACAGCATTTAATTCATACCAGCAGTTTTAAGGCTGTAGATTTATAGTACCGTTTTACAGTTGTAGTTTTAAAATGTAGTAGTAGTTTCAGGAGTAAAACGAGTAGCAATTTAAAGGTTTACGAATAATAATTTTATGCTTGTTTCTGTAATTTTAGGCGAATGAATTTTCGTACAGGACAGAGCAGCAGGCGCTTTAATCTCCAATCTCAATATATGGTTCGTATCTTTATGCTGTGACATTATTTCATTGACCCATGATATGGAGGCTCGAATTTTTTTTTTATTTACTATTTTATTTTTGACTTGGCTCCTAGTGTGGCAGTTTATTGCACATTTGGGTTTAGTCAGTTTGGGGGGTTGATGCATATCTGAGGGTTACCTAACAATTTGGCAGTTTAAGGATTAAGAATATTTTTTTTAATTTGAAAAATATTGATCGCGATTTTTAATTAATTTCAGTTGCTAGTGAAGGGGTTTACCTAAATCCGGTTATTCAAGGTTAAGTACTCTTACGAAATTTGGCCTTGCGATGATCATAGTCAGGTAGACTGAATAGATGTTCATTTGGAACTGAAGGCAGGTTGTCGTAGAATTTTAGCGCTAGCTTTTTAATTTTGGGCTCTCAAGGTTTTTATTTTAAAGTCTTTTCTAATCACCAAGTTCCTTAAATATCTAGGCGCTTTCCTGATACACCTTAGGATTTTATTTTGTTTTTGTTTCTATGTCTTGTCTAGTTTTACAGGCATATTCCCATACGGGTGCTGTAGAGGACAAGTGTTGCCAAAGCCTAGCTTTAATTTTATAGTTTATAATTTTAATTTAATAGTGGTAGATAAATTTTATATTAATCATTTTATGGATTTATAGTTTTAGTCCTACAGCATGTAACAGAACTTTTACATTTTTATGGATTTATAGTTGTAATGCGATAGATGTACTGTTGCCATTTTATAAACTAGTTTTATAGTTTATACTGTAGAATTAGTTTAACACTGTTAGCTTTTTTTTATAACAGCAGCTTGTATAGTTGTGGTTTTATAATAATAGTAGTTTTAATGTTAGAATGTGTAATAGTTTTGCAGGTTTATACATAGTACACGTATAATTGTAATTTTGAAATATTTTAGTCAGGGCCGGCTTGTAGGGTTCGTAGGCTCTGGCCATTTTCACTCTGAGTTGTCCAAAAAAAAAAAAAATAAATAAATAAACGCCCTTAAAAATTACCGGGGAATTTTCATGTAATCGTTAAACTAAGTGACTACCGATGACATAACGTTGTTAAAAAATCTGATGTGAGCAGCACATGACTTTCCTTATATAATGCAATGAATTTACTACTTTTACAGTTAAAAAATGTTATTCTTGTAGTGGATATTTATATTCTTTCCAAGATATAGAATTTTCTTCAATTAGACGTCTTTTGACTTAGTGACATTTTTATCCATTTTGCGAAATTTTCATTAATTTTGCAACATTTAAAAATGTGGCCAACTTGGCGACATTCCGCTAAATTCGTCACCAAAATCTCGCCAAGCGTTATGGACGGAGAAATAAGTTATTCTTGCAGCAGATACATGAGACTATTGGCGTTCAAATATAAAAGTATTACTCAAAGTATATTTTCCCGTGAATGGAATGAGTTAGATCCACGAGAATGATGTCATCCAATTTATCGCACGATATTACATATGAAAATTGAACACGTTTCTTAACAGTTGATAATTTTTTAATTTATGAGATTTTTTGATAAATTTATTTGAAAAATGTGCAATATCTCGAGAACGGTTCGTGCTAACATTCTAAAGTTTATGTCAATCGTTTTCTAAGGAAAAATTACGTAAAAAATGCCTATTTGTGTAACTTTATTAAAGATCTTGATTTTTTGATGATTTTTTTAAAATTTCATTCGAAAATTTAGGGGGGTTCTGAACGTTCGATTGTGTTCTAAAATAAGAGACTTCCAGTATTCATGCATTGTGATTTTTGTACCAAATTTCATTTGAATCGCACTATTAGTTCGTGAGATATTGTCTCCACTAACACACTGACACACACACACAGACACATATACTTTCATACACACACAGACACTCACCTCAAAAGTGTTTGGTTCGTGATCAGGGATGCTTGAAACGTGCTCTCCCGTCGAAAACTCGAATTCGAATTTTCGACCCCGTCACAATAGTTTCCTTATGCATTATGTATATAAGGAAAGTAACAAAAGGCTGAGATGTTTTAAGGGTTACGAGTACTAGTGTTTCTTTTTGGGGCATGTTTTACCTTCATTGATCTTCAACAACTCTTTTTACAGATTTTAATTCCCTCTCTTTATTGCATTTTTTAAATTTCATATTTTCAGGTAGAAGTCCCATGTTTGGACACCAGGAGATGACGATTGAACGGACTGACTGATATTATTTCACAAAATTCTCTTCTATTTATTATTTTCCTTTATACAATAATGTATAAGAAAAGTATTGTGATGGGGTCGAAAACTCCAATACGTGTTTTCGACGGGAGATCACAAATCAGACATTTTTGAAGTAATGTCTGTGTGTGTGTGTGAAAGTATGTGTGTGTGTGTGTGTGTGTGAGAGAGAGAGAGAGAGAGAGAGAGAGTCTGTGGAGACGATAACGGACGAACGAATGGACCGATTCGAATGAAATTTAGTACAAAAATTACAATCCATAAACACTGGCAGCCTATCGTTTTTATTCGCAATCGAATGTTCAACCCCCCCCCCCCCTCTAAAATGTCGAATGAAATTTAGAGAAAATCGTCAAAAAATCTAGAAATCTGTTAAAGTTACGCAAATAGACATTTCTTATGTAATTTTGTATTAGAAAACGATTGACGTAAATTTTAGAACGCTAACATGAGCTGTTGTCGAGATATTGCACATTTTTCAAAACAATTATCAAAAAATCATATAAAATAAAAGAAAAATATTTCCTATTCAGAAACATGTTCATTTTTCATATGTCATACCATGCGATAGATTTGTGATGATATTGTCGTGGATCTAGCTCGCTCCATTCAAGAAAAAATATACTTTGAGTAATACTTTTGTATTTGAAAGCCAATAGTCTGCTGTAAAAATAACTTATTTCTCCGTCCATAAAGCTTGGCGAGATTTTGGTGACGAATTTGGTGAGATGTCGCCAACTTGGCGACTTTCTTCAATATTGCGGAATTAACGAAAAACTTGCCAAATTAATAAAAATGATGCTAAATCAATGAAAATGACGACTCATTGACGAGAATTAAATATCTTGGAAAGAATATAAATATCTACTGTAATAACAATCTATTTTTGCTTTCCTTATATACTAATGTATAAGGAAAGTGTTGTGACGGGGTCGAAAATTCGAATTCGAGTTTTCGACGGGAGAGCACGTTTCAAGCATCCCTGATCACGAATCAAACATTTTTGAAGTAATGTCTGTGTGCGTGTGTGTGTGTGTGTGTGTGTGTGTCAATGAGTCTGTGGAGATAACTGACGAACAAATGGACCGACTCAAACGAAATTTGGTACAAAAATTACAATTCGTAAATACTGAAAGCCCATTGATTTTATAAGCTATCGAATGTTCAGAACCCCTAAATTTTCCAGTGAAATTTTGAAAAAATCGTCAAAAAATCAAAACTGCTAATAAAGTTACACAAATAGACATTTCTTATGTAATTTTCCATTAGAAAACGATTGACAAATTTTAGAACGCTAACATGAACCGTTCTCGAGAAATTGTACATATTTCAGAAACGTTATCAAAAAGTTATATAAAATAAAAAAAAAATATTTCCTACTGAAAAACATGTTCACTTTTCATATGTAGTACCATGTGATAAATGGGGTGACATCATTCTCGTGGATCTAGCTCGTTCCATTCATGAAAAAAGATACTTTGAGTAATACTTTTGTATTTTAACGCCAATAGTCATTTATCTGCTGTAAGAATAACATATTTCTCGGTCCATAACGCTTGGCGAGATTTTGGCGACGAATTTGGTGGAATGTCGCCGACTTGGCTACTTTTTTAAACGTTGCCAAATTAACGAAAATCTCGCCAAGTGGATAAAAATGACTCTAAATTAATGAAAATGACGACTAATTGACGGAAATTCAATATCTTGGAAAGAATATAAATATCTACTATAAGAATAATCTCTTTTTTTTACTGTAAAAGTAGTAAATTCATTACATTATATAAGGAAAGTCATGTGCTGCCCACATCAGATTTTTTTTTAATTGCGGTTCTGCAATGCAATTTTTAATTTTAGATAAATTAAATTTCTGATTCGCACTATTTTATTTTGTTAATATCTTTTTTCAATTTGTTTGCCTCTTTCGTAGGCCCTAAATATTTTGTATGCCTTAAGCACTATGCCTGCAGTACCTAATTGGAAATTTGGCTCTGATTTTAGTAGTAATTTCAGTTGTATCAGATAAAATATGTTTATTCAATCGTATCGTACTAACAGGAGAATGATTTGGATGAAATAGAAAACAGGGAGTTATAGAATTTCAATCCATTTAAAAATAATCTCCCGAAGTTCTCCTTGTGAAAAAATATTTACACCTATGCCATACAAATAAGCTACTTATTATTGGGAGGGTTGGTACTTCAAGTGATGCATGGACCCCCTGGGGAGCATTACAGTAATAAGTTAGATCCCTTGAGTACCATTTTTTCTGAAAATCGACTCCACATCGTTAGGGTAGTCTCTTGAAATGGACTCCAAATTGTATACTTTTTAAACAGGGATGGCAACACTTCGCGTGGCTTTTCAGCACGATGGTGGATTCTGCGAGAGAGGATCAATGCCATGTTAAATTCTCCCAAAAAGCAGTAATGGTGTTGATTTTCATTACATGCATAGTATATAGTGGGGAGAGTGTTGGGACGAAGTCGAAAATTCGAGTTTTTAACGGAGAGCACGTTTGAAGCATCTATGAAACGAATGGAATATATTTTAGGTGATGTATGTGTATGTATGTATGTTAACATGTGTATGCGTGTGTGTGAAGTAAGTGTGTGCGTAGTTAATTAGTGTGTGTGTAGTAAGTGTGTGCGTAGTTAGTGTGAGTGTGCGTAGTTAGTGTGTGTGTGTGTAGTTAGTGTGTGTGTGTAGTTAGTCTATGTGTGTGTTGAAGACCCAGACCGTCCGACTCGTCCTGAGGACTTGAGTATTTATTTGGACGGCCGGAGTCTATGTGTGTGTGTGTAGCTAGTGTGTGTGCGTGTAGTTAGTGTGTATGTAGTTGGTGTGTATGTAGTTGGTGTGTATGGAGTTAGTGTGTGTATAGTTAGTGTGTATGTAGTTAGTGTGTGTGTAGTCAGTGTGTGTTAGTGTGTATTAGTGTGTGTGTGTGTGTTAGTATATGTGTGTGTGCGTGTATGTTAGTTATGGTGTGTGTATGTTAGTGTGTGTGTGTATGTTAGTGTGAGTGTAAGTATGTGTGTATGTAAGCATGTGCGTGTGTAAGTATGTGTGTGTGTGTGTGTAAGTATGTGTGTGTGTGTGTGTGTAAGTATGTGTGTGTGTGTGTAAGTAAGTATGTATGTGTGTGTGTGTGTGTGTAAGTATGTGTGTGTGTAAGTATGTGTGTGTGTGTGTAAGTGTGTGTGTGTGTAAGCATGTGTGTGTAAGTATGTGTGTAAGCATGTGTGTGTGTAAGCATGTGGAATCAATACATCACGAATAAATTGAGCACTTCGAAGGAAATGTACTACTGCAATCCTACAGTATGGCCCTCCTGGACCCATCGATTCCATATTCGCATACAAACCGCAGTTCCGATAGGCCACGATCGAATTTCGACATGTTCTGGTAGCAGTTTCTCCTTCTTACACGAGGCGTAACATGACCTTCACAGAAACAACCAACCAACGTTCAAATGCGATTTCTCAATGAGAAATCCGACCACTGACCACTGTGTGTGATACACGATTTTTGGAGCACCTAGCCTGACGTAGGCTGCATCTCCGGTATGACATATAAGTTTGATTGACAGTACTTTGTGCTCCGGTAAAGGAAGTGTGATGATAACAGGATCTTATGGTAGGCAAAGCCAGGATGGACAGAAAAGGCCCTTTTCAGGGCCGGTGTCGAATCAGGCATGCTCGTTTCCTATTGGATGTCTCAGGATCCCAGTGGGAGGATGACATTGCTGAGAAAAGGCCCTTTTCAGGGACGGTTAGAACTTAAACTATTTGTTAATAATTTATAAGTTGTTATTGAGCTATTTGAACAATTTGAATACTATTTGAAGTTAAAGATTATTTAATTAAAGATTATTTAATATCAGAGTTGCCCTAGGACGTTTTCTAAAGTTCCACTGATGTGGGTCATAAATTTGCAATTTGTTTAATTCAGAGTTGGGAATGGTGGGTAAGTTACTATAGAAATTCATTGCTAATTTGTTAATTTCTTCTTTGAAGGTTCTCACTCCGAAGTCTCGGTGGATGACATCGTTCCTTAGGTAGCGAGGAGCCTTTCTCGTTCTGCGTAGAAACAGGTTTTGGACAGTTTGAAGTTTCTTTAGGTTCGAATTAGCCGTGAAACCCCAGACGACGGCACCATAGAGCAGTATGGGTCTCAGCACAGTTTTATAAAGTGTGATCTTGTTTTTATAGTTAACATTATTTGAGTGAAGTATAGGGTACATCATAGCTCTGGCTTTGTGAAATTTTTTTATTATGTTTTGAATGTGTGTGATGAAGTTTAGTCTTTTGTCGAATGTGATGCCTAGATATTTACAGGTGTTGGTATATTGTATTTCAGTGCCGTTAATTGTAATAGGGGGCGGATTTTTCTTCTTTTTATTAAATAAAATGCAGTTGGTTTTGTTGGGGTTTATCTTAATTTTCCATTTCTGGAACCAGGAGACAAGTGTGTTGATATGATTTTGAAGCCTAGAGCGCACATATCTTGGATTTGAAGATCTTGTGTAAATGGCTGTATCGTCCGCATTCGGAGCTCAGACTTCGAAGTGTGAGGTTGTGATTTTGCTAAGCTGCTGCTATTACCTTTTGGTGACTTTTCTTGCTTGCGCTTGGGCGTGTTATATCAATTTACGATAGAGCACGTCGGGCCGAGTAATTTTTCAACTTGACTGTGTGCGGATTTCCGCCATTTTGTGCTTTCGTGCTATCTCATTTTTGGATTTACCACGTGTGCCCTACACGTGGTAGTGACTTTTTGGATTGCTCTCAACTGAAGATATGGATTTGGACAAGGATCATCTGGAGCTTACGAGGATCACTGCTAGTGAACTTGATGGAGATTGTGCTCGGCCTCTCAAGGATGCCATGAACTTGTACAGTGACTCTCTGCCGCAGGATGGATCGTGTTTCACGTGGCCAATTGATGTGATGCAAGTCGTCAACTTCTTAGGACTGGTTATCTACACGCTGACTCTGCATATCAGGGATATGCTCAAGAATGGACTCATCGAACAAGAACAGGACCAAGTCTCCCGGATTATAGGTTCGTTCAATCTTGTGTATTCTTTTTTGTCTTACCGTGACATGACTAAATTTAAGGATAGTGAAATGTACGTAATCTTTAAATCATTTGAGGATAGTAATGTATGTGTTAATAATGTTGAAGTTAAAGCTAAACTGCTAGAAATAGGATTAATTAATGAAATTAAACTTTCTGACAAAACTGAAACGGTGGTAAATCCATGTAAAAGGCCTAGGATAGAGGAGTCTCCCACTAAGGGAACGCCTACTAAAAACCAGGATGGAAACTTAAAACCTAGTGATAGTGTTGTAAATGAAAAGGTTAGTGATAGTGTTGTAACTGAAAATGAAAATGTTAGAACTAGGACTTATGCTGAAATTGCTGCACAACCTGTGCAATTTAAAAGTGCACCTAAACCTAAAGCGGTTGAAAATAGTGGAAGAGATAATGTTATGAATGTAGATAAAAAAGAACCAAAAGCAGAGTGTTTTTTCATAAAGTTTAGAGATAACTACCAGGCTCTCCTTAAAAAGCTAAATGAAATAACAGGAAATAAAGTATCTGGAAAATTGACAGGAGATATGCTCAAACTGATACCCAATGACGCTGACTCCTATAGGGTTGTTCAGCGCCATTTGGCTAGCGAGAAAATCCCCTTCCATAGCTTAAACCTCAAAACTGAAAGGCCAAAAAAGGTAGTTTTGAAGGGGCTACCAACTAGCTATGACATCGAGGAGATAAAATTGACTCTAACATCAAATGGATTAGATGTAGTCCGGGTTTCTCAACTGAGAAACACAAAAACGAGATTACCCCTGCCGATCTTTTTAGTCAGCCTTAGGCCTTCCGATGACTGGCAGAGGGTTTACAGACTCACAAGATTAGGGTACTTGGCTGTGAAGGTAGAGGCCTTCAGAGCTAGGGGCTTTAAAATATGCTACCGGTGCCAACAATTCAACCACTCATCGGAGAACTGTAGTATGCCGCCAAAGTGCCTGAAGTGTGGTGAAGGACACTTCACACGTGACTGCCAGAGACCAAGGACAGAGAAGGCGACGTGTGCTAATTGTAATGGAGACCACCCGGCAAACTTCAGGCAATGCCCGAAGAACCCTTGGAACAAGGGAAAGGCACCGGGGTATGCCCCCCTCCCCCAAAAAATCAGATACCGCCTTGGAGGCAAAAGGCCCTCGGACCAAACCCCCAGGCACCCCCTCAGGGCTCCTCGCACTTTGTGCCACAGGTAAACAGGCACGAAACTTCAGCACCTACCAGATCGGTGCAAGAGCAGGCCCCCAAACCTTCGACCTCCAGAGAATTGACTCTGGAGGAAGTTAGAGCAGCCACAGCTGCAATTAAAAGAAGATCGGAGGCAGAAAAAGCCAGACAGGCAAAAGAGGCAAAGGATAGACTGGATGGGAAAGTTAAGGAATGGAAAGATACTAAACGAGTCAGGGAGGAAGAAGAGCTCGCGCAAACCCAGCCGTTAGCTAAAACGGGTGATAAAAAACAGAAAACTATCGAGTTCCAAAAGGACACTCACAAAAAAGTGCAAACCGCGGTTGAGGCTGAGGAAATGGAAGCGGAGACTGAACAGGCTGATGAATCTGATGCTGAAAAGATGGAGGATATCCTCAACCTCATCAGAGGATTTATCAGCATGTTTAATCTAGATGACATAAAACGTCTGTTGATGCAGTTCGCAGAGTTGGTGCAAAAAAAGAGCGATCCAATGGTAATGGTCTTTGAGGCCCTTAAAATAATCGCGGACTTTAAAAGTAACAGTGAGAATCAAACCCGTCATGGCTAGGTCCCAAAAGGAATCAATAAAAATAATATTTTGGAATGCGAACGGCATATCTCCAAGAATAAATGAACTTAGGAACTATGTAAATGAAAATGACGTAGACGCCTTACTAATTCAGGAAACTAGAGTTAGAGAAAGTAAAAAACTAAACATAGCCAACTACTCAGGTTATCATAATCTTAGCTCAAATACTAATGCTAGAACGCCCCATGGAGGGACAGCAATATACATTGAAAGAAATATTCCCCACGAGGAACTAAAAAGCATAAATCTTCAAAGTATAGAAAATACTAGCATAAAAATTAAAATTAATAATACTAGCCCGTTTATCCTAACCTCAACATATGTCAAAAATATGAGTAGAGTAGACGTAGCTGCGCAGCTGGAACTGCTTTTCTCGCGATATCCCAACACGATACTCGCAGGCGACTTCAACGCACATCACCGAGCGTGGGGCTGTAGGAGAGCCAATGCACGCGGAACACAGATACATAGACTGCTGAACACCACAAATACTAACATTATTGCTCCGTCGACACCAACCTGCTTCTCAGGCGCCAGCGGCACATTCATAGACTTTGTCCTAACGCGAAACATAGACTACGCTCACACTATTAGTACCCTGGATGAATTCGACTCGGATCATCTACCGGTACTGGTGACATTCGACCTGAACACACCTCTTCCAGCCTCTTTGGGACAAGAGAGGGTCAACTGGGAAGTATTCAAAAGATCACTCTTCGAGCCGCACTTAGCAGTACCTAACATAATGAGCACGGCGGATATTGACTCTGCCACGCACACACTCACAACAGAAATCAAGAGAGCAATTGGCTCTGCTACAACACATCGTGAGTCTCCAAAATCACCCACACTTTCCCACCATGTCAAACAATTAGTCAGGCAAAGGAATAGAATGCGTAAGACATGGCAGGCTAACAGAGATCCCGCCCTTAAAAGGGAGCTTAACAGACTCACGAGCAAAGTCAGGGGGAAAATTGTCGCAGAAAAGCAGCAACAGTATAAAGAATTAATCGAATCCCTTAGCCCAGAAGATGTATCGCTCTGGCAATTCGCAAAAAGACTCAGGAAACCTCAAATTAAGCTTCCGCCACTAATGGATGGCGCTAAAATCGCGTACTCAGACGAGGAAAAAGCCGAGGCGCTCGCAAGCCATTATGAAAAACAATTCCAACCAAACCACGATCTAATGTGTCAGGATACCCTAAGAATGGTTAGCCAAACTTTAAATAACTTCAGGAATTCCCCGGTAACGGCTGAGATTAACCCAGTCACCCCGCAGGAGATAGTAGAAATTATCAAAAATCTCAAAAATCGTAAAAGCCCAGGGCACGACAAAATCAGAAATATTGCGGTTAAAAACCTACCCCTAAACGTAATATGTTACTTGACTATCTTAATAAATAAAATATTAAAACTAAACTACTTTCCCAAAGAATGGAAGGAAGCGATAATCATAACAATCCCTAAGCCAGGTGAGGACGCCACAATTCCAGCCAACTACAGACCAATTAGCTTGCTGCCGACACTTAGTAAAATTACTGAGAAAATAATTCTTAAGAGACTGAACACGCTCCTTAGTGAGAATGATATCCTCATTCCGGAGCAGTTTGGATTTCGGCCAAAGCACTCCACCTCTCATCAATTGCTGAGAGTGGTAGAGTACATATCTTCTGGACTTAATAGTAAGACACCCACAGCTGCGATTTTTCTGGACATACAAAAAGCCTTTGATAAAGTATGGCACTGTGGATTAGCGTACAAATTGATCACTTTAAAAGTCCCTGACGCTCTTGTTAAACTTTTAATCTCATACTTAAATAACAGACACTTTCAAGTCAGAGTAGGAGGTAACTTATCAACACCCAAGCTCATTAAAAGTAGTGTACCGCAAGGTTCTATCCTGGGCCCGACACTCTTTAACATATACCTGAACGACATCCCCAGGACTCCAAACACAGAGCTGGCACTCTATGCAGACGACAGTGCGATACTTGCAAAACACCCCTATGTCTCAGTAATGCACAGACAGCTACAACAACACTTAGACATACTCCAAACTTGGCTGGAAAAATGGCGAATAAAATTAAACCCCAATAAATGTCATTGGATTTATTTCTCTAGAAAACGTAAACCTCCGCCGCCTCTGTACATAAACAACCATGCCCTAAAAGCGGAAAAATCTACTAAATACCTAGGTGTAACGATAGATTCCCACCTAACCTGGAAACAGCACGTAACGAACTTAATCAAAAAAGCGTATATGGCCACAGGAGCCTTATACCCAATGATAGGAAACGGAAATCTCAGTTATCAAAATAAACTCCTAATTTATAAATCGGTCATCCGCCCGGGAATGCTGTATGCAGCACCCGTATGGGGATATGCCTGTAAAACTACAATAGACCTCCTAGAGACAAAACAAAACAAAATCCTACGGATTATCAGGAAAGCTCCCAGGTACTTAAGAAACTCGGTAATTAGGAATGACTTCAAAATAAAAACTGTTAGAGCCCAAATTAAAAAGCTAGCGCTTAAATTTTACAAAAATTTGCCATCCGTTCCAAACGAACTGTTATTCAATCTGCATGACTATGATCATCGCAAGGCCAAATCTCGTAAGAGACCCCGCGCTGTTCTAAACATCGATAATCGGAATTAAAAGATCCCACCTCAAACATCTGATTTTTAAATAAAACTCGCGACTATTATTTTATAAAAAAAAAAAAAAAAAAAAAAAAAAAAAAATATATATATATTCTAAACTCTAAACTGCCAAAACGCTAGGTAACCCTTAGATCTGCATCAACCTCCCAAACTGCTTAAACTCTAAATGTGCAACAAACTGCCACACTAGGAGCTAGGACAAATAATAAAAAGTAGTAAATAAAAACCTCGAACCTCCAATTAGGGTCACTGAATTAATGTCACAGTTTGACGATAAGAACCACATATTGAAACTGGAGATTAAAGGCGCCTGGTGCTCTGTCTTGTACGACACTACGATGTATCGTCCGCGTATAGTGCAATGTGTGTGAATGGGGATTTCGGAATGTCATTAATATAGATATTGAATAGTGTCGGGGCCAATTGGGAGCCCTGTGGGACCCCGGCACTGGTGAGTCTGTGCGAAGAGTATGTGTTGTCTTTGCGGACTGTGAATGATCTGTTGCGAAGGTAGGAATTTAAGAGATGTATTATTGAATCTGGAAATTGCAGCTTAATTAACTTGAATATTAAAGCTTCATTCCAGATGCGGTCAAACGCCTTCGCAACGTCAATTAGTATAGCTCCAGTCGTGAGTCCAGCGTTTATGCCTTCCGATATAAATTCTGTCACACGAAGGAGCTGGTGTGTGGTTGCGTGTTGTGGGCGAAAGCCAAATTGTTCTGGGATAATGATGTTCTGTTGTGAGATGAAGAGTTTAATTCGTGAGTGTATGATGCGCTCGGCGAGTTTGCTTATAGAATTTAGGAGTGTGATGGGCCTGTAGCTCTGCGGGAGGGTCGGGTCTTCTCCTGGTTTCAGAATGGGGATAATGATTCCAATTTTCCATTTATTTGGAAAGTGGTTAAATTTGAGAATGGCATTTATTAGCAGGGTTATATAATATATGATGTTTATGGGTAGTACTTTTAACGCTTTGTTGTTAATGTTATCTATGCCAGGTGCTTTCCTTTTTTTAAGTAATTTAATTTCATTTAAGATTTCGGACGGTGTAGTGGGATTGGTGTTTTGTGTCGGGGGCGTGTCAAGAAAATTTTTAGTGATGCTGAGGACTTCGTTTTCGGTGCTATTGCAATTTAGATCTTTGTTAATTGTAAATTGATTTTCGTATGTGTCTGCGAGTGAATTAGATATATCGGTTTTATCGTTGGTTAGTCCATTTATTGTCATTATTTGAGTGGAGCTGTTATTGGTATTCTTAATTTTTTTTGTAAAAGTTCCATAATGAGTTGTCTTCGGTGGCAAGTGTGTTTATAAATTCGTTCCAATTTGCTTGTTTATGGTTTTTAATTTTAAGTCTAATATTTTTATTTAAATCGTTGAGGAGTTTTTTGGTGCTAGGGTGACGGTTGACTTGCCATAGTTTTCTTGTGTTGTTTCTTTCTTTTATTATCTTTTTAATGGAAGTGGGCAGTTTGTTGTACGCTATGGAAGGGGGGGTGTAGGTGGTGGCACCGGCAATGGCCTCTTTAATCTGATTGGTTAGGATATCTGTGTTGTGCTCGATGTCGGATATGTTGTTATATTTGGCAAAAATTAAGTTTGAGTTAGCTAGGATGTTGGTAAATTTCTTCCAATTAACTGTTCTGAGAGAAGGTGTGATAGGAATGTTACTGGTTAGGTGTAGTGTTAATTTTATGGGAAAATGGTCAGAACTCAAATCGCTAATTGTTTGTATTTCGTGTGGGTAGGGTATGTTGTTTAATAGTGCAAAGTCAGTTGTTGAGTCCTGTGTGTTAACATTAATGTGTGTATGTTCATGTGGAAAGATATGTCTAATATTATTATTTAGGATGAAATCATTGACTTCTTTTCCATATTTGTTCTGCCTCCTGCAGTTCCAGTTCTCATGACGAGCATTAAAGTCGCCCATGAGAATGACGCAATCGTGCAATCCAAATAAGGAAGAGAGGTCGTTTTGTATGTTATGAGTACTATTATGTTTAGCGTAAATCGAGCAGATAAGAATGCTGGGTGTGTTGGGTATTTTAAGTTTGATGATGGAGTGTTCAATTATATTTGTGCTTAGGTTTTCTATTTGTGTGTGATCAAGTATGCTTTTTACATAAATGGCGGTGCCACCGTTAGGGCGGAAAATGGACTCTCTTTGCGTGTGATATAGTTTGTAATTTTGGATTTTAATACTTGTATTTACGTTGGTTTTCGTTTCTTGAATTAAAATAATATGGGGATTTTGCTCCTGTGCCAAGTCCCTAAGCTCATGGATTTTGGTGCCGACGCCATTGGCGTTCCACGATATGATGTTAAGTGCGTTAGGGGGGGGGGGGGATCATACTCCCGGGATATTATATTGGTTGAAGCATTTGTCGATAAGGATTAGTATGTCCAATCCCTTATCGACAATAGATTTGTTGGTAAGAAAAATTTTTTGTAGTTCTTGCAGGATATTTAGAATGAGTTTAATATTAATTGATCTGAAGGTATTAAAGAATTCCTTGAGTAGTTTGATTAGGTCTGCCATGGATATTTGCTCTTTATCGTTTTCTTTATTTTCAGAACTTTTACTTTGGGGGATGCTGTTACTTTCTCTATTTGGGATGTTATTTCCATTTTCATTTTCACTAGAGGGTGTGGGGGGGGGATGATCTCCCTTATCATTTAGGATCTCTAAGTCAATCTCAAAATTTATTTCACTCTCTTTAGGTTCGGCTGGCGATGATTTGTTTTGGTTATCCGCGGTTTTAGTACCTGTGTTGAGTTTAGTTAGATTTTCCCTTTGGAGAGGGGGGGGGGGGGGTACGACATCCTTTTGAATACCTGCTGCCTTGTTTTCTAATGGATTAGTCGGTGTAGCTGTTTGAACAGCGGGTTGCGGTCTCCTAATCGTTTCTTCCAATTGTATCTTGGTTTTTGGAGTTTTGGATTGATTATTTAGGTAGCTGCTGGCCGGTATATTAGCTGGGTTGTTGATTGAGATGTTCCTAACCGATGGGATATCTTGGCATCTCACACTCGATATGGTTCTATTGGCCCAAGCGTTTTCAGTGACACTGTTAAAAGTTCGGGGAGATGGGACTGTTTCTCTGCTGGTGCTGGGTTGGCTGACATATCTATTCTGGGATCTGGGTGATGCTGGTGGAGTTCTGGGGGGGTTGTTTTGCTTAGGGTCATTAAGATAAGGGTTTTTGGGGCATGCTCTGTAGTTAGCTGGGTGTGGTCCATGACAGTTTGCACATTTAGCTGGGGTGGAAAGGGGTTTGGGGCATTCACGGGTGGGGTGTTGCTCTGCACATTTTAAACATTTATAGTCTCTCGTGCACCCGAGGCTGGAGTGTTGCCATTTTTGACATCGGTAGCACTGTTTATATGGCTTAGGTATAAATGGGGTGATTGCAGCATATATGTAGTTGATATGATTAATTCTATATAATTTTTCTAAGTCGGTACTAGGTGGGAGGATAACTAAAAAATTTGGTAGAGGTTGTTTGGTGATCAGGCTTTTCATCGGGGAAACTCTGATAATTGGGAAGCCTTGGCTTTCAAGGAATTCCTTAATCTCTTCGGGTGGGTAGGTGGGTGGGAGTCCTTTGATAACTGCTTTCTTATGCCTGTCTACTTTTAAGTTAATTGAATGAAATTTGTATCCATTCACAACAAGGTGTTTTTGTACATTTCGATAGTGGTCTTCTGTGGTTGTATAGATCCTAAGCATCTCCCCTGAGAATTTAGCTCTTGCATCATTTCTGGTAATTTTGGCCAGCTCCAACATTAATTTTTTGGGGTCCTCATCTAATTCCACAAAAAAGGGTTCCGGGTGCTGTGATCTATGGATAATTTTATTGTTTTCAAATGGGTTTCTATCCGCTGTGCAATCTTCCCTTTTATACAGAATACAGATGGCGTTACTCGTACCTACTTTGTGCGCATGCGCTACAATGCTTATCATTTGAATATTCCAGCATGTGGTACCATTCATACAAATTTGACGTTTGTTGCATTCCACCTTCATTTAATGGCCAGTAGTGTAATTTCAGCTTATTACAGTATTCCGTTTCCTACAGGTTCCGTTTTAAACAGGTTTGACTGCATAATCAAAGAATATTGGAACCCCATCAATTTTAAATGCGATCAAATATTCGCAAAACATCCCTTCGAACTTTGGTATGAATTTCGAATTGAGCGTCAAGTTATTTACGTTAACTTGCTTTGGATTTCTGCAAGAACAAGTCTTTTGATCTTTGTTATGAGTTATATCATAAACAAATTATCTTAAGTTAATTTAGACATAAAATAAATTATTTGCCGAATATACATTAAAAGTTTATATAAATATACATTAATCATCATTAATACAGTAATTATCATAATCGTAAAAAATGTCACGTATGATGAAAAATTTTGACAAATTTGGCGACAATGTTAAAGCAGCGTGCAATACTCAGTGACTGTGGAGGAAATAAAATCAAGTTGGCGATAATTATATATTTGAAAATGGAATTTAATTTATTGGTAATATCTGTCGCTTTGTGGGAATTATTCATTTAACATCCTTGATTTAAATTTAAAAATTCGACCAGGGGGTGGTAATGTAGTTTGGATTTGTTAGGGAATTGTATAATAAATATTGATCGAGTCATTTACGTAATCCACGCGTGTCTAGGGATATTAGGAGCGCATGCGCTGCAGGCTGGCGAATGGGTGGGGACTCACTTCAATCTCTCCGTCATATGGTAAAATTCATATCTAGTTCATGTTTATTTTTCGCCCCCTTCGTGAAAAATTTCTAGGTAAGCCACTGTTCTGCATAACCACCGAAATCAAATCCAGGTGAAAAATCGATTCTTTGCATAATCGATTTAAACCTCTCGCAGCGAAAATTTCCCGCTTCCCCGTCCATCCTTTGATAATAACGTTTCCAGCGTGGAGCCTTAAGAGGCTTCCTTTTCAGATCCGCCCAGACGTGGAGCCCTTTTTTTAGGGACCTTTTCTTATGGAGATGGATGGCTCTACGGGGAACCTTTCTTGCCCCCCTCACTCACCCCTTGTTGACTCAAATATCTTCTGCACTTTGAAACGGAACACGATTTGACACCGACTTCCATAAATTATCGGTTTTTATTTTACTTTTTCGGTGATTTTTAAACGAGTTATTTTTTAACTTTAGTTCCTCACTCTGAAGTGCTTTAACTGTGGATGATAAACGGCAGTTTTTGTTTCTTTTTCCTGTTTTTGAAAATGTTCTTGTTTTAAAATGTAAAACTTAGATAACGTAGTTTCGAGGAAGTGTATAACAATTTTAAAGAATATGAGGAAGAATATTTTCTCGTACTTTGACAAGCATAGCAGGTGTCACCGTGTTACAGTTCCCAATGCTACGACTTTTGACGGATATTGGTTGCCTTACATATAAGCGTTACGTATATAGATTCTTATTCATTAGAGTAGACAATTATCCAGAAATTTTGTTATTGACATTTTTCTTCTATCTCGCTTTGTTGCCGAGTACGTATTCCTAACTTTTTAAATTGAGTATAAAATCAATAATGTTATGGTATTTATTCACTGATTGTTATATAACCGTACGAAATTCTTTTCGAAACACTTTGTTCGTTTGTGAGATATCGAGTCCACGAAGTCTCACTCACTCACTCTCACACACACACACACACACACACACACACACACACACACACACACACACACACCGTTTAACTTGTATTCAGAGATGCTCGAGAAAGAGAGGGCAGGGGGAGTTGTGAGGAAAGAGAAAAGTTAGAGGAGACAGAAAAGAGCTAGCGAAAAGAGAAAGAGAAGAGAAGTAAAGAGGGGGTGATAAGAAACGATAAAAGCGGGGGAAAAGGAGTAGAGAGAAAAAGGAGGAGAAAAATAGATACAAGAGAGGAGAGGGAGGTATCAAGGAGAGAGGAGGAACAAGGAGAGAGAGTAAGAAATGAGATAGGGGTAGAGAGGGGGAGTAGAGAGAGAGGGGGAGTAGAGAGAGAGGGGGAGTAGAGAGAGAGGGGATTAGAGAGAGGGGGGGTTAGAGAGAGGGGGAGTAGAGAGAGGGGGTAGAGAGATCTTTTCAAAAGTGTTCAAAATACCTTTTGATTTTAAATCACATTTATTCTTAAAAATTCTTATTAAAACCTCGAATTCCGGAATTTTTGAAACACAGTTTCTCTATACAATAATACGAGAAAGTAAAAATGCAAGATATATAAATGTGTAGTCCAATCAGAAGAGTTAAGGTGCTTGAAAACTCTTACGTGTCTGCGTCGTAGTGCATTTTAAGTGCGTAATGCGATCACAATAATACCCCCTCCCCGATGAATTAAGGGTCAGCGGAGGGGAATATGCTAAAGTCCCTTGGAGCCCATCACTCTCTACAAGAGAACATTTCGTTGCCGGGGAGGTGAAGGTGTTTTAAATTTTCACACGCGGGGTCCATTAATAAAACGAAATGCATTTACTGCCACCTGTGCTTTATAATACACGAACGCGATTAATTCCCCATACACCAAAGGGCATGTCATTTTTATGAAACATCTGACTTATGAGTTTATACTAGATTTCCTCATATTCATATTACTTATTTTTAGAGTCTATTTATATAGAAACTGCCAGTGAATGCCCGAGGTTTCTCGAGGTTTAAAATGCAAACCTCTGATTAAAGTTGCATCGGAACATAGAGCGAATTATCTAAAACCAAGCAACGCTTTAACAATACTCCCGTTTAAAATAAAAACAAAACAGAATCCTGTTACGCGGGTATGATAGGCTCCGAATAAGTTCCTAAATACGCCTAAATATATATACGTGGCTTAGAAGGCGTATATGTATCTGAGCAAACGCCGTTAGCCCAAATGAGTTGAATCGACCACAGTATATCTGAACAGGTGCAATACGTTATAAATAGCCGCATATGATCCATGCTATTCAGATATTCGGATTTTATTAACTCAAGCTAAGAAGTTTAAGCTTTAAAATTAAGCTCTAGCACAATTGGGAACAGAGATATGATCAAAGTGAAACAAATGCCTGAAAGTTTCCCAGGGAGAGGTCATTTGGTTCCATACTATAGAATATATTTAGTATAGAGAGTACTGTTTTACGAAAATTTCAGATGTTGTAATTTTGATGGCAATACATATTTTAGGCCCTTCGGAACACGTTTTGACTATATACGTTTTGACTATAGCTGCAACAAATATTAATAGATTTTCATGAAACATTAGAAGCAGCTTTGTTAACGTAAATTTTAGAGCTAGATATAATTTTTAAAAATAATATTATGCGCTCGTGTATTGAAATAAAATTAAACTTTTGTAGAAGGAATGTTCGTATTTGTTCGTAGTGTGATACAATTTATGCGTTCGTGACATCATTAGCCCCTCCCGAGGGGAGAAATTAATCACTTCCCCCCCCCGGGGCGCGGTAACCCAGTGGTTAGCGCGCGGGAATTGCACTCGGCAGGCCCGGGTTCGATTCCCTCCTCCGCCAAAACTGCCACCGTGTTCACGTGGAGTACGATCACATTAAACATGTGGGTCCGTAAGTCCTTTCGAGAGGTTGATGGTAGGGGAAGGAAGGTACGGTCCCTGTGGATGTCTCCCTCACTGGGTTCCGGTCTAAATTGGGTGGCTCTTCCCGGCCGTCCAAACATTTACTTTACACCTTTCTGGTAGGTCGGACGGTCTGGGTCTCAACAATAACCCCCCCCCCCCCCCGTCGGCGAGGAGTACATTGTCAACCTTGATATCAAACGAAATATTTGTTCAAGCCCTTTAAAATGAAGGGTAATATGCTATAATTGTCATCATTTGATCCCAAGATACCTTTCTTGTAAAAATAAAATGAATTTTGGTATGAGAATTTCGAGTTAAGCGACATTGCAGCTAATTTAATTATATAAATTTTACGTCATAATATTATTAGTATAACGAAACTAATTCGATAAATTATATTTACTGCTAAAATCTGTTCTTAAATTGTGGGATGTTTTAAAAATGCTAACGAAGGAAAATACATCTCGAAAAATACATACATTCAATAAAATAAAATAATAGCTCGATAAAATATGTTTCTTCATCTAAATTAACAGTGATTTATAGTGATGTAACAGTGATTAATAGTGATTTTATGAATTTCTGCAAGCAAGATTTATGCATTAAAATAATTATGCAATTAATAGATTAGTAATTTTTGGATTATTGGGAATATTTTTGTTTATTTAGATTATACCCAGACACGTTTAATCCGGATAAGCGCGATTTTTACTGCATATAAATTAATTGCATTAGCACAGTGATGTTATAAGAATTAGCTCTAAAATAGTTGTGTAATTATGTGTTATATATAAATTTCATATAGTTTGTTTAAATAATTTTTTTTTAATTTCGTACCTAAATTTAATATTTGTAAACTTTAAAATTAAACAACACAAAATTTAAATTAATTTGAATGGGGATTAACTTGATTTTTCGCATACCAAAATCTAAGCAACTTCAAATTTTTTCATTTATTTATTTGTTTATTATTTGTTTCTGCAAATTTTAAATGGAAAATTTGGAAAAATCTGTATAGATGTTCCACATAATTACAATTATAGAATGTTACAATTATAGATGTTACAATTATAGAACGCTGAATGGTCCTGGCCTCTTGAATCCTACCCTTCATTTTAAATGGCTTGAAAAAATATTTCAATTGAAACCAAGCATTGGCATTTTTCCGACTGGCAACATTTATCTTACCGCGCCATGTGGGCATTTTATTTTGCTGACAGGTATTTACCTGAAATTGCTGTAGTGACTGCCGCCCCCTCAAATCATAAAGGAGGAAGCTATTTTTTGCCTTCGAAACAGATTGATACATTTTAGCATTTGTCTTGTGCCGCTATTACCCAGGTAATTTAATTATCAGAAAATATTTTATTTCAACTCAACTTATTCTGCAATTAGTCTGTCAATCGATGAATTAATTAATGAAATAAATTGAACTATATTGATCCACTAAAAGCGACAGATGTCGAAAGGTTATTTATTCATCCTTTCTCGTGAATTGCATATTTGTATTCTCTAATGACAGTAGCGCCATCTATTGCCAGTTGTCTTAACTTTTTCTCTTAGCGGTTTGACTCTTCCAATGATGTTTCACATATTACATGTTTACTTTTCCACGTTTTCATACAACCTAAGCACGATTATAACAACTTTGGAATCGTATTCATGCCTGTTTACACTTAAGGTCGAATATATTGGAGATATATTTTGACTCCCTCCATGGGTTTTGATGGAACAGTACGTTTTAAACATCCCTAAACTTGAGTGGAAATATTTTGGTGTCTGTGTATGCTAGTTGTGTATGTCTGTATGTGTGTATGTATGGACTTGACATTTCACGAACGAATGAAACATTAATTTAGTATAACTATTACAGTCAGTGAATACTGAACCTTACTGATTTTACACGATAAAATTAGAAATTCTGAACAAATTAGAAAACGTAGTTAGTACCATCAAACATATTCACTTCCGAAATGCAATGTTATGCAACAAATCTGTTAACAACATTTTCGTGGATCTAGTTAGTTCCATTTACGATGAAAGATAAGTTCGAGAATTGATTCTCGAAAATTTGCCAATAATCATTTATTTCACGGGCTATAAATTAAATGCCTATTGTATTTTGATGAGGAATTTAGACGCGAGTATGAATGAGTTACTCTGTTTGGACTGACAAATTCCCAAAAGGGTCTAATTTCAATTTACGTGGTGTTAATTCGATGCCAAAAATATTCTTCTTAGGATCTTGTACAGCATTATTTCATTGTAAAAGAAGTAAAATCATTAAATTATGTAGGGAAAGCAATGTGCTGAAGCGAAAAAGCTGATGTGGCCAGCACACTGCTTTCCCGGCAGACTCAAATTCATTGTAACTTTATTTCATTAATAATTCATTAAATGTAGTTTAATTGCACTAAATAACACGCATAAATAATGGAAAATGCACTACTGAATTTAAGCTTCTAATCCAGTTTTCGTTTCCATTAGATAACTGAATTTATTCTCAAAATCGGCGTGGCAAAATTACGAAATAACTAAAATATATCAAGAAGGACTAGACCTAAAGTAATGGGGTTAGTCAATTGCATGTAACACATTATAATTAATGCGTTTGAGCATACGTAATTTGTTATTTTACATTTTGACGAATTTTGAGGGAAATTTCGCAAAAACAGCAGGATTTTGGTTTCCGAATCGTAACAAAATCTAATCAGCACCAGAGTTACCCATAAGTGACTTATCTACTAAATTTTGGAGTTTGGTCAATTAGCTTTTAAGTTTGAGTGGATGCAAATATTGTACAGACAGACAGGCAGACAGACACACACACACACACACACACGTCACGCTAAAAATAGTTTGTTCGTGTTCTGGAGAACCGGAAAAGTGTAATTCCGTTGAAAACTCGAGTTGCGATTTTCGACATGATTCCAATACTTTCCCTATTCATTACAACATATTGCAGGGAAAGTAAAAATTGATGTGGGAAATTAGACTAATGAAATTAAGCCGATAATTTCTTAACTTCACTTGTTACTTTCTCTACAGTTAATGTATATGGAGATTCTCTAATTAATGTACAGGGAAATTATTGGAATCGTGTCGAAAATCGCAACTCGCTATTTCGACAGATCTGCACATTACGAGCACTCTAGCATGAGAAATCACATATGCTCAGCGTGACGTACGTGAATGTGTGTGTGTGTGTGTGTGTGTGTGTGTGTGTGTGTGTGTGTGTGTGTGTGTGTGTGTCCACTATAACTCCAAAACTACAAGAATTAATTATCCAAATATCATAAAATGTTATAGGTAAGTTACTTGTGGTTTACCCTGGTGCTGATTACATTTTGGTACGATTCGAATAAGAAGAACCTGCCTTCACTCGAAAAATTGGCGCTCGAAAATCCTATGTATTCACTCCAGCTGATAACACCATATTTCATAAAATTTGGTAAATAAGCCATTTGTGGGATACCCCTGGTGCTGACTTGATGTTGGAATGATTCGGAGTAAATGAACCTGCATATTGTTGCCGAAACGGCCATCAAAAATCATCAAAATCTAAAATAAAAGACTGCATATGCTCAAATGTATTAAGTAAATGCTTATATTATGAGAAATTTTCGAAACTAGAATCAAAACTGCATCTTCAGAGCAATTTTGAATAATTATCCGGATATTTTATGCAAATAATTTTTTTTTTCATAATTCATGAAACTGAATGTGACTCGCCTCAACTTTCTTCATACCATAATCCGTTTTATGTAGCCTGCGGTTTTTTTTTCTCTTTTTTTCAAATTTTACAAGTAAAATTTTGAAAAATCTGTAACGTTGACTCAAATGATTGCAGTTACAGCGTGTTATTTTTCACTTTAAAGGGCTTGACAAAATCTTCCGATTGATACAATACTTAACAATGTACTCCGAGTGTGAGGGGGTAACTTGGTCCCTCCGAGGGGGACCAATGGCGTCTCGAATATGAAAATGGCATCGCGGCTACTTTTGATAGCAATGATTGAATTGATATTAAGTGTCGTGAGCATTCACCCATAAATAATCCCTTTTATGCAAGATTGTGTCACATTTTGTGCTATGCTACCATGTTATACTAATATAAAATATAGAATCAATTTAGTTTTCGCTCGATATATAAAAAAAAAATTCTATCCAATTCTAGATAGAATTGTTTTCGATAACAAGGCGGATATAAAGTTTCATGAAAATCCGTAATATTTATAGCAGCTAAAGTGTACACAAGAAATCGATCACAGACATCTGACAGACAGATGAACATTTTATTTTTTTTATTACTTTCCTTATATACATAATGTATAAGGAAAGTATTGTGACGGGGTCGAAAATTCGAAATCGAGTTTTCGACGGGAGAGCACGTTTCAAGCATCCCTGATCACGACTCAAACATTTTTGAAGTGATGTCTGTGTGTGTGTGTGTGAAAGTATGTGTGTGTGTGTGTGAAAGTATGTGTGTGTGTGTGTGTGTGTGTGTGTGTGGAGACGATAACTGACGAACGAATGGACCGATTTGAACCAAATTTGGTACAAAAATCACAATCTGTAAACACTGGAAGTTTATTGTTGTTATACGTAATCGAATGTTCAGAACCCCCCCCCTAAATTTTCGAATAAAATTCAAAAAATCGTCAAAAAATTAAAACCGCTAATAAAATTAAGCAAATAGACATTTCTTATCTAATTTTTTATTAGAAAACGATTGACATAAATTTTAGAACGCTTACATGAACCGTTCTCTAGATATTGCACATTTTTCAAAAAAATTATTAAAAAGTCACATAAAATGAAAAAGAAAAAATTCCTATTAAGAAACATGTTCACTTTTCATATGTAATACCATGTGATAAATTGGGTGACATCATTCTCGTGGATCTAGCTCGTTCCATTCATGAAAAAAGATACTTTGAGTAATACTTTTGTATTTGAACGCCAATAGTCATTTATCTGCTGTAACAACAACTTATTTCTTCGTCCATAACGCTTGGCGAGATTTTGGCGACGAATTTGGCGGAATGTCGCCAACTTGACGACTTTTGGAAATGTTGCCAAATTCACGAAATTCTCGCCAAATGGATAAAAATGTCGCTAAATCAATGAAAATGACGACTAATTGTCGAAAATTCAATATCTTGGAAAGAATATTAGTATCTACTATAAGAAAAACCTATTTTTTTACTGTAAAAGTAGTAAATTCATTACATTATATAAGGAAAGTCATGTGTTGCCCACATCAGATTTTTTTAATCAAGTTACGGGGCAACTACAGATGAAATTCAGTTACAGAAGCCACACTAAAATAAAAAGAACAGAATAAATACTAGAACACTAAATCGTATACATGTCAAGCGCATTGAAGCAGGCTTCTTTAAAACAGGAAGGAATCAAATTAAATATACGTATCAACATCAGTACAATAGGTATTATATAGATCAACAAATTTATAGATAAATAGCATTTAATGTAATTGTGTTTAACAGTAGTATTGTGAAACAAAGTTTTTTTCCTAGTACTATTAACAGGTACATGAAATTCCTGGCAAGAAAATAAAATGGGGCAATCAATAGTATTATTTAAAACTTTATAATAAAACAAAAGGCAGGACCATTTTCTTTTTTTTTTAAGAGACATTAAACTATTTCTGTCTGAGTTCACTCATATGCATATCATAAGGATAATAGCCAGTCAATCTGTAATCAATAGTACGTAAAAGTTTATTTTGCACGATTTCTATCCGTTGAGAATGCAGATTGTAAACAAGGTCCCAAATCATTGCACAATATTCCAAAAATGGTTTAACAAGGGTATTAAAAATGCAAATAATAGTATCAGACCTGGCAAAAATTCGAGTACGTCTTAGAGTGAAACAATTCTTTGGTATGCTCTTTTAATAGTATTATCGATATGTCTCTGAAAGTTAGAAGTATCATCGAAAGTGACACCCAAATCAATAATATGAGTACATCGAAATAAAGGTAAATTATTCAAAATGTAGTTGTAATTGAGAATATTACGGATCCTAGCTATGCTTATAACATAGCATTTAGAAACGTTTATATGGAGTTTATTTAAAACAGTCCAGTTATAAAGTTCATCAAGATCTCTCTGCATCAGTTAACAATCAATCAAAGAGTTGATTTTCATATAAAGATTCAAGTCGTCCGCAAACATAAGACATTTTATGGTTTTAAAAATCTTGGGAATTTCATTAATACAGATTAAAAAATCTGATGTGGGCAGCACATGTCTTTCCCTGCAGACTTATATATACATTCTCTTATTTTAATTAAATTTAATTCACTATTAATTCAATTTTCGTTCTCATTTGGTAACTCGACGCATTTTCAAAGGTGGCGCAAAGAAAAAAAAAATATCTCGAAAACGGCTAGTCCTAGTGTAATGGGGGTGGTCTTATTCTTTTCTTCGTTAAAAATTACGTATTAAACAAGCATTTTTTGGAAATATTTGAGCATACGTAGATTTTTATTTTAGATTTTGGCGTTTTTTGGGGGCCATTTTGAAAAAAAAGGCAGGTTATTTTTTTCCGAATCGTACCAAAATCTAATCAGCACCAGGGTGTCCCCCAAGTGACTTACCTAAAAAATTTTTTTTAATTCGGTCCCTTAGTTTTTCAGCTAGAGTGGATACAAGCTTTTGCGGGCCATTTCGCAAAAAAAGGCGGGTTCTTTTAACCCGAGTGATACCCAAAACTAATCAGCACCAGATTCGTGCACAAGTGACTTACCTTCCAAATTTTATGAAATTCGGTCAATTAAGTTTTTTAGTTAGAGTGGATACAAAATTTGCACAGACAGACAGACAGACAGACAGACACACACACACAGACGTCACGCTAAAAATAGGTCTTTCGTATTCTAGAGGTCTCGAAACGTGTAGATCCGTCGAAAACTCGAGTTGCGATTTTCGGCATGATTCCAATACTTTCCCTATACATTAAAATGTATTGCAGGGAAAGTAAAAAATCTGATGTGGGCAGCACATGACTTTCCCCGCAGACTTATATTCACGTTATCTTTATTTTAATTAAATTTAATTCACTTTGAATTCAATTTTCGTTCTCATTTGATAACTAGACTTATTTTCAAAGATGGCGTAGAGAAAATACAAAAAACTAAAATATCTCGAGAACGGCTAGTCCTTGTGTAATGGGGTTGGTCTTATTCTTTTCGTCGTTAAAAAATAAGTATTAAACGAGCATTCATTGGATATATTTGAGTATACCTAGTTCTTTAGTTTAGATTTTGACGATTTTTGCGGGTCATTTTGCAAAAAAAGGCAGGTTATTTTTTTGCGAATCGCACCAAAATCTAATCAGCACCAGAGTAACCTAGAAGTGACTCATCTACCGAATTTTGTGAAATTCGGTCCATTAGATTTTTAGTTAGAGTGGATAAAAGCTTTTGCGGGCCATTTCGCAAAAATAGGCTGGTTCTTTTATCCCGAATCGTACCCAAAACTAATCAGCACCAGACTCGCCCACAAGTGACTTACTTATCAAATTTTGTGAAATTCGGTCCATTAGTTTTTTAGTTACAGTGGATACAATATCTGCACAGACAGACAGACAGACAGACAGACTGACAGACAGACAGACACACACACAGACGTCACGCTAAAAATAGTTTTTTCGTATTCTAGAGGTCTCGAAACGTGTAGATCCGTCGAAAACTCCACTTATGATTTTCGGTATGATTCCAATACTTTCCCTATACATTACCATGTATTGCAGGGAAAGTAAAAATCTGATGTGGCAGCACATGACTTTCCCTGCAGACTTATATCCACGTTCTCTTTATTTAAATTAAAGTTAATTCTCTTTTAATTCAATTTTCGTTCTCATTTGATAACTGGACTTATTTTCAAAGGTGGCGTGGAGAAAATACGAAAAAAACTACTATATCTCGAGAACGGCTAGTCCCAGAGTAATGGGGTTGGTGTTATTCTTTACGTATTAAACAAGCATTTAATGGATATATTTGAGCATACGTAGCTTTTTAGTTTAGATTTTGACAATTTTTGCGGGACATTCTGCAAAAAAAGGCAGGTTATTTTTTATCTGAATCGTACCAAAATCTAATCAGCACCAGGGTGACCTATACGTGACTCATCTACCGAATTTTGTGAAATTCGGTCCATTAGTTTTTTGGCTAGAGTGGATACAAGCTTTTGCGGGCCATTTAGCAAAAAAAGGCGGGTTCTTTTATCCCGAATCGTACCCAAAACTAATCAGCACCAGACTCGCCCACAAGTGACTTACCTACAAAATTTTGTGAAATTCGGTGCATCAGTTTTTTAGTTAGAGGGGATACAAAATCTGCACAGACAGACACACACACACACACAGACACACAGACAGACGTCATGCTAAAAATAGTTTTTTCGTATTCTAGAGGTCTCGGAACGTGTTGATCCGTCGAAAACTCGAGTTGCGATTTTCAGCATGATTCCAATATTTTCCCTATACATTACCATGTATTGCAGGGAAAGTAAAAATCTGATGTGGGCAGCACATGACTTTCTCTGCAGACTTATGTCCACGTTCTCTTTATTTTAATTAAATTTATTTTACTTTTAATTCAATTTTCGTTCTCATTCGGTAACTGGACTTATTTTCAAAGGTGGCGTAGAGAAAATACGGAAAACTAAAATATCTCGAGAACGGCTAGTCCTAGTGTAATGGGGTTTGTCTTATTATTTCCGTCGTTATAAATTACGTATTAAACGTCATTTAATGGATATATTTGAATATACCTAGTTCTTTAGTTTAGATTTTGACGATTTTTGCGGGCCATTTTGCAAGAAAAGGCAGGTTATTTTTTTTCGAATCGTACCAAAATCTAATCAGCACCAGGGTTACCCACAAGTGACTCATGTACCGAATTTTGTGAAATTCTGTCCAGTAGTTTTTCAGTTAGAGTGGATACAAGCTTTTGCGGGCCATTTTGCAAGAAAAGGCGGGTTCTTTTATTCCGAATCATACCCAAAAGTAATCAGCACCAGACTCGCTCACAAGTGACTTACCAACCAAATTTTGTGAAATTTGGTCCATAAGTTTTTTAGTTAGAGTGGATATAAAATCTGCACAGACAGACACACACACAGACGTCACGTTAAAAATGGTTTTTTTCGTATTCTAGAGGTCTTGAAACGTGTAGATCCGTCGAAAACTCGAGTTGTGATTTTCGGCATGATTCCAATATTTTCCCTATACATTACCATGTATTTCAGGGAAAGTAAAAAAGTAATTAAGGTAATTGTGGTATGGTGTTATTTGTAAACTTTAATTCTATGATTTATGTTGCAGAAAATTTCATAAAGGATTTAATTTAAAAATATATCCAATTGCTCTTTGCTGTTATTGAAAACCGCTGTGTTAATATAAAAAATCTGATTTGGGCAGCACATGACTTTCCCTGCAGACTCAAATTCATATTTTTTTTCTTTAATAATTCATCAAATTGAGTTTAATTGCACAAATTAACACTGAATTTGCACAAATTAACACTGAATTTGCACTCTTAATTTAATTTCTGTTTTTATTTGGTAATTAGACATTTTTCTAAAAGTGGCATAACTAAATTCGAGAAATCTTAAATAATTCGAGAATGGTTAGTCCTAGAGTAATAGAGTTGTTCTTATTATTTTCCTCATCACATATTACGTATAAAACAAGAATTTAACTGATATATTTGAACATATGTAGCTTTTTTTAGATTTTGCGATTTTTGAGGGCCATTTCGTAAAAAAAGGGAGGTTGTTCTTTTCCGAATAATACCAAAATCTAATCAGCACCAGAGTATTCCCCAAGTAATTTATCAAATTTTGTGAAATTTGGCCAATTAATAGTTTAGTTAGAGTGGATACATGACATTATTGCGGCCATTTCGTAAAAAAAGGGAGGTTTTTCTTTTCCGATAAATACCAAAATCTAATCAGCACCAGAGTATCGTACAAGTAACTTATCCACCAAATTATGTGAAATTTGGTCAATTAGTATTTTAGCTAGAGTGGATACATGGAATTTTTACGGGCCATTTCGCAAAAAAAGGCGTGTTCTGTTTTTGCGAATCGTACCAAAAACTAATCAGCACCAGGGTCATACCCAAGTGACTTACCTACCAAATTTTATTAAATTCGGTGCATTAGTTTTTGAATTAGAGTGGATACATACATTGCACAGACAGACACACAGGCAGACAGACAGACACACACACAGACGTCACGTTAAAAATGGTTTTTTCGTATTCTAGAGGTCTCGAAACGTGTAGATCCGTCGAAAACTCGAGTTGTGATTTTCGGCATGATTTCAATACTTTCCCTATACATTACCATGTATTGCAGGGAAAGTAAAAATCTGTTGTGGGCAGCACATGACTTTCCCTGCAGACTTATATCCATGTTCTCTTTATTTTAATTAAATTTATTTCACTTTTAATTCAATTTTCGTTCTCATTCGTTAACTGGACTTATTTTCAAAGGTGGCGTAGAGAAAATACGAAAAACTAAAATATCTCGAGAACGGCTAGTCCTAATGTAATGGGGTTGGTCTTATTCTTTTCTTCGCTAAAAATTACGTATTAAACAAGCATTTAAAGGATATATTTGAGCATATGTAGTTCTTTAGTTTAGATTTGGACGATTTTTGCGGGCCATTCTGCAAAAAAAGGCAGGTTATTTTTTTCTGAATCATACCAAAATCTAATCAGCACCAGGGTGACCTATACGTGACCTATCTACCGAATTTTGTGAAATTCGGTCCATTAGTTTTTCAGCTACAGTGGATACAAGCTTTTGCGGGCCATTTCACAAAAAAGGCGGGTTCTTTTATTCCGAATCGTACCCAAAACTAATCAGCACCAGCCCCGCCCACAAGTGACTTACCTACAAAATTTTGTGAAATTCGGTCTATTAGTTTTTTAGTTAGAGCGGATACAAAATCTGCACAGACAGACAGACACACAGACAGACAGACACACAGACAGACAGACACACAGACACACAGACACACACACAGACGTCACGCTAAAAATGGTTTTTTCGAATTCCAGTGGTCTCGAAACGTGTAGATCCGTCGAAAACTCGAGTTGCGATTTTCGGCATGATTCCAATACTTTCCCTATACATTACCATGTATTGCAGGGAAAGTAAAAATCTGATGTGGGCAGCACATGACTTTCCCTGCAGATTTATATTCACGTTCTCTTTATTTTAATTACATTGAATTCACTTTTAATTCAATTTTCGTTCTCATTCGGTAACTGGACTTCTTTTCAAAGGTGACGTAGAGAAAATACGAAGAAACTAAAATATCTCGAGAACGGCTAGTCCTAGTGTAATGGGGTTGGTCTTATTCTTTTCTTCGTTAAAAATTACGTATTAAACAAACATTTTATGGATATATTTGAGCATACGTAGTTTTTTATTTTAGATTTTGGCAATTTTTGCGGGCCATTTTGCAAAAAAAGGCAGGTTGTTTTTTTCTGAATCGTACCAAAATCGTACCAATGGCCAGCACCAGGGTGACCTATACGTGACTCATCTACCGAATTTTGTGAAATGCGGTCCATTAGTTTTAGAGCTACAGTGGATACAAGCCTTTGCGGGCCATTTCGCAAAAAAGGCGGGTTCTTTTATTCCGAGTCGTACCCAAAACTAATCAGCACCAGCCCCGCCCACAAGTGACTTACCTACAAAATTTTGTGAAATTCGGTCCATTAGTTTTTTAGTTAGAGTGGATACAAAATCTGCACAGACAGACAGACACACAGACACACAGACACACAGACACACACACAGACACAGACGTCACGCTAAAAATGGTTTTTTCGTTTTCTAGAGGTCTCGAAACGTGTAGATCCGTCGAAAACTCGAGTTGTGATTTTCGGCATGATTCCAATACTTTCCCTATACATTACCATGTATTGCAGGGAAAGTAAAAATCTGATGTGGGCAGCACATGACTTTCCCTGCAAACTTATATCCACGTTCTATTTATTTCAATTAAATGTAATTAACTTTTAATTGAAATTACGTTCTCATTCGGTAACCGGGCTTATTTTCAAAGGTGGCGTAGGGAAAGTACGAAAAACTAAAATATCTCGAGAACGGCTAGTCCTAGTGTAATGGGGTTGGTCTTATTCTTTTCGTCGTTAAACATTACATATTAAACGGGCATTTAATGGATATATCTGAGAATACCTAGTTCTTTAGTTTAGATTTTGAAGATTTTTGCGGGCCGTTTTGCAAAAAAAGGCAGGTTATTTTTTTCCGAATCGTACCAAAATCTAATCAGCACCAGGGTGACCTATACGTGACTCATCTACCGAGTTTTGTGAAATTCGGTCCATTAGTTTTTCAGCTACAGTGGATACAAGCTTTTGCGGGCCATTTCACAAAAAAGGCTGGTTCTTTTATCCCGAATCGTACCCAAAACTAATCAGCACCAGACTCGCCCACAAGTGACTTACTTATCAAATTTTGTGAAATTCGGTCCATTAGTTTTTTAGTTACAGTGGATACAATATCTGCACAGACAGACAGACAGACAGACAGACTGACAGACAGACAGACACACACACAGACGTCACGCTAAAAATAGTTTTTTCGTATTCTAGAGGTCTCGAAACGTGTAGATCCGTCGAAAACTCCACTTATGATTTTCGGTATGATTCCAATACTTTCCCTATACATTACCATGTATTGCAGGGAAAGTAAAAATCTGATGTGGCAGCACATGACTTTCCCTGCAGACTTATATCCACGTTCTCTTTATTTAAATTAAAGTTAATTCTCTTTTAATTCAATTTTCGTTCTCATTTGATAACTGGACTTATTTTCAAAGGTGGCGTGGAGAAAATACGAAAAAAACTACTATATCTCGAGAACGGCTAGTCCCAGAGTAATGGGGTTGGTGTTATTCTTTACGTATTAAACAAGCATTTAATGGATATATTTGAGCATACGTAGCTTTTTAGTTTAGATTTTGACAATTTTTGCGGGACATTCTGCAAAAAAAGGCAGGTTATTTTTTATCTGAATCGTACCAAAATCTAATCAGCACCAGGGTGACCTATACGTGACTCATCTACCGAATTTTGTGAAATTCGGTCCATTAGTTTTTTGGCTAGAGTGGATACAAGCTTTTGCGGGCCATTTAGCAAAAAAAGGCGGGTTCTTTTATCCCGAATCGTACCCAAAACTAATCAGCACCAGACTCGCCCACAAGTGACTTACCTACAAAATTTTGTGAAATTCGGTGCATCAGTTTTTTAGTTAGAGGGGATACAAAATCTGCACAGACAGACACACACACACACACAGACACACAGACAGACGTCATGCTAAAAATAGTTTTTTCGTATTCTAGAGGTCTCGGAACGTGTTGATCCGTCGAAAACTCGAGTTGCGATTTTCAGCATGATTCCAATATTTTCCCTATACATTACCATGTATTGCAGGGAAAGTAAAAATCTGATGTGGGCAGCACATGACTTTCTCTGCAGACTTATGTCCACGTTCTCTTTATTTTAATTAAATTTATTTTACTTTTAATTCAATTTTCGTTCTCATTCGGTAACTGGACTTATTTTCAAAGGTGGCGTAGAGAAAATACGGAAAACTAAAATATCTCGAGAACGGCTAGTCCTAGTGTAATGGGGTTTGTCTTATTATTTCCGTCGTTATAAATTACGTATTAAACGTCATTTAATGGATATATTTGAATATACCTAGTTCTTTAGTTTAGATTTTGACGATTTTTGCGGGCCATTTTGCAAGAAAAGGCAGGTTATTTTTTTTCGAATCGTACCAAAATCTAATCAGCACCAGGGTTACCCACAAGTGACTCATGTACCGAATTTTGTGAAATTCTGTCCAGTAGTTTTTCAGTTAGAGTGGATACAAGCTTTTGCGGGCCATTTTGCAAGAAAAGGCGGGTTCTTTTATTCCGAATCATACCCAAAAGTAATCAGCACCAGACTCGCTCACAAGTGACTTACCAACCAAATTTTGTGAAATTTGGTCCATAAGTTTTTTAGTTAGAGTGGATATAAAATCTGCACAGACAGACACACACACAGACGTCACGTTAAAAATGGTTTTTTTCGTATTCTAGAGGTCTTGAAACGTGTAGATCCGTCGAAAACTCGAGTTGTGATTTTCGGCATGATTCCAATATTTTCCCTATACATTACCATGTATTTCAGGGAAAGTAAAAAAGTAATTAAGGTAATTGTGGTATGGTGTTATTTGTAAACTTTAATTCTATGATTTATGTTGCAGAAAATTTCATAAAGGATTTAATTTAAAAATATATCCAATTGCTCTTTGCTGTTATTGAAAACCGCTGTGTTAATATAAAAAATCTGATTTGGGCAGCACATGACTTTCCCTGCAGACTCAAATTCATATTTTTTTTCTTTAATAATTCATCAAATTGAGTTTAATTGCACAAATTAACACTGAATTTGCACAAATTAACACTGAATTTGCACTCTTAATTTAATTTCTGTTTTTATTTGGTAATTAGACATTTTTCTAAAAGTGGCATAACTAAATTCGAGAAATCTTAAATAATTCGAGAATGGTTAGTCCTAGAGTAATAGAGTTGTTCTTATTATTTTCCTCATCACATATTACGTATAAAACAAGAATTTAACTGATATATTTGAACATATGTAGCTTTTTTTAGATTTTGCGATTTTTGAGGGCCATTTCGTAAAAAAAGGGAGGTTGTTCTTTTCCGAATAATACCAAAATCTAATCAGCACCAGAGTATCGTACAAGTAACTTATCCACCAAATTATGTGAAATTTGGTCAATTAGTATTTTAGCTAGAGTGGATACATGGAATTTTTACGGGCCATTTCGCAAAAAAAGGCGTGTTCTGTTTTTGCGAATCGTACCAAAAACTAATCAGCACCAGGGTCATACCCAAGTGACTTACCTACCAAATTTTATTAAATTCGGTGCATTAGTTTTTGAATTAGAGTGGATACATACATTGCACAGACAGACACACAGGCAGACAGACAGACACACACACAGACGTCACGTTAAAAATGGTTTTTTCGTATTCTAGAGGTCTCGAAACGTGTAGATCCGTCGAAAACTCGAGTTGTGATTTTCGGCATGATTTCAATACTTTCCCTATACATTACCATGTATTGCAGGGAAAGTAAAAATCTGTTGTGGGCAGCACATGACTTTCCCTGCAGACTTATATCCATGTTCTCTTTATTTTAATTAAATTTATTTCACTTTTAATTCAATTTTCGTTCTCATTCGTTAACTGGACTTATTTTCAAAGGTGGCGTAGAGAAAATACGAAAAACTAAAATATCTCGAGAACGGCTAGTCCTAATGTAATGGGGTTGGTCTTATTCTTTTCTTCGCTAAAAATTACGTATTAAACAAGCATTTAAAGGATATATTTGAGCATATGTAGTTCTTTAGTTTAGATTTGGACGATTTTTGCGGGCCATTCTGCAAAAAAAGGCAGGTTATTTTTTTCTGAATCATACCAAAATCTAATCAGCACCAGGGTGACCTATACGTGACCTATCTACCGAATTTTGTGAAATTCGGTCCATTAGTTTTTCAGCTACAGTGGATACAAGCTTTTGCGGGCCATTTCACAAAAAAGGCGGGTTCTTTTATTCCGAATCGTACCCAAAACTAATCAGCACCAGCCCCGCCCACAAGTGACTTACCTACAAAATTTTGTGAAATTCGGTCTATTAGTTTTTTAGTTAGAGCGGATACAAAATCTGCACAGACAGACAGACACACAGACAGACAGACACACAGACAGACAGACACACAGACACACAGACACACACACAGACGTCACGCTAAAAATGGTTTTTTCGAATTCCAGTGGTCTCGAAACGTGTAGATCCGTCGAAAACTCGAGTTGCGATTTTCGGCATGATTCCAATACTTTCCCTATACATTACCATGTATTGCAGGGAAAGTAAAAATCTGATGTGGGCAGCACATGACTTTCCCTGCAGATTTATATTCACGTTCTCTTTATTTTAATTACATTGAATTCACTTTTAATTCAATTTTCGTTCTCATTCGGTAACTGGACTTCTTTTCAAAGGTGACGTAGAGAAAATACGAAGAAACTAAAATATCTCGAGAACGGCTAGTCCTAGTGTAATGGGGTTGGTCTTATTCTTTTCTTCGTTAAAAATTACGTATTAAACAAACATTTTATGGATATATTTGAGCATACGTAGTTTTTTATTTTAGATTTTGGCAATTTTTGCGGGCCATTTTGCAAAAAAAGGCAGGTTGTTTTTTTCTGAATCGTACCAAAATCGTACCAATGGCCAGCACCAGGGTGACCTATACGTGACTCATCTACCGAATTTTGTGAAATGCGGTCCATTAGTTTTAGAGCTACAGTGGATACAAGCCTTTGCGGGCCATTTCGCAAAAAAGGCGGGTTCTTTTATTCCGAGTCGTACCCAAAACTAATCAGCACCAGCCCCGCCCACAAGTGACTTACCTACAAAATTTTGTGAAATTCGGTCCATTAGTTTTTTAGTTAGAGTGGATACAAAATCTGCACAGACAGACAGACACACAGACACACAGACACACAGACACACACACAGACACAGACGTCACGCTAAAAATGGTTTTTTCGTTTTCTAGAGGTCTCGAAACGTGTAGATCCGTCGAAAACTCGAGTTGTGATTTTCGGCATGATTCCAATACTTTCCCTATACATTACCATGTATTGCAGGGAAAGTAAAAATCTGATGTGGGCAGCACATGACTTTCCCTGCAAACTTATATCCACGTTCTATTTATTTCAATTAAATGTAATTAACTTTTAATTGAAATTACGTTCTCATTCGGTAACCGGGCTTATTTTCAAAGGTGGCGTAGGGAAAGTACGAAAAACTAAAATATCTCGAGAACGGCTAGTCCTAGTGTAATGGGGTTGGTCTTATTCTTTTCGTCGTTAAACATTACATATTAAACGGGCATTTAATGGATATATCTGAGAATACCTAGTTCTTTAGTTTAGATTTTGAAGATTTTTGCGGGCCGTTTTGCAAAAAAAGGCAGGTTATTTTTTTCCGAATCGTACCAAAATCTAATCAGCACCAGGGTGACCTATACGTGACTCATCTACCGAGTTTTGTGAAATTCGGTCCATTAGTTTTTCAGCTAGAGTGGATACAAGCTTTTGCGGGCCATTTCGCAAAAAAAGGCGGGTTCTTTTATTCCGAATCGTACCCAAAACTAATCAGCACTAGCCCCGCCCACAAGTGACTTACCTACCAAATTTTGTGAAATTCGGTCGATTAGTTTTTTAGTTACAGTGGATACAAAATCTGCACAGACAGACAGACAGACACACAGACAGACACACAGACAGACAGACAGACAGACAGACAGACAGACAGACACACAGACACACGCACAGACGTCACGCTAAAAATGGTTTTTTCGTATTCTAGGGGTCTCGAAACGTGTAGATCCGTCGAAAACTCGAGTTGTGATTTTCGGCATGATTCCAATACTTTCCCTATACATTACCATGTATTGCAGGGAAAGTAAAAAGGAGTGTGTCCAAATCAGTGAGGGGACATAACTCCAAATACAGACAAGACGTGTTGAAAAATTCCTAAACCATATTGACATCAAAATCTCGAAATCGAAACTTTTCGCGAAAACAACTCATTCTCAATGGTACACATGAAAAAAAAATAATATATAGACAAAGAATTTGAGTCTGCAGGGTAAGCTGCCCGCATCAGAGACTTGGTTTCATCCAAAAATCACTCACGGCAAAAGATATGCAACATCCACAGTTTCCAAGTCGCTCACAAGTTAAACTGCGTTTGAAAGTCATTCTTTTCGTAAATGGCAGACTTCTAAAGTTTCTATCCGTCTGCCACAGAGGAAGAAAAAATACTTCCACCAGACAACACATTCTTTAACTGAAACCTGAGTACAGTCGGGTGTACTTGTCGTAGTACAAGCTCAGTCAAAATGTCAAAGGAATTGTTTATCCCGTGATTACTGCTTTTAGAAGTTCTTGACTTAAGGTCAGGGTTGCCAAATTAGCAACTTTATGCTAGATTTGGCCACTTTTTGAATGCTTAGTGCACAGGAAAAGTCATCATACATTTAAAACTATTTATAATGGCTATTCATGAAACCTAGCCATTTATACTTTCTGGCACTATTAAATATAGTATAGAGAAAGTATTGTTTTCACAAAAAATTTTAGTTTCGAGATTTTGATGCTAATCTATATTAGAACCTTCTAAATACGTTTCGTCTATCTTTAGGGTGATGTCCGTCTGTGTGTCTGTCGTCTGCCTGTCCATAGTGGATTTTTGTGTACTGCCACAAATATTAATGCATTTTTATATTCGGCTTTGTTTGGAAAAGAAAAAATCTGATGTGGGCAGCACATGACTTTCCCTGCAGACTTATATTCACGTTCTATTTATATAAATTAAATTTAATTCACTTTTAATTCAATTTTCGTTCTCATTTGAAAACTGGACTTATTTTCAAAAATGGCGTAGGAAAATACGAAAAACTAAAATATCTCGAGAATGGCTAGTCCTAGTGTAATGGGGTTGGTCTTATTCTTTTCTTCGTTAAAAATTACGCATTAAACAAGCATTTAATGGATCTATTTGAGCATACGTAGCTTTTTAGTTTAGATTTTGGCAATTTTTGCGGGCCATTCTACAAAAAAAGGCAGGTTATTTTCTTCGGAATCGTACCAAAATCTAATCAGCACCAGGGTGACCTATACGTGACTCATCTACCGAATTTTGTGAAATTCGGTCCATTAGTTTTTCAGTTAGAGTTTTTCAGTTAAGCTTTTGCGGGCCATTTCGCAAAAAAAGGAGGGTTCTTTTATTCCGAATCGTACCCAAAACTAATCAGCACCAGCCCCGCCTACAAGTGACTTACCCACAAAATTTTGTGAAATTCGGTCCATTAGTTTTTTAGTTAGAGCGGATACAAAATCTGCACAGACAGACAGACAGACACACAGACACACAGACAGACACACAGATACACACACAGACGTCACGCTAAAAATGGTTTTTTCGTATTCTAGAGGTCTCGAAACGTGTACATCCGTCGAAAACTCGAGTTGCGATTTTCGGCATGATTCCAATACTTTCCCTATACATTACCATGTATTGCAGGGAAAGTAAAATCAATCATGCATAAAGCATTGATTGTGAAACACTTTCTAACTGAAATGCAATTTTATTTAAATATCTCTAAACTGCGATACATTCAGCGCTGATATATTTTAAATTATCACAGTGCTACAATAATTTATTATATTTAAAAACTTAAAACTTATCTCGAAATAAATTAACTTTATCCAAATGAAATCATCGAAATATAAATCGTCTGGCTCTCTATGTGAATATCAATTTTATACACTTTTATTCCAGACTCCAGAACTAAATAATTTTGCGTGAAAAAACTCACCAATTCTTATACAACTCATCTTACAATCACTTGTTTACATTGTGCATCCATTAAAATTAGGCTTCGTTATAGAAATAATCAGAGTTTGATAGTCATTTAAACTTAAAAATACTGTAAATGAGAATACAGATGCACAGAAATTACCCAAAAGTAAAGCGATTTAGGGCGGATGCAACACTAAATATAAATGTAAAGGAACTTTAAAAATCACGATTTTGACACAAGATCGATGCCATTTTTATTTTGAAGTGGGTCACGTGATCTTTTCATATGATATAGGTGTAATTATTATTTTAATTTTTATTCAAAAAAGTACCGAACATATTTCTCTGTCATTTTTACTCTCCTTATGTACATATAATGTATAAGGAAAGTATTGTGACGGGGTCGAAAAAATTCGAATTCGAGCTTTCGACGGGAGAGCACGTTGTAAGCATCCCTGAACACGAAGCAGGCGTTTTTGAGACGGTGTGTGTGAAAGTATGTGTGCGTTTGTGTGTGTGTGTGTGCGTTTGTGTATGTGCGTGCGTGCGCGTGTGTGCGTGTGTGTGTGTGAAAGTATGTGTGTCAGTGAGTCTGTGGAGACGATAATTGATGAACCAATGGAGCGATTCGAACAAAATTTGGTACAAAAATTACAATCCATGAATACTAGAGGTCTATTGTTTTTATACGCAATCGGGTGTTCAGATGTTCAGAACCCCCCCCCTAAATTTTCGAGTGGAATTTTGAAAAAATCATAAAAAAATTAAAACATTTAATAAAGTTACGTAAAAATTCATTTATTATGCAATTTTTCATTAGAAAACGATTAACAAAAGTTTTAGAACGCTAGCATGAACCGTTCTCGAGATATTGCACATTTTTCAAATCAATTTATCAAAAAATCCCATAAATTATAAAAAATATTAACTGTTGAGAAACATGTTTACTTTTCATATGTAATATCATGTGATAAATTTGGTGACATCATTCTCGTGGATCTAGCTCGTTCAACTCATGAGAATATATACTTTGAATAATACTTTTGTATTTGAAAGCCAATAGTCATTTATCTGCTATAAGAATAACTTATTTCTCCGTCCACATAGCTTGGCGAGATTTTGGCGACGAATTTGGCGGAATATCGCCAACTTGGCGACGTTTTAAATGTTGCCAAATTAACGAAAATCTCGCCAAATGGATAAAAATGATGCTAAATCAATGAAAAGGACGACTAATTGACGAAAATTCAATGTCTTGGAAAGAATATAAGTATCTACTATAAGAATAACCTATTTTTGTTCACTGTAACAGTAGTAAATTCATTGCATTATATAAGGAAAATCATGTGTTGGCCACATTGGATTTTTTTTATATATATTTCATGGGATAATTTGAATATTTTCTAAAATTTTTTAAACAATTTCTGAATTTTAAATTCACTTAAAAATTTTTGAAATATTAAGTCCCATAGGTTTCAATGTATTTCACTTCTTCATCCCAGTTTAAATCCAAAACTAATTGACTGATATCATTCATTTCCATTTCCATATGTCCCACAAACCGTCTCAACAACAAACTAAAATTTTATTTTGATAAAATCGATATTAAGGCAGTTATCGTGTGCACGGACAGACAGACACAGAATGAACAATGTCATAAACACTTTTCAACTATGTTGGAAAGTGTTAAAACTTAAAACTACTTTGAAATGGTTTTTTGCATGAGCGATTCGAGTTTAACAATTCTCCATTTAATTTATCATAATTCTAGCCGTGATGTGGATATCACTGGTTCTGTCATGTGGTAGAGCCGAAATAGTTTTACGTGAATAATGTCTTTTTTTGTGGATAGTTTGTTTTCCTTAAACATTTTCAAAATAGTTCAGACTATTAAAATATCGAAGTTACAACTACTATATTTCGAAAACTTTGAATTTAATTCGAAATCCGATAATATATCATCTAGGGCTTTCTAAGGGCAACAAATTACTCAAACCATTCATAGTTTTCAGGTTTTGCCAATATTTAAACCGTATAACCAACCCGTAGACTTTCCGTTAAAATATCATTTTTTTACTAACTTGTTTACTGCCATATGAACTAAACTTATACAATATCTCTAACGATATTTAAGTCTTAACTGAATCCATAAATGTACTTGGTGGCACAGAGATAAATACTTGACTTTCGAACTTCCATTATTTTTTCTTCAAACCTCATCAATCCTTAAATGTCTTTGAAATATGCTTCACTTTAGTTCACTTCACTTCCTAATTTCTTTAAAACGAAACAAAATATCATAATCTCGTGCTTGTGCAGCAATACTTCACCAAGGTGTAAAGAGAAACACATTGAGTTGTAACGGTAGTTACATCTTAAATTCTACAACTTTCTCTCCAATTGATAAATTTTAATAATCAAAATAACTAAAATATAGAATTGATAACAACCATATTTCAAAAACTAATAAATCTATACGTTATCTTGTAGGGCATTCAAAAGTACTTTCAACTTTCTTGCTGTTTGCAGTTAGAACCTTTAGTTTTCGAATTATGAGCATTACACACTTAAAATCAGGAAAAAAATTTCAATCATCTACATCTAGATAGGCTAGGCTTCTCTGGCGGGGGCAACAGACTGTAGTTTACACTTTTTTCCGCCAGAGGTTGCAACAACTACACAAGAGGATTATTGGAAAATTATAAGAGCTTTGTAAAATTAACTGGTACCTCCTACGAGAATTTTTTTAATTTTGCAAGAAAATTTTTGAAAAATCGGATTTGTGCGTCCAAAAGATTACAACTATAGCATGTTATACTTCACTTTAAAGGGATTAAAAACATTTCGATTGATACCATATTTGATAATGTACCCTCCCGGGGGTAATTTGCCCCCCCCCCTGCCCAAGGGGCTAATGACGTTACGAACAAAAAATGTATCACTGCTATTTTTCACAACAATGATTGAAACTATAAATTCACATGATCATACATATATATATATACATATATATATATACAGATATATATACATATATATATACACAGATATATATATATATATATATATATATATATATATATATATAATTATATATTTTGTCCAAGTAGAAATAGTTTATAGATATAATCTATTTCTTCAGAAACATACGTTTTTTGTGTTTGTTCGACAAAATACTCGGACAAAATACTCGTGTATAGCATTAATGCTTGGATTTCATTTGTTTTTCTTTTACCAATTCCATACAATTGATTTTTGATGATTTTACTTAACTTGATGAATCGAAATTTGCATTTTTTCCCCATTTGATTGAAGAATTGCTGATTTATACTTTTATTTTGTGAGCTTGTTAGAAAGTTAGGTTTTGTTTTTCGAGTTACAGCTTCTCACTTTTCTTCCATTAGACTTTCGAACTATTATATATATATATATATATATATATATATATATATATATATATATATATATCAATTATGCCATATTTCCGCAGCAATTCAGAAAATGGCCGAACTCCACTTAACCAAAACTCTCCGTTAAATTTATTCCTCCTTTCAGCTAAATATTTTCCTCTAAAGATTGGGAGAAAAGTGACACTTTTAGTCAAGAATTACGCCAAGTTTCGAGATGTTCGATAGGAAGTCAGCGAGAATTCAACTCAACTCCTCCCGAGTCATTAATTATGTGCGTTTGACCCAGTGTTTAAATTTGAATCCCAGCGGGATGATGCAACGTAGTGATAAATATTGAACAATTTTAAGAGAAGGCTGAAGAATTCAGCTCTGTTTAAGTTCGTATTTAATATGCATTAAAATTTAAGACCAGAGCTTATAATTAAAGCGATGAGAGAGTGTGGTGGAATAGAATAAAACTATATGGTGCCAGATTCCTCTAGATTCCAAACATTCGTTCATTTTACAGAATGAAAGAAAAAAAAATTAATGTGGGCAGCACGTGACTTTCACTACAGACTTAAATCCATTTTCTCTTTATTTATAAATGCTTCATTAAATTGAGTTTAATTACAGAAAATAACACGCATAAGTATAAGAAATTACACTGAATTTGCAATTTTAATTCAATTTTCGCTTCCATTTGATAGCTGGACGCATTTTCAGAGGCGGCGTAGCAAAAATGTGAAAAATCTGATGTGGGCAGCACATGACTTTCCCTGCAGACTTATGTTCACGCTCTCTTTATTTTAATTACATTTAATTCACTTTTAATTCAATTTTCGTTCTCATTTGATAACTGGACTTCTTTTCAAAGGCGGCGTAGAGAAAATAAGGAAAAACTAAAATATCTCGAGAACGGCTAGTCCTAGTGTAATGGGATTGGCCTTATTCTTTTCTCTGTTAAACATTACGCATTAAACAAGCATTTCATGGATATATTTGAGCATACGTAGTTTTTTATTTTAGATTTTGGCAATTTTTGCGGGCCATTTTACAAAAAATGGCAGGTTATTTCTTTCGAATGATACCAAAATCTAATCAGCACCCTGGTGTCCCATAACTGACTTACCTACCAAATTTTGTGGAATTTAGTCAATTAGTTTTTCAGCTATAGTGGATACAAACTTTTGCGGGCCATTTCGCAAAAAAATGCGGATTTTTTTATCCCGAATCTTACCCAAAACTAATCAGCACCAGATTCGTCCACAAGTGACTTACCTACTAAATTTTAGGAAATTCGGTCAATTACTTTTTTAGTTAGAGTGTATACAAAATCTGCACAGACAGACAGATACCCAGACAGACACACACACAGAGAGACAGACGCACACACAGACGTCACGCTAAAAATAGTTTTTTCGTATTCTAGAGGTCTCGAAACGTGTAGATCCGTCGAAAACTCGAGTTACGATTTTCGACATGATTCCAATACTTTCCCTATATATATTACCATGTATTGCAGGGAAAGTAAAAACCTGATGTGGGCAGCACATGACTCTCCCTGCAGACTTATATCCACGTTCTCTTTATTTTAATTACATTTATTTCACTTTTAATACAATTTTCGTTCTCATTCGGTAACCGGACTTATTTTCAAAGGTGGCGTAGAGAAAATACTAAAAACTAAAATATCTCGAGAACGGCTAATCCTAATGTAATGGGGTTGGTCTTATTCTGTTCTTCGCTAAAAATTACGTATTAAACAAGCATTTAATGGATATATTTGAGCATACGTAGTTCTTTAGTTTTGATTTTGACGATTTTTGCGGACCATTTTGCAAAAGAAGGCAGGTTATTTTTTTCCGAATAATAGCAAAATCTAATCAGCTCCAGGGTGACCCACAAATGACTTATCTGCCGAATTTTGTGAAATTCGGTCCATTAGTTTTTTATTTAGAGTGGATACAAGTTTTGCGGGCCATTTGGCAAAAATAGGCGGGTTCTTTTATCCCGAATCGTACCCAAAAGTAATCAGCACCAGACTGGCCCACAAGTGACTTACCAAATTTTGTGAAATTCGGTCCATTAGTATTTTAATTACAGTGGATACAAAATCTGCACAGACAGACAGACAGATAGATACACAGATACACAGACGTCACGCTAAAAATAGCGTTTTCGTATTCTAGAGGCCTCGAAACGTGTAGATAAAAAATGCGAAAAATATCAAATATCTCGAGAACGGTTAGTCCTAGAGTAATAGAGTTGTTATTATTCTTTTCCTCGTCAAAAATTACGTATAAAACAGGCATTTAATTGATGCATTTGAACATATGTAATCTTTTTTAAATATTGGCGATTTTTGTGGGCCATTTCGTAAAAAAAGGCAGGTTCTTCTTTTTCGAATCATACCAAATTCTAAATAGCACTAGAGCATCCTACAAGTAAGTTATCTACCAAATTTTGTGAAAATTGGTCAATTAAATATTTTAGCTAGAGAGGATAAATGAAATTTTTACGGACCATTTCGCAAAAAAAGGCGGCTTCTGTTTTTACGAATCGTACCAAAAACTAATCCGCACCAGGGTCACATCCAAGTGACTTACCAAATTTTGTGAAAATTTATAGTTTTTGAGTTAGAGTGGATACATACACTGCACAGACATACAGACGTCACGCTAAAATAGTTTTTTCGTATTCTAGAGGTCTCGAAACGTGTAGATCCGTTGAAAACTCGAGTTGCGATTTTCGACATGATTCCAATACTGTCATGTGCAATACTGTCATGTGCAATACTGTCATGGGAAAGTCCATGGAAAAGTCCTGTCATGGGATTCCAATACTGTCATTGGAAAGTCATGTGCTGCCCACATCAGATTTTTACTTTCCCTGCAATGTTTGGAAATGTATAGGCAAGTATTGGAATAATGTCGAAAGTCACATCTCGAGTTTTCGGTGGATCTATACGTTTTGGAACTTATAGAATACGATAAAACTATTTTTAGCGTGACGGCTGTGTGTGTGTATGTGTAGAGTTTGTATCCACTGTAGCTCAAAATCTAATTGACAAAATATGATAAAACTTCATAGGTAAGCTACTAGTAGGTTACCCCGATGCTGATTAGATTTTTGTTCGAATCCGGAAAAAAGAACCTGCTTCTTTTTTGCAAAATGGCCAGCAGAAATCATAAAGACCTAAAATTAAGGACTACGTATGCTTAAATATATCAATTAAATGTTTGTTTTATACGTAATTTTTAACTATGAAAGAATAAGACCAACCCCATTACACTAGGACTAGCCGTTCTCGAGATATATATATATTTTTTTTGCATTTTTGCTATGTCGGTTTTGAGCATCAGTCCAGTTACCAAATGAAAACGAAAGCTGAATTAAAAGTGCAAATCCAGTGTAATTTAAAATAATTATGGCTGTTATTTTATGCAAATAAACTCAATTTAATGAATTATTGATGAAAGCTGGAATATGAGACTGCAAGCAAAATCATGTGCTGCTTATATCAGATATTTGGAAGTGTAACGTGATTTGAAATAGAGCTATATAATTATTTAAAAATTAAATTTCTGTATCCCTTGAATGACTTTTTTTAATTCATTTGTTGGTTAAATCACTTGTAGGTTCATTTTTATATCACTTGTAGGTTCAAAAATCTCTTGCAAATTAACTCGGTGCTGATTAGTGTTTGATACGATTCGAAAAAAAGAAGAATTATTTTTTATTATTTTTGCGAAATGGACCGTAAAAATAGAGAAATCTAAAAATAACAGACAACGTAAGCTCAAATATATCAATTAAATGCTTATTTTCTACATAATTTTTGACGACGAAAGAATAAGATGAATCCCATTTCTATAGGGCAAGCCGTTCTCGAGATATTTTAGTTTTTTCGCATTTTTGTTACGCCACCTTTGAAAAAATACCCGATTACCACGTTTTGGGACGTTTACCAACAAGTTTTGGGACCTCTAGAATACGAAAACACTATTTTTAGCGTGACGTGTGTGTGTGTGTCTGTCTGTCTGTGAGTCTGTGTGCACAATGAATGTATCTACTCTAACTCAAAAACTAATAGATAAAATGTCATAAAATTTGGTAGGTATGTCACATGTGTATGACCCTGGTGCTGATTAGTTTTTGGTACGATTCGAAAAAACAGAACCCGCCATTTTTGACGAAATGGCCTGCTAAAATCCCATGTATCCACTCTAGCTGTAAGACTAATTGACCAAATTTCACAAAATTTGGTAGATAAGTTACTTGTAGCATAATCTGGTGCTGATTAAAGTTCGGTACTATTCGAAAGAGAGGAACCTGCTTTTTTTACGAAATGGCCCTCAAAAATTGTCCAAATTTAAAAAAAAGAAGAAAGATCATGTATGCTCAAATGTATCAATTAAATGCTTGTTTTATACGTAATTTTTCCGAAAGAAAAAAATAAGACCAGCTCCAATACTCTAGATCTAACCGTTCTCGAGATATTTGAGATTTTTCGTATTTTTGTTACGTCGCCTTTGAAAAAATGCCCAATTACCAAATGAAAACGGAAATTGAATTAAAAATGCAAATTCAGTGTCACGTAAATTAATTATACGTGTTACTTTGCGCAATTAAACTGAATTTAGCGAATTATTGCAGAAATAACGAGAAAGTTAACATGAATCTGTATTGAAAACATCAGATATTTTATAATTAACTCAATACATTATATGCTAAATTTACGTCATTACAGAAAACGCCGAAACTCGCCCGAAATTATCTCAAAATTTATGTCTCTTTATCTAAACATTTACCCCAGATCAGATCAGAAAACCGGGGGGGGGGGGGTTAAAAGTGACACTTGCACTTACAGATTACATCCCCAAAGTTTTGAGAGATGTTTGATAGAAAGTCAGCGCATATAATCATCGCAACTTTCTCCAGTCATTAATTACTGCGTTTGGCTTGGCATTGAAAGTTTAGATTCCGTAGGGAGAAAGCGATGGGAAGGTCAATATTGAACTTATATATTTTGAGAGTTCTAAAGAATTTCTGTTTTCTTATCTCATCATTAATATTCAACAGAGTTTGAGGTGAGGTTGGAATTGGAATTGTCAGTTACTAGTTCGAAATGATAAAAATTTGATGTGGACAGCACATAACTTTCTCTGCACATTCAAATTCATTTTCTCTTTATTATTTACCCTGCAATACACGGTAATGTATAGGAAAAGTATTGTAATCATGCCGAAAATCGCAACTTGATAGTTTCGAGACCTCTAGAATACGAAAAACCAATTTTTAGCGTGACGTTTGTGTGTGTGTCTGGCTGTCTGTGCAGATTTTGTATCCACTCTAACTAAAAAACTAATTGACCGAATTTCATAAAATTTGGATAGATAAATCACTTGTGGGCGAATCTGGTGCTGATTAGTTTTGGGTACGATACGGGATAAAAGAATCCATCATTTTGCAAAAATGCCAGCAAAAGCCTGTATACACTCTAGCTGAAAAACTAATGGACCGAATTTCACAAAATCCGGTACACACAACGGTTTTCACAAAGTCTTTTGTGGGTTACCCTGGTGCTGATTAGATTTTGGTATGATTCGGAAAGAAATAACCTGCCCTTTTTTTGCAAAATGGCCAGCAAAAATCGACTAAATCTAAAATAAAAAACTACATATGTTCAAATATATCTATTAAATGCTTGTTTTATACGTAATTTCTTACGATGAAAGGAATAAGACCAACTCCTTTGCACTAGGACTAGTCGTTCTCGAGATATTTTAGTTTTTTCGTATTTTCTCCACGCCATCTTTGAAAATAAGTCCAGTTAACAAATGAGAACGAAAAGTGAATTAAAAGTGAATTAAATTTAATTAAAATGAAGATAACGTGGATTTAAGTTTACAGAGAAAGTTATGTGCTGCCCACATCAAATTTCTACTTACCCTGCAATACATGGTAATGTATAGGAAGAGTATTGGAATCATGCCGAAAATCGCAACTCGAGTCTTCGACGGATCTACACGTTTTGGGACCTCTAGAATACGAAAACTCTATTTCTAGAGTGACGTCTGTGTGTGTTTGTCTGTATGTCTGAGTCTGTGCGCGCAATGAATGTATCTACTCCAATTCAAAAACTAATCGATCACATTTCATAAAATTTGGTAGGTAAGTCATGTGGGTGTGACCTTGGTGCTGATTAGTTTTTGGTACGATTAAAAAAACAGAACCAGCCATTTTTGACGAAATGGCTAGCAAAACTCTCATGTATCCACTCTAGTTGTAATACTAATTGACCAAATTTCACAAAATTTGGTAGATAAATTACTTGTAGGACACTCTGATGCTGATTAAAGTTTGGTACTATTCGAAAGAGAAGAAACTGCCTTTTTTGCGGTATGCCCCGCAAAAATCTTAAAAATTTAAAAAAAAGAAAATGGACCAAGTATGCTCAAATGTATCAATTAAATGCTTGTTTTATACGTAATTTTTCACGAGGAAAAAAATAAGACCAACTTCATTACTCTAGGACTAACCGTTCTCGAGGTATTTGAGATTTTTCGTATTTTTGTTATGTCACCTTTGAAAAAATGCCCAATTACCAAATGACAACGAAACTTGAATTAAAAGTGCAAATTCAGTGTCACTTGAAGCAATTATACGTGTTACTTTGCGCGCAGTAAACTGAATTTAGCGAATTGTTGAAGAAATAACGAGAAAGTTAACAGGAATCTATATTGAAAGTCATCTGCTGCCCACATCAGATATTTTACAATTAACTCAATGCATTATACGCTGAATTTACGCCATTACAGAAAACGCCGAAACTCGCCCGAAATTATCTCAAAATTTATGTCTCTTTATCTAAACATTTACCCCAGATCAGATCAGAAACCGGGGGGTTAGAAGTGACAATGACACTTACAGATTACCTCCCTAAAGTTTTGAGAGATGTTTGATAGGAAGTCAGAGCTTATAATCATCGCAACGTTCTCCCGTCATTAATCACGTGTGTTTGGCTTGGCATTGAAAGTTCGGATTCCATAGGGAGAAAGAGGCGAGAAGGTCAATATTGAACTTATATATATATTTTGAGAGTTCTAAAAAATTTCTGTTTTCTTATGTGATCATTAATATTCAACAGAGTTTGAGGTGAGGTTGAAATTGGAATTGTCAGCTACTAGTTCGAAATGATAAAAATTTGATGTGGGCAGCACATAACTTTCCCTGGAAATTCAAATTCATTTTCTCTTTATTACTTACTACTTATTGAAAAGTATTGGAATCATGCCGAAAATCGCAACTCGATCGTTTCGAGACCTCTAGAATACAAAAAATTATTTTTAGCGTGACGTTTGTGTGTGTGTCTGTGTGTTTGTGTGTCTGTCTGTTTGTGCAGATTTTGTATCCACTCTAGCTGAAAAACTAAAGGACCGAATTTCACAAAATTCGGTAGATAAATCTTTTGAGGGTTACCCTGGTGCTGATTAGATTTTGGTATGATTAAAAAAAATATAACCTGCCTTTCTTCGCAAAATGGCCCTCAAAAATCGACTAAATCTAAAATAAAAAAACTATGTATGCTCAAATATATCCATTAAATATTTGTTTCATACGTAATTTTTAACGATGAAAGGAATAAGATCAACCCCATTGCACTAGGACTAGCCGTTCTCGAGATATTTTAGTTTTTTTCCTCGCCACCTTTAAAATCAAGTCCAGTTACCAAATGAGAACGAAAATTGAATTAAAAGTGAATTAAATTTAATTAAAAGAAAGATAACGTGGACTTAAATCTGCAGGGAAAGTCATATGCTGCCCATATCAGATTTTTACTTACCCTGCAGTACATGGTAATGTATAGGAAAAGTATTGGAGTCATACCGAAAATCACAACTCGAGTTTTCGACTGATCTACACGTTTTGGGACCTCTAGAATACGAAAACACTATTTTTAGCGTGACGTCTGTGTGTATGTGTCTGTCTGTCTGTGATTCTGTGTGCACAATGTATGTATCTACTCTAACTCAAAAACTAATCGATCAAATTTCATAAAATTTGGTAGGTAAGTCAGGTGGGTGTGACTCTGGTGCTGATTAGTTTTTGATACGATTCGGAAAAAGAGAACCAGCCATTTTTGACGAAATGGCCAGCAAAAATATCATGTATCCATTCTAGTTGTAATACTAATTGACCAAATTTCACGAAATTTGTTAGGTAAGTTACTTGTAGCTTACTCTGGTGCTGATTAGAACCTGCCTTTTTTTACGAAATAGCCTGCAAAAATCGTCAAAATTAAAAAAAAAAGAAAATAGACCACGCAAGCTCAAATGTATCAATTAAATGCTTGTTTTATACGTAATTTTTCACAAGGAAAAAAAATAAGACTAACTCCATTACTCTAGCCTTAACCGTTTACGAGATATTTTAGTTTTTTCGTATTTTTGTTATGTAGCCTTTGGAAAAATGTCCAATTACCAAATGAAAAACAAAAATTGAATTAAGAATGCAAAGTTAGTGTTATGTTGTGTAATTGAACTCAATTCAACGAATCATTAAAGAAATAAAGAAAAAATGAGTTTGAGTCTGCAGGAAAAGTCATGGGCTGCCCACATCAGATTTTTTCTTTAGTAATTGATTGAGTTTAACGGCACAAAATAACGCGCATAATTATTAGAAATGCCACCGACTTTGTTCTTTTAATTCAATTTTCGTTTTTATTTTGTAACTGAACATATTTCTGAAGGCGGCATAGCAAAAAAGAGAACAACTGAAATAATACCTTGAGAACGGCTAGCTCTAGAATAATACGGTTTGTATTATTCTTTTCAGCTTCAAAAATTAGGTACTCTAAAAAAAGAATTTAATGTATACATTTAAGAATACGTATTCCTTTATTTTACATTTAGAAAATTGAATTAAAAGTGCAAATTCAGAATCACTTAAAATAATTATACGTGTTACTTTCCGCAATTAAACTGAACTTAGCGAATTATTGAAGAAATGATGAGAAAGTTAGCATGAATCTGTATTGAAAGTCATCTGTTGCCCACATCAGATATTTTATAATTAACTCAATGTATTAAATGCTGAATTTACGTCATTACAGAAAGCGCCGAAACTCGTCCGAAATTATTTCAAAATTTATGTCTCTTTATCTAAACATTTACCCTATATCAGATCAGAAAACGGGGGGTTAGAAGTGACACTTGCACTTACAGATTACCTCCCCCAAAGTTTTGAGAGATGTTTGATAGAAAGTCAGCGCTTATAATCATCGCAACTTTCTCCCGTCATTAATTACTGCGTTTGGCTTGGCATTGAAAGTTTAGATTCCGTAGGGAAAAAGCGATGGGAAGGTCAATATTGAACTTATATATATATTTTGAGAGTTCTATAGAATTTCTGCTTTATGTCATCATGAATATTCAACAGAGTTTGAGGTGAGGTTGGAATTTTAACTGTCAGCTACTAGTTCGAAATGATAAAAATTTGATGTGTGCAGCACATAAATTTCCCTGCAAATTCAAATTCATTTTCTCTTTATTACTTATCCTGCAATACATGGTAAGGTATAGGAAAAGTATTGGAATCATGGCGAAAATCGCAACTCGATCGTTTCGAGATCTCCAGAATACGAAAAACCTATTTTTAGCGTGACGTCTGTGTGTGTGTCTGTCTGTCTGTGTGCCTGTGCAGATTTTGTATCCACTCTAACTAAAAAACTAATGGACCGAATTTCATAAAATTTGGTATATAAATCACTTGTGGGCGAGTCTGGTGCTGATTTGTTTTGGGTACGATTCGTGATAAAAGAACCCGCCTTTTTTAGCGAAATGGCCCGCAAGAGCCTGTAACCACTCTAGCTGAAAAACTAATGGACCGAATTTCACAAAATTCGGCAGATAAATCTTTTGTGGGTTAGATTTTGGTTGGTCTCGGTCTTTTGTGGGTTAGATTTAGGTTGCTGATTAGATTTGGGTATGCTCCGAAAAAAAAAATAACCTACCCTTTTTTGCTAAATGGCCCGCAAAAATCGACTAAATCTAAAATAAAAAACTACGCATGCTCAAATATATCCATTAAATACTTGTTTTATACGTAATTTTTAACAATGAAGGGAATAAGATCAACCCCATTGCATTAGGACTAGCCGTTCTCGAGATATTTCAGTTTTTTCGTATTTTCTCCACGCCACCTTTGAAAATAAGTTCAGATACCAAATGAGAACGAAAATTGAATTAAAAGTGAATTAAATGTAATTGAAATAAAGATAGCGTGGGTTTAAGTTCGGGGGTGCTTACCTCAGGCCAAGCCGACTTCAATATTTTTACTTGTCTCTGCGCATGGAATGACATGGTAATTAAGAACGCGCATTTTGTTCTCAGGTCCTCAAGAGGATCCTAACTTGTCAACTGTAACTGTCATCTTACTCCACAGAAGTCACTAAATTTCCTCGAACGTCACTGGATTCTGATTGCAAAGCACAATTTAAAATCTTTCCTCAAGTTGTTTACGCCTGGGTATTGCCACTTCAAAATTAAAAATCTGATGTGGGCAGCACATGACTTTCCCTGCAGACTTATGTTCACGTTCTCTTTATTTTAATTAAATTCAATTCACTTTTCGTTCTCATTTGATAACTAAACTTATTTTCAAAGGTGGGGCAGAGAAAATACGAAAAAACTAAAATATCTCGAGAACAGCTAGATCTACTGTAATGGGGTTGGTCTCATTCTTTTCTTCCTAAAAAATTACGTATTAAACATGCATTTAATGGATACATTTGAGCACATATAATTTTTTATTTTAGATTTTCGTGATTTTTGAGGGCCATTTTGCAAAAAAAGGCAGGTTATTTTGCTTCCGAATCATACCAAATTCTAATTAGCATCAGGGTGTCCCACAAGTGACTTATCTACCGAATTTTGTGAAATTCGGCCCGCTAGTTTTTCAGATAGAGTGGATACAAGCTTTTGCGGGCCATTTCGCAAAAAAAGGCGGGTTCTTTTATACCGAATCGTACCCAAAACTAATCAGCACCAGATTCGCCCACAAGTGACTTACCTACCATATTTTATGAAATTCGGTCTTTAGTTCTTTAGATAGAATGGATACAAAATCTACACAGACAGACACATGTTACGCTAAAAATAGTTTTTTCGCATTCTAGAGGTCTCGAAACGTGTAGTTCCGCCGAAAACTTGAGTTGTGATTTTCGGCATGATTCCAATACTTTCCCTATACATTACCATGTATTGCAGGGAAAGTAATAAACAATTTTTAACTGTAAGAATGTGAAAACCTTTTGTGGTTTGGCAACTCCTCTCAAAGTCTACTCTGGATCGTGACGTCACGAATGACGAAACTTAATTCCCATTGCGTCAAGCTGACAACTTTTTGATGGGTTGCCGGTTTGAGTGCTCAAACTTATATTAAAGAACATTCAAACATAACATTAAAGACACAAATCATAGATAAAAAGGTCATTTAATCAAATGAAAACCATCCTATAAGACGTACAAATATTAAAATGCCAGAGCGCTTTCGGGCATCACCATACCCTTCATAAGTGGCTATATGAAAAATCTGATGTAGGCAGCATATGAATTGCCTTATAGAATGCAATGAATTTACTACTTTTACAGCAAAAATATAGCTTATTCTTATAGTAGACACTTATATTCTTTTCAAGATATTGAATTTTCGTCAATTAGTTGTCATTTTCATTGATTTAGAGTCATTTTTAACCATTTGGCTAGATTTTCGTTAATGTGGCAACATTTAAAAAAGTCGCCAAGTTGGCGACATTTCGCCAAATTCGCCGCCAAGTTGTCGCCAAGCGTTATGGAAGGAGAAATAAGCTATTCTTATAGCAGATATGACTATTGGCGTTCAATTGCAAAAGTATTACTCAAAGTATCTTTTCGCATGAATGGAACGAGCTAGATCCATGTGAATGATGTCACCCAATTAATCGCATGATATTACATATGAAAAGTGAACATGTTTCTCAACAGTTAATATTTGTGCAATATCTCGAGAACGGTTCATCCTAGCGTTCAAAAGTTTATGCCAATCGTTTTCTGAGGACAAATTACATAAGAAATGTCTATTTGCGTAACCATATTGAAGGTTTTGATTTTTTGCTGATTTTTTCAAAATTTCACTCGAAAATTTAGGGCAGTTCTGAACATTCGATTGCGTTTAAAAACAATAGGCTTCCAGTATTCACTGATTGTGATTTTTGTACCAAATTTCATTCAAATCGCTTCATTCGTTCGTGAGATATCGTCTCTCCACCCACCCACCCACCCACACACACACACGACCTCAAAAATGTTCGATTCGTGATCAGGGATGCTTGAAACGTGCTCTCCCGTCGAAAACTCGAATTCGAATCTTCGACCCCGTCACAATATTTTCCTTATACAATATGTATATAAGGAAAGTAAAAATTACCGTGGTAACCAGCTTATATATAGACCAAATCGGCAGACAAAATTTGCATAAATCAGCTACGGAATAATGATAATTAAAGGGTATTATAAACAAGCTGTTAAGGATTAAACAATTACAAAATTACAATAAAAAGTGTAATAAACGGGAGATTTAAATTTCAAACAAGTGTTAAATACAAATACAAAAGAAAACACAACGAAACTTGTCCAAATTTCAACCAAGCATAAATTACAATAAAATGAAGCGTCACAGATAACCGTGTAAAGGTTTGACACGCAGAGAGTCCAGAACGCGTCGCCAAACGTAACTTAAAATTTGCGCAGGATGAAAATCGTAAATGGAATCATGGTACATATAAATGAACATGGATTTATAAATGGAATATTACGAGGGATATTGCAACGAATTAAAAGGAAAGTTTTTTCAAAAAAGGGGGCATCTTTAATTTACATTTTAAGAATCTTTAAATTTATGCTTAAATATTGAAGTAGACTTGATACCACTTTAATTATTAAAGAACATTGCCTTTTTGCTTTCCTTATATACATAGTATAATGTATAAGGAAAGTATTGTGACGGGGTCGAAAATTCGAATGCGAGTTTTCGACGGGAGAGCACGTTTCAAGCATCCCTGATCATGAATCGCACATTTTCGAGGTGATGTGTGTGTGTGTGTGTGTGTGTGTGTGTGTGTGTGTGTGTGTGTGTGTGTGTGTGTGTGTGCGTGTGAAAGAGTGTGTGTGTGTGCGTGAAAGAGTGTGTGTGTGTGTGTGTGTGAAAGAGTGTGTGTGTGTGAAAGTGTGTGTGGGGGTGAAAGTGTGTGTGTGTGGGTGAAAGTGTGTGTGTGTGAGTCTGTGGAGATGATATCTCAAGAACGAGTAGAGCGATTAGAATGAAATTTGGTACAAAAATTACAATCCATAAGTACTGGAAGCCTATTGTTTTTAAACACAATCGCATGTTCAGAAACCCCCTAAATTTTTGAATGAAATTATGAAAAAAATCTTCAAAAAATCAAAACATTTAATAAAGTTACCCAAATAGACATTTCTTATGTAATTTTTTCTTAGAAAACGATTGACAAACTTTTGAACGCTGGCACGAACTGTTCTCGAGATATTGCACATTTCCCCCCCGCATATCTGTATCTTTAAAATTGAGCGAGTTATATTTAATTGAAAATTGAACATTGGGAATGGGGACCCTATATCAAATTAGAAATGTAAATTTGTGACATATCGCAAAAAAGATGAAACTGGGTGAAAATACATAGGACACCCAACCGCGTAGTGAGTACCACTGCTTTATATGATCTCTGTCTGTGTAATGCTTTATTTAGATGCAATTGCGATAAAAAAATTTGACACATATTAACATATTTTTGATTTAAACAACTTCCGTCGTCAATTTGTTTATGATCCCTATTTTCACTGATGAAACAGCTTTTCACATGGTACGAAAAAGTGGCATAAGTCACATTTTTTCTTTTATCATAATTCAGTTGATGTTAAAGATACAGGTATGCGGTTTTTTTAATGATCTTGTTATACTAAAACTAAAAATTTTCTGTTTGAACAAATTTGTCTAAGGGGGTCGTATAAAAATTTAAAAAGTGTAACTTTTTGAAAATGAATGAGAGGACTATTTTATTAACGTAGTCTTATTTCTTACCTTACTTTCAGCATTTTTGCAATTTACATTGCCCACTTATCTCCAACAGGTAAAGAATTTAAGCGGGTTCAACCTTTTTGGGACACCCTGTATGTATGTATGTATGTATGTATGTATGTATATATATATATATATATATATCATACCAAAAAAGTATAAAAATGAAAGAAAGCAATATATCAAAGAATGGATGGGGGGGGGGGGGGTTGTGACCCCCACTCCCCGGTTAAGCCAGCTTTGCGTCTAGACAACACTCCCGGAAGCCGATATATTGCACAAATATGAATACCAAAGTATCAAAAAATTTTTTTAAAAAGGATTTTAAAAAGGAGGTTACAAAACCTGAAAGTGTGGAGTACCCAGAAGACTCGTATTTTAAAACTGTACTATTCGTTTAACTCTCACAAAACCAAAGTCAATAAGAAACAAACATATAGACTTTAATTACCAAAGTAGATACTGTACCATAACCCAGATGTACTATTCACCATGACGAATCCAGCATCAATCCATCTGTTTGTTATTATCTATTGTATATAAGAGTGTACTCATTCATAACCTGTGTAAAGATAGCTCAGACTCCCTAACGTAATCAACACACGGGAGGTTCGGCATCCAAATATATGTGATAGCTATCAGTTACGGTTATACCATAAAATTTGCATATAATGTTACACAGGAAACGCTTCGGAAAACCCTGTGCAATAGCACCATGGAGGAAGTTAATATCGTTATTGTAACGATCATTAACATTACAGTTGATTCTTTTGCTTCGCAAAAGATGGTTCAAAATTATGTTTCTGTACACATTCTTATGTAAGCATGAATACCAATGAACAATGAAATGTATATTAAATTTAAAATCTCTACGTTTAATCACGTATATATATATATATATATATATATATATATATATATATATATATATATATATATATATATATATATATATATATATATATATATATATATAAATATATATAAATATATATATATATATATATAAGTATATATAAATATATATATATATATATATATATAAGTATATATAAATATATATATATATATATATAAATATATATAAATATGTATATATATATATATAAATATATATAAATATGTATATATATATATAAATATATATATATATATATATATATATATATATATATATAAATATATAAAATATAAATATATAGAAATTGATAAATCGGAAATAAAAATGTTATAGTAACTTTTGCGCAAGGCAGCATGAAGGTACCAAACACTATATATATAGAAAAAGTGAAAGATAAAAAGTGAAAAAAACATGGAAAAAAGGAAGGAAGGCCAGGCAAAAAGCTTACATTATGGCGGTAAGGGGTTGTGACCTTACTCCCCAGTTCAACGAGCTCGTCAGAAACGCCGCGGCCTTTCACTCCTGGTCGCCAGCTATGGCCCAAGCCAACCTCCGGAGTGACATTGAAAACATCACGAGACCTGGATAGAAATGAGGACGAGAGCAATATCACCACAAATAAAGCCAACTGAACTGCCGACTCAAAGGAAATGAAGTGCCAGCTGCGGTCCTTTGATCACAGTGCGGTCCTGTCTTATGGAGGGTTCGATGATTTTGTCTCTAATTGAACCCAAAAAAGACTTAAGTCTTACACTATATGCCAAATTGGTTCTGTATAAATTATCAATATTTTTAAGCATAAAGGAAATTGGATATTTATTAATAAATGCTTGTTTTAAAAATTCTTGATCAAAATTGATGCGTAAATGCTCTTCTTTGATAGTTCTTTTTATTCTGATTAAACCTCCCAAGAATACATTGCGAAACACATTCAAATGTATGTTGGAATGCCAATGTATAATTCCAATAATGGGTAATTTAAATTGTTTTCTTTTATCATAGATGGTGAATGTGACAGGGATTTGACTATAGTTGATATTCAAATCCAAAAATTCGACCTCGTTGTTATTTTTAAGAGGATTTTCCTTCAAGATGAGGTTAGATGGATAAAAATCAAAGTTCATTTTGTAGTTCTCATTCTCATATCCAATAATTACGTCATCCACATAACGTAGGTATATGATTTCGTTGTTTATATGAGATCTTCTTTCATAATAACTAAGATAGATATCAGCCAATATGGAGGAACATCCCCCCCCCCATGGGGATGCCCTTAATTTGTTGATAAACGGATAATCCGTTGTAAAGGTAATTTTCTTTAATAACTATTTTGATTATAGACTTGAATTTATTGAATTACAGACTTCTTTTTAAGTCATATTCTTCAAATAAGTTGTAAAGTATATTTGTCATGTCATCTAGATCTATAGTATTAAAAAGTTCTTGGAAATCATAAATTCTTAAGTGCAAAGGATGTTTATGATCTTTCAATATATTGATCACTTGTAGACTGTTTTTTATAATATAGCTTCCTTGGTTATTAAGTTTCAGCAAAATAGGTTGTAAAAGCTTTATTAACATATTATTGGCTTTCGTGAGATAGGTATTGCATCCAACAGTAACTGGTCTGAAAGTAATAGGACTTTTATGTAGTTTCGGAATATTAATCAGATAGGGGTACTTTATAATTCCTGTGTATTTGATGCCAGTTAATAAATATAAAGATTTTATTTTATTTGAGATTTCCTTAAGGGAAAGGTTGATTTTACTGTAAAGTACATCATTCTCATATTTTTCTTTCAAGATGTTAATGTAAAAGAGCTTACATGTAAATGCGTAATTACTTGAGGCTTTGTCAATATAAGTAATTATAAATTGATTTTGAATGTTCTTTAGAAATTTGAAGTTTATTTTACATTGGTCAGGAGGTTGGTAAAGTTTTTTATAATAGTACATGAAGTCCCTGCACATCTTAGATCGCCATTGATGGAATGCGATATCAGGCAGACTGTATTGGATGGAAAGTTTATAAATGAATTGATCAATGTCTTCTCGAAAAGCTTCAAACGGATCTTCATGATAAGGATTTCTATATTTAGTACCAAGTTTGAAAGCTTGAATTAATGAGGTATCTGTAAGAACTTTGCAATCACCTGTTACTATATGACCTAATATGGGATCGGAATAAGGATTGTTTTTGCATTTGCATTCTGTTAAATTAACTAGATGTAGATTCTGACTTAAAATATTATAGTTGAATGCTTTTCTTCCTAAAGGAATGACATAACGATAAGAAGTTTTTATTTTCAAGTTGCTGATTGGAAGGGTATCTTGATGGTCCTTTAAAATATGTCGAAATGGAATACGATTAAAAGTTTTGTTCTGGAAAAGGAGATTTAAATAAGTTGAGTGTGTAACAATATCCTCTTCTTCATTCTGTAATTTGATATTAAGGAAGTTAAAACGTTTTTTTAGCCAATCGCTAGTAGTAGCTAAATTCAGTTTCTGAAATAAATTTGTTTCTTTCGTTTTCCAGACTGTTAATTGTTTTAACCAAGTTTTCCAAATGTTAAGCATGAATTTTTTGCGTATAGACAGAATATACGTACGTATAATATCAGGTTTATGATCTTCATATCCATATACATCCTGTATAAAACTCCTAAAAGATTTCATGCTGAAGTCCAAATTTTGTTTTTTCTTGTTTTTACTCCTGAACCATCTCTTGCGTATTTTGAAAGAGCTATAATTGATACTGAAGTTTTGCAGAGAATGATAATAATCATTATTATAAAGCTTATTAAATAAAACTGAGTTAAGCCCATAAGGGTATATGGTATTTCTTTGCAGAATGTGGATGTTTTCCCACCATAAACGATGTTGAGTTTTAATAACAAAGTCGATAATTGAAACTGTAATGTTATTGAAAGAGTGATCCTGGAAATGGGTATAGAGCAAATGGCATTCTTGATTGTTGCTGTGCTTTTTCTTAATTTGATTACGATGCAGGTTTATACGGATGTTTAAAGGATTTTAGTTTGTCCAATGTAGGACTTCGCACAAGAATTGCATTTTATTAAATATATGCATTGGAATGCCTTGCAGAAAAGTCGATGTTTAGTAGATTGACTTATGATGTCTGGATCTGCACTAGGGCAGAGCATACATCGTTTGGATTTACATTTTTGAAATTTGAATGACTCCATATTACGAAAATTACTTCTATACACTGAATCACAAATATGAGTCAAAATTTCATTATATCCATGAGGTTCAGCTGGTATATCGTGACTAGTACTTAGATCAATAGATTTTACACTTTTTTGTTGTATATCACTCTTTGCTAACGGTCGAAAATAGTTTCTGATTGAAGTTTTGATTAAATCTTTTGCAGGTAGCATGTTATCGATCTCACGGATACCTGTTACCGTAATACCGGGCAATTCAAGGATATAAAAAGATACCTTAAATGTTTGCCAGTCGCTATCTCAATATATTTTGTATCATCATAAATTTATTATAGTTTATACTCTTATATAGAGTGTATAGCATAAAGTCAGCATACTCAAAAATCGCCGCTGCACCATCAGTATCAAGAAAGCGTTTATACCATGCCCTCACAATGTCCTCACAATACTCAATCCAAATCAGAAAATGTATAAGTAACAACCTTAGAAATAGATGTGATATACTTTTTAACAATATCTTATAATTTTTATGTAGATTTTATGTAGATTTTTTTGTTTTTATGTAGATTTTTTATATCATACAAGAATTTTACAAGAAAGACTCAATATACAACATTTACACAAGACACATAAACATGATACATAAACATATATATATAAATATATAAATATATAAATATATATATAAATATATATATATAAATATATATATATAAATATAAATATATATATATAAATATATATATATAAATATATATATATATATATATATATATATATATAAATATATATATATATATATATATACATATATATATATAAATATATATATATATATATATATACATATATATATATAAATATATATATATATATATATAAATATATATATATATAAATATATATATATATATATATAAATATATATATAAATATATATATAAATATATATATATATATATATATATATATAAATATATATATATATATATATATAAATATATATATAAATATATATATATATATATATATATATATATATATATAAATATATATATATATATAAATATATATATAAATATATATATACATATAAATATATATATATAAATATATATATATATATAAATATATATATATATATATAAATATATATGTATATATATAAATATATATGTATATATAAATATATATATATATATATATATATATAAATATATATACATATATATATAAATGTATATATATATATAAATATATATAAAATATATAATATAAAGAAAGTGGATTATCAGAAATATATGTGTTATAGTAATTATGCGCAAAGCAGCAAGAGGTACTATACACCATATAATGCATAAAAAAGGAATGGATAAAAAGTGAAAAAAGGAATGAAGGCTTAGCTAAAAGCTTACTTGATGGCGGTAAGGGGTTGTGACCTCACGCCCCAGTTTTCAACGAGCTCGTCATAAATACCGCGGCACTGCATTCCTGGTCGCCAGCTTTGGCTCAAGCCCACCTCCGGAGAGACAATAAAAATTGTCACAAGACCTTCAAAAAGGAATGAACAGAGGACGAGAGTAAATTCACTACCGTACGAGCGACCTGTATTGCTGACCTCGGTGAAATGTATACAGCATCTGATGATCGTGCTGCGGTCCTGTCTTATGCATGATGCGATCCTTCATTCTCTAAATGAGTATAAAAAAGACTTGAGCTTTACACCATACGCTAAATTGTTTCGGTATAAATTATCTATACTTTTAAGCATAAAAGGAACTGGATATTTTTTAATATATGCTTGCTTTAAAAATACTTGATCAAAATCAATACGTAAATTTTCTTTTTCAATAGTTCTTTTAATTCTGAACAATCCTCCCAAGAATACATTGCGAAATATATTCAAGTGTAGGTTGGAGTGCCAATGTATTATTCCATTTATAGGTATTTTAAAATGGTTTCTTTTGTCATAGATTGTAAATATGATTGGGATTTGTCTAAAGTTGATACTCAAATCCAAAAACTCAACCACGTTGTTATTTTTAACTGGATTTTCTTTCAATATAAGGTTGGGTGGGTAGAAATCAAAGTTCATACAATAGTTTTCATTTTCATATCCAATAATCACGTCATCTACATAACGCAGGTAAACGATTTCGTTGTTAATATGAGACTGGCTTTCATAAAAACTAAGGTAGAGATCGGCTAGTATGGAAGAACATCCCCCCCATGGGGATGCCTTTAATTTGTTGATATGCAAAGATTCCATTGAAAAGATAATTTTCTTTGATGACTATTCTAATTATAGTCTTGAATTTATTGAATTCTATATTTCTTTTTAATTCATATTCTTCATATAAACGGTAAAGGATATTTGATAAATCTTCTAGATCTATAGTGTTGAAAAGTTCTTGGAAGTCATAAGTCTTTAAGTATAAAGGATTTTTATGATATTTTAATGAATTTATTACTTGTTGGCGATATGAGAAACATGCTGCCTTCGCGTTCTTTATACTTTAAATATGTGATGTGGAAGCTGTTTCATATGAGAAAGTTTACGCAGAGGTTAAGATTAGTGACCATATATGGTATGATCGAGGAAAAGAGGAAGTGCTGGCAGACTTTGTAGTGTGGGATAGAATTTAATATAGTTACAGCACGTGCTGCACATGAAATAGGAATTGGAAATAATAATTATGAAAGAAAAGGGCGCGTCATTGGGGAAAGCTTAAAATTTCTGCATCATATATATATATATATATATATAAAGAAATACAATCCCAAAAAGTATGAAATCCAAGAAAGAGAAAGGCGCAAATTGCCGCACTATCAGAGTCTTGAAAAATAAGATTTAAAATGAAAAAAGAAATTATATAGATGGAATGATTGTTTTTACAGGGTTGCAGAAAGGTCAAGGGGGATTGCGACCCCTATTTCCTGGTTAGAAGCTAGCTTTGACTTCATGAAAACGCTCCCAGAGACTCTGCACGCCCGAAACAACAATCGATCATGCCCGTGGGGAAAAAATGGCCGAATCCCAGACAACATAAAAAATGATCAAAATGACAAAAATTTGTCATTTTGATCATTTTTTATGTTGTCTGGGATTCGGCCATTTTTTCCCCACGGGCATGATCGATTGTTGTTTCGGGCGTGCAGAGTCTCTGGGAGCGTTTTCATGAAGTCAAAGCTAGCTTCTAACCAGGAAATAGGGGTCGCAATCCCCCTTGACCTTTCTGCAACCCTGTAAAAACAATCATTCCATCTATATAATTTCTTTTTTCATTTTAAATCTTATATATATATATATATATACATATCTTTATCTAACTGAAACTCTTGCTAAGTTAATTCTCATCATTTATCTAAACACTCCCCCCCCCCAAGATGACCGAAAATGGAGGAATGTGACATTTTCGAGACATTTGGCAGAAAGTTAGCTGACATTCATTGTGACTTACCCACAGTTAAAATTTGAACCCCAGTGGAACAAAGTAACGTGACTGTCAAAGTTGAACTTGAATATTTTGAGAATTCTGAAGAATGTATGTTGTTACTCAGCATTAATATGTTTCAAAGTTCAGCGTAGTAGATTAGCACTGGAATAGAACTGAAGAAGAGGAAATTTAAAGTTGTGAAATTTTTATGTGGCGGGGGAGAAGTTTCTTACATGCAATAAGCAAATTTCTTGTTTATATATATATATATATATATATATATATATATACACTCAAACCCGTTTTTGTGCGGTGGATAGTGACCGCATAAAAAAAATCGCACAAAACTTCACGAGTAGCTATAAAAAATAGTTTTCGCAACACAATTAAAAAGTCTTTTTTATGCGGTGACCGCATAAAAAAAGTCTCACGTAGAAAATAACTCAAAACCTTATGAAATAACTAGGAATTGCTTTTTAAACGAAATCAAGACACGAGGCTTTGCAGCTACTTGGAATCTCGCCAAACCTTTTGGAATCTGATTTAGAAAATACACATGCGAACATTTTTAAATATTTTATTTACATATGTATTTATTTTACACATACAAAACTTTTCAAAACGTATATAACCATTATCCTTCGTAGTCTAAAAATAAAATAAACATCCTAAAAATTTATATCTAAATAGAAAAAATAATAAATTTACCTTCAATTTACGCTTTGAAATGAATCTTATCTTAATGGTCCAGGAATGTGAAAGCACTTTGAAGGACGTCAATTAATATTAGATTTAAAAATTAAAACACACGTAATATTCTTTTTTATTAAATAACTTTATTCAGTGGACTTGTCACTTGCGCAGATCAGAGACGAATAAATAAAAACAACTCTTTGCTCCCTTCAAGTTAACTTCTTCTACCTACTAGTTAAAACAAACAAAACAAAGCATGAGACCAGTCGCCAACTATCTCATTAGCAAAAAACCAACTGAGCGACCTAACGAGACACGCAGTCCGTTTCAGAAAAATCCGAACTAACACGATGCAGATGTCCTTCAATGTTAATTTGCGATCAATGCATTTTTGCTTTGCAAGTCAAGAATTCCATCGCAATATGCTATTGCACATTTCATTTATTTACATGGAAATTCTTGTGCGTTCAACAATTAAATTATGCGATTATAGAATTCAATACATATGTAATGTAATTGGCTGACGCAATACTTTGTGATGAAATACATATCAAAAATCGAAAAAACTAAATGGCCGATCAAACCTACTAATTTTTTTTTATTGATAACTTCGCCAATTATGTTCCAATTTGATTGAAATTTTCATATTCTGCACAAAAAAATTCTCACAAAAAAAGACCGCACAAACACAGGTTTGAGTGTATATATAACATATTTCAAAATAGTTAATAATTTTTGCAATTTTATTTTAATTTATTTTTTATATAAATTTATTTGAAATCTAATTTCTAAAGTACCAAGACTTGCCACACTCATGCAACCGTTGTCACACTATTTAGGATCACCTTCAAATACTTTACTGAATTTCATCCTGAAATCCAATCAATTTCGAGTCTTAATTGTTTCTGACAAATCTCCTCTTAAAGATTTAACTCCTTCCCCCCAATTTCCATTCTTTATCACCCCCCTCTCCCATAGAACGGAAGATACACCCCCCCCTCTTCTGAGTGATGATGCCATATTGTCAAGCTTGTCATAACTCTTGACATGCCCCTCTCCCCTTCTAGGAACTGTCATACTTCATTAAGTGGTGAGGTAGAAGCTGAAGAGTCAGTTCCCAGTGATTGCGATTCAGAAGAATTAATAGCCTGTTCAGTGCCATTGCCAAAATTGTTTTTTGCAGACGATTATGTCTTTAATTAGTTGCAATTAAACGACATAGTTATACAGTTAACTTGCGAGAATCTGGCACTTTCGAGACTTTAGTGGTACAGAATGACCAAATTTTCCGGATTATCGGAGACAAATTAAAATGGGTAGAAATTAATTTAAAAAAATCTGATGTGGGCAACACATGATTTTCCTTATATAATGTAATGAATTTACTACTTTTACAGTAAAAAAAAATAGATTTTTTGTATAGTAGATACTTATATTCTTTCCAAGATATTGAATTTTCGACAATTAGCCGTCATTTCCATCGATTTAGCGGCATTTTGATCCATTTGGCGAAATTTTCGTTAATTTGGCAACATTTCAAAAACTCGCCAAGTTGGCGACATTCCGCTAAATTCGTCGCAAAAGTCTCGCCAAGCGTTATGGAAGAAGAAATAAGTTATTCTTACAGCAGATAAATGGCTATTGGCGTTCAAATAAAAAAGTATTTCTCAAAGTATCTTTTTCATGAATGGAACAAGCTAGATCCACGAGAATGGTGTCACCCAATTTATCGCATGGTATTACATATGAAAAGTGAATATGTTTCTCAATAGGAAATATTTTTTTTTTATTTGATATGACTTTTTGATAATTGTTTTTGAAAAATGTGCAATATCACGAGAACGGTTCATGTTAGCGTTTTAAAATTTATGTCAATCGTTTCCTAATGAAAAATTACACAAGAAATGTCTATTTGCGTAACTTTATTAGCGGTTTTGATTTTTTGACGATTTTTTCAAAATTTCACTCGAAAATTTAGGGGGGATCTGAACATTCGATTGCGTATAAAAACAATAGGCTTCCAGTGTTTACGGATTGTGATTTTTGTACCAAATTTCGTTCGAATCGGTCCATTCGTCAGTTATCGTCTCTCTCTCCCAAATATCTCGAGAACGGTTAGTCCTAGAGTAATATAGTTGTTCTTATTCTTTTCCTCGTCAAAAATTACTAATAAAACAAGCATTTAATTGATACATTTGACCATACGTAGTCTTGTTTATAGATATTGGTGATTTTTGCGGGCCATTTCGTACAAAAAGACAGGTTGTTTTTTTCCCAATCGTACAAAAATCAAATCAGCACCAGAGTATCCCACATCTGATTTATCTACCAAATTTTGTGAAATTTGATCAATTTGTATTTCAGCTAAAGTGAATACATGAGGTTTTTGCGGGCCATTTTGCAAAAAAAAAGCGGGTTCTCCTTTTCTGAATTGTACTAAAAACTAATCTGCACCAGAGTCACACCCAAGGGTCTTACCTACCAAATTTTATGATATTCGGTCCATTAGTTTTCGAGTTAGAGTGGATACATACATTGCACATACACACAGACAGACAGACACACACACACAGACGTCACTCTATAAATAGTTTTTTCGTATTCTAGATGTCTCGAAACCTGTAGATCCGTCGAAAACTCGAGTTGCGATTTTCGACAATAATCCAATACTTTCTCTATACATTACCATGTATTGCAGGGAAAGTAATAAAAATTAATTAATCGTAAATTACTTAAACAGGCAATATTTACCTTGCTTCTTCTGATGCTCACCCAATCCAAGTAAATGGATTCTCTGATAACAAATAGCATTTATAGTTCAGCACGATTTTCAACAATAATAGCACTATCTCTTCATTACATCGTGAGTAAATCATCCCCAATTAACCTATCCCATATATGCCTTAAAAGTGGCATATTTTATCCCTATAATCATATTTTATCCCCATATTTTATCCTTATTCTAAACGCATCATTCGTTCATAAATAACAATTTTATACATCACCGTCGAATCTAGTGAAATATCCTTAATGAAAATTTAGTATTCGTTAAAGCGTCCGTGACATATGGATGAAAAATGCACAGTCGAAAACTCCCTATTCAAACTTTAAAATTAAACACTTCCGTCTGCAGTAACTCATTTAACTCAAACCCCTGAAGGGGGAAATGCTCTGATAGACGCCCACTGTGAGAGCTGAGTCAGTCAATCTCGACTTTTTGGCTGGATCTTCACCAAGTCTGTCAGTCTTCATTAAGTAATTTAGAGACATTGTGACGCTTTCGCGATAACCCTCCGGCAAACAAGAATTGGGGGGACGGGAGGGGGGGGAGAATTGTGTTTAAAAGATATATCTGAAGGAGAATGCAGTGGGTTTAAAATCTACAAGAAAATACTGCAGTAGAAAATAATGCATACATCCTACATTTTGGATATTGTGAGAAAACATATATACAGGGTGATCCAAAAGTCCTTGACACATTTTAAAATTGAATATAAACTCAGGTAATTGCCGTACGATAGTGAGGTTTGGATTAAAATGCTTTCCAAGTTGAAAAGTTTTGGTTAAGCATATAAATTTTGTTCCAAACTTTGCCCATAGATGGCGCTGTACTTGACATATACCAAAAAAAGTATAAAACTGAAAACGAGAAGTTACAGAACATTTTTACTTTCCTTATATACAATAATGTATAAGGAAAGTATTGTGACGGGGTCGAAAATTCGAATTCGAGTTTTCGACGGGAGAGCACGTTTCAAGCATCCCTGATCACGAATCGAACATTTTTGAAGTGATGTCTGTGTGTGTGTCTGTCAGTGAGTCTGTGGAGACGCTAACTGACGAACGAATGGACTGATTCGAACAAAATTTGGTACAAAAATTACAATCCGTGAACACTGGAAGCCTATTGTTTTTATATGCAATCCAATGTTCAGAACCCACCTAAATTTTCGAGTGAAATTTTGAAAAAATCGTCAAAAAATCAAAACATCTAATAAAGTTACGCAAATAGATATTTCTTATGTAACTTTTCATTATAAAACGATTGACATAAATTTTAGAACGCTAACATGAACCGTTTTCGAGATATTGCACATTTTTTAAAAAAAATATCAAGAAATCATATAAAATTAAAAAAAAAATTCCTATTGAGAAATATATTCATTTTCCATATGTAATAGCATGCGATAAATTTGGTGACATCATTCTCGTGGATGTAGCTCGTTCCATTCATGAAAAATATACTTTGAGTAATACTTTTGTATTTGAACGCCAATAGTCATATATCTGCTGTAATAATGATTTATTTCTCCGTCCATAACGCTTGACGAGATTTTGACGGCCAATTTGGCGGAATGTCGCCAACTTGTCAACTTTTTTAAATATTGCTAAATTAATGAAAAACTCACCAAATGGATAAAAATGACACTAAATCAATGAAAATGACGACTCATTGATAAAAATTCAATATCTTGGAAAGAATATAAATATCTATTATAAAAATAATCTATTTTTTTTACTCTAAAAGTAGTAAATTCATTGCATTATATAAGGAAAGTCATGTGCCGCCCACATCAGATTTTTTTTATCCGCTACGATATTTCAATATGTGCGCCCTTTGTAGCTCTAACCACATCCAAACGGTACTCCATTTCCAACGCAGGTATACTAACATTTGACAAGTAGCACCATCTATGGGCAAAGTTTAGAACTAATTATTTTATTTGATCAACCAAAACTTTTCAATGTGCAAATCATTTTAGTTCAAAACTTACTATCGTACAATTACTTGAGTTTATATTCAATTTTAAAATGTGTCAGGGACTTTTGGATCACCCTATATTTTATTAATCCTAAGTAAACAATGATTCAAGCCATATTTCGTTACAGGTTTCTTAATTTTCTCGCTAGAATACACATTAATATATATATTTTTACTTTCCTTATATACATAATGTATAAGGAAAGTATTGTGACGGGGTCGAAAATTCGAATTCGAGTTTTCGACGGGAGAGTACGTTTCAAGCATCCCTGATCACGAATCAAACATTTTTGAAGTGATGTCTGTGTGTGTGTGTGTGTGTGTGTGTGTGTGAAAGTATGTGTGTATGTGTGTGTGTCAGTGAGTCTGTGGAGACGATAACTGACTAACGAATGGGCCGATTCAAACCAAATTTGGTACAAAAATCACAATCCGTAAACACTGGAAGCCTATTGTTTTTATACGCAATCGAATGTTCAGAACCCCCCTAAATTTTTGAATGAAATTTTGAAAAAATCGTCAAAAAATTAAAACCACTAATAAAGTTACGCAAATAGACATTTCTTATGTAATTTTTCATTAGAAAACGATTGACATAAATTTTAGAACGCTAACATGAACCGTTCTCGAGATATTGTACATTTTTAAAAAAAATTATCAAAAAGTCATATAAAATAAAAAGAAAAATATTTCCTATTGAGAAACATGTTTACTTTTCATATGTAATACCATGCGATAAATTGAGTGACATCCTTCTCGTGGATCTAGCTCGTTCCATTCTTGAAAAAAGATACTTTGAATAATACTTTTGTATTTGAACGCCAATAGTCATTTATCTGCTTTAAGAAAAATTTATTTCTTAGTGCATAACGCTTGGCGAGATTTTGGCGACGAATTTGGCGGAATGTCGCCAACTTGGCGACTTTTTTGAAATGTTGCCAAATTAACGAAAATCTCGCCAAATGGATGAAAATGACGCTAAATCAATGAAAATGACGACTAATTGTCGAAAATTCAATATCTTGGAAAGAATATTAGTATCTACTACAAGAAAATCCTATTTTTTTACTGTAAAAGTAGTAAATTCATTACATTATATAAGGAAAGTCATGTGTTGCCCACATCAGATTTTATTTTATTCTGTGGGTGTTTTAAAAAGTTAGGTTTATCGTGTTACATCTTCTTACTTTTCGTTCATTGGATTTTCAAACTTCTATTATTATTGAAATCATTTTATTTATGAGCTGCATTTGCGCAATAAATTAAATGTATTTTGCATTTTCAATCCATTTATTTAATAATTTTAAATTCTTTATTTAATCATATTTGCATAGTATCCTTCATATTTTAGTAAGCTATAGTATATATATATATATATATATATATATATATATATATATATATATATATATATATATATATATATATATATATATATATATATATATATATATATAAGGATATAAACAAGAAGAAAAAATAAGCGAGAACAGGAGTGACCATATGATTTGCATAGAATGGCTGGGGTGGATTGCGACACCCCTTTCCCGCTTAAAGCAGCTTTTACGACCCGGGCAACGCTCACGGCACCAATGTAACTCAATGGTCAATCTCCCACATGTGCAAAGACAGAAGCACCCGAACGGACAAAAGAGCAAAGATGGAACCAAGCATGGAAGAGATACACCTTACTATCCAGCATGAAAACACAACATTTTATAAGGGAAAGTCGCACATGCGCGAAAAGACTTCAAGATGATAGGATCGCAGATATGAAAATATATATGACTAAGAATTCTCATTTAGAATCAAACAATGTACAATTTCTTTCTTTGAAAAAGGAATAGTAATAATGTTGTAAAAAATATCTAGGGTAATTTCTTTTTAATGCATCATTTATTATTTTATTACATTCATGAATGCAGTCTTTTTTAAAAGTACTGTAGTTTCTGTTTCTTCTGAAGTACCCGATAATAATATTTCTGAATATATTTTTAGTGAGGTTTGAATTCCAATCAATAATATTATTAATTTTGATATTGTATGAATTTCTCTTGTCGTGTATGGTTGTATAAATTCCATACTGTTGGTGCTTTCTTATTGACAAATCCAGGAAGTCTGTCGATCCATCCTCATTGATCGGGTACTTCAGAAGAAACAGAAACTACAGTACTTTTAAAAAAGACTGCATTCATGAATGTAATAAAATAATAAATGATGCATTAAAAAGAAATTACCCTAGATATTTTTTACAACATTATTACTATTCCTTTTTCAAAGAAAGAAATTGTACATTGTTTGATTCTAAATGAGAATTCTTAATCATATATATTTTCATATCTGCGATCCTATCATCTTGAAGTCTTTTCACGCATGTGCGACTTTCTCTTATAAAATGTTGTGTTTTCATGCTGGATAGTAAGGTGTATCTCTTCCATGCTTGGTTCCATCTTTGCTCTTTTGTCCGTTCGGGTGCTTCTGTCTTTGCACATGTGGGAGATTGACCATTGAGTTACATTGGTGCCGTGAGCGTTGCCCGGGTCGTAAAAGCTGCTTTAAGCGGGAAAGGGGTGTCGCAATCCACCCCAGCCATTCTATGCAAATCATATGGTCACTCCTGTTCTCGCTTATTTTTTCTTCTTGTTTATATCCTTGTATTCCACTCTGGATGCAGAGCTGCTATGCGCCACATCCTCTGTAAGGTTTCTGTTTTCTCCTTTAATTAAATAGGAGTTCCGTTCGTGATATACTTATTTTTATATGTATATATATATATATATATATATATATATACTATATAATATTTTTTACATATTCATATAGAAATAGTAAACTATTTCTGACACAATAAGTAAAAATTGTTTTTATTTTTATTTATTAGGTTCAGAGATACAAGTATTTAAACTGTTTTTACATTTTTCGTAACGCTCCTATTTCGGACGCATACACCGACCATTTGTGTTATTTCCCTTAAAATTAACCCCCAAATATTTATTTACCACTTTGTAAACGAAAATAATTGTACCCTTGCACATGACAACGTCCTTCATAACACCAAATCAACATCACATCCAGTGTCATTCAACACGATCGAAAATACTTTATTTCCAGTTTCCTTGTTCCTCTTCTTCGATAACACGTCGAAAAAGAAATTGCTTTTATTATTATTTTGCTCGGAAAGTGCAGTCCGCCATTGTCAGTGAACAAAAGCAAAGTTCAACACAAAAATCGTCTGAAGCAGTTTTTTTTTATTATTATTATTTCCCTGTCTATTATCTTCCGTTGTGTAGTAGAGAAGATATAATAAAAAAATCTTATGTGGCCAGCACATGACTTTCTCCCTCTTTATTTCTGCAATAATTCATTAAATTGAGTTTAATTGCACAAAATAACAGCCACAATTATTTTAAATAACACCGATTTTGCACTTTTAATTCAATTTTCGTTTTCATTTGGTATTTCATTTGGTAAGGTGGCGTAGCGAAAATGCGAGAAAACCAAAATATATTTTTCAGTACATTCTCATTTCACAGTTTCTATTTATTTCAGTAATATTTCATTAAATTGAGTTTAATTGCATTAAATAACACTCATAATTAATTGATATTGCACTGAATTTACACTTTTAATTCAGATTTAGTTTTCACTTGGTAATGGTCATATTCTCCAAACCGACTTAGCAAAAATGTGGAAAAACTAAAATATCTCGAGAACGGCTAGTCCTAGTATAATGGGGTTAGTCTTATTCTTTTCCTCGTCAAAAATTACGTATAAAACAAGAATTTAATCGATACATTTGAACATACGTAGTCTTTTTTTTTTTAGATTTTAGCCATTTCGTAAAAAAAAGGCAGGTTGTTCTTTTCCGGATCGTACCAAAATCTAATCAGCATCAGAGTATCCCACAAGTTACCTATCTACTAAATTTTGTGAAATTTGGTCAATTAGTATTTCAGCTAGAGTTGATACTTGACATTTTTGCGGGCCATTTCGCAAAAGAAAGGCGGGGTTTTTTCGAATCGTACCAAAAACTAATTAGCACCAGGGTCATACCCATGTGACTACCAAATTTTATGAAATTCGATCCATTAGTTTTTGAGTTAGAGCGGATACATACGTTGCCTAGACAGACACACACACAGACGTCATGCTAAAAATAGTTTTTTCGTATTCTAGAGGTCTCGAAACGTGTAGCTCCGTCGAAAACTCGAGTTGCGATTTTCAACATGATTCCAATACTTTCCCTATACATTACGATGTATTACAGGGGAAGTAAATAGAGGTAACGGTCTTTTGAGTTTGATAAATTTGGAAAGAGTTGCGAGGGATTTTTTAATTACAAAGTGGCTAATTAAGCGGGAAATGTTGGTAAACTGCACTTGACTAAATTTTATGAGTTAAGAAAAAAAATAATTCACTAAACTTTTATGTTAACCTTCCTAACGTGATCTTAAAGTTTTACACACTTTCAACATAAAAAATCTGGTGTGGGTAGCACGTGACTAACCCCGCAAAACCATATTTACGTTCTATTTATTTCTTTAATTCGTTAAATTGAGTTTAATTGCACAAAATAGCACCGAATCTGCACTTTTATTTTAATTTTTGTTTTTATTTGATAACTGGACATTTTTTTTTTAAAGCGGCGTAACGAAAATGCTAAAAAGCTAAAATATCTCAAGAACGGTTATTCCTAGAGTAATGGGACTGGACCTATTATTTTTCTTATCAAAAATTACGTGTACAACAAGCATTTAATTGATACTTTTGAGCATAGGTAGTCTTTTATTTTAGATTTCGTCGATTTTTGCGGGCCATTTCGTAAAAAAGGCAGGTTTTTCTATTCTAAAATGTACCAAAATCCAATCAGCACCAGCGTATCCCATAAGTGACTTATCTTCCAAATTTTGTGAAATTTGGTCAATTAGTGTTTTAGCTAGAGCGGATACATGATATTTTTGCGGGCCATTTCGCAAAAAAAGGCTGGGTCTTTTATTACGAATCGTACCAAAATTTAATCAGTAACAGGGCCACATACAAGTGACATACCCACCAAATTTTATGAAATTTGGTTTATTAGTTTTTTAGTTGGAGTGGATACATACATTGCACAAACAGACACACACATAGACGCCACGCTAAAAATAGTCTTTTCGTGTTCCATAAGTCCCAAACCGTATAGATCTGTCGAAAACTCAGGTTGTAATTTTCGACACGGTCCCCATACTTTCCCTATACATTACCATGTATTGCAGGGAAAGTAAAAATCTGATGTGGGCAGCTCATGACATTTCCTACATATTGCAACGACTTTGCTTCTTGAATAGCGAAATAATTGTGTAGGAGATCTATACTAGATCTACAGCCAACCGTCCAAGCAGTTAGTTACTCGAGTCTACTTTGGAAGAGTCGGGCGGTCTGGGTTTTCAACTAGATCTACAGCATTTTTGGCATTGAATTAAAGTGGGTGATTTTGGTAACTTTTCCAATTTCTTTTCGTCCAAAACGAATGACTTATTGCATGGAACTTTCATCAAAATGCGATTTACTTTTAATTAATATCCCTTGAAATAAATTACCATTGGCGAATTCTTGAGTGTCAAAAATACAAAATTATTACAAAAAGTAGTAAATGGAGCAAATTAGATTTACGAGGATGGTGCTAACAAATTTTGTTGCATAATATTGCACGGAAAGTGAAACTATTAGATGACAATTTCTATTTTTTTTTAATTTTAGGTATCTTTTTCCGAAATTTATTTGAAACATATGCAATATCTCGAGAAAAGTTCATGCTAACGTTCTAAAGTGAGTCATTATTTTTCAAATTAAAAATTACTTTTGAGAGGACTATTTATCCGTATTAAAGGTCCTGATTTTAAACGATTCTTTTAAACATTCATTCGAAGATAGTGGGGAGAGGGGGGGGGGGTCTTCCAAACATTCGACCGCCTTTAAAATCAAGAGGTTTTACGTATTCACTGGCCTTAATAATACGCAAATTTTTTTTGAAATCGCTACATTCGTTTTTGCGATATCGCGTCCACAGACTCACGGACATAAATACATCTACACACACATTAACATACATACATGCATACACACACACACAGACATCGTCTCAAAAATGATCAATTCGAATTCAGCGATACTTAAAAAGTGGCTTTAGGTCGAAAACTTAAATTCGGATTTTTTACTCCTTCACAATAATTTCACTATATATTATACGATGTATGTAGGAAAAGTTTAGTTGTATAACTAAACTTGACAGTATACTTCATAACACTAAATCAACATAACAATCAACAACACTTTGTTTCTACAGCATCCTTGTTTATCTTCATCGATTAAACACACCGAAAGGAATCGTTCGTTCTCAGTTGTTCTTTCGTTCGTGGCGAACGAAAGAACAACTGAGAACGCCGCTTTCGTCCACTAACGAAAGCGCAATTCCACACGAAAATCGTCTTCAGTTTTTATTATTTTTTCGGCTGTTATCTTCTTTCGAAAAGCGGCAACACTTCTTTGAGTTTAATTAATTTGGGGGAGATTGGGGGGGGGGGGGGGGTTATCTATCCAGATACTTAATTTGATCAATACAATTGAGAAATAATTAAGCGGTTCTTAATATTAAAGTTAAAATAAAAAAAAATCGTGCAATATTTTTAGACGGTTCCTAAAGTTTGTACCATTCGCTTTCAAATGATTACGTCTGAAATTATTATTATTATTTTTTTAAACGATTAATTTTTTAACATTGGGCGGTTTTTCGGATATCAATAAGTAAAACTTTTTCGAAATCCAATTATATTTCACGAAATATTATATTTCACGAAATTCTAAATTGACAATTATGAATTATTGATAGAATTCGCAATAACAGTCTATGTATTAAAATATTTTAATAACTAATTCATCAATTTGGCGTCGTTTTCGTTAACTTAACATCATTTTTGCAATTTTGATGATATTTTTCAACAATTGGCGATATTTCGCTTAATAAGTCGCCAAAGTCACCAAATTTTATCTCCAAGCGTTACAGGCAAACGGAGAGAAGGGCAGATAATTGGTTTTTTTTCTCTCTTTAGACTAGTTTCTGTATAATGCAACTTTTCCTAACTGAACTTTTTATCCCTAAGGGGACTGTATGAAATTTTAGACCCCCCCCCCCCCCCATACTTTTTAGAAAACACCACTCACCGAATATAAAATTATATGAAAGAATTTCTAGAACCAGGGGTTGTCGAGATATTAATAAAATGAGCAAAGTGAAACCTCCCATATTAATATCATTATGCAGACGATTATTTTCGTAAAATTTGTTTGAAGAAAATTATATCATGCTGCTTAGCAACGGAATGAAATCCAGTGTGTTTATACAGCAGACGATTTTCATTGAATTTATCCGATTTAAATGATAAAGAAATTGATGTAAAATTTTCGTTTTCAATTAATTTTATATTAATTATTTTTGAGTGGGTTATGACCATGGGATATAAGATTCAAAATTTTTAATGAGTTTTTTAGAGCGATAAATGCACATTAAGCATATAAATTAATGCATATAAAAGTAGAAAAAAATTAATTGGTGCTACACATATAATGTACTATAGATATAAGATTTCTCTCCTGGTCTTTACAAAGTATTACACCAGGAAGACAAAAACTCATCAGACGATTTTTGTATGGAACACTGCTTTTGTTCGTGGACAATACATTCAGAAGGAGAGAACAATAAAATCCATTTCTTTCTGTGTGTTATCGGTGAGGAGGAACAATTATTCTGTGGAGATAAGATATGAGCTGATAATTGCAACGATAAGCTTTTGATCAATATTTATATTTTTTAAATGTAGATAAAAATCAATTGACAAAACTTAAACTTGCCGTTAAATAAAACTCCGTTAGCCGAAATAACGTGTACCCTACGCCATTTGCATCATCGTCAGTAATGATTCCCCATTGGTCGAATGGGAGTGGGTCTTGTGCTATTTATCCGCTCGTGATAAGATGAGTAGGATCCTGTTGAGTTGAGTTGTATTGAGTATGATAATGATTTGTTAGAATGCTGTTAAATTTCGTTTTGGAACCCAATATATGTTGCATTATAAAGATGGAAAATGATATTAAATAGGAAAGTTACTTTCATTTTTATGCGGTCACTTTTTAACGTCATTTTCTGAAAATCAATTAATTTGAATCGTGCTTAACAGCATCTTTGGATGGTTTTCGAGCTTTTATCTGCTTGTTTGTATGGAATAGGCAATATCTACAGTGGCAGCATGAAAACTTGCTATATACCACAATTTCGCCAAGAAGGCTGAAACTTTGCACTTATAGTATTGACAGCGGGGTAAAATCTACCGGAGCCGATAATTTTTACTTTCCTTATATACATAATGTATAAGGAAAGTATTGTGACGGGGTCGAAAATTCGAATTCGAGTTTTCGACGGGAGAGCACGTTTCAAGCATCCCTGATCACGAATCAAACATTTTTGAAGTGATGTCTGTGTGTGTGTGTGTGTCAGTTAGTCTGTGGAGACGATAACTGACGAACGAACGGACCGATTCGAACCAAATTTGGTACAAAAATCACAATCCGTAAACACTGGAAGCCTATTGTTTTTATACGCAATCGAATGTTCAGAACCCCCCTAAATTTTCGAATGAAATTTTGAAAAAATCTTCAAAAAATCAAAAAGACTAATAAAGTTACGAAAATAGACATTTCTTATGTAATTTTTCATTAGAAAACGATTGACATAAATTTTAGAACGCTAACATGAACCGTTCTCGAGATATTGCACATTTTTCAACAAAATTATCAAAAAGTCATATAAAATAAAAAAAAAAAATTTCCTTTTGAGAAACATGTTCCCTTTTCATATGTAATACCATGCGATAAATTGAGTAACATCATTCTCGTGGATCTAGCTCGTTCCATTCGTGAAAAAAGATACTTTGAGTAATACTTTTGTATTTGAACGCCAATGGTCATTTATCTGCTGTAAGAATAACTTATTTCTTCGTCCATTACGCTTGGCGAGATTTTGGCGACGAATTTGGCGGAATGTCGCCAACTTGGCGACTTTTTGAAATGTTGCTAAATTAACGAAAATCTCGCCAAATGAATAAAAATGACTCTAAATCAATGAAAATGACGACCAATTGTCGATAATTCAATATCTTGGAAAGAATATTAGTATCTACTAAGAAAAACCTATTTTTTTACTGTAAAAGTAGTAATTTCATTACATTATATAAGGAAAGTCATGTGTTGCCCACATCAGATTTTTTTTAAAGTAATAACTAACAGATATACCCGATGTTGCTGAAATTGTGAATGGCATTTCATCCCACTTCTCTTTCGCAGTTTTCCATGGTGCATCCATTTTTTTTAGGTCTGCGTTTAGAAAATTATCTTTTTAACATTTCAAAAGCACAATAATTCATTGGTTGCCCATTAGGGAATTTTTGATGACTATGAGCAAAAGGTATAGCTTTAATACATGTATATATTGTCATTTTAAGAAATTGAGATTTACGTAGGTTTTGATGTGTGACTTGTTACCCAGATGAAGTTCTGCTGTATTAAGATTCTGTGGAGAAAAGCATTATATTTCTTCTTTAAATAAAGGAGTTAACATTATTATATAAGTAAAAAATCTGATGTGGGCAGCACATGACCTTCACTGCAGACTTATATCCACGTTCTCTTTATTTTAATTAAATTTAATCCACTTTTAATTCAATTTTCGTTCTCATTTGGTAACTGGACTTATTTTCAAAGGTGGCGTAGAGAAAATAAGAAGAAACTAAAATATCTCGAGAACCGCTAGTCCTAGTGTAATGGGGTTGGTCTTATTCTTTTCATCGTTAAAAGTTACGTATGAAACAAACATTTCATGGATATATTTAAGTATACGTTGTTTTTATTTTAGATTTTAAATATTTTTGCGGGCCATTTCGGAAAAAAAAGCGGGTTTTTTTTATCCCGAATGATACTAAAAACTAATCAGCACCAGGGTCACACCCAAGTGATTTACTTACCAAATTTTATGAAATTCGGTCCATTAGTTTTTGAGTTCGAGTGGGTACATACATTGCACAGACAGATAGACATACAGACACATACACAGACGACACGCTAAAAATAGTATTTTCGTATTCTAGAGGTCTCAAAACGTGTAGATCCGTCGAAAACTCGAGTTGAGATTTTCAACATGATTCCAATACCTTCCCTATACATTACCATGTATTGCAGGGAAAGTAAAATATTATATGCATCTCATTTGATTTTTGGAAGTTCCAAGAAAAGGGGATAGTAATATCTGATGTGGGCAACACATGACTTTCCTTATATAATGCAATGAATTTACTATTTTTACAATAAAAAAATATGTTTTTCTTATAGTAGCTATTTATATTCTCTTCAAGAAATTGAATTTTCGTCAATTAGTCGTCATTTTCACTGATTTAATGTCATTTTTATCCATTTGGCGAGATTTCCGTTAATTTCGCAATATTTAAAAAAGTCGTCAAGTTGGCGACATTCCGCCAAATTTAGCGCCAAAATCTCGCCAAGCGTTATGGACGGAGAAATAAATTATTCTTATAGCAGATAAATAACTATTGGCGTTCAAATACAAAAGTATTACTGAAAGTATCTTTTCTCATGAATGGAACGAACTAGATCTACGAGAATGAAGTCACCTAATTTATCGCATGATATTACATATGAAAAGTGAACATGTAACTTAATATATTTTTTATAATTTATGTGATTTTTTGATAAATTTATTTTAAAAATGTGCAGTATCTCGAGAACGATTCATGCTAGCGTTCTAGAGTTTATGTCAATCGTTTTCTAAGGAAAAATTAATTAGAAATGTTTATTTGCGTAACTTTATTAAAGGTTTTGATTTTTTGATGATTCTTTCAAAATTTCACTCGACAATTTAGGGGGTTCTGAATATTCAATTACGTTTAAAAACAATAGGCTTCCAGTATTTACGGATTGTAATTTGTGTGCCAAATTTCGTTTAAATCGGTCCATTTGTTCGTCAGTTATCGTTTCCACAGACACACACACACACATCACCTAAAAAATGTTTGATTCGTGATCAGGGATGCTTGAAACGTGCTCTTTCTTCGAAAACTTGAATTCGAATTTTCGACCCCGTCACAATACATTCCTTATACATTATGTATATAAGGAAAGTAATAACCCAAAATTTTGGTTCCAACTTGGAACCAAGTTTTTAAGTCATTTTCTCCTCTTTTGCTATAGTAAATCGATCTTTTTTGGTTAGAGTCATTTGAATAGATACATGTTTCATCAATTGCCACAATATATTTTCATCTGTCACCGACTAAATGATTTTCTTAGAGAATGAAAAAGCAGATTCTGCGCTTAGCCTCATGTCAATTCAAAATACTGTAAGTAATATGCTTTTTATATTTTTCAAGATTTAAAGGTTTACTTATTATCGTGTTTACAGTCGCTGCGGAAGTATTTAAATGCACTTGAATTGTTTTCTTAAGTCTGTGGGATTTCGTTCGAGACAAGTCTTTATTTTTGAATGTAAGTAAATATATATACCTTCTTAAATGTATGTACCTTTTTTAGGTACTTAATGTTGTTCTTTTCCCGGTTAAGGGGGCATAGGACCTTTAAAAGTGCCATAAATAGAGTAAATTTCCGCTTTTCACGTTTTATTTTGTACCTCTTCTATTATACATCGATAATACCAAAAAATTTTATGGCTAATAAGTGAATACCTGTAGAATATGTGATAATATTATCCAATAAGGTAAATCTTATAATATTCTTAAAAATTGTATAATTTGCATGTAATTATTAAAATTTTATGTTTTATATAGGTTGCTTCCGCGCATGTTTGCAGCAAAACTATTGCTTCTAGAAACAAAAATATTGCTTCCAGAAACAAAAAATCTGATGTGGGCAGCACATGACTTTCCCTGCAGACTCAAATTCATTTTTTCTTTATTTCTTTAACAACTCATTAAATTGAGTTTAATTGCACAAAATGACACTAAATTTGCATTTTTAATTCAATTTCTGCTTTTATTTGGTAATTGGACATTTTTCCAAAGGCGGCATAAAAAAATGCGAAAAATCTCAAATATCTCGAGAACGGTTAGTCCTAGAGTAATGAGCTGTTCTTATTCTTTTCCTCGTCAAAAATTACGTATAAAACATGCATTTAATTGATACATTTGAACATACGTTGTTTTGTTTTAGATATTGGTGATATTTGCGGCCATTTCGTTAAAAAAGGCAGGTTGTTATTTTCCGAATCGTACCAAACTCTAATCAGCACCAGAGTATCCCACATGTGATTTATCTACCAAATGTAGTGAAGTTTGGTCAATTTGTATTTCAGCTAGAGTGAATACATGAGATTTTTGCGGGTCATTTCGCAATAAAAGGCGGGTTTCTTTTTTCCGAATTGTGCCCAAAACTAATCAGCACCAGATTCACACCCAAGGGTCTTACCTACCAAATTTTATGAAATTCGCTCCATTAGTTTTTGAGTTAAAGTGGATACATACAATGCACAGACACACAGACAGACACACATACTCAGACGTCACGTTAAAAATGTTTTTTTTTTGTATTCTTGAGATCTCGAAACGTGTAGATCAGTTGAAAACTCGAGTTGCGATTTTCAGCATGATTCCAATACTTTGCCTATACATTACCATGTATTGCAGAGAAAGTAAAATAAAATTTTAATAAATACATGCAAATTATATAGTTTTTAAAAATATTATAAGGTTCACCATATTGAAAACGGTATCACATATTCTACAGGTATTCACTTATAAGCCATAAAAGTTTTAGATATTATCGATGTATAACGGAAGAGGTACAAAATAGAACGTGAAATACGGAAATTTACTGTGGCACTTTTAAAGGTCCTATGCCCCCTAAAAAACAATGCTTGACGCGTTTAATAATATTGTCTTTTTGCATTTAGAAATACGAATTCAATAGTTTTCTCAGTGTGTTTGCATTCCCTGCAATACATGGTAATATATAGGGAAAATATTGGCATCATGTCGAAAATCTCAACTCGAGTTTTCGACGGATCTACAAGATTTGGGACCTCTAGAATATGAAAAAAACTTTTTTGAGCGTGACGTTTGTGTGTGTGTCTAGCTGTGCAATCTTTGTATCAACTCTAGATAAAAAAACTAATTGACCAAATTCATAAAATTTTATAGGTAGGTCACTTGTTGGTGACCCTGATACTGATTGATATGGGTACGATTTGAGATAAAAGAACTAGCACTTTTTTTGCGAAATGCAAAAATTTCTGTATCTACTCTAGCTAAAAAACTAATAGACCAAATTTCACAAAATTTGGTACATAAGTCACTTATGGGTTATCCCGGTGCTGACTGGATTTTAGAATAATTCGCGAAAAAAGAACCTGCCTTTTTCTACGAAATGGACTGCAAAAATTTTATGTGTCCGCTCTACCTCAGAAATTATTAGACCAAATTTCGCAAAATTTGGTATATAAGTTGCTTGTGAGTTATCTTGGTGCTGGCGAGATTTTAGTAAGATTCGAAAATATAGAATCTGCCTTTTTTTTTGCAAAATGGCCCGAAAAATCGTCAAGATATAAAATAAAATACTACAAATGTATCAATTAAATGCATGTTTCATATGTATTTTTAGGCGATGAAAAGAATACGACAAATCCTATTACTCTTAGAGGGGACATTCTTAGGTATTTAAGTTTTTACTTTCCCTGCAATACATGGTAATGTATAGGGAAAGTATTGGAATCATGTAGAAAATGGCAACTCGAGTTTTCGACGGATCTACACGTTTCGAGACCTCTAGAATACGAAAAAACTATTTTTAGCGTGACGTCTATGTGTCTGTCTGTCTGTGTGTCTGTGCAATGTATGTATCCACTCTAACTCAAAAACTAATGGACCGAATTTCATAAAATTTGGTAGGTACGTCTCTTGTATGTGACCCTGGTGCTGATTAGTTTTGGGTACTATTCGGAATAAACCAACCCGCATTTTTTTGCGAAATGGCCCTCAAAAATTGCCTGTATCCACTGTAACTAAAAAACTAATTGACCAAATTTTATAAAATTTGGTACATAAGTCACTTGTAGGTCACCCTGGTGCTGATTAAATTTTGATACGATTCGAAAAAGAACAACCTGCCTTTTATTATGAAATGGTCCGCAGAAACTGTATATTTCCACTCTAATTCAACTTATCGACTAAATTTCATTAAATTTAGTAGATAAGTCACTAGTAGTTAACCCTGGTGCTGATTAGATTTTGGTACGATTCGGAAAAAAACAACCTGCCTTTTTTTTTTCAAAATGGCCCGCAAAAATTGTATATTTCCACTCTAACTCAACTAATCGACTGAATTTCATAAAATTCGGTAAATAAGCCACTTGTGGTCGACCCTAGTGCTGATTAGATTTTGATACGATTCGGAAAAGAACAACCTGCCTTTTTTTTTAAGAAATGGTCCGCAAAAATTTCATGTATCTACACTAGCTAAAATACTATTTGACCAAATTTCACAAAATTTGGTAGATAAGTTACTTGGGGGATACTCTGGTGCTGATTAGATTTTGGTACAATTCGGAGAACAACCTGCCTATTTTTACGAAATGGCTCGCAAAAATCTTCAAAGTCTAAAGAAAATGGGACTATATATGCTCAAATATATCAATTAAATTCTTGTTTTATACGTAATTTTTGACGAGGAAAAGAACATAACACACTCCATTATGCTTTAGGACTAACCGTTCTCAAGATATTTCAGATTTCTTGAATTTTTGTTATGCCGATTTAGGGAGAATGTCCAAGTACCAAATAAAAATAGAATTAAAAATTCAAATTTAGTGTTATTTGGAGCAATTAAACTCAATCTAACGAATTATTAAAGAAATAAGGAAAATATGAAATTGAGTCTGCAGGGAAAGTCATGTGCTGCCCACATCAGATTTTTTCCTTTCCGTGCAATACTTGGTAATGTATAGGGAAAGTATTGGAATCATGCCGAAAATCACAAGTCGAGTTGTCGATGGATCTACACGTTTCGAGACCTCTAGAATACGAAAAAACTATTTTTAGCGTGACGTCTATGTGTCTGTCTATGTGTGTGTCTGTGTGTGTGCCTGTGTGTGTGTTTGTGTGTGTGTGTCTGTCTGTGCAATGTATGTGTCCACTCTAACTAAAAAACTACTTGGCCAAATTTCATAAAATTTGGTAGGTAAGTCACTTGGGCGAGACCCTGGTGCTGATTAGTTTTGGTAGGATTCGTAAAAACAGAACCCGCCTCTTTTTGCGGAATGACCCTTAAAAATTTTATGTATCCACCCTAGCTAAAATACTAATAGACCAAATTTCACAAAATTTGGTAGATAAGTTAGTTGTAGGATACTCTGGTGCTGATTAGATTTCGGTATAATTCGGAAAAGAACAACCTGCCACTTTTTACGAAATGGCCCGTAAAAATCGCCAAAATCTAAAAGAAAAAAAAAAGAAAAAAGACTACGTATGCTCAAATGTATCAATTAAATTCTTGTTTTATACACAATTTTTAACGAGGAAAAGAATATAGCTCACTCCATTATGCCTTAGGACTAACCGTTCTCAAGATATTTGAGATTTTTTGCATTTTTGTTACGTCGATTTCGGAAAAATGTCCAATTACCAAATAAAAACAAAAATTGAATTAGAAATGCAAATTTAATGCTATTTGGTGCAATTAAACTCAATCTAACGAATTATTAAAGAAATAAGGAAAATATGAAATTGAGTCTGCAGGGAAAGTCATGTGCTGCCCACATCAGATTTTTAAATTTGGGGGGCTGAAGCCGTTTTCAATGAAGTGGAAAAACTATTTAATGGGATATTTTTCAATATAGTAGTTACGTGCCTTAAAGGTTATTCAGATATTAGATTTTGGCATGATTCGGAAAAATATAACAGACATTTTTTGTGAAATGGCCCACAAAGATAGTGAAAATGTGAAATAAATGAGTAAAATTACTGAAATATATTAAGTATTTGTTCTTCAAGTAATTAATTTTTGACAACCACAGCGAAAAAGACTGACACCGTGACTCTGGTATTAAACATTCTCGAGATATTTTAGTTTTTTGGAATTTTAAAGAGCTGAAGACTATAAAGTTCTTTAAATGGCCAAATGAAAGGAAGTTGCATTAAAATTGCAAATTGGATATAATATCAGAAAAGTATCCCTGTAATTTTCTGCAATTAAACTCAATTTAATGCATTATGAAATTAAAATTCTGATGTGGGCAGCACATGACTTTCCCTGCAGACTTATATCCCCATTCTTTTTATTTTAATTAAATTTAATTCACTTTTAATTCAATTTTCGTTGTCATTTAGTAACTGGACTTATTTTCAAAGATGGAGAAAATACGAAAAAACTAAAATATCTCGAGAACGGCTAGTCCTAGTGTAATGGGGTTGATCTTATTATTTTCTATGTTAAAATTACGTATAAAACAAGCATTTAATGGATATCTTTGAGCATACGTAATTTTTTATTTTAGATTTTGATGATTTTTGAGGGCCATTTTGCATAAAAAAGGCAGGTAATTTTCCCCCGAATCGTACCAAAATCTAATCAGCGCCAGGGTGTCCCACAAGTTACTTATCTACCGAATTTTGTGAAATTCGGTCCATTAGTTTTTCAGATAGAGTGGATACAAACATCTGCGGGCCATGTCGCAAAATAAGGCGGGTTTTTTTTATCCCGAATCGTACCCAAAACTAATTTGAACCAGTTTCGCCCACAAGTGACTTACCTACCAAATTTTATGAAATTCGGTCCATTAGTTTTTTAGTTAGAGTGGATGCAAAATCTGCAGACACACAGACGTCATGCTAAAAATAGTTTTTTCGTATTCTACAGATCTCGAAACGTGTAGATCCGTCGAAAACTCGAGTTGCGATTTTCGACATGATTCCTGTACTTTCCGTAAACATTACCATGTATTGCAGGGAAAGTAAAAATAAGAAAATGAATTTGCAGGGAAAGTAAAATTAAGAAAATAAATTTGCAGGGAAAGTCATGTGCTGCCCACATCAGATATTTTAATTACAGAATAAGAGAATTTATCTTTGAAAAGTCAACAAGTAGCCTTTAATCCAAAGTTTGCTTGCCAAAGTTTGTTATTTAAAACATAATTTAACTACAGTAAACAATTGTTTAGCTTTTGTAAAATGAGCTGATGCCAGAAATTTTTAAATCAATTCAAATTTTATTTCTTGCAACTAAATCCTTCTAAAAATATGTAAGCAGTTTCTGTATTTTAAACTAAATGCAACACTTAAACAACAAAATTCTTCCCACAAAAAACAACTTGATGATGCATGCAACCAAATAGATGATCAGTTTAATAGGGTTTTGACTTATTTTGAACCTTTATACAAATGGAAGCCTCCTTCAAACATTGGCTCATTATTTTATTGGGGCAGACAATTTTCTTGTGAGAGGAAGTGCAGGATGTCAAAAGTTATGACAAAGTTGTCAACGTCGCATCATCACTCAGATCGGGGTGGGAGAATGAGTGCATAAAGCTTGAAATTGGGGGTGAAATCGTTAAGAAAAGATTTTCCAGATGTGGTTTAAACAAATAATCAAAAAAGAACACACCTAGTCATAGCCGGCCGTCCAAATAGATGCTCTAAGTCCTCGGACGAGTCGGACGGTCTGGGTCTTCAACACCTAGTCATAGAAAATTCAGACCACCCATGAAATTATCCTACCTATTAACCCAATCCTACGATGTAATTATCCTACTTGTTAACCAAGTCCTGCCATGAAATTATCCTACCTATTAACCCCGTCCTACCATGAAATTATCCTACATGTTAAGCAAGCCCTGCCATGAAATTATCCTACCTATTAACCCAATCCTACCATGTAATTATCCTACTTGTTAACCAAGTCCTTCCATGAAATCATCCTACCTATTAACCCAATCCTAACATGAAATTAACCTACCTATTAATCAAGTCCAGCCATGAAATTATCCTACCTATTAACCCAGCCTTACCATGAAATTATCCTACCTGTTAAACAAGCCCTGCCATGAAATCATCCTACCTATTAACCTAATCCTACCATGAAATTATCCTACCTATTAACCGATTCCTGTCTTGAAATTATCCTACCTATTAACGGAGTTCTGCTATGAAATAATCCTACCGATTAACCCAGTCCTACCATGAAATTATCCTACCTGTTAGCCAAGTCCTGCCATGAAATCATCCTACCTATTAACCCAATCCTACCATGAAATTAACCTACCTATTAATCAAGTCCTGCCATGAAATTATCCTACCTATTAACCCAGCCCTACCATGAAATTATCCTACCTATTAAACAAGCCCTGCCATGAAATCATCCTACCTATTAACCTAATCCTACCATGAAATTATCCTACCTATTAACCGATTCCTGCCATGAAATTATCCTACCTATTAACCCAGTCCTACCATGAAATTATCCTACCTATTAACGGAGTTCTGCTATGAAATTATCCTACCAATTAACCCAGTCCTACCATGAAATTATCCTACCTGTTAACCAAGTCCTGCCATGAAATCATCCTACCTATTAACCCAATCCTATCATGAAATTTTCCTACCTATTAGATTTCCTCAGAATTGATCTCAAGCTATACGAATTTGCAACTTCCAATTTCATGTGGACAGAATCTCCCTATAGGGGGCGTTCCTATAAAGCAACGTCTCCCAGACTTCAAGGATCGCGTACCCCATTCGAAATTTAATCTCATTGGTCTCTTTGTCTCCCTTGTCGAATAGTTCGAAGGAGACTTTATTACAATACTTTATTGTCTGCAGATTGCAGACCAGATTAAAATGCCTTTATAGATTAAAATGTCTGAAATCGTTGAAAATAAGGTAACATACAGTAATAGGTAATAAAATATTTATTTTTTACTTTCCTTATATGCATAGTATAATAAGGAAAGTATTGTGACGGGGTCGAAAATTCGAATTCGAGTTTCGACGGGAGAATTCGAGTTTTCGACTGGAGAATTCGAGTTTTCGACTGGAGAATTCGAGTTTTCGAGGGGAGAATTCGAGTTTTCGACTGGAGAATTCGAGTTTTCGACGTTTCAAGCATCCCTGATCACGAATTGAAAATTTTTGGGGTGATGTCTGTGTTTATGTGTGTGAAAGTGTGTGTGTGTGTATGTCAGTGAGCCTGTGGAGACGATATCTCACGAACTAAAGGAGCGATTCGAATGAAATTTGGTACAAAAATTACAATCCATGAATACTAAACCCGTAAACCGAGAGGTATGTCGGGTAAAATAAAACTCTTCTTTTTTAGTATTAAAGAAAAATCTGATGTGGGCAGCATATGACTTTTCCTGCAGACTCAAATTCATTTTCACTATATTTCTTTAATAATTCATCAAATTGAGTTTAATTGCACAAAATAACACAAAATTTGCATTGTTAATTCAATTTTTGTTTTTATTTGGCAATTGGACATTTTCCCCAAAAGCAGCATAACAAAATTGCGAAAAATCTCAAATATCTCAAGAACTGTTTGTCCTAGAGAAATGGAATTGGTTTTATATTTTCCTCGTCAAAAATTACGTATAAAATAGCATTTAATGGATACATTTGAGCAGCGTAGTATTTTTTTTTTTTTTTAGATTTTTGCGATTTTTGCGGGCCATTTCGTAAAAAAAGACAGGTTGTTCTTTCCCGAATCATATTAAAATCTAATCAGCACCAGAGTATCCCACAAATAACTTATCACCAAATTTTGTGAAATTTGATCAATTAGTATTTCGACTAGAGTGAATATATCAGATTTTAGCGGCCATTTCGCAAAAAAAAAAAAGAAGGCGGGTTCTTTCTTTCCGAATCGCACCAAAAATTAATCAGCACCAGAGTCACACCCAAGTGACTTACCTCCCAAATTTTACGGAATTCGATCTATTAGTTTTTGAGTTAGAGTGGACACATACACTGCACAGACAGACACACACACAGACATCACGCTAAAAATAGTTTTTTCGTATTCTAGAGGTCCCAAAACGTGTAGATCCGTCTACAACTCGAGTTGCGATTTTCAGCATGATTCCAATACTTTCCCTATACATTACCATGTATTGCAGGGAAAGTAAAATGGATCCAAAATCTGATTATATTCATTTATGGATCTTTGCTAAGTGCTACAAATTCTTGCTTACAGTTTATAGCTATTACTTTTAGTTTTTAAGATATAAACATTACAAACATGAAAAAGAAAGATCAATCAGGCATAAATTCAATCATGCATAAATCCAAACATGCACAAAGTGTTCATGACTTTGTTCATTCTGTCTGTCTGTCTGTCTGTCCGTTTGCATAATAACTGTCGTAAAAATGACTCTCTCAAAATGAAATATTTTATGTTGTTGAGATGGTCTATGGGACATAGGGGAATGTAAATGAATAATATCACCCAATTAGTTTTGGATTGAACCCGGGTTGAAAAAATGAAATACATTGAACCCTATGGGACCTAATTTTTCAAACACTTTTTTAGCGACGTTCAAAGTCACAAATTGTTTCGAAAATTCAAATTATCCCTTGAAATATATAAAAAAATTTCAACAAAATATGTTCAGTAATTTTTTAAATAAAAATTAATTGCACCCATATTATATGAAGAGATCACGTGACCCACTTCAAAATAAAATATGGCATCCATCTTTTTTCCAAGTGGCAAAATCATGATTTTTAAAGTTCTTTTTAATTTATATTTAGTGTTGCATCTTTCCTAAAACCGCTTTGCTTTTACGTATTTTCTGTGCATCTATATTCTGTGGTAACTCAATTACAATAGTTTTGAGTTTAAATGATCATCAAACATTGACTATTTCTACAACGAAGCCTGAGTTTGATGGATGCAGAATGTAAACAAGTGATTGTAAGATGAGTTGTATAAGATTTGCTGAATATTTTTCACTATTTATCTCCGGAGTCTGGAATATAAGTAATATGAATGAAATATTCATTGCTTTTACATAGAGAGCCAGACGATTTATATTGCGATGACGTCATTTGAATAAAGTTTTTTTTTTCGAGGAAGTTTTAAGTTTTCAAATGTAATAAATTACTGTAGTACTGTGATAATTTAAAATATATCAGCGCTGTATCGTAGTTTAGAGATGTTTAAATAAAATGGCATTCCAGTTGGAAAGTTTTCCATAATTAATGATTTATGCATTATTGATCTTTCTTGTTATCTATTAGATTGTGGATTTAAATATTCGAATCAAATTTCGCACTCACTTTATTCGAGATACTGTGCATATAGTCGCACTGACATAGACCAAGGTAGAAACAGATCCTAATTCCTAGGAAACCCTAAACGTATAAATCCAGCAAAATATGAAAGCCTGAATTTTTACCTCGTTACAATATACTCCATCAGTTTTATAATGCGAATCCAGATCTAAAATGGCGATTGAAGCTATCTTGTATTCCAAACAGGCATGGCAAACCGTTGATATGGCAACAACCCTTTATCAACTCTGATATCTGGTCACATATTTAAAATTCATTCATTCAACACATTTAATTAAAAACAAAGCCTGATTTGAATTAAAGGAGGTTCAAAATATACATTCATCGGAATCTGAGAGGCGGAATTTTAATCTCGTCGCAATATATTCCATTTTCATAATATGAATCTTGCACACAAAATGGCGGCTAAGCTAACCTAGTATTTCAAGCAGTTTTGACAAAGCGTTTCTATGGTGACGATCCTTTATTTTATTTTATACATGGTAACATATCAATTCTTTGATTGAACACATTTAATTAGAATGCTTAGGCACCATATTTAATTGGAATGCCTGGCTGAGCCCGAACAATTTATCCTCGTAATGGGGTATAATCCTGCGAAAAATTCTATTTATTTTTGGCGGGAAACTTGGCGATTCTGTTACTCTTTTGATAAGAAAGAGAGAGATGATTGTTATTTAATGGGACAACATGAGAACTAGTTTTGCCGATGGATGGAAGATGATTCGAAAACTGACATAAATACTCTTATGTTGTAGTTCTGTAATGGACTTTTTTGTTGTGTTGTATAGTGGAAATTTGTTTCTAGATTTTCTCCTCTTTGAGGATATATTTCTCAGAGAATATTTTTACTTGTATGCAGTAATGTATAGAGAAAGTGTTGAAATGTGGTGAAAATTGGAATTAGAGTTGTTTTCTGTGGATTTATACGAGTGGATGTAAAATACGTTATATCTCAGTAACGGTTCGTAATAATATTTAAACAAGGGTTTTCAATCCTTTTTGATAAAAGTTCTAACAAATCATTCACTTATTTGAAAATAAAGAGCAAGCATATGTTTTTTTATATAAAACTTTGCAATGTGGTTCAAAAACATGTAAAATTTTAGCACTGAACGTGTTAGACCGAAGGAATTATTTTATTCACATTCAAACAACAAATCTTACATATTGAAGAACTTTTTCTATGTGTATATTTCTATGAGGAATTTTTTGCAATTTCTTTTAATATTTTTGTAAGGAAAGTTTGTGGGTGTGCCCATTAGGTCCGCCTATAGTAAAGTGAATATGCCCGATCAAATAAAACAAACTGCTGCGCCTTAGTAGGAAATTCAAAAATCTGATGTGGGCAGCACATGACTTTATCTGCAGACTTGAATTCATGTTTTCTTTATTTCTTTAATAATTCATTAAATTAAATTGAGTTTAATTGCACAAAATAACACTAAATTTGCATTTTTAATTCAATTTTTCTTTTATTTGTTAATTGGAAATTTTTTCGAAAGTGGAGTAGCAAAAATGCAAAAAATCTTAAATATCTTGAGAACGGTTAGTCCTAAAGGAACGGAGTTGATTATATTCTTTTCTTCGTCAAAAATTGCTTATAAAATAAGAATTTAATTGATACGTTTGAGCATACGTATTCTCTTTTTTTTAGATTTTAGCCATTTTTGCGGGCCATTTCGTAAAAAAAGGCAGCATGTTCTTTTCCGAATCGTACCAAAATCTAATCAGCACCCGAGTTTCCCACAAGTGACTTATCTACCGAATTTTGTAAAATTTGATCGGTTAGCATTGTAACTAGAGTGGATACATGACATTTTTGCCGATCATTTCACAAAAAAAGGCGGATTTTGTTTTTCCAAATCAGATCAAACGCTAATCAGCACCAGGGTCACACCCAAGTGACTTACCTACCAAATGTTATGAAATTTGATCCAGTAGTTTTTGAGTTAGAGTGGATACATACATTGCACGCACGCACGGACAGACAGACAGACAGACAGACAGACAGACAGACAGACAGACAGACAGACACACAGACACACACACACACACACACACACACACACACACACACACACACACACACTTTCGTGTTCAAGATGTCCCAAAACGTGTTAATCTGTTGAAAACTCGTGTGGCGATTTTCGGCATGATTCCAATACTTTCTCTATACATTACCATGTATTGTAAGGAAAGTAAAAAGTTAGGATAATGAACTTAGCAAAAAAGACAAAAAAAAATGACCAATGAATGAAACCAAGTTGTATAGCATTGTTCAACTAGTAGAAATCAATAATAAAACAGTTACAGGCATTTATTTGATGCTATGGTTGCCTTCAAGTCACTTTTCTACTCACAAGGGACCCTCAACTTTTGTGCCGGCTAATTTCAGCTGGAATTGGGTGGAAATGGTATGTACTAGTGAGAAACTAATCTCCCTGAAATATCTCTTAAATTACCCACAATCATTTGAAACTCCTTTGATATTTTGCTTCCGTCACACCCTTATAGAAAATCCACAATGCGCACTGTGTACTAACATTCTATTTTTGAGATGTTCTTGGTATAAAACTACCCTATGTTTCACAGATTTCAACGAAAAGTATCATTATTGCGAAGAATATATTGAATAATTGTAATTTTATCAAATAGTAATTTGTATTCGTAATAAAATATTTGGTTTCCATTACAAAAAAAAAAATCTGAAGTGGGCAGCACATGACTTTCTCTGCAGACTTATATCCACGTTCCCTTTATTTTAATTGAATTAAATTTACCTTTAATTCAATTGTCGTTCTTATTTGGTAACTGGACTTATTTTCAAAGATGGCGTAGAGAAAATATGAAAAAATTAAAATATCTCGAGAACGGCTGGTCCTAGTGTAATGGGGTTGATCTTATTATTTTCGTCGTTAAAAATTACGTATTAAACGAGCATTTAATGGATATATTTGAGTATACGTAGTTTTTATTTTATATTTTAACGATTTTGAGGGGCCATTTTGCAAAAAAGGCAGGTTTTTTTCCGAATTGTACCAAAATCTAATCAGCACCAGAGTAACCCACAAGCGACTTATCTACCGAATTTTGTGGTATTCGGTCCATTAGTTTTTCACCTAAAGTAGATATAGGCAATTTTTGAGGGCCATTTCGCAAAAAAAGGCGGGTTCTTTTATCCTGAATCGTACTAAAAACTAATCAGCACCAGAGTCACTCTCAAGTGACTTACCTACCAATTTTTATGAAATTCGGTCCATTAGTTCTTGAGTTAGAGTGGATACATACATTGCACAGACAGACAGATAAACACACAGACACACACAGAGACGTAACGCTAAAAATAGTTTTTCCTTTTCAAGAGGTCACGAAACGTGTACTTCCGTCGAAAACTCGAGTTGTGATTTTCGGTATGATTCCAATACTTTTCCCTATGCATTACCATGTATTGCAGGGAAAGTAATAATGTACAATCATGAATGTAATATTGCGTCATTTTTACATAAACATACCACATGTACGTTCGTTTCTGCTTAATCACACACACTATGTAAATATACATATTATACTTCAAATAAGAGCTACCAAACATATGCTAATACATGTAATCTTTAGGATTTTTTTCTACGGATCTCCACGCTCAATTCACGAGATATTTCAGGGACATTAATTTCTTCCTAGTATCTACCGTTTCCACTCAATTCCAGCTGAAACTAGCCGGAACAAAAGTTGAGGTTCCTTTGTCCGGAGTGTTATAATAAATAACACTTACATGCACAGAAATTCAATGTACAGTCTGTTCAATATGACCTTCGTCAGCAGATATGCGCAGCTGAATTAGACAAAAAAGTTTTACTGCGCACTTTGACAGACATTGCAGGTGTCAACGTATTACAGGCTTTGATGATGCGAGCTTTTGAGATATATTTATTGCCTTTATGCGGGTTTCATTCGTTTATAGTGTCGATTCATGCGCATTAAGCATATTTCTATAAATTCGTAAATCGCTATTTTCGTCTGCCTCGTTTCGTTTATCCCAACATTTTAATTCTCCGCTAGGGTGAACTGCACTCAATTTTTTTCGACCAGGCATGGTCACTTTACAGTCAGACCTAATGTGTATACTCGAACCTATTCTTAAAAAATTATTAGTGTGTTTACAGGGCCCGACTTTACCTAACTGGGGTCCGAGGCAGACATTCCTCTGCCCCCACCCCTTCCACATCTCGACATATATGAAAAGAACAAAAATAAAACATAATTGCATTCATTAAAAAGGTATACAAAATGAAGTTCTTGCATATTTCAATGGAAGTCAAGTTATTGGCAACTTTCTCATCATATCCAAGAAGTTAACATGCTCTAGAACAGTACCACTGGTAGTACGCGAAAAATCACTGATCATATACAAGAAGATGACTTGTGGCATTAGTGTGACACAATTTCCCGCATTTCCATTGTATACAATATTCTTGAATTATTCCAAATTCTAAATTATGAATTATAAAGCATTTTCTGCTTCGATTTCAATATTGAATTTGATTCCCGTTTTATATTCCAGAGATAAAAATTCTCAATCCTATTTTCCCGGCCGTCCAATTTGCTGCTCTATGTCTTCGGATGGTCTGGTTTTCGACCCATTTTCAATCTGACCAGATGTTTTGAGATGTTTCTACAAGTGAAAAATCTGCTAGAATCTAGTGAATTCAGAATTGAAATCTATCAAAAATCTACTAACGAAAATATGACAAATTTCTATTAAAATATTCTATCAAGCTTTATTTTATTTTATGTATTTATTTATTTATTTATTAATTTGTCTGGAGCTAGTAACAATGCGAGTAACTCCCACCTCCCGAAAAAAGGTGGTTTTCAATACGTGAGATGTTATCTCCTAGTGCAATTATGTACCAGCTGGATTGTCACAAATTGTCGGATTGTCACAAATTACGCAAAGTATAAGTTTTTCACTGGTCTGCAACTAAAATAACGAAATTTGTTTTATCCTAAATGAGTAAATTTTAGCCAAGAGAAATAGTTCGGATGATGTGTTATAGATGGCGCTGTCCCTATTTTGACTTTTATTTTACTAAGTGCGCTATGTTTTGCGCATTTTCTGAGCAATTTTTTTAGTGGCAAATTATTCTAGAAGTAATAGTTCGGTAGATGTGAAATAGATGGCGCTGGTTTCTCACTGACTTTTCCTCGCTCGCCATCTATTGCGCATTTTTTGAACTTTTTCTCTTAGAAGCAAATAAATTTAAGAGATGACAGAGTTCACGAGGTGGAAGATAGATACCTCTGTCTTTCTCTGCCATTATACATTGACTTTTCCAGACCATCCATCTAATCCACATTTACTAAACTATACTCTTAAAAGCAAATCAATCTCTATCTAGGATATATGAGAAGATTAAGAAGGATAAATTCTTTAATTTGAATAATTTCTTTACGTAGGATAAATTATTTAAGTAAGATAAAAGGTGTGTGTGTCTGTGTAGACAATATCTCATGAACATATGAAGCGATTCGAACGAAATTTGGTACAAACATTACAGTCTGTGAATACTTCAAGCCAATTGATTTTAAACACACTTGAGTGTTTGAAACATCTTCAAATTTTCGAACGAAACTTTAAAAAATTCATAAAAAATCTAAACCTTTAATAATGTCACGTGAATAATCACTTCTTATGCAATTTTCATTAAAGAACGATTGACACAAACTTTAGAACGGTAGCTCAAACTGTTTGTTCTCAAGATATTGCCCATTTTTTTAAATAAATATATTAAAAAATCACAAATTTTTAAAAAGTATTAACTATTGTGAAATATGTTCACTTTTTATATGCAATATTTTGCGATAAATTTGTTAGCATCATTCCCGCAGATCTAGTTCGTTCCATTCACGAGAGAAAGAACTTTGGTTAATAGATTTGTATTTTGACACCTAACAATTCGCCAACTATCATTTATATGTATATAAGAATGCTATTCTCTCCGCTTGTTTGTAACACGTGACCCACGATAGACCTTAGACAATTCTTTTCTTGTAAAATTTGAAAAAATAAATAAATAGATAGCTAGAGGGTGATTCAACTCGACTTTCTTATACCAGAATACATTTTATTCCCCCCCCCCCCCATATTTTACAAGAAAAATTCTGATCATGAAAAATTGCTATCATGGACCCAAATGATTACAATTATAGCATGTTACCCTTCACTTTAAAGGTCTTGAAAAAAATCTTGTCGCTCGAAATTTAGAAAAATAGATTTAATTTAAAAGATATTCGAATTTTAAATTAGTTTTAGAGTTATTTTCTTCTTTTTATAATAAAGTCGTATATAAAGTTTCGATAAAATCAACTGATACTTGTGGCAATCAAATTATATCGACCACAGACGGACATACATGCCGATAGAACGACGGCACTCCAATAATAATCAAAGTGTGCTCAGGAGTTCTTAAGACGTATATTGGCATCAAAATCTCGAAATGGAAAATTTTCATGAAAACAATACCTTCTCAATATTACATATGAGAAAGTGAAAATGAATTCTGATATCAGAATGTCGAATTGGGCTATAGTCCAATTATTTTATTCCATAAATCAGTCGTTAATTTACAATTGTTTAACTTGGAGGCCCCCCTCTGACCCTATGTTAAGCCAGGCCTGGGTGTTTAAGGATTTTCTTGAATTCTTAATCTTTATTATTCCAAAGGAAATTACGGAATCCATGAAGACTCACTCCTAAAATATTAATCTTATAGAAGAATTAATTAGAAAATTACAAAATAGGAAAACTTTATATACATTACGAATTGTATGGAAAGTAACCTTCATTCAACGTTATTGATATTCACTTAATTTATATATCAAGGACACAAAATGGCCGCTAAACTGACCTCGTATTTCAACTATTCTTGGGAAATCGTTTCCATGGCAACGACCCCTATGTTTTTCGATATCAAGTGACAGCTTTCAGTTCTTTCATTCCCCTCATTTAATTAGAATACCCGACTGCGCTGAAACTATTTATCGGCGTAATGGGGATCTTGTCCTGTGAGAAAAACGCCATTTCTTTTTGGCGGGAAACACGGGAATTCCATTATGCTTTCAATAGGAACTGGGGATGATAGTTATTTAATGGAACAATATGACAGCCACGCGTTTTGTTGATAAATCGGAGGTGATTTCTTAAGTGATATAAATATACGGCAACCTTATAGAGTGTTTTTTTGTGGCGCTGTAGTAGAAATTGAAAATGTTTTTAGACTTTCATTATTCTGTAGACCTGCATAGAAGAAACATTTTCAAGGATCACATTTGTTCTTTTTTGCAGTTTTTGCAAAGAGGAGGAGATTTAAAGTGAAGATATTGTGATGAGGTAGAACATTCTACTGTAGAATTTCATGGAAATGTGTGGACGAAATTCTACGGGGTTGTTAGGGAAGACATCAAGCACAACCAATAACTTTTTTTAAGGATAGAACCATGAGCGAACAAGTTAAGTTTATTTATAGAAAATGATTATACTCGATCGAATAAAAGCGATTGCAGCGTACCTAGCGGAGGATTTTAGAAGTTAGGACACGGACTCGGCAGCAAAGTGAGATAGACGTAAAGAAGAAAATTACAGAATGGCACAGCATTGTCTAACGAATAAGAACCAACAACAGGATCGAAAGAAACGTGTCTATAGAAGACAATAAATACCAGTCAGACTTAATCGATTGATAGATGAGCAGCCACGCCACAATACTGTTAAACGTTGCGGAATATCTTACGAGCACATGCAAATAATGCCTGTGCCGCTCTATACAACATTAATGTACATGTAAGTATTGTTTATTACATCATTCCTAAATAGGACAAAAATCTGCCGATAATTATATTGTGTCAAATAAATACTTACTTTAACGAATTTTGTGTCAATTTGTTACCAAATACATAATTCTCTAGGTCATCGTATCACAATTCTCTCAATTGTCGTACCCACCCACCCACACACATCCACACACACACACATCACCTCAAAAATGTTTGGTTCGTGATCAGAGATGCTTAAAGTTTGCTCTCCCGTCGAAAACTCGAATTGTCGACCCCGTCACAATGCTTTCTTTATATACATTATTGTATATAAGGAAAATAAAAACCTCTAACTGTCTTTGTAATTCTTTTGGCGATGTCGATCATTTTTTACTTTCCTTATATATATATATAGTAATAAGGAAAGTATAAGGAAAGTGAAGTGTTATGTCGGGATCGAAAATTCGAGTTCGAGTTTTCGACAGGAGAGCACATTTCAAGCATCCCTGATCACGAATCGAACATTTTTGAGGTGATGCCTGTGCTTGTGTGTTGTTGTTGATACCCAGATCGTCCAACGATGTGCGTGTGTGTGTGTGTGTGGGGGGGGGGGGGTGACTATAACTCACAAACGAATGGAACGATTCGAATGAAATTTAATGCACAAATTACAATCCATGAATACTGGAAGCCTATTATTTTTAAACACAATCGAATGTCCAGAACCCTCTAAATTTTCGAGTGAAATTTTGAAAAAAATCATCAAAAAATCAAAACCTTTAATAAAGTTACGCAAATAGACATTTCTTATGTAATTTTTCCTTAGAAAACGATTGACATAAACTTTAGAACGCTAGCATGAACCGTTCTCGAGATATTGCACATTTCTTAAATAAATTTATCGAAAAATCCCATAAATTAAAAAAATATTAACTATTGAGAAACATATTCACTTCTCATATGTAATATCATGCGATAAATTGGGTGACATCCTTCTCGCGGATCTAGCTCGTTTCATTCATGAGAAAAGATACTTTGAGTAATACTTTTGTATTTGAACGCCAATAGTCTATCTGCTATAAGAATAACTTATTTCTCCTATCATAACGTTTGGCAAGATTATGACGACGAATTTGGCGGAATGTCGCCAACCTGGCGACATTTTTAAATGTTACCACATTAACGAAAATCTCGCCAAATGGATAAAAATGACTCTAAATCAATGAAAATGACGACTGACGAAAATTCAATATCTTGAAAAGAATGTAAATATCAACTATAAGAATAACCTATTTCTTTTCACTGTAAAAGTAGTAAATTCATTGCATTATATAAGGAAAGGAGTACCTAGGAAGCTAAAATATTTATCTTTTCATGGCGCATTTTAATTAATCGGATGTTGACCCCTACTGGTCCAGCCCGTCCTGGACCCGCAATAAGAAAGTACATTTTTACATGAAGTGCATGTTTACATAAGAAAGTATATGTTTACATAAAGTATATGTTTACGTGAAGTACATGTTTACATAAGAAAGCACGTGTTTATACAAGAAAGTACATGTGTACACAAGAACGTACATGTTTATGCAAGAACGTACATGTTTACACTAGAACGTACATGTTTACACTAGAACGTACATGTTCACACAAGAACGTACATGTTCACACAAGAACGTACATGTTTCTTATGTAAACAAGAAAGTACATGTTTACATAAGAAAGTACATGTTTACATAAGGAAGTACATGTATATGTTGTTGAAGGTACATGGAATAATTCGACAATCGGAGCAACTAGAAAGCTCAATTTTTTTACTCGATATCTTTTGTGGTATATTTTAATTCTTTGAATTTGGGAACTTATCGGTCTAGCGGGTTCGTTCAGAAACCGCCATAGGAAAGCAGTGTAATAAATTGAAATTTATTAAATAATGGAAAAGTTTTCTATATCTTTAAACCATGTACACAGGGAAACGCGGATGTTTCTGCACATTTAACACTTTGCGAACGGTGACATTCCGGAACTGCTGTGGCTCAAAGGACGGAACTTTTTTGTTTTGTTTACAAAGCCTAACTCCCGAAAAAAATATATTCAATAAGTATCACCCATTCAACACAGCATTCTACTCTTATTGCAGGAATAAAGGAAATACTTATTTCCCATTAAATGTATACCTTCCACACAATTTATGTTTTATTTAAATATAATTAAAAATTTATATTATTAAAAATGATTAATTAACGTGATTAAAGTTGCTACGCAGGAAAACTATCCAAATGATTGTACTCTATATAACTAGAGATTATATAAAATTTTAAAGAAGAAAATAGGGTTGTTACCAATTAATATGTGTTTTAAGTATAATGTATTGCAAAACATGGATCCACGTACTTACCAACATTGCAATTTTTGCATTCATAAAAACTGCCCTTGCGCTCATCAGAAATACCAAATTTCCACGAATCTTCACTATCTGCATTAATTTCATGACTATCCTGTTCAATTACCATGCGAGTATATTCTTCCATACGTAAAAAACGTCTTGGACCCAGTCAGTCTTTTATCCGAAATAGCCTAATAAATTCAGTACCGCACATTTCTTCTAAAACCCAAACTTGAAAGAAAATACTCTCTTGCATTCCAATAATTCTCCGACGCGATCATTAAACTAAAATCAAAACAAGAACCCATACTCAATTACAACATAGCAGAGTCTGCTAGAAATGATCCATTTTTACTTTCCTTATATACATTATGCATAAGGAAAGTATTGTGACGGGGTCGAAAATTCGAATTCGAGTTTTCGACGGGAGAGCACGTTTCAAGCATCCCTGATCACGAATCAGACATTTTTGAAGTGATGTCTGTGTGTGTGTGTGTGTCAGTGAGTCTGTGGAGACGATAACTGACGAACGAATGGACCGATTCGAAAGAAGTTTGGTACAAAAATCACAATCCGTAAACACTGAATGCCTACTGTTTTTATAAGCAATTGAATGTTCAGAACCCCCTAAATTTTCGAGTGGAATTTTGAAAAAATCGTCAAAAAATCAAAACCGTTACTAAAGTTACACAAATAGACATTTCTTGTGTAATTTTTCATTAGAAAACGATTGACATAAATTTTAGAAAGCTAACATGAACCATTCTCGAGATATTGCACATTTTTCAAAAAAATTATCAAAATGTCATATAAAATAAAAGAAAAATATTTCCAATTGAGAAACATGTTCACTTTTCATATGTAATACCATGTTTTGGGTGACATTATTCTCGTGTATCTAGCTCGTTCCATTCAAGAAAAATAATAATTTGAGTAATACTTTTGTATTTGAACGCCAATAGTAATTTCTCTGCTGTAAGAATAACTTATTTCTTCGTCCATAACGCTTGGCGAGATTTTGGCTACGAATTTGGTGGAATGTCGTCAACTTGACGACTTTTTTAAATGTTGCTAAATTAACGAAAAACTCGCCAAATGGATAAAACTGACGCTAAATGAATGACGACTCATTGATGATGACGACATGGAAAATGACGACTCATTGACGAAAATTCAATATCTTGGAAATAATATAAATAACTACTATAAAAGTAATCTATTTTTTTTTTACTGTAAAAGTAGTAAATTCATTGCATTATATAGGGAAAGTCATGTGCTGCCTACATCAGATTTTTTTATATTAGAAAACCACGTTTTACCATTCCAGATGAAGTGATGATTCATAGGGACCCTCCTATACCAAGATCAAGTATTAGCAAAATAAGTTGTAAATGTTTGAATGGACATTTAGCGCCATCTGGTGTCAGATAAATTCAATGAAAAACGTTCCATATGGAAACGTGCATTTGCTTCCGCCGTGCTTTAGGGTAAATTTCTCCTGGACGCCAATGCATAAGTATCATCTATGAACTCAGTTTTACAATGTACGCGCTAAATCAAGCACATCTGCGTGAATTTCAAATTTATCTATGACATCGCGACACAAAATGGCGGTTAAACCAACCCAGTATTCCAAGCATTATTTGCAAACCGTTACCAAGGCGACGACCTTCGTGTTCTTTGATATTAAGTGACAGCTTTTTATTTCTTTCATTCAACACATTTAATTAATATACTCGAGTGCGCCCGGGCTATTGATCCAAGTAATGGGATCAAGTCCTTGTGCAAAGATGTTATTCATTTTTAGCGGGAAACACGAAGATTCCATTATGCCTACCATAAAAAAATTAAAAAATGAGAGTTATTTAATGGGACGGAATGGCATCTTGCAGATTTGCTGATGAATTGCGGACTACTGCTAAGGAGATCGAAATATAAAATGGTTCTGTAGAAGGCTTTTTGTAGTAACATCCCGAGGTTTTCAGGAGCCCCAAACAAACGTTCACAAAAAGGTCTCATCTCAACAATAAATATAGTAGAACGTCTAACATCCGAAAATTGGTAATCCGAAAAATCGAATATCCGACAGTTTATGTTGCTTCTTACAAGTTCAAAATAAAAAAATCTGATGTGGGCAACACATGACTTTCCTTATATAATGTAATGAATTTACTACTTTTACAGTAAAAAAAGTAGGTTTTTCTTATAGTAGATACTAATATTCTTTCCAAGATATTGAATTTTCGACAATTAGTAGTCGACATTTTCATTGATTTAGCGTCATTTTCATCCATTTGGCGAGATTTTCGTTAATTTGGCAACATTTCCAAAAGTCGCCAAGTTGGCGACATTTCGCCAAATTCGTCGCCAAAATCTCTCCAAGCGTTATGCACTAAGAAATAAGTTATTCTTACAGCAGATAAATGACTATTGGCGTTCAAATACAAAAGTATTACTCAAAGTGTCTTTTTTCATGAATGGAACGAGCTAGATCCATGAGAATGATATCACCCAATTTATCGCATGGTATTACATATGAAAAGTAAACATGTTTCTCAATAGGAAATATATTTTTTTTTTATTTTATGACTTTTTGATAATTTTTTTCAAAAATGTACAATATCTCGAGAACGGTTCGTGTTAGCGTTCTAAATTTTATGTCAATCGTTTTCTAATGAAAAACTACATAAGAAATGTCTATGTGGGTAATTTTACTAATAATTTTGAATTTTTGACGATTTTTTCAAAATTTAGGGGGTTCTGAACATTCGATTGCGTATAAAAACAATAGGCTTCCAGTGTTTACGGATTGTGATTTTTGTACCGAATTTGGTTCGAATCGGTCCATTCGTTCGTCAGTTATTGTCCGTCCGTCCGTCCGTCCGCGCGCGCGCGCGCACACACACACACACACACACACCTTCAAAAATGTTCGATTCGGGATCAGAGATGCTTGAAACGTGCTCTCCCGTCGAAAACTCGAATTCGAATCTTCGACCCCGTCACAATACTTTCCTTATACATTATGTATATAAGGAAAGTAATAATAATAAAATACGGATGCATTAAAAGACTAACATATGAGTTAGCATTTTCACTTTAGGTTATGGTATAGAATTTTGCACCCCCTCCCCCCGAGTAAACAATATTTTGGAGGTCTTTTTATGATATAAAATACATGCGGGTTTGAAACTACCTTGTCCCACTAGGTAACCAGGCCCTGACTATGTAACAGAACGCACCATGGGAATTATAGCATCATGATCTCAATATGCTCTGCTACAATTCGATAAACGGGTTATAGCTAAACGTTGTACAGAACACTATACATAAACTAATACATAAATTCCAAATAATAAAATGCAGAATTATATAAAATAAAGAAAACATTGGATTTGGTATGATGTATAATTCACTTATGAGTTTTTAAAAAAAAATGCAAGATAGGTTCAATAAAAAATAAGGTACAAAATTTTGAGGCCTTCTGGAAACATGAGGCCTCCAGCGATCGCTCAGGCTGCTTGGATCTCGAGATGACCTCGGTTTTTTGCTGCTCTGCAACGCAGATTAATTGAAAATATTTTCAGTTATTGGTAGTAAACTATTGACTAGTTTAAATAAGTTATATTTATCGATAAGCGGTCGATTGCTTCTTCTCAGGGCCAGAAAGGCAATCCAAGAGAGGCTGGAGTGAAATTCAAAGTGGGGCTCAACATCCTTGAAGGAGGGACTCCCTTGAAAAAACATTTGGGGGACGGAGGGAAATGCACTGAAATGTTAAATTTTAGTATTTAGTAAATTACTGCATTAAAAAGTATTTTAATTATAATTAAATATATTACATCACATAATATTAAATTGGTTGTAATTACTTATCAGTTGATAATGTATAACGTGATAATGTAGTACTCTATATAACTAATTACTCGTCTGTTTAACTGCTCATCACTTGCAATGTATAACAGTGAAACTCGCAGCAACACAAAAGTACCCTAAATACTATACTTTTAATTTAATTTTTAAAACTTTATTGAATATTTTTAAATTAAATACGTAAATAAATTGATGATCATCAATATAACCACACATTCAGCAACGAAAAAATATTAAATCTGTGCTATAAAAAAATTTTGGAAAAGCAATTTTTTTGCAAAATTTAGATGGCATGTTGTATGAAATTTGATACCGCTACAAAAGATTAAATATTTCCATCAGAGGGGGCTGAGTATACTTCTAGGGGGGAGGGGGGTTCAATCCTCTTTGACCCCTTCCTGGCTACGGCCCTATCCCTTCTATTTATAACTGTTGTTTCTCTTATCGTAGTAGTTGGGCAATTTAGTTTAGGACAGGGTTTTTCACCATTTTTTGTTGTATACAGGATCTAATGATGCAATCTACCATAAAATTGTTACAGAAGGCAATTTTTGGTTAATCCGGAGAACAGGCCATCTTGGTTAATCCGGCCACCCACCGCACTTCCGATTGCAACACGGGAGAATGCGCCAACTTGGCGAGATTTGTACTTGGGGGGGGGGGGAAATAAGTGCTGTGGCCTATTATCCTGATTTACCCACTTTTCTTCACACAATGTGGTCATCGGCTATTTTATTGAAGAATGATAAAATAAACATTTACATACACAGGAATATAATGTACAGTCCATTCAGGTAAATGTAAGGAGTTAAAACATCTTAAGAAAACGCCAATATCGTTTGAGACAGTCAGGCGCTGAGGCAAGATAAGTAATCCTGCACTGCATGCATTTCAATGGCGAAAGGCCTTGAAATATTTACTTAAATTGTCCATTTTAAATTATGAGCGCAATGACAGCAGAACTGAAACAATGAAGACTATTGCTATGTATTCAAAATTATTTTACCTTTCATTTTATTTTTATCTCCCTTTATTCTGTACTTTATCCTACAACTATGAAAAAATACCGATTAATTATACTCATAATTAAGGGATATTTCATTCAAAAATAATAAAAAATACAAATGCTAAATGTTACGCCATCGAATTAGAAAGAAGGAGATAAAACTTCTGTGGATGAAACGCTTGAAAATGCCATAATGCTTTGAGAATTATATCTAGGTGTCGCTAGTGTTTGTAAAGTAGCTGCTATTGTTAGTTGACACAACAGAAAGGTGTAGTATTTAGAATATGCATTTTTAATAATTTTTGAATTAAGGATTATCTAATTATGAGTATAATTAACCAGTACATAATGTATGGAGGATAGGATAGAGTACATAATATATGGGTAGAGTACATAATGTATGGAGGATAGAGTACATAATGTATGTAGGATCGAGTACATAATGCATAGAGGATCGAGTACATAATGTATGGAGGATAAAGTACATAATGTATGGAGGATAGAGTACATAATGTATGAAGGATAGAGTACATAATGTATGGAGATAGTACATAATGTATGGAGGATAGAGTACATAATGTATGTAGGATCGAGTACATAATGCATAGAGGATCGAGTACATAATGCATGGAGGATCGAGTACATAATGCATGGAGGATAGAGTACATAATGTATGGAGGATAGAGTACATAATGTATGGAGAATAGAATACATAATGTATGGAGGATAGAGTACATAATGTATGGAGGATAAAGTACATAATGTATGGAGGATAGAGTACATAATGTATGAAGGATAGAGTACATAATGTATGGAGATAGTACATAATGTATGGAGGATAGAGTACATAATGTATGTAGGATCGAGTACATAATGCATAGAGGATCGAGTACATAATGCATGGAGGATCGAGTACATAATGCATGGAGGATCGAGTACATAATGCATGGAGGATCGAGTACATAATGCATGGAGGATCGAGTACATAATGCATGGAGGATAGAGTACATAATGTATGGAGGATAGAGTACATAATGTATGGAGGATAGAGTACATAATGTATGGAGATAGTACATAATGTATGGAGGATCGAGTACATAATGCATGGAGGATCGAGTACATAATGCATGGAGGATAGAGTACATAATGTATGGAGGATAGAGTACATAATGTATGGAGGATAGAGTACATAATGTATGGAGATAGTACATAATGTATGGAGGATCGAGTACATAATGCATGGAGGATCGAGTACATAATGCATGGAGGATCGAGTACATAATGTATGTAGGATCGAGTACATAATGCATGGAGGATAGAGTACATAATGTATGGAGGATAGAGTACATAATGTATGGAGAATAGAATACATAATGTATGGAGGATAGAGTGCATAATGTATGGAGGATAAAGTACATAATGTATGGAGGATAGAGTATATAATGTATGAAGGATAGAGTACATAATGTATGGAGATAGTACATAATGTATGGAGATAGTACATAATGTATGGAGATAGTACATAATATATGGAGGATAGAGTAATGTATGGAGATAGTACATAATGCATGGAGATAAAAATAAATTGAAAGGTAAAATAATTTAAAATATGTAGAAATAGTCTTTATTGCTTCAGTTCTACTTTGCATTGTGCTAATAATTTAATTTTACGATACTGATAGTTTAAATAAATATTTTAGGCCGTTCACCATAGAAATGTATATAATGCAAGGCTACTTATCTTATCCCAGCGCCACCTGAATGAGTGTCTCAAAATATATTGACATTTTCTTAATATGAAGTTTTAACTTCTTACGTTTACCTCCATGCACTAGGCCTTTCTGTTGTGTCAACTAACAATAGCAGCTACTTTACTTACACTAACGACACCTAAATCTAATTTTCAAAGCATTATAGCATTTTCAAGCGTTTCATCCATATGAATTTCATCTCGTTCTTTTTAACTCCATTTTACAGCCTGTTCAAAATGTCTTTCCTCAGCAACATGATACACATTTAAATTTGTAAAAGAATGCTACCGCCTATTTTAACAAAAATGCAGTAAATAAACTTAAAAAAATATTGCCTATGCGTGGTAATCAACAAAGACTGCTTGTTACAAAACACGATTTTCTAGTAGTGAAATATTAATTTTTATATCAATGTCTCACAAAAATCCTGTTAAAAAATAAAAATCTTTGCTTAAAAAGTCATATTTCGTATTATGGTGTATTTACTCATGTGAATCACATCCATTAAGTGGTAAGCAGGACGTGTTAATTTTTAGAGTAATTGCACGGTTCAAAAACGCACCTATGAGCTTCATTGTAGATTTTTTATTTACTTCAATCAAGTTTTCTTTTCTGGCATTAGGTCTTGAACATGATCTATGTAGATCCATAATGCAATTTCCAAATAACTTTTTCGAAGACTTGGATCTGACTTAAAGACGTTTGATAATTGGCACATACCACTAGCTTTCAAAATTTCCAGATGTCACCACCGAGTTATCTCATGGTCTGACCAGTTAGCGATCTGGCTAGTCTTTGGATCCATGTGCTGGCATAGGCGGCACCAGGTTTCGCAACTGGGGATGCTATACATAAAACATTTGAAAAATTGGGGGGGGGGGGGTGCTATGCATGGAATATTTGAAAAATTAGGGGTGCTATGCATAGAAATTAGTGAAAAAATGATTTATTTCTTGCGGCGCATGTATAGTTTAAAAATAACATATAGTTTATTTGTGGAACTTTAATTCATTATATTTTGTCCACCGATTTCTGCATGATATAGCCATGGTCTAAATTCGCAAAAAATACTAAATAAAAAGAATTTTGAAAACTGTGAACACGCTACCACAGACGCCAATGGAATATTGACAATGTTTTGCCAAACTCTATACGAAACTAACCGTATCTGTATCCTTCTGCTACAGGCGAGAGTTCACGACAGATTTCTTTATTGAAACCTCGCGCATGTGCAGTTATTTCGTACTGGGTCTAGCCAGAAACACTTAAAATATACGATCTCAGATTTATAAATCTGTAAAAAAAAGGGGGGGGGGACAGATAATTTTGGGAATAAGGGGGACAGATAATTTTGGGAATAAGGGGGACAGTTGTTAAATAAAAACGAGAGTTTGTGCAATTTGTAATGAGGGTGCTGGAGCCCCTAGCATCTCCCCGTGGTGCTACATATGGTGACGGGTTCGAATTCCGGACACGAGGGGAAATCCTAAGAATTCGTGTATGTTCGTATCGTTTTGCAATTCTTGGCAAAATTAGAACTGGAGTTGATAAAATAACCACAGACTGCCACAAAAATCCTACCCAACACCGAACACATCGATGAGGTTAAGGACGAATTCTTAACGTGCAGTGATCTAAAAGGTCTTGGATAAACTTTAAGGGTAGGTCAGGTATGCAAAGGCAAGCCCTTTCTGCACAGGAACATGTTGCCGCAAACGCTACCGCTGGGTACTACAAAGGTAGGAAGTGTCTATATATATATATATACAGGGTGTCCGAAAATCATTGACCTCGGCTTTTATTTGTTAAATATTGACCTCAGACATATATAATAAATTACAAAGTTGCGTAAAGAAAGGTACAGAATTTTATGAAGTCGATTAAAATTTTCAGAGGATTAAATTTGGAGAAATACAAAATTTAAATTTTTATACGGCCCCCGGACAAAAACATTTCCAGTGAGTAAAATATGCCCCATACACAAATAAGGTGATGTAAAAAAATTTCAGTATTTTATCATAAAAAGTCCCAGAGATATGTTTAAACAAAGTTGGTGAGGGATTAATCACAAATTAAAATGCAAATGTTTACAGCGAGAGTGCAAATGACGCAACTCAGAAATGCATCCTAGGCAAATAATATCAGCCTCCTATCTTTAATGGATCTTTGGCATGGATGGAAAACATTTTGAACAAGCTTTGTGATCTTTGTGTAAAGTTATTATTTCTACACAGTGTAGATACTTTTGCACCAATAAATAGCAAAATTATTATTTATTTATGTAATCTTTGTTTTCTTTCGTAATTTGTGTATGACCCTGAAACGCGATCTGCCGACATGATTTATCCCCTCTGAGAACCCATGTCGATGCATCTAAAAGCGGTTTAAGTCAGCATGTTTGTATTTTTATATCTCTGAGGCTTTTTATGGTAAAATGCTGACATTTTGTACATCACTTTATTAGTGTATGGGACACATTTTACTCACTGGAAATGTTTTTGTACGGGGGCCGTATAAATATTTAAATTTTATATTTCTTCAAATTTAATCCCCTGCAAATTTTGATCGATTTCATAAAATTCTGAACTTTTTTTTTACGCAACTTTGTAATTAATTATATATGTCTAAGATCAATATTTAAGGAATAAAAGCCGAGGTCAATATTTTTGGGGCATCCTGTATATGTTATTGCATATATTGAAACTCCGAACTTAGAAAAACAAGCACGATAGAACTATGAATAGTAATGAATGTAGAAATTGAGTCAAATCAATTTCGATATTGCTTATAGAAAACAAATTATATTCAAGCAATATATGAGCATCAGTGCATGCAGCTATTAATATGTGAAATCAAAATCAAACACAGTACAATTACATCTCGATTGATGCAACAAAAATTGATAGACATATGTGACCAAAATTTAAAGAAAATGTGCAAAATTGCTGAAGGATCAACTGCATGTAATATTTATAATAAAATAAAATAATTGTTGCTGGAAAATTTTTCATTCATTAAAATATTGCATGCAGCGCATGCAATATTTTAATGCAGCTCTGCAATAATTTAAGCATTGCTTACATTCACCCCCTGTGGTTCAATTTCATCTTGCTTTACGATGCTTACATAAAAACAACATATACAAATATATTTCACCGTAGTTAAAATATAACTTTAAATAAATCTTTATAATGTATAGGAAATATTTCCTAAATTTTTTTTTGAATGAATTTCTTGCAAAAAGTCTTAAAATCGTGATTAGAATATGAAGTGTTAAATACATAAAATTATTGGACTAAAACATAACAGTGGAATTAGTACAAAACTTGCATAATGATAAAATAGTAAAAGGAAAAAAATAGTAAATGCAGGGTTATCGAAAAATCGCTTACATCGAATTTAAAAAAATGTGCAATGAAGTGGAAAATTGAAATAGATTTTCTTTTAGTTAAGCGGCACTAATATACTGTCAAAAAATACATCAGAAATATCGTCTTTTGTTTTAAACACGTCAGACGATTATTTTTTACCCATCGAAAAATATAGCTTTTCCGCGAAATTAGACAATTTTTATTTCAGAGCAATATTTCTATAGACATTCTTATATGAGTGCCATGAAAAGTTTCAGAAGAAATAACCACGCTCTAAAGCCCCTAACAAATCAACAATGACAGGGTAGTAAAGCGTTTCCGGGTATCTGGAACATTTCTCGACACAGCGAGAACAGGCAGGCTTTCCATTTTGACTCGGAATAAACTATCTGAACTAAAGGTTGCGTTGCAGAAACTTTTCAATGAACAATTCTGAAAGTCTTCAACAAACTTTCATATGGATTGCTAGAGAACTTTTACTCTAAAATAAAAAAATCTGCTCTAAAAAAACGCTATATTCTTCGATTGATAAAAAAGAGAGGTCTATAATTAAAAATAGCAGACGATATTTCTGATATATTTTTGAGTGTATATTAGTGCCACATTTCAATTTTTTAGATAGATTGCATGATTAACTTTGAATCACCATGTATTTCCAAAAACTGCAGAAATGCAGAAAACAATTCTTAAAAAAGTCTTAAAATTGTAAGATTATAATGAAATGTTAAAAATATAAAATTATTGGAATAAAACGTAAAAGTACAATTAGTACAATACTTGTATAATAATGACTAGTACTTATTTGCTTGAGTATGGCTATAAACAGCTGCGTATTTAAGGGGGGGGGGTGTTAGGGGGTTACATTTAAAAATATAGCAAATTGCAACTCGCACGTGATCAATGATAATAACCGAATGACCATTTATTTCATTAAAAGCTAATTTTGACTTCGATATGTCGTCGAATAAATAAGTCTTTTTTTTATCTGAAATTATATAATTTTTCTGTATCCGGTTCTAATTTACCCGTCTGCTTCTCCTTACACAGCAAACTTTTGTTACTTAATATGGAGTGACGAGACTTTTATCGGCTAATAGGAAGTTTTGTTTTACATGCAATTTCAAATTTGTTCGTTTCAAATTTAATATATTTTTGACATTTTATTTATTTTGAGCTGGCCCAACCCAACCCGAATTTAATGAAACGTACCCAGAGTCCGGCCCGTTAGCTTAGACTCCCGATCGAGCCTAAGCTCACGGGAAAGGCCCGATCCCATGAGCCATGCTGGGTCCAATCCCATGGTCCAAGCCCAATCCCGTGCTTAGACCTCATGAGATTGATATTTATAACTAAGCCCCCCCCCCCCAAAAAAAAAAAAAATTAATTTCAAAATACGCCACCGGCTATAAATAGCACATTCGTAATCGTTAAATCAAATGCGAGAAATATTTTGCGATATTGCATAATTGAAAACAGTTGTACTTGTAATACAATTAGAATATTGTAATTGTGTTATGTATACCGGATCTGTACAACTATAATAGTGTTCTAATTATCTGATACACAGTTCAAATATATGTTATACCCCCCCCCCCCCCATCCATATCAAGATTCTAATGTATTTTGATTGATATAATTGAGCTTATTATCTTGCTAAATTAAACTCTAATACACTCATTATTAAACTTCTTGGGGTATTTCTAAACCCCAAGTGTGTTTCTAAATATAATTTTGCTGCTTACCGTTTTACGTTTTGAATTGCGAACTCAATTTTAAGCCTGTATTTAATTTGTTTATATGTATTTCGCAATTTTTGCTAAAGGGAAATACCTCTAATGCAATAAATACATTGATTGATTGGTGTGCTAAAACAACAAGCTCAAGAGAAACAAGAGAAGTAATTTTTGAATTTCGGTTTGCAAAGCCCTCTGCTACAAATTATGATTCAATTTGCACATTTTGTTCCCAAAGCAATGATACAATGTATACAACGATTAACACCATGTAAGTTAACTTCGGATCCATGAAAACAAGTTAAAAATGTTATTTATACCAGTATTTTTGAAGGATCCTTCGTATTTTCATCCAATGTATTTCATCATGAAAAACAGGGTATATAACAGTCATCTTAAATCAGTGACAGAACAAGGGCAACAGCCAACTTAAATCAAAGACAGAACAAGAAATAATTAAACCTTACCTTGCTCCAAAACGTCGACGAGAAACAAGCATGCTATAGACGAGGATTCTTCATTGCAATCACTAAAATGTCAGAACAGTTTGATCGAAATATTTATAGAATCCACACTTTGCAGATGAAGATGATAGGGAACCTCATATCCACGTCTTTCTGAATTCAGAAAGTATGTTCAAAAGATATTCAAAATATAAATAAACTTCATGGATAGATCATTTTTCCTTGCCAGTGGATTTCGTCGCGTCCATGTAGATGTAGTCCATGGAGGGCCGGTGACAATACCATCATGTGTCATTTACCGGGCTTGATTGACTGAGACTAAGTTGGCCTAGATACTTTCATATGAAGTAGAAATACCACAGTCGGTTAAAAAAATCAAAATAACAGTACAAGTTAACCAATTTGATGGTCCCAGTTCTCTCTTGGTGCAGTTGGTTCTTTGTGAGCATCGGGAAACTTGTGCAAACGATTTTGCATGTTCTTATCGAACGTCTTCTACTGCAGATCAAATAGCTGCACTTCCAGAAGAATGGCTGTCAGATCCTGGTAAATTTTCCCTCGGAAGGGAAAATTAAGTCAAAAGCATTACTGATGTAAGGAAAAGGGATAAAAATAAAATTGAAGGAGGGATTTTAATTACTCTTCCTGTATATCGTAATGCATTGTATTTTGGTATAATTGAGATAGCTTCTTAAATTTTGTCAATTGTTTTCAAATGCATAATTCCAATATCAAAGTTTGTTTAAATTTAATGTAAAATACTTTCATAAACTTTTTCCGGTAGATGATATTTTCACAAAATTAGGGAGATCTAAATTGTCATACGGTTGAGCAAAAAACAAGTTTAATTAGGAAAAGTTACGGTGTAAAGTAGCTAGACAAAACAAATACCTAGTCCAGTCATCTGCAAAATTCATGAAGATATTTACAATAGAAATAACACAAGAAACTAAAAATTAGGAGGTGTAAATTTTTATATGGTGTGCTGTACATAGTAACTAGACAAAACAAATAGGTTCAATCATCTGCTAAATTTATGACGATATATACAATAGAAATAACGTAAAAAACTGAGAAATTTGGCTAAAATTGGAAAATTGTAATTGCATTTTCCCTCGACTGCGGCTCGTGCTGCAAGGGCTGATTGCAAATTGAAACCAGGCTTTGATTAGAACATATCTCTGCAATGTTATTTGCAGCTGATCTTTAATTTGGAAGGGGAGAAAATTCTCCACTTTTTAATAAGAAATAACTTGCCGAATATTGCAGATAATTGCACTCATTTTTACTAAACTTTTTTCTCATGCTCGGGAACCACATAAAAATCTGGACCCCCTGTTTTTATGAAAACACCGCCCACCGGTGAAAAAAAAATTCTGCGAAGGAAAGAATTTCGCATTTAATTTTAGGAATTTTTCAAGTTGGAAGTATTTACCTGAAACCAATTGTAGTTCGGAAAGCGATGTCCCACTATACAGAAATATCTCTTCTGTACAGAAATATTTTTATGATCGCAAATAATCAAAATGAGTAAACATAAATGTATTTCAGTGTTACTAAAAGGAATCTCAAACTCCGTGTAAAATAAACCTCATTTGTATAAAAGTCAGTGACGAATTCACTGACAAACTTCTGAAAATGAAGTTTGAGGTCCTGAACAAACAGAGGAAGGGGAGGTGCCAGCTTTCCCAAAAATTCTATGTAAATACTTTCTGCTTTAGATATTGAAGTTTGGTGTAATTTGCACTTTAAGACTAACTGGATAACGTTCTTTCGTGTCGAGGCATTTTGGTAAAAATATTAAAAAAAAATGAAAATAGTTTTAGATGAAATGAAAGTCCAGAGAGGTTACAACAACCAGGATAATAATACCAGCGTTCTCAGATCATATACATACTCTACCAGATTTAATATGTAATAGATATATGTATACATACAATCTTAAGTGCTAACATACAATCTTAAGTGCCGGCAATGGTTCTTGAAAATGATGGGTTCCTACAGAAGTCAGTAGAATACACAGAGTTCCTAGATAGCTACCAAAATAACTTTGTAAAGAAAGGTCCATGAGTGTAAACATTAGGTCTATCTTACATAATAAAAGAAATGTCTGTATTTCTCTCTCTGTGTGTGTGCTCCCTCCCTCTCTATGTGTGTGTGTTCTCTCTCTCTGTATGTGTATGTGTGTTCTCTGTGTGTGTGTGTGTGTGTTCTCTCTCTCTCTCTCTGTGTGCTCTCTCTCTCTGTTTTCTCTGTGTGTGTGTGTGTCCCCTCCCCCTCTCTCTGTGTGTGTTCCCTCCCCCTCTCTGTATGTGTGTGTGTGTTCTCTGTGTGTGTGTTCTCTCTCTGTGTGTGTCTGTGCTGTCTCTATGTGTGTGTGTGTGTGCGTTCTCTCTCTGTGTTTGTCTGTGTCTCTATGTGTGTGTGTGTGTGTTCTCTCTCTGTCTCTCTGTGTGTGTCTGTGTTGTCTCTATATGTGTGTGTGTGTGTGTTCTCTCTCTGTATGTGTCTGTGTTGTCTTTATGTGTGTGTGTGTGTTCTCTCTCTGTGTGTGTCTGTGTTGTCTCTATGTGTGTGTGTGTGTTCTCTCTCTCTGTGTGTCTGTGTTGTCTCTATGTGTGTGTGTGTGTGTTCTCTCTCTGTGTGTGTCTGTGTTGTTTCTATGTGTGTGTGTGTGTGTGTTCTCTCTCTGTGTGTGTCTGTGTTGTCTCTATGTGTGTGTGTTCTCTCTCTGTGTGTGTCTGTGTTGTCTCTATGTGTGTGTGTGTGTGTGTGTGTTCTCTCTCTGTGTGTGTCTGTGTTGTCTCTATGTGTGTGTGTGTGTGTGTTCTCTCTCTGTGTGTGTCTGTGTTGTCTCTATGTGTGTGTGTGTGTGTTCTCTCTCTGTGTGTGTCTGTGTTGTCTCTATGTGTGTGTGTGTGTTTTCTCTCTCTGTGTGTGTTTGTGTTGTCTCTGTGTGTGTGTGTGTGTGTTCTCTCTCTGTGTGTGTTTGTGTTGTCTCTATGTGTGTGTGTGTGTGTGTGTGTGTGTGTTCTCTCTCTCTGTGTGTGTCTGTGTTGTCTCTATGTGTGTGTGTGTGTGTGTGTTCTCTCTCTGTGTGTGTCTGTGTTGTCTCTATGTGTGTGTGTGTGTGTTCTCTCTCTGTGTGTGTCTGTGTTGTCTCTATGTGTGCGTGTGTGTGTGTGTTCTCTCTCTGTGTGTGTCTGTGTTGTCTCTATGTGTGTGTGTGTGTTCTCTCTCTGTGTGTGTCTGTGTTGTCTCTATGTGTGTGTGTGTTCTCTCTCTGTGTGTGTCTGTGTTGTCTCCATGTGTGCGTGTGTGTGTGTGTTCTCTCTCTGTGTGTGTCTGTGTTGTCTCTATGTGTGTGTGTGTGTTCTCTCTCTGTGTGTGTCTGTGTTGTCTCTATGTGTATGTGTGTGTGTGTGTTCTCTCTCTGTGTGTGTCTGTGTTGTCTCTATGTGTATGTGTGTGTTCTCTCTCTGTATGTGTCTGTGTTGTCTCTATGTGTGTGTGTGTGTGTGTTCTCTCTCTGTGTGTGTCTGTGTTGTTTCTATGTGTGTGTGTGTGTGTGTTCTCTCTCTGTGTGTGTTTGTGTTGTCTCTATGTGTGTCTGTGTGTGTGTGTTCTCTCTCTGTGTGTGTCTGTGTTGTTTCTATGTGTGTGTGTGTGTGTGTTCTCTCTCTGTGTGTGTCTGTGTTGTCTCTATGTGTGTCTGTGTGTGTGTGTTCTCTCTCTGTGTGTGTCTGTGTTGTCTCTATGTGTGTGTGTGTGTGTGTGTGTTCTCTCTCTCTGTGTGTCTGTGTTGTCTCTATGTGTGTGTGTGTGTGTGTTCTCTCTCTCTGTGTGTCTGTGTTGTCTCTATGTATGTGTGTGTGTGTGTTCTCTCTCTGTGTGTGTCTGTGTTGTCTCTATGTGTGTGTGTGTGTGTTCTCTCTCTGTGTGTGTCTGTGTTGTCTCTATGTGTGTGTGTGTGTGTTCTCTCTCTGTGTGTGTCTGCGTTGTCTCTATGGGTGTGTGTGTGTTCTCTCTCTGTGTGTGTCTGTGTTGTCTCTATGTGTGTGTGTGTGTTCTCTCTCTGTGTGTGTCTGTGTTGTCTCTATGTGTGCGTGTGTGTGTGTGTTCTCTCTCTGTGTGTGTCTGTGTTGTCTCTATGTGTGTGTGTGTGTTCTCTCTCTGTGTGTGTCTGTGTTGTCTCTATGTGTATGTGTGTGTGTGTGTTCTCTCTCTCTCTGTGTGTCTGTGTTGTCTCTATGTGTGTGTGTGTGTGTGTGTTCTCTCTCTGTGTGTGTCTGTGTTGTCTCTATGTGTGTGTGTGTGCGTGTTCTCTCTCTGTGTGTGTGCGTGTTCTCTCTCTGTGTGTGTCTGTGTTGTCTCTATGTGTGTGTGTGTTCTCTCTCTGTGTGTGTCTGTGTTGTCTATGTGTGTGTGTGTGTGTTCTCTCTCTGTGTGTGTCTGTGTTGTCTCTATGTGTGTGTGTGTGTGTTCTCTCTCTGTGTGTATCTGTGTTCTCTCTATGTGTGTGTGTGTGTGTGTGTGTGTGTGTGTGTGTTTTCTCTGTGTGTGTGTGTGTGTGTTTTCTCTGCGTGTGTGTGTTCTCTCTCTCTTTCTGTGTCTGTGTATGTGGTCTGTGGCGGGAAATTGCAGCATCGCACGGTCATAAAATTCAGTACACGGGTACTTTAAGACCCGGGAATAGTTTTTCGTATTTTTTGTTTTGTTTTTTCGAATTAGCTTTTCAATTATTTTACGTTTTAGTTCGGTTTACAACGATTTTGGTCGATATTCACAGAAATCTGTACATTAGCGACCGAAAATATCACACACTTTCAAACTTCACAGTATCGAAAAAGATCGAAAAAATATATTTCAAATAAGCTTTAAATGAAATCCATACGATTAATAGACGAATTCATATGAATTTTTTTAAAAAATATATGTACTTTTCGTGTGTTTAAAACCCCCCAGATTTTTATATAGAGATATGAAAATCAATTGGCTGTCTTTGCGACTCTAAAAAATATGTTGCTGGGAATTTCTTGGCTTACTGGGAAAATTTATGCTTTCTGGGGAATTTCTAGGATTTCTTGATTGAAGCTTTCCTTCAGGAAAAAAACTGATTTTTTTTTATTTCCCTTCCAGCTAATAATTTTGAAGGACATTATGTACAATGTAGAACACAAAAATGGGAAACAACATAAACTACATTAATCAACCTGAGCACTTTTGGACACATCTGCGATTTATCAGTAGAACTAGCGACAGTGTAGATATAGTCCAGATAAATAACCATCATTATTTTTATATTTTTTTTATAAAAGCATAATGGAATACCTGTATTTCCCGCCAAAAAATGTATTGTTACACTGAACTTGATTATATTACGAATATAAATAGTCAGGGAGCAGTGGAGAGTTCTAATTAAATGTATTTATTGAATGAAAGAACTGATAGAAAAACTGTCACTTAATATCACAGATCGTAAGGGTCGTAGCTATGGCAACGGTTTTCAAAGAATGTTTGAAATACCCGTACAGTTTAACCGCCATTTTGTGTCAAACGTTCATCTATATTTATAAAATTGAAATTCTGTTCTGTTTGTTGGTTTTTTCCGTATACATATTCGCGGTTTCTGACGGATTTTTTTCAAAAATTCATATTATTATTCTTTATTTCATGGTGTTGTTGTTGTTGAGACCCAGACCGTCCGACCTACCAGAAAGGTGTAAGGTAACTATTTGGACGGCCGGGAAGTGGCACCCAATTTAGACAGACCGGAACCCAGTGTGTAACCCAGTTCATGTTTCGATTTTTCAGAACCAAGGATTGTCAAGATCATGGAGGTAAAAGGACATAATTCATATTAAGAAAACGCCAATATCGTTTGAAACAATAATCCAGGTGGCGCTGGTGTAAAATAAGTAGTTCTGCATTATACGTATTTGTATGGTGAAAGGCCTAAAATATTTATTTAAACAACAAATTTTGTAAAAATAAATTATTAGCGAACTGATTTATTATTTATAAATTATAGAACTAACTTCTGCGCTTGGAATGTACTAACCGGTTCCAATGTATCTGCAAAAGTAGTAGTTGTTATACTGCCCATTAAATAACTATATTTTCTTATTAAAAACATAATAGAATTGAAAGCCAAAAATAAATATTATATTTAACGCAGAATTTGATCCTATTACTGGGATTACCAGTCCGAGCGAAAACTGCCGTGGAGCATTCTAATTAAATTCAGTGAATGAATGAAAAAACTGAAAGCTGTCACTGAATATTGGAGAACAAAGGAATTGTGGACTTGGAAATCGTGGTGTAAAAGGTGCTTGGAATACTGGACCAGTATGGCTGACATTCCTGGTCATGGATTCACCGATATATGAATAAGGAAAAACTTGTTACGGGTAAACCAATATAGTTTGTCAAACAAAAGAATATATACAGATTTAAAAAAATGGTGGTGGCTCCAGTCTAATGGAGTCAATATATAGAGCCAATATATATATATATATATATATATATATATATATATATATATATATATATATATATATATCATACCAGAATCCATTTTTAGTAGCTTTTTCTTTTTTCGAATTTTCCAGAAAATTTTTGAAAAGTCGGTATTATGGGTCCAAATGATTAAAATCATAGTCTGTTACCCTTCACTTTAAAGGCCTTGAAAAAAATCTTACAATTGATTACTTGACACCCTGCCAGCTCCCCCGAGGGAAACTAATGATGTCACAAACAAAAAATCTGATGTGGGCAGCACATCACTTTCCCTGCAGACTCATATTCACGTTCTCTTTATTTCTTCAATAATTCATTATACTGAGTTTAATTGCACAAAATAACGCCCATAATTATTTAAAAGACACCAAATTGGCATTTTTAATTCAATTTTCGTTCTCATTTGGTAACTGGACTTATTTCCAACGGTGGCGTAGCGAAAATGCGAACACACTAAATTTTCTCGAGAACGATGTAATGGGGTTGATCTTATTCATGTCATCGTAAAAAATTACGTATAAAACAAGCATTTAAGCGATGTATTTGAACATGGTTTTTATTTTTTATTTTTGCTATTTTTGCGGGCCATTTTGCAAAAAAAGGCGGGTTGTTTTATCCCGAATCGTACCAAAAACTAATCAGCTCCAGGATCACACACAAGTTACTTAGCAAATTTATGAAATTCGGTCCATTAGTTTTTAAGTTAAAGGAGATACATGCATTGCACAAACAGACACACACACACATATACAGACGTCACGCTAAAAATAGTGTTTTTGTGATCTAGATGTCCCGAAACGTGTAGATCCGTTAAAAACTCGAGTTGCGATTTTCGGCGTGATTCCAATACTTTCCCTGAACTTTACCATGTATTGCAGAGAAAGTAAAACATCTGATGTGGGCAGCACATGACTTTCCCTGCAGACTTATATTCACGTTCTCTTTATTTTAATTAAATTTATTTCACTTTTAAGTCAATTTTCGTTCTCATTTGATAGCTGGACTTCTTTTCAAAGGTGGCGTAGAGAAAATACGAAAAAACTCAAATATCTTGATAACGGCCAGTCCTAGTGTAATGGGGTTGGTCTTATACTTTTCTTCGTAAAAAATTACGTATTAAACAAGCATTTTACGGATATATTTGAGCATACGTAGTTTTTTATTTTAGAAATTTATCCTTTTTACGGGCCATTTTGCAAAAAAAGACGGGTTATTTTTTCCGAATCATACTAAAATTTAATCAGCACCAGGGTGTTCCACAAGTGACTTACCTACCAAATTTTATGGAATTCGGTTAATTCGTTTTTCATCTAGAGTGGATACAAGCTTTTGCGGGCCATTTCGCAAAAAAATGCGGGTTTTTTTATCCCGAATCGTACCCAAAACTAATCAGCACCATATTCGCCCACAAGTGACTCACCAATCAAATTTTCTAAAATTCGGTCAATTAATTAGAGTGGATACAAAATCTGCACAGACAGACAGACAGACAGACACACAGGCAGGCAAACAGACAGACACACAGACACACACATAAACGTCACGCTAAAAATAGTGTTTTCGTATTCTAGAGGTCTCGAAACGTGTAGATCCGTCGAAAACTCGAGTTGCGATTTTCGGCATGATTCCAATACTTTCCCTATACATTACCATGTATTGCAGAGAAAGTAAAAATTGTATCACGGCTATTTTCCACAATGATTGAAACTATCTCCTATTCATTGAAACTATGTCGTGGAGTCTCGTGATTATTGAACTATAAATAAACCCTTTTAAGCATGATTATGTCAAATTTTGTCCAATACTGCCATGTTAAAAAAATATAAAATATCAAATAAATTTCGAAGTTTTCACTCGATTTTAAAAAAAAATATTCTGTCTAGTTCTAGATTTTTTTAAAACAAAGCCGGATACAAAGTTTCGTGAAAATTCAGTATTATTTGTACCGGCTATCGTGTATGAAGAAAATCGACCACAGACATACAGACAGACGGACATCACTCTAAAAATATTCAAAAAGTGTTCAGCAGGTCTTTGAACATGTATTGCCATCAAATCACATGAATCGAAAATTTCTGTGGAAACAATAATCTCTCAATACTATGCATGAGAAAGAAAAAATTATCATCAATATGTGCATTTACATATGTAATGTTATGCAACAAACCTGTCATCACTCTTCGCGTTAATCTAGTTTATTCTGTTTACGAGAGAGGATATACAATTTGTAATTGTTTTTATTTACGCGCTCAAAATCTCGTTAATAGTATGTTATATACAGGGTGACCCAAAAACATTGACCTTCACTTTTATACCTTAAATATCGATCTTATACATACATAATAAATTAAAAAATCTGATGTGGGCAGCACATGACTTTCCCTGCAGACTTATATTAACGTTCTCTTTATTTTAACTAAATTTATTTCACTTTTAATTCAATTTTCGTTCTCATGCGGTAACCGGGATTATTTTCAAAGGTGGCGTAGGGAAAGTACGAAAAACTAAAATATCTCGAGAACGGCTAGTCCTAGTGTAATGGGGTTGGTCTTATTCTTTTCGTCGTTAAAAATTACGTATTAAATCAGCATTTAATGGATATATTTGAGTATACCCAGTTCTTTAGTTTAGATTTGGACGATTTTTGCGGGCCATTTTGCAAAAAAAGGCAGGTCATTTTTTTTCGAATCGTACCAAAATCTAATCAGCACCAAGGTAACCCACAAGTGACTCATCTACCGAATTTTGTGAAATTCAGTCCATCAGTTTTTCAGTTAGAGTGGATACAAGCTTCTGCGGGCCATTTCGCAGAAAAAGGCGGGTTCTTTTATTCCGAATCGTACCTAAAACTATTCAGCACCAGACTCGCTCACAAGTAACTTACCTACCAAATTTTGTGAAATTCGGTCCATTAGTTTTTTAGTTAGAGTGGATACAAAATCTGCACAGACAGACAGACACACAGACACACAGACAGACACACCGACACACACACAGACGTCACGCTAAAAATAGTTTTTTCGTATTCTAGAGGTCTCGAAACGTGTAGATCCGTCGAAAACTCGAGTTGCGATTTTCGGCATGATTCCAATACTTTCCCTATACATTACCATGTATTGCAGGGAAAGTAAAAATTGCATAAAAAAGGTATAGAATTTTATAAAATCGATTGAAATTTTCGAGGGAATTAAATTTTAAACAACACGCAATTTAAATTTTTATACCGCCCTCGTACAGAAACATTTCCACTGAGTAAAATGTGTCCCATACACTAATAAGGTGATGTACAAAATTTCAGCATTTTACCATAAAAAGTCTCAGATATATGAAAATACAAACATGCTGACTTAAACCGCTTTTCGATGCATCGACATGGGTTCTCAGAGGGGATAAATCATGTCGGCAGATCGCGTTTCAGGGTCATACACAAATTACAAAAGAAAACAAAGATTACATAAATAAATAATAATTTTGCTATTTATTGGTACAAAAGTATCTACACTGTGTAGAAATAATAACCTTACACAAAGATTACAAAACTTGTTCAAAATGTTTTCCATCCATGCCAAAGATCCATTAAAGGTAAGAGGCAGATATTATTTGCCTAGGATGCATTTTTGCGTTGCGTCATTTGCACTCTCGTTGTAAACATTTACATTTTAAGTTGCGATTAATCCCTCACCAACTTTGTTTAAACATATCTCTGGGACTTTTTATGATAAAATACTGAAATTTTGTACATCACCATATTAGTGTATGGGGCACGTTTTACTCATTGGAAATGTTTTTGTACGAGGACCGCATAAAAATTTAAATTTTGTATTCCTTCAAATTTAATCCCCTGAAAATTTTTGTCGATTTCATAAAATTCTGTATCTTTTTTACGCAACTTTGTAATTTATTAGACATGTCTAAGTTCAACATTTAAGGAATAAAAGCTGAGGTCAATGTTTTTAGGACACCCTGTATAGTTTCATGGTATATTACCTAAATGTTCATTGCATTTTGATGGGAATACTGCTCGTCAATAAGCCATTCTGTTTGGACTCAGGAAGTTGCCAAAAGCTCCAAATTTACTTATTGCTAATTCTTTTCCAAAAGCATTTTTTGAGGACCTTGTGGAGTCCACTTCAAAGATAAGAGCTTGCAATATCGTCCCAGTAGCTCAACGGTAGAGAGTCGGCTAGCCAGTTCGGAGATCCTGGGTTCGAGTCCCAGTTGGGGCGACGAGGTTCTTCACAATTTAGCTGTGAACGAAGTAAAGACATTGCATTATGTAATGAAAGTCTTTAGCTGTCCATATCAGATTATTTTTACAGCTGCTCTACTTTTTGTTAAAAAGAAAAACGCGCTGGAAAAAGAAATACCTTCACCACATCATGGTTGACTGCAGCGATTTATCATATTAAACCGTAAGATAAATCTCGTGCCTCTGTTCGAAAATAAACTCAAGGAATGTCAACGTCTCAGACGAGGGGGAGGGGTAAAACCCACCGAGGAACGCAAGTTGAGTTGACCCCCCACAGGTGCTGAAGACAGCAGACGAAAACTTCGCAAATGTGGCTGACAAATGTAATTTTGCTGTTGTTTTTTCTCCAGGTTCTGCGTACACAAAAGCCAGTTTTAAAGTAGAAGTTGTTTTTAGGAGACGCGATGTCGTGTTATAGAGATCATGTATAATGTAATGTGACATGTTGGAAATTGAATCACGATTTTTGCATATCATAGTTACAGAACCCGCCTGTAGGGGGCGTTTCTAATGTTAGGATTGCGATTCATTTGTTTTTAATAACATTAATAGATTTTAATAGCATGCTGTGTGCCGCAATTTTACGAACATAACAAGTTATTTGCCGTTATTGTAAATATAAGTTATTACATGCTGATTCAAGTATGACAAGGACGAAATCAGTCCTTGGAATCTGCAATAAGAACGTAATTAATTTCTAACGATATTTATTACAAATGGGCGAATAGTCAAATACCTAGAATTTTTGTACTGTACCAAAATCTAATCAGCACCAAAATAACCCACAAATGACTTACCTGTAAAATTTTATGAAATTTGGTCAATTAATTGAGGTGGATTGAATACATATATTGCACAGAGAGACATACAGAGACACACAGACGTAACGTTAAAAATAGTTTCTTCGTATTCCAGAGGTGCCAAAACGTGTAGAGCCGTCGAAAACTTGAATTGCGATTTTCGACACGATTCCAATACTTTCCCTATACATTACCATGTATTGCAGGGAAAGTAAAAATCTGATGTGGGCAGCACATGACTTTGCCTGCAGACTCAAATTCATATTTTCTTTATTTCTTTCATAATTCATTAGATTGGGTTTAATTACACCAAAGAACACTAAATTTGTATTTTTAATTCAATTTTTGTTTTTATTTGGTAATTAGACATTTTTCTGATAGCGGCGTAACAAAAATGCAAAAAACCTTAAATATCTTGAGAACGGTTAGTCCTAAAGTTTAATGGAGTGTGTTATATTATTTTCCTCTTCAAAAATTGCGTATAAAACAAGATTTTAATTGATACATTTCAACATAAGTAGTCTTTTTTTTCTGTTTAGATTTTGGCGATTTCTGCGGGCCATTTCGTAAAAAGCGCAGGTTGTTTGTTCTTTTCCGAATCGTGTCAAAATCTAATCAGCACCAGAGTGTCCCACAAGTAACTTAGCTACCAAATTTTGTGAAATTTGGCCAATTAGTATTTCAGCTAGAGTGGATACATGAAATTTTTAAGGGCAATTTCGCAAAAAAAGGCGAGTTCTCTTTTTACGAATCCTGCCAAAAACTAATCAGCACCAGGGTCACATCCAAGTGACTTACCTACCAAATTTTATGAAATTCGGTCCATTAGTTTTTGAGTTAGAGTGAATACTTAGATTGCACAGACACACAGACAGACACAAACAGACAGACAGACACAATGACAGACAAACACCCACACAGACGTCACGCTAAAAATGGTTTTTTTGTATTCTAGAGGTTTCGAAACACGTAGATCCGTCGAAAACTCGAGTTGCGATTTTCGGCACGATTCCAATATTTCCCCTATACATTACCATGTATTGCAGGGAAAGTAAAAACTGTTGTTGAAAGTTTCCAAAATTTACATGGCAATTTCAAAAACCACAAAATTAATTGCACTGCCAATTTAGATACAGTAGAAAAGTACTATACAAATGTGTTGTAAATTCAAATGTTCAAAAGAAAAATTACATAATTTTTTCAAAGAAAATGAAAGAACTGCCTTAACATTAAAAACCTACTATAATGATATTTTGTTTCACAATATACAAGCAGATAAGTTACTCATAATTTTTGTTTATCTCATAACTTCTTTTTATCGGTTATTGGGAATATCGGTTAGAACGAATACTTTTACCTGCCACTTGCAACTTATATACTCTATAACAAAAAAAATCGACGCACCAAGAAGGAGTTGTCCGATTGTAATGAAATTTCGTATGCGAAGACATTTTGAGCGAACATGCAAATGAATAAAATTTGGTGTCCAATGAATAAACAGTGGGAGCTCCAGCACATCAGAACTGCGCATTCAGCTGGTGTATATAAGGAGCGATTCTGAATCTGTGGTCAAAATTTCTGTTGCATTTCGACTGCTGATATCATACGTCTTTGGTAGTTATTTCTGGCACACTGACAGCACAGCGGTATGTAGACAACATTCTACGACCGGTTGTGTTACCGTTCCTTTTGCGACACCCCGGACTTACTTTTCAACAGAATAATGCCCGGCCGCACATGGCACGTATTGCTATGAATTGTCTTCAAGCTTGCCCAACACTTCCTTGTCCAGCTAGGTATCCTGATCTCTCTCCCATAGAGCATATTCGGGACATTATGGGAAGGCTATTGCAACCATCCCGGAATGTTGACGATTTAGCCCGATAGTTGGAGACAATTTGGCAAGATCTTCCGCAGGGCACCATACGTGAACTTTATCAGTTTGTGCCACGCCGGGTGAGGCATCCAGGCCAGAGATGGACAAACGCCTTATTGACTTCCTCCTTTTGTATACGATCAAACTCTAAATCATTAAATTGTTCTGAAATTTTAATAGTTTCTTTTTCTTTGTATATTCTTCACATCCACCAATTTTTATCACAATCGGACAACTAACTTCCTCTTGGTGCGTCGAATTTTTTTGTTATAGAGTGTATATTCGGCCTTACTAGATATGAAAAAGGTGTTCAATCCCAGCTTGAGATATATTTGGAAGTACCATGCTGAAAGTATATAATCTACTTACAGCTATTTAATATCTCTGTTGAATGTATAAGGAAAATATTCAGTAACAATAAGAAAGGAAAGTATTTTCCCTTTTTTATTCCTTGTCTCCCATTATACGAGTGACTGGTCGGCGCTATTTTTATCGGAAGGACAAATAAGTAATATGTTGCTTATCAAAATCGGCTTAGCAACTTAAGCGTGAGGAATTTACAGCATCAGAGGGGCAGCCATTATTGGTCACGCAGGCTTTTGTGTATGTGTCCATAACCTGATTCCACCAATGTACTTTTACGAAGAATTTTCTTTTGTATTAAAAATATAGTTATTATACCATGACTATATTTTAAATTTTAGAAAAAATAATATTTTTCTGTTTTTCTTAACGCAGTTTTATAAATGCTACTTTTTAGACAGTCGTGTCAACAGAAATGTCCGATGTATTATTTAAAAAATCTGATGTGGGCAGCACATGACTTTCCTTACAGACAAAAATTTATTTTATTTCTTTCCCTGTAACGCATGGTAATGTATACGGAAAGTACTGGAACCATGTCGAAAATAGCAACTCGAGTTTTCGACGGATCAACACGTTTAGGATCTCTAGAACACGAAAAAACTATTTTTTAGCGTTACGCCTGTGTGCGTGTGTCTGTCTGTGGAATGTTTGTATCTACTGTAGCTCAAAAACTAATTGACCAAATTACATGAAATTTTATAAGTAAGTCACTTGTGGATGACCCTGATGTTGATTAGATTTTGGTACGATTCGAGATACAAGAACCTATTTATTTTTGCGAAATGGCCAGCGAAAATTGCCTGTATCCAGTCTAGCTAAAAAAAAATTGACAAAATTACACAAAATTTAGTAGAAAGTCACTTGTGGGTTACTCTGGTGCTGTTTAGATTTTGGTACGATTCGGAAAAAAGAACCTACTTTTTATTGAAAAATGGCCTCCCAAAATCATCAAAATCTAATGTGCTTAAATGTATCAATTAAATAATAGTTTTATGCGAAATTTTTGAAGATCAAAATAATAAGACCAACTAGAACTAGCCGTTCTCGAGATATTTTCCTTTTTTTTTTGCATATTTGTTTCGACTGTTTTGAAAATACGTTTAGTTACCCAAAGAAAACGAAAATGGATATACAAATTCAGTGTAATTTCAAATAATTATGCATGTTATTTTGTGCCCCATTCAACTCAATTTAATGAATTAATCAATAAATAAAGAAAAAATTATTTTGAGTCAGTAGGAAAAGTCATGTGCTGTCCACACCAGATTATTTTTTCTTTAGTTCTTTAATAATTCATTGAGTTTAATAGCACTAAATAGCAGGTATAATTATTTGAAATGACTATATTGAGGTATAATTATTTCGTATAATTGAGGTATAATTATTTGTGCTTTTAGTAATTCAAGTTTCGTTTCGATTTGGAAACTGGGGGTATTTTTAAAGGCGGTGTTGTTGTTGTTGAGACCCAGACCGTCCGACCTACCAGAAAGGTGTAAGGTAACTGTTTGGACGGCCGGGAAGTGCCACCCAATTTAGACCGGAACCCAGTGGGGGAGGCATCCATAGGGACCGTACCCTCCTTCCCCTACCACGAACTTCAAAGGCAGTATAACAAAAATGTGATAAAATAATTAAAATATCTCGAGAACGGCTAGGTTTAGAGTAATGTGATTGGTCTTATTCCTTTCACCGTCAAAACTTGCGTATAAAACAAGCATTTAATTGACACATTTGAGCATATATAGTAGTAGATTAGAGCATCTTTTGCATTACATTTTGACGATTTTACATAGAATAATAGATTTATATAAACAATAGAATTTATATGAATAATAGATTAATTTTACATGAATAACAGATGTAGATAATAATAGAATCCGATTTTTGGGGAATCGCAAAAATAGGCAGATCGTTTTTCTGCGAATCGTACTAACATCTCATCATCACCAGAGTAACCCATAATTGACTCATCTACCAAATTTAGTGAAATTTCGGTCAATTGCTATTTCAGCTAGAGTGGATACATGCAATTTTTGCGGGCCATTTTGAAAAAAAGGGCAGGTTCTTTTATCGCGAATCGTACGAAATTTTAATCAGCAGCTAACTCACAACTGACTTACCCATAAAATTTTAAGAAATCAATTATTTTTTGAGCTACAGTGGATACATACATTGCACAGACACACACACACACATAGACGTCACGTTAAAAATAGTTATTTCATGTTCTAGAGGTCACAAAACGTGTAGGTCCATCTGAAACTTGACTTTTAATTTTTGACATGATTCCAATACTTTCCCGATACATTACTATGTATTGCAGGAAAGTAAAAACTTGATGTGGACAGCACATGACTTTCCCTGCAGACTTATTTATATCCACGTTCTCTTTATTTTAATTAAATTTAATTCACTTTTAATTCAATTTTCGTTCTCATTTGGTTACTGGACTTATTTTCAAAGGTGGCTTAGAGAAAATATGAAAACACTTATATATCTCGAGAACGGCTCCTAGTGTGGGTTGGGCTTATTCTTTCCTTCGTTAAAAATTACGTATAAAACAAGCATTTAATGGATATATTTGAGCATAAGTAGTTTTTGTTTTAGATTTTAACGATTTTTGCGGCCAATTTGATAAAAAAAAGGCAGGTTATTTTTTCCGAATTGTACCAAAATCTAATCAGCACCAGGGTGACCCACAAGTGACTTATCTACCGAATTTTGTGAAATTCGGTCTTTTAGTTTTTCAGTTAGACAGGCTTTTGCGGGCCATTTCGCAAAAAAAGGCGGGTTCTTTTATCCCGAATCGTACTCAAAACTAATCAGCACCTGATTCGCCCATTCAAGGATTCAAGGATCACAATTAAGGAGTACCTAGGTCAGCCGAAGGCTGCCTTTAACCTCCAATCTAAGGGTCGGCTGGGAAATAGTAGAAAGGAAAAATTACAGAAAAGAGGTTTCAATGAAGAAACGGACGATGCTCTTACGATCCCTATTGTGACGAATCACAATAAAGATCTTTAGAGTTGCAGAATTTGAAACCGAGGAATAAAATTTTCCTCTAGAAAGAACGGGGAAGGGGGGGATCGGACTGTGCCCCATGGAGCACCGGCCTTGAATCAGTGAAAGTTACGTTCAACATACCACCGGGAAAAAAGCTCATCAGAGCGGGTCCTAAGCAAGTTTTAATCTGTAATCTGGTGGAGAACTTTGAAAAGAATATGGGCTTTATCTAGATCATGCTAAGCAGCTCTCATTTGGGGAAGAACTTTAGTATAACAGTCATAAATGTATTTTGGGGAGAAATGTTTTTGGTACGCCATAAGCATGCCTATGACAGACTCAAAAAGTTTTTCACTATTTTCATCTTCGGGTTTGGATTCCGGAGTTTTCTTGGAAGGGGAGGGGGGGGGGAGTTCAGGGAAGTCTTCAGGGTTGTTTTTAAAAACATTAGCATAAGAAACTTTTTTGGTGGCATATTTGGAAGTGAATCTGTTTTGCTCAGAGTTATAATTTGGTCTGGGTTTGGGTTTAGGGAACTTAGGACATCCTCTATAGCTAGCGGGGTGAGCGCCGCCGCAGTTTGAACAAGTGCAAGGGGTAGATTTTATTTTTAGGCACTCTATAGTTTTATGGGGTCCTGCGCATTTCACACATTTAGGGGGGAGAAAGCATTGTCGTGCAGAGTGGTGAAAGGACTGGCACGAAAAACATTGGCTCACTTGAGCCCTTCCTCTGTATTTCTCGATTTTAATCTCAAGTCCTAACATAGCTTTTATTTGGTAGATTTGAAAATTTTGGGGGGAGGGGGGGGGGTTAGGGCACTGTGCATAAAAAAGGGGCATAAGAACTTTATTTGTTTTGGGGCTTTTATAAAGCTGGGTTATACTATTGAAACTGATATTATGTTTAATTAACTCCGTTTTTACGATTTCTATATCCGTAGGGACGGGTAGACCACGAATGAGCACTTTAAGTGTTTTTTCCTCGTTTAACAGGAATGTCCTGTAACGTATCTTACCGTTGGTTAGTTTTCTTTGAACTGCCATGTATTCTTCTCTGCAGTTAACAATCAATCTCTGCAGTTACAAGCGGTCCTCCCAGGTTACCCTGAAGGGGGGGAGCTACTACTTTTAATTCCGAGATGTAATTGTGCCAATTTGGCGAGGGAACAATAAAAAAGGGCGGCGGAGGTTTTTCCTTTTTAGGGGCTGTGTCTTCAACCTGGGCATCAGGTGACGGAACATCAGATTCGAGCACTTGCTCGACCGTACTAACGGGCGGGGGAAAAGGGGCATTTTTCTTTGCGCGGGCAGTAAGCCTTTTTGGGATAGTTTGAAAGTCGCCCTCATCTAAGCGGGGATGCTTTTTAGAATTTGGACCGGAGTCCGGTTTTGCATTGCAACTAAAGGGGGGGGGGGGTGATGGAATCATTACTTTTAACACTACCAGAATTCGCCACTTCTGTGGCGACACTTGAAGATTGCTGGTGACCAAGATTGGTGGAAGAAGAAATCCAGCAAAAGGAATACTCCCGTGAGAAGAACTCACGGGGGGCTCACCATGTTCAGAAGTAGAAGTGTCCATGCTCTGGAGTCGATTATTCTGCAATTGTGCCAGTCTGGCACGCATCAGGTTTCTCTGCTCCTGGCTCAAATCATCAGGTGGGTCTTCGAAGATATCCAAAAGTTCAGATATGTTCATTTCCATGATCCATGTTCTGTCATCGTCCATAATTATTTCTTCAACGTTGACTCCACGTGCAGGAGCACGTGAAACGGGCATTCCCCACATACTATCGCAATACTTGTTATAATCGTCAATAGACTTGTCCGCTCTGAGCATTCTCTTAAATTCATGTAGCTTCATCACCTCACGTTTTCGTTGGGACTGTGTCATTGCACAGAAAAGCAAAATACAAACTCAGAAGTAACACGTGGCGAGGAACTCCGTTAAAAACGTCCTTCCCCGTCCAAGTACACCGACCGAATCGCAGATTCGCCCACAAGTAATTTACCTACCAAATTTCGGCCAATTAGTTTTTTAGTGGATACAAAATCTGCACAGACACACACACAGACGTCAATATAGTTTTTTCGTATTCTAGAGGTCTCGAAACGCGTAAATCCGTCAAAAACACGAATTGTGATTTTCGGCATGATTCCAATATATTCCGTGTGCATTACCATGTATTGCAGGGAAAGTAAAAATACCGGTACTTGAACAATTTTAATTTCCCAAGTTCCATATTTCTCAAACCTCATATGGCTATATGAGGCAAAATATTTCAGTGGAATGTGCAGAACTTTCTTTGTGTTCATTGAAGACTTGTGCAACTTCTGTTGTCGGGGGTGGGGGGAGTTTTATTTTGCAATGAGAATTGTATATAGAATACGTAATGCAGAAATTATAAGTCTATGAACTTTTATACTCTGATTATTTATTCAACTAAAAATACTATAATAAGCGATTTATCACAAAATGGTTGTGTGGATAGTTTGTTCCATAGGCGTAACCTAGATCTCGGAAGGGGGGGGGGGGAGTAGCTCGAGGGGGGGGGGTGAGATAATAGAGCGTGATTTCGTTTTTCAATATTATCACTATACTAAAGTAACAAAGTACTTTAGCCAATGGGGTGTATATGCAGAATATTTTAGTATATGGATTATTGGACTATGAAATTGCATTCTCTGATTAATTACAACTACTGTAAGTGTTTGGCCAATGCGAGAAAATGGAGAATATATAGTAAAAGGAATTATTGGACTATGAACTGTTTTCGCTCAACCCAGACAATCCGACCTACCCGAAAGTGTACTATATCTATTGCCGCATTTGTGCTCTGCAGGCTCCTCCTTCTTGGATTAAGATTTTGAAATAAAATGCAACGAATTTCGTCATTGTCCACACTCTTGGGGATAACCAGTGTAATCATTTCAATTTCATGAAAGCCTTCATATTATTCTGAACAGTACAGTAGATCGTCTTCGTGGTGTGTGGTTCATCTTCCACCGTCAAAGGAAATTTTTGATATTTGAACGTGAAAGGAAATTTTTGATTTTTTTTTCGGGGGGGGGGGGGGGGCGTATACCCTATTATTATTATGTCCGCTGATTTTGTTAAATCTCCGTGCGTAGTTACGTTATCTATAACGGTGGCTACGCTCCACAAAAAAATGAAAATGTACCTTAACTTTTAAAGCATCTGTCAGATGGCAGATAAAGTAAGTTGATTCATAAGATCATAAAGAGTAGATAGTAGATGATTTAGTAACAGTGACTAGAACACCTAGTGTTGCGTTCGTAAGAGAGAATTGCTCAAAAACTGGTTCCAATAATTCAGAACACATCGGGTAAAAATAGGGAGCCCAACAGTGGAGTGCCATCTGTTGTCGTCAACTGAAGTTATCAGTTAGACTGCGCTTTTAGTTAAAATTTTGCTAGATCGTAATTAATTAATCATTTAAGCAGTAAATCTATTCAATTTTATTAAAAAGTTAGAGTACAAATTTTTAAGTGTTTCTCTATAAATTTACGTTACAGAAATAGTTTAAGCTTGACACTTTGTCAAACTCCATATTAAGTTTTATAGGATGTGAAATCCACGAAGAGGAACTGAATAAAATACTATTGAGATTTTACTTGATAGCCAGACTTCATTTTTATATTAAAGGTATCAACAGAGACAAATGTACAAAAAGAAAAAAAAATTCAAACATGAGTAAATGTAAATAATGCATTTGAATATATGAAATGCATATAAAATATTAAAATAATAACGATACTTTTTTGTTATAAAAATATTTTCTAGTTTTAAATTTAGTTTTTGTCTCCTGAATTAGATAATACCCTTTAAACGTTTATTTTTCTGTAAGAAAGCATACATCTATCTTATACTGTTATTTTTTATTACACATTGTATAATATTAAACTTATGTAATATAAAGTAAGGAATAATACCTTATCTGTAAATATTTTGTTCAATTTACTTCCTTTTTCAAGCAGGGTAAATTTATTTTTGAAGCTGTAAATCATATATTCTGTAAAATTCTTTACGGTAGATTAATATACTATTTTAAAAGTTTATATGAAAAGTGAGTCTTCGCTTATACCCTATTATTTTTATTATGTTCCCCAATTTTGTAAAATATCGGTGCGTAGTTACATTATATATTATAATGGTGGCTGCGCTTCACAAAAACAAAAAAAAAATAAAAAATGAAAATGTACCTTAACTTTTTAAGAGCGTCCGTCAATAAATATTCTCAATATGATGCCAAATTGATTTAATAAATGCATTTAGTTATGATCGGCTAAATGTGGCAGATGCAGCCTGTAAATTGCTATTCAGTAACTTTTAACCTTCATGTATTTCTTTGAATTTGAAAACTAGAAATGAATCTTGATATTGACCAATTGGGCGGATGCATAAAGATATATTTAAAGAAATAAATAAATAACATTGTAAAGAGAAGATAATCAAGATTGAATATTCTTATCTTTATAGTGCTATATATAGATTTTAGGTATATTTCTTCAAGGATTTTCAGTAATATGCTATAAAGATGAGCTGCCAGATGAGTTTCATTATTTATTTATTTAAATTAAGATACATTTGATTATATCTTTCCCCAAACACAACTCCCAAAATGATTTATTTACAAAAATATAATTCAAGTTTTATCTCAGCTATTTTATTTAACTTTTTGTATAAAAGAAAGTTTATATGCATTTCTGTCTACAAATTATTTAAAACAAACTTAGTGTAAATTAACATTCTTTTTGTACCTCTCCTCAAGCTGTAAGATGAATCTGTATGATTTTATATCTATTTTATATAATTATAAAATAAACGTTTGCTTACCAAATAATAAGGAAATGTTTTACAAAGCAATACTGGGGGAAAAAAAAAAAATCAACGCATCACAGACCGATGAAACAGTCTGTTTAATTGAAGAGGTGAATTTAAAAAAATATAGTTTGCATTAATATCTCCGTATTAACTATAAAATGTTCCTGAGGAAAAATATTTTTCCTGAAAACCTTTTTCAAAGTCAAAACATTTTTTAAATAGATAGTTTATTTAAATGTTTAATTTAAAATGGCGTACTTATTGCATAGAAAAGTACAGTTGTCTGCTATGAGTGGGTGAGTTTTAACTGCAGCGCCATCTGTTGCATTTCCTACACAATACGGCTGATTTTTTTCCTTGAACTCAACACTAGATATTTCAGTCACTATGGAGAGTTCAGTCACTATGCATGCTATAAATAAATATTTTCAAATTCAATAGCTCTATTTATGCAGTTGATACTTATAATAAATGACTGAATTTGTCCAAAGCATTTTCCTAACTGTTGGCCACGCCCACCCACACTTAAACTATGACCACAAATCCAGACACATTCATTCATATGTTATGACCAGGCGACAACTAAAAATTTTCAAATTCAATAGCTCTATTTATGCAGTTGATACTTATGTTAATTGGCTGAATTTTGTCCAAAGCATTTCTCTGATAGTTAGCCACGCCCACCTACCCCTAAACTATGAAACTACAAAAATACTTGGATTCCTAAAGTTATTATATCATCCAGTAAGTTTTAAATGTAATTCATATGCTGATGAGTTACAGTTGATCCGCTTATTAAAAACTGCTGAAATGTTTATCACCATATGATTAATTTCATTAAAAATTATTTTTAAAAATTCAGTTCTTTACACAGCACAAATTCCACTTTCGTTCTGTAAGAATAATGCACTACCATTACAGTACCTACAATACAGTTACACAAATATTCCAGATACTATACTACTACCCTAACTAGGAAAAGAAGAAAGATCAATCATGCATAAAGCATTGATTATGAAACACTTTCCAACTTCAATGAAATTTTATTTAAACAACTCTAAAATGCGATACATTCCTCGGTAATATTTTTAAAATTATCACAATACTACATTAATTTATTATATTTGAAAACTTAAAACTTCATCGAAAAAAATGAACTTTACTCAAATGACGTCATTGAAATATAAGTTACCTGGTTTAAACATCTCTAAAGCGATACATTCAACCATAATATTTTTTAAATTATCATAATACTACAATAATTTATTATATTTAAAAACTTTATTGCAAACAAATTAACTTTATTCAAATGACGTCATCAAATATAAATCGCCTGGCTCTCCATATAAAAGCAGTATTTTATGCATAAACATTTTTCCATTCCTTTCATTCATCACAATATTATAATAATTTATTTTATTTTAAAACTTAAGACCATGGAGGTGCACGTAATTAAACTCTATGCTTAAAACTTTATCGAAAAACTCTTCCTCTCTGTGTAAAATCAATAAATGTTTCATTCATATCAGCTACATTGAAGACTCCATGAGTTAAATAATTTTGCGTTAAAGAAATGCAGCATTCTTATTCAACTCATTCTACATCTTTTGGTATTTACATTCTCCATCAGTAAAAATTAGGGTTCGTTGTAGAAATAATCAAAGTTGGATGATCATTTAAACTCAAATATATTGTAATTGCGTTGTTTCAGTATGTAGATGCACAGAATTTAAGCAAAAATAAAGCAGTTTTAGGACGGATACAACACTAAATATGAATTTAAAAGAACTTTAAAAACCCCGATTTTGACACAAGATGGATGCCATATTTTATTTTGAAGTGGGTCACGTGATCTCTTCATATAATGGTCACGTGATCGTTTCATGTAAAAGGTGTAATTACTTTTTAGTGTTTATTTAAAAAACTACTGAATATATTTTGCTGCCATTTTTTTTATATATTTTATGGAATAATTTGAATATTTCCTAAAGCCTTCGAAACAATTTGTGAATTTTAAATCCGCTTAAAAAATGTTTGAAAAATTAGGTTCCATGGGGTTCAATGTATTTCATTTTTTCAACCGGGGTTCAAATCAAAACTAATTTATTGATATTATTCATTTATATTTCCATAGGTCCCACAGACCGTCTGAACAACATACTAAAATTTCATTTTGATAAAGTCATTTTTACGTCAGTTATCGTGCTAACGGACAGGCAGACAGAATAAACAATGTCATAAACACTTTTCAACTATGTTGTAAATTGTTAATAAAAACTATTACTAAAATAAAAATATACGAGCATATTAAAAGATCTTGGAGTACATTTGTATGCTTTTTAACTATTACAGTATTCAGTATACTATGTATTCTATTATAGTATTCCGTATACTATGTATACTATATTATAGTATTCAGGTGTTTTACATGTTATGGTTGACTTATGTAAAGATAAATAGTGTGACTATTGTGTAGTTGGTTGGTTTTTGAAGGTATTTTAACTTACAAAAAACTTTTTTGTATGATATGAATAACACTATGAATTTAGCGCCTGGCAACGCCAATGTATGTACAGCGATGGCCCTGTTGTCTAACGAAGGGGGAGTTAGACAATCGAAATCCACTAACCCTAAAGTACAGTGCCTAGAAGAGATAGTGTGCCGACTGAGGCAAAAAATTGATTTACGGAAATTTTTTCCAAATCTGCGGGCATATAAAAATTGGGCAATGGGTGGGTATCAATTTTCAGGAACAAAACAACATTTATACGTAGGGCGAAATGAAGAAAGGAATGGTCAAGGAGAATACTTTGGTCACCGTACATTACCGTTTAAACACAGAATTGTTATACAGGGTGCCCACTTATATCCGCTACGCCCCCCTTAACTTCTAAACGGTGACAGATTAGATCATAAAGTTGGTGTCTAGGTATAGTAAAAAGGCTATACGCTACTCGATGAGACAACTTACAACGCCATCTATTGGCAAATTTTGAAATTAGCGGCCCTATCTCGTAAACAGTGAAAGATACGTTGATTCGGTGCCCTGACTTCGAACAGTGCACACCTCCTGAGACGCTCGTCGCAGTTATCACGTGGATTTCTTTTCTTCTTACTTAGGCTTGGGCGTGAGTGTACTAAGTTTTTAGTAAACCGCGTCGGGCAAAAGTAACTTACGATGGAAGTGCAAAGGACTATCACAAAGGTGGAGGAACTCTTCATTTCACCAGTGGAAGCAGAAGGATTTCGAGCATGGAAGGAGTTAGTGATACAGCATGGTAGATATTCGAGCGAGCAGATTTCTGCGGAGCCAGTGAAGATCGACGTGGAAATTTTGAGAGATTGGAGAGGTAGACATGGCTGGAGAAAGCTTATGGAGGACATTTCTGTGGATTTTACTCAAGATCTTCGGTACAATATGGACGGGATAAAGATTGTGGAGCCAGCTGCCGTGAAAATGGCGCAAGGAGCGTCAGCCAAGCACGTGGAGCAGCGGGTGACTAAAGACAAGATGGACTGGGCCGAAGTCATGGAGGACCAGGACCAGGCTCAAGGAGAGTCGGATTCCACATCGGAGGGCGATGGAACCCCAAGTGCAGCTGTTTACGAGGCAGCGTACATCAAGACCCTGGGACGTGGGAGTGACCAGATCAAGAAAGACACCACCGAGTGGAAAATATACAGCCATTTCAAGGTTTATGACTGGATCATCGCCAGACTGGAGATGGATCTGGAGGAGGACGAGATCGACTTCGATCGGGCCAAGATGCTCAGGACTATAATAACAGGTACCATTTCTGACGCTAATCTGCTAGCCAGCCACCCTAACATTAGTACTTTAACTAATGGGAAATCTTATGATCTTGTATATGATATGTGTAGAAATAGGAAAACTAAATCTGAAGATGAGTTATATCTGAAATTTAAGCACGAAATGTTTAGCAAACTTGAGGGGTATATCACCCAGCCTAAATCCAAAAAATTAAAAACTTCTGATAGTAGTAAACCTTCTACTTCTAAATCAAATTCCCAGGAAATTCAGACTAAAAATAAATTCAGCAAACTTAACGACGAGGAAGTCGAAACTGATGCGCCCCCCTCCCCTAAGGAAAAAGTCGCGTCCTTCTACGTGGACTCCACAATTAATTGGGGAGCCCTAATAGAGGACTTAAACAAATCACTAGATAATAAAGTTCAGGGTCTTCTCATGGGGAGAGTGATCCGGATCACTCCTGGGTCCGTTGAGGACTACAGGAGTGTGCAGGCTCACTTAACCCGTGAGGGGATTCCTTTCAGCTCCTTAAACCTAAAAACGGATAGGCCGAGGATGGTAGTAATAAAGGGCTTGCCCACTAACACCAGCATTGAGGATGTAAAAAAAGAGCTTGCCACGCTAGGCTTTAAAATTGTGAGGATTACTCAGCTAAGAAATAGACGAGATAGGACCCCCCTCCCCATCTTCTTGGTCGGACTTGAGCCGGCGGAGGGATGGGCGAGGGTTTATGAAGTAAATTCCCTGTTTTCCATGCAAATTAAAGTTCAACTTTTTAAGGCAAGAGGCCATAAAATGTGTTACAATTGCCAACTTTGGAACCATCATTCTGACCAGTGTACCCTCCTCCCCCGCTGCCTTAAATGCGGCGAAGATCATCCCACGAGAAACTGTACAAAAAATAGAGACACCCCGGCGAAATGCGCCAACTGCGCAGGATCCCACCCGGCAAATTTTAGGCACTGTCCCCAAAACCCCTGGTTTAGGAAAAAAACCCAGGAATTGAAAAAAATCCAGCAAACTACAAAAACTGTAAAAACTTCACCCACCCTTGGCGAGGATAACTTTCCCCCCCTTCCCACTAAGAGATCCCCCCCTGCACAGGAAGTGCCGGCAACTGCCGAAACGGTAGAAGGAACTACTGGCGAGCACTTAGTCCAAGCGCAACCTGGGCTGGACAAAAACCCTCAAACCGCGAGTGGAAACACTTTTCTTGAGTTTTTGAGTCTCTACAAAGAGGTAGAAAAATATGTAGATATAAGTAAAATCAGTAGCATTCTTAAAGATGTTGTACAAATTCTGAAAAGTGAGGAGGATGCTATGACTAAAACATTCCAAATTGTTGATATGGTCGCAAAAATCCTAAAAAATCAAACCCCCCAAATCTAAGTTTTGCTTTCTTTTGGCTGGCTTTCTGTGTTATCTCATTATGGTCACTACCCTCATTACCTGTTCAAGCATTTGGACCTTCACTACGTGCCTTAACACCTGTTCATCAACAGTTCAAGCATCGGGACTCCTCCCACATGCCTCATCATCTGTTCACCACCTGTTTCAAGCATTAGGACTTTCCCACGGTCTCACTCCGTGCTGATTGTGTATGGACTTGTTCTCGCGTGCTTGGCGCCAGCTCCTGCGACGATGCCCCGCCTATCAGGGGACGTTCTACTTCTACGGACTTTTCAAGTATACAAGTAATGTTAAAGCTACAGTACAACGAATCACACAGCACAGAAGATAAAGGCGGCAACGCCAGGTGCTTCATCAACGACGACGACGGAGTGTCTGAAAGATACGTGTAAAAAATCAATTAGAAAGTTGTAGAGCACTCTCGATTTAGTACGAAAAGATACCTGGCGCACATTAATACTCAAAACAGAATGCAAAAAATGAACATTTGTTTGGTCACGATTTCGAAAATTGGCATGTCATAAAGAGTGGAAGAAAGAAACTGAGACACTTCCCTGTCTTCAGGATCATTTATTTACAATAGTATATTGTTCACAATGCTCTCCGTTATCCACTATACACATTTGCATTCTAAACTGGATTTCTCGCTGCACATTGTGCAACATGGCAGGTGTTACAGACGCACAAGCATCAGTATTGCGTCCTCGAAGATCCTGCAATGTTGGCGGAAGGGTCGCATATACCTGCCCTTTTATGTGTCCCCATAAGAAGAAGTCCAATGGAGTCAAGTCAGGTGAGCGCGGGGGCCACTCTGCGGAACCACTATACCCGATGACTTGATTCTGGAGTGTCTCTTTTAGGTACTGCTGAACGTTTGAAATCTTATGTGGAGGTGCGCCGTCATGTTGGAACCATACATTTAGGAGTTGGTGCAACGGTAGATTCTCAACAAAGTCGGTTATTACATCCTGCAAAAGCTGCAAGTACCGTTGTCCCGTTAACGCGCACTCGTAAAATACTGGTCCAATGAGCCTGTCATTAAAAATTCAGCACCAAACATTAATCGACCAGCGTTGTTGATGTCGAACTTCGACGGCATATCTCGGATTTTCCAGCGACCAGGTATGAACGTTCTGTCTATTAAACATTCCGTTCCTCGAAAAACATGCCTCATCCGTCCATATTATGTCTGCTAGGAATGTTGGGTGGACCTCTAAGTTATTCATCACAAAGTTGCAGCACGTGTAACGTCTCTCAGCATCTCTTGGCAGCAATCCCTGCACAGGTGTGGATCGGTATGGATGAGCACCTGTTTCATTTAGGATTTTTCAGACGCGGCTTTTTGAGAGGCCACAATTTTCACTGATCATTCTTGTGCTGCTCTGAAGATGGGCGAGAGCGTATGCTAGCACATCTTCAGGTTGCACTTTGCGTCTTACATTATGAGGTGTACGAATTCGAGGTTGGCTGGTCACGCAGCCCGTCTTCCTTACACGCTTTACAATTTTTGAGATGGTCTGCCGTGTAGGATGCGGGCCTTGAGAGAAACGTTCACGACACTGCCTTGCAGCTGATTTTGCCTTACGCCCACATTCACCGTAAATTAACAACATCTCGCAATACTCGTTACTGCCAAATTTTGCCACAACTCTCCCCTTTAACGTACAACCCAGCAGAAACATCCTTTTTATAGTAGTAGTCTCTGGTGAACAGGTATGACGTTCCATCCTCATTTGCATAATATATGAGATCCATGTGATTTTTATACCAGACATGGTTGAATTGAGCTGTGTGTTTGGAGAGACGATTTTGCAAGATCAGCAGAAAGTTTTCATTGTTTGTAGAGACATTCAGTAAAACACGCAACCGGTAGGGACAGAACCATGGTCCTCATGAATGCGAATCACATGTGTTTCCCCTGCGCCACAACACAGGCTCGTATTTAGTCTGTTAGGTGGTCTTTTCTCGCTTCGCTTCACAATCAAACAAATGTTCATTTTTTGCATTCTGCTTTGAGTATTAATGTTTGCAAGGTATCTTTTCGCATTAAATCGAGAGTGCTCCACAACTTTCTAATTGACTTTTTTCACGTATCTTTCACCGTTTACGAGATAGGACCGTTAATTCCAAAATTTGCTGATGGATGGCGTTGTAAGTTGTCTTATCGCGTAGCGCAGAGCCTTTTTACCTAGACACCAACTTTATGGCCTAAGCTGTCGCCGTTTAGAAGTTAAGGGGGGTGTAACGGATATAAGTGGACATCCTGTATAAACTTTTAAAGGGGTGTATTTATCTACCAAAAATAAATATAAAGAATATATTTTATAAAAATATGATTCAATAAATAAATTTGCGTGCATCACACACACCTTAATAACACACAGTTAATCTAGTTAGTAAGCTGCTCTCAATATCGCAGCTTACAATATTTTGAAATCGAAGTAGCGCAGACAACAGTTACAGTGCTTAGATAGTGTGCTGACCAGGCGATAGTGGAAAAACGGGTTCCCTAAAACCCGCCTCCTACAGCGGCTCTGGTCTCGAATAAGAAATAATAAGTTGAAGAGTTAACACTGAAACTAATGGGAATTTAAAGCAAATGAAATGATCGATATCTTTGCAATTAATTGGAGAATTTGTGTGATTATTGCAAGTGGTATACACAAAAAGTTATTTGATTTTCGGAGAGATTGAGCTAGGGATATATTCGTATTTTTAAAATTTTATTTAACTTGAACTGGTGTTCACTCAAACCTTTCAGGTTGCTGTGACTAGCTATGGCCGATATGAAAACCTATACTACGCATGCTCATGGAGTTGGAAGGAAAGAACTTTTGCAGTATGGAAAATATATTTGGCACAAAATCGCTCATTTGGCAATGTATGTTTCGACTGCTATTTTACTGTAATGTATGTACTAAGAAAAATTTTGAACTTTTCATAGTACGTTCATCTTTCAACAAATATAAAAATGAATGCAATAAAACAAATTTCGAGAATCAGTTTCTGAAATTTTAATGTCGACTCCATGTTGCTTATGTAGAGATTGTATAAACGCTATTTCCCAGATTGTAATGAATTTCTTTAATTAAAAAGTTCGTTCTCAGAGTAGTTTATAATAGTTGCATGTAAATGTTTGCGTGTAGTGCAGCTTGAAATTTATAATTTCTGTGTTTTACTTTCAAAATTCTATTGCCTTTTATATTTTTAATACGAATATATTTAATAAAGTGTTTAAAAATATTGATTTTTTTCTCATTAGTTTAATATGTATGATACGATAGTACATCACCGAATTAAACAATTTAGTTGTTAATGGTACTTGATCCATTAAAATTCTAAACTTAGAAATTAATGTTAAAGGATGTAATAAGATTATGCAAAATGAAACCCAGAAAATATTCAAAACCGACATTTTGGGACTTTTAAATCTATACCAAGAATTAGATACGTAGTGTCGTACAAGACAGAGCACCAGGCGCCTTTAATCTCCAGTTTCAATATGTGGTTCTTATCGTCAAACTGTGACATTAATTCAGTGACCCTAATTGGAGGTTCGAGGTTTTTATTTACTACTTTTTATTATTTATCCTAGCTCCTAGTGTGGCAGTTTGTTGCACATTTAGAGTTTAAGCAGTTTGGGGGGTTGATGCAGATCTAAGGGTTACCTAGCGTTTTGGCAGTTTAGTGTTTAGAATATTTTTTTTTTTTTATAAAATAATAGTCGCGAGTTTTATTTTAAAATCAGATGTTTGAGGTGGGATCATTTAATTCCGATTATCGATGTTTAGAACAGCGCGGGGTCTCTTACGAGATTTGGCCTTGCGATGATCATAGTCATGCAGATTGAATAACAGTTCGTTTGGAACGGATGGCAAATTTCTGTAAAATTTAAGCGCTAGCTTTTTAATTTGGGCTCTAACAGTTTTTATTTTGAAGTCATTCCTAATTACCGAGTTTCTTAAGTACCTGGGAGCTTTCCTGATAATCCGTAGGATTTTGTATTGTTTTGTCTCTAGGAGGTCTATTGTAGTTTTACAGGCATATCCCCATACGGGTGCTGCATACAGCATTCCCGGGCGGATGACCGATTTATAAATTAGGAGTTTATTTTGATAACTTAGATTTCCGTTGCCTATCATTGGGTATAAGGCTCCTGTGGCCATATACGCTTTTTTGATTAAGTTCGTTACGTGCTGTTTCCAGGTTAGGTGGGAATCTATCGTTACACCTAGGTATTTAGTAGATTTTTCCGCTTTTAGGGCATGGTTACCAAGAATTATAATATTCCATATTTTTATGTATTTTAAAATATTTAAATATTTTATGGTGTTTAAAGTTATTCTCTAATAGCAGCACATTTTCAGTATCCAAAACTACAAATTATTTGTATGGTTTTTAAGCATTATTATCATTAGCAAAGTATTCAACACAAATAACATTATATTGAATATATATTTTGTATTTTAATTTCATACAAGTGGGTAAATAAATGAGAAAATAATTTTCTATTTAACAAAAGTTATTTTCTATATAAGATGAAGCAGATGTGTTATTTCTTAGATAAAAGACCAAAAAGATATATACTATATATATATATTGCTATAAATAAGTTTAGTAGTTCTATATGACACTATACTTTATGACCCCTTAGTGTTGCTATATTAATATTATATCTTCATGTAAGGATTTAAAGATGCGATGTGAAAGATTAAAAGTAACGTGCCCTATATAGGTATGGGCAATAGGCATAAACAACAAACAAGCGTCTGGAGAGGAATTGGGAATTTTCCTTTGAATCTCCAAATTAGAGTGGGCATGCGCTAGGGATAGAACAGGGGAAAAGTTAAACAAGATGATTTATCTACAGTGTCTAAAAGTAATAGTGTGCCGACCGAGGCGAAAAACAGATTCCCTAAAAATCGCCTCCGCCAGACGGCGTTGGTCTCGAATAAGGGGTTAGAAACGGAGGAGTTAACATTGAAACTAATGAGAATTTAATGCAAATGAAATGACCGATATCTTTGGAAATAATTGAAGAATTTTTGTGAAATTTTGAGTAATTATTGCAAGCGGAATACACAAAACGTCATTTGATTTTCAAATAGATTGATCTAGGGATATATTCGTGTTTTTTTTAAATTTTATTTAACTTTATTTGTGGATGTTCAAACATTTGAGGTCCAAAATAATCAAGTTCAATCATCACAGTAACGTGAAATTCGGTATGACGTTTTCTCTTGTGGTACATTTCAGTTCTTTCAACATTGAAGCTTATCTGGCTAGCCCGTCCTGAGCCCAACAAGAAGAATATATCGTTTTTTGAGAACAACTCAAAATTCGGAGCATTTAGAATGTCTAAATTTAATATATCATTGTCCTTTGTGGTATATTATATTTCATTAGATTTCGAACTTTATCGGGCTAGCCCGTCTTTGCCCGCCATAGAAATTTAGTTGCTTTTCAAGAATAACTCGATCAAACGGAGTAGCTAAGAAATGTAAATTTAGTATATAATTTCCTGTTGGATGGATTTTAATTTAGATTTTGAACCCTATCGGGGTAGCCCGTCTTGGGTTCGCTGAAGAATGCATTCGTTTTTGAAGAATAACTCGAGAATAGCAATAGCTAAAAATTCCAAGTTTAACATGTTGGCTTTTGTGGTATATTTAAGTTTCTTCGGGTTTAAAGACATATTTAATTAATCTTTTTTTCTAAAATTAGCTAAAAGCTTAAATAATAATTTTCTAGTGTAGATATGGAATGGAGATTTATCAAATAGAAACACTGCAAAGCAAAATGAAAATATGTGTCTATGTAAAATTCCTTTATAAAAAGGTTCTACCTTGATGATTTTGGTGTCGCCATCTAGAGTTTTTCTATCAAAGTTATATAAATAGCTCCTGGATCTTTCTTTATACATTTTGTTTTCTTCACAAAAATTATATCGTAATTAATCGACGTTCCAATAGCATTATTTGCCTAAAAGTATTTTAAGAAACAAGATCTCCTAAAACCAGATATTTGTTTTGTCAGTAATTGAGAAATTTCATAGAATGCAGTATTAATGAAGTATGAATTAAGTATTAAGGAATATTTTGATCGAATTCCAAAACTATGCATAGCAGTAGCAAGATGGGGGCCCTAGAATTGGGTTAAAATTTAATAAAATCTGTTTCTTAAAGAAGGTCAAAAAAATAAAGTTTTTTCCGTAAAAATGGCTAAAAAAAATAAATCTTTGCTAAAATCAAGGAACAAAACAATTAAATTTTTTAATACATGTTATTAACCCATATTTTACTTTTTAGCTTTGTTCATACTTTTGCTTTGTTGTTGGATAATCACACCTGATTGTTAATTGGAAATGTTGTCGGATGGACGGTTCAAATTTAAAAAAGTTGGGATTACCAGTGCCATGAACACAATTTTTCGCCCCCCCCCCCCACTTCATCATATTACTTTCCTTATATACATAATGTATAAGGAAAGTATTGTGACGGGGTCGAAAATTCGAATTCGAGTTTTTCGGGAGAGACGTTTCGACGGGAGAGCACGTTTCAATCATCCCTGATCACGAATCAAACATTTTTGAAGAGATGTCTGTGTGTGTGTGTGTGTGTGTGAAAGTATGTGTGTGTGTGGTGTGTGTCAGTGAGCCTGTGGAGACGATAACTGACGAACGAATGGACCGATTCGAACCACATTTGGTACAAAAATCACAATCCGTAAACACTGGAAGCCTATTGTTTTTATACGCAATCGAATGTCCAGAACTCCCCTAAATTTTCACGTGAAATTTTGAAAAAATCGTCAAAAAATCAAAATCGCTAATAAAGTTACGCAAATAGACATTTCTTATGTAATTTTTCATTAGAAAACGATTTACATAAATTTTAGAACGCTAACGTGAACCGTTTTCGAGATATTGCACATTTTTCAAAAAAATTATCAAAAAGTCATGTAAAATAAAAAAAAATATTTCCTATCGAGAAATATTTTCACTTTTCATATGTAATACCATGCGATAAATTGGGTGACATCATTCTCGTGGATCTAGCTAGTTCCATTCATGAAAAAAGATACTTTGAGTAATACTTTTGCATTTGAACGCCAATAGTCATTTATCTGCTGTAAGAATAACTTTTTTCTTCGTCCATAACGCTTGGCGAAATTTTGGCGACGAATTTGGCGGTATTTCGCCAACTTGGCGACTTTTTTAAATGTTGTCAAATTAACGAAAATCTCGCCAAATGAATAAAAATGACTCTAAATCAATGAAAATGACGACTAATTGTCGAAAATTCAATATCTTGGAAAGAATATAAGTATTTACTATAAGAAAAATCCATTTTGCTTATTGTAAAAGTAGTAAATTTATTACATTATATAAGGAAAGTCATGTGTTGCCCACATCAGATTTTTTATGTATAATAGCAAAGAAGCTATCAAGAAAATCAACGTCATTCCAAATTCCAAACAGCTTATTTCTAAAAAGTTTTGATTTTTGTGACTTCTAGCGCGCTAACCACTGGGCTAAAGCGCCCTACCAGGAATGTGTGTATAACATTGTTGCAATTGTCTCTAGCTGCAACAGCTACTAACGATTTTCGTTAGGAAATCAATTTACAAAGCTCGTTGTAGCTGCTAGGCTTTAGAGCCCCGATTTTTCTCTTCCACAAGTTCCATACAAATAAGCCGCCCGCTTAGACTTTCTCTGATGGTCCAATTAGGCAAAGAACAGAAAGACATTGTTAGATTTAATGAGTGTGGGTTCGGGACGAGATCGTCTGCGTAGAGATGTTGCAGCAGCCCTCCGCTCAAAGGGGAAGGTCCATTAATGATGTAATCCATGAGAGTGTATGGATTATCGACTTAGTGTAAAAGGAAGAAAATCTGATGTGGACAGGACTTGATTTCCTCTACAGACTGAAATTCATTTTTGCTTTATAACTTTCCTTATATACAATAATGTATAAAGAAAGTATTGTGACGGGGTCGAAAATTCAAATTCGAGTTTTCGACGGGAGAGCACGTTTCAAGCATCCCTGATCACGAATCAAACATTTTTGAAGTGATGTCTCTGTGTGTGTGTGTGTGTGTGTGTGTGTGTGTCATTGAGTCTGTGGAGACGATAACTGACGAACGAATGGACCGATTCGAACCAAATTTGGTACAAAAATCACAATCCGTAAACACTGGAAGCCTATTGTTTTTATACGTAATCGAATGTTCAGAACCCCTCTAAATTTTCGAATAAAATTTTGAAAAAATCGTCAAAAAAACAAAACCACTAATAAAGTTACGCAAATAGACATTTCTTATGTAATTTTTCATTAGAAACGATTGACATAAATTTTAGAACGCTAACATGAACCGTTCTCTAGATATTGCACATTTTTCAAAAAAATTATTAAAAAGTCATATAAAATGAAAAACAAATATTTCCTATTGAGAAACATGTTCACTTTTTATATGTAATACCATGCGATAAATTGGGTGACATTATTCTCGTGGATCTAGTTCGTTCCATTCATGAAAAAAGATACTTTGAGAAATACTTTTGTATTTGAACGCCGATAGTCATTTATCTGCTGTAAGAATAACTTATTTCTCCGTCCATAAAGCTTGGCGAGATTTTGGCGACGAATTTTGTGGAATGTCGCCGACTTGGCGACTTTTTTAAATGTTGCGAAACGAAAATTAACGAAAAACTCGCCAAATCGATAAAAATGACGTTAAATCAATGAAAATGACGACTAATTGTTGAAAATTCAATATCTTGGAAAGAATATAAATATCTACTATAAGAATAATGTATTTCTTTACTGTAAAAGTAGTAAATTCATTGCATTATATAAGGAAAGTCATGTGCTCCCCACATCAGATTTTTTCATAATGCTTCCATTTGAGTTTTATTGCACACATTGCACAAAATTGCAGAGTATTTGAAAATAATTTTTTAAATACGCAAATTTGGGTAGCGCTTGCAGAGCATAAATGCGGTAATGTTAACGAACTTACCCTCCTCGAGGGTTGAACAGAAAAACCGCCAGACATGATACTAGTTAATTGCCGATCGGCTGATAGGATAATATATAGGCTAATAATAAAGTATATTGAAGACATCACTAACTTTTTCCATTACAAATTCAAGTGTTACACCAAGGTTAATAGAATATATACTACTCGAATACCCATCGAAAATCAACGGTTTCGTAATAAGAAACCCCTCGAACAATGTAAATTTTTGAATAATTTGCGTTTCGCATTCAATCGGCAAATCCAATATTTTGGTGTGCAGAACCCCTTAAAGAAGAGAATATTGGAAAACTTAAATTGCACACTTCTTCCTTTCGAACTATCTACCCATTTACAAAATTAAAGTCTCTATCTCATTTCGAAGCATGCAATTTTATTATTCCCCCATTCGAACGTCTTTCTGTGGAGCACACCCATAAATGAACATTTTTGAAGAACTGTTCATTTTGAGTTTTTTATCAGATGATTGGCCGATATACCAAATATCAAGCATCTATCACATTTAAAAGGGAGCGTGTATAACTTATTCGAAAAATCGAACATTTACGTGTGCGGCACACCCTAAAGTAGCAAATATTAGAAATCTGAAATTGCACACTTTCTTTCTTTCAAACTATCTACCCGTATACAAAATTTGATGTCTTTATCCTATCTCGAAATATGCTTTCACTATCATTTCATCTTTCTAACGTTTTTCTATGTAGCATGCCCTCAAATGAACATTTTTGAAAAACTGTATTTATCACATGTATTTATCAAATGATTAGCCCATATACCAAATTTCAAGCCGCTATTACATTGTAAAGGAGGCGTTTCTCATTTGTTCGTCAAATCAAATATTTTAGTGTGCGACACTCCTTTCAATAGCAAATGTTGGAAAACTGAATTTGCACACTTTCCTCCAAAGCAACAATCTACCCATACACCAAATTAAAAGTCTCTATCTCATCGCAAAGCATGCTTTTTATATCATTTGACCTTTGGAATGTTTTTGTGTGGAGTACCCACCCCCCTTAAATGAGCATTTTTGAAAATCTCCATTTTTCTTTCATACCAAATTTATTCATACCAAATTTCAATCCTCTATCAAAATTTAAACGAAGAATTTCTCATTTATTCGGAAAGTCGAACAGTTTGGTTTCCGACACCCCCTATATTAGAAAATATAGGAAATCTGAAATTGTACACATTTTTCCTTTCAAACTATCTACCCTTACACCAAATTGCAAGTTTCTATCGTATCTCGAAGTATAGTTTTTCGTCATTTCGCCTTTCGAACGTTTTTCTCTGGAGCACCCTCTTAAACGAACATTTTTGAAAAACTCTTTTGTTCTGGGTGTTTTCATCAAATGATTCGCCCATATACCAAATTTCAAACCTCTATCATGTTTTAAAAGGGGAGTTTTTCCTTCATTTCGAAAATCGAACATTTTTGTGTGCGGCACCCCCTTAAGTAGAAAATATTGGAAAACTGAAATTGTACACTTACAAGCCACTATCACATTGTAAAGAAGGCGTTTTTCATTTGCTCGGATAATTGAATATTTTAGTGAGCGGCACTCCCTACAATAGCAAATGTTGGAAATCTGAACTTGTACGCTTTCTTCCTTTCCAACTTTTTACATGTACACCAAATTCGAAGTCTCTCTCTCATCGCGAAGTATGCTTTTTCTCTCATTTTACCTTTCGAATATTTTTGTGTGGAGTACCCACCCCCTTAAATATACATTTTTGAAAAACTCTATTCTTCTTGTGTTTTCTATCAGATAATTATATATACATATACCCATATACCAAATACCGAGCCTCTATCACGGTTTAAAAGGATATTTGGTATATATTAGAACAATATTCTTTATTCCGAAAATCGAACAGTTTCATGTTTGACACCCCCTAAAGTAGAAAATATCGGTAAACTGAAGTTGGACCCGGCCGTCCAAACTGTTACCTTACACCTTTCTGGTAGGCCGGACGGTCTGGGTCTCAACAACTTTCTTCCTTCCAAACTATCTACCCGTACACCAAATTTGATATCTCTTATCTCATCCCTAAGCATGTTTTTTATCAATTCATCTTTAGCACGTTTTTCTCTGGAGCACCCCTCTAAACGAACATTTTTGGAAAACTATATTCGCCTTGGGTGTTTTCCTCAAATGATTAGCCCATATACTAAATTTCAAGCCTCTATTAAATTTTAAAGGAGACGTTTCTCATTTATTCGGTAAATAGAACATTTTGGTGTGCGGCACCCCCTTAAGCAGAAAATATTGGAAATCTGAAATTGCACACTTTCTTCCTTTCGAACGGTTTACTCATACACCAAATTTGGAGTGTATATCTTATCACAAAGCATGCTTTCCTATCATTTCACTTTTCGAACGTTTTGGGGTGGAGCACGCCCTCCAGAGAACATTTTCGAAAAATTCGATTTTTCCAGAGGGTTTTATCGAACGACCTAGCCGTGTACCAAATTGCAAGTTTCTATGTATTCGGGAAGTGCCTAAAAAAAGCGTGACAGGCGGACATTTGGCAATTAGTATATATAGATAGATAGATAGATAAGATATTCTATGGATAATATATCTTGAATATCTTGGATGTTACACCTTATGATGTTTAGTATACTGATGTGAAATGTCAAGATATTGCATTTGCATTAGTGATTTTTGTTTTTTAGTCAGTGATTTTTTTTATCAAAAATTAATTTAGATAGAGTATGAGTTATAAGTATTTGGTAATATTACAAGCAATATAAAATCCATACAATATATATATTTGTATATATATATATATATATATATATATATATATATACACCAAATTATATATATATACACCAAATCGTTAAAGAAATCAAGTCACTACAAGATAAATATGTAATCACATATGTAGACAAGGCATCCAGTAATTATGCGTTTATCTGCAAAAAATTTTATTTGGACGAGCTTAAATTGCAACTCAGTACCTCTCTTTCTTTAACTCCTTTATACACTCATATCAATGTTATAAATAAACAAATAATAGCTTACTACAAACTTCTTAAACAAAAATACAATCTCAATTTTCCTTACTTGGTACTCATACCTAAATTCCATAAAACACCTATTTCATTTAGAACAGTTACTATAGGTTTTAATTCATATACCAATGCAGCTGACAAACAACTTCTAATCATACTCAATCAAATTTATGATTATTCTACTGCACAAAAAACACATATAATCAAAAATAGTATAGAACTTATTAATAAAATAAAACTAATCCCTTACATACATGATGTAAAAACTTTTGATTTCAAAGACCTATTTAATAATATAGACATTAATGATTTATATAAAGTCATAATTCTTTTATATGAACAATTCACTCAAGCCAAAAACATATCATTTCCAAAATTCAAAACTTTATTAAAATTCATTCTGTTCAAACAGTATATAGTTCAAGGAAAAAGCATATACAAATTAAATAAAGGAATACCACAGGGAGGTAAATCATCCACCATACTGGCCAACCTTTATCTACATTTTTACGAAAATCAGTACCCTTTCAACAGTCATATAATGTACAGATATATTGATGATCTTATTATTATTGGAATTACTAATGAGGCTAATGAATTAAATTTTGATTTCTATCCACCTAATCTACAACTCATTGAAAATGTATATACATCCAACTGGATCAATTTTCTAGACGTTAGTTTAACAATTAAAAATGCAAATACAATAAAATTTAAAATCTATGACAAAACAGAAACTTATAACTTCAAAGTAAATAAACTTCAACATTTCTCTTCCAATCTTTCCAAATCTGTATATAGAAATATTATTAATAACCAGTTATTAAGAATCAAAATGTTAAGCACACCTTGTTACTACAAAGAACATCTTCATAAATTCATCAACACCGTTATCAAAAATAACTACCCGCCCAATCTTATTTTTTCTTTTATTAAAACACATTTTAAATTTAAATTCAAAAACTTGCAACAATTACAGCAACATATATACAGATCATACTCTAGCATTTCTAAATAATTCATAATCTCCATGTCTTCTTCTAACAGTTAAACATTTTGTATAATTCACTGTAACCTGCTTTGAGAAAACTGCTTAGTCAGTAACAAAAATTCACTGTAACCTGTTCAGAGATGATTGGTAATACACATGCTTTTCCAGAAGTACCATAGTACTAGGGGTAGATATATTATTCATTTTATTTTCATTATATTCTTTTGATATTACTTTATAATACTTTGCATCCTCATTTAAATAATTAGCCACAAGCTGGTGTTACAGAATATTTTATATTCATGTTTGATTTTTTTGTGTATTTGATCCACTTTATTTTTTCTTCTACGTCGGGCCATTTACATTATTTCTGTAATACATATTACAGTAGTGTAAACAGAAACGTAGAATCAGCATTAATGAAACATGTATGGCCCTTGATAACGTACGTGGTTTCAGAAATGCTTTTCATATTCATTTTATTCCTTTTATTTTCACTAGATTCCATTTATTCAATTTCCAAATTTCTTGCATAGCTCATCGTGCTACACCAGGCTTCTGTTTTGCAATTTATTTACCTTTACCTTCAGTTTACAAGCAATTTTCTTTGGTATTTCTCGGGTATATATATATTACAAGTAATCATAAAAATCTTCTATTATATATATATATATATATATATATATATATATATATATATATATATATATATATATATATATATATATATATATATATATTTCTTTATTGCATAAAATTTCTTCCAAAATTTCTGTTCGGAAAAATCCATTAACGAAAACTGCTTGTATAATAAAACTTTTTAATATAAATACCCGTCTGGAATTTATCTGATACTATTCACTTGATTCAAAGGAAGATAAAATTATCTTCCTCGTATAATGTTTAATGCATGAATGGACCACAGAAACTTCCTGACACACCATTTTCATCGTTCACTAACCATTAACAATTCCGAATTTCTAATTTAACTCTCTTCCGCGTAATTCCGATGAAGAATTCCGGTTCCGAAAGTTATATGTCTATATTTATACTCGTGGCAAGGTTCACACCGCTGAATCTATATCCGGCTATTTATTCAGGTTTGTTCTTCATACGCCTATTATGCGTATATTATGGTTCACATAGCAACGGAACTCATCTTAAATATATATTTAAAGTACTTTTACTTTTCCCTACAATTTATAGTAATGTATAGGGAAAGTATTAGAACATTTTAAATATCTATTTAAAATACTTTCACTTTCCCTTACAATTCATGGTAATGTTTAGAAAAAATATTAGATTATTTTAAATATCTATTTAAAGTACATTTACTTTTCCTTACAATTCATGGTAATGTATAGTGTAACTATTAGAACATTTTAAATATCTATTTAAAGTACTTTCTCTTTTCCCTACAATTCATGGTAATGTATTGGGAAAGTATTAGAACATTTTAAATAACTATTTAAAGTACTTTCACTTTTCCCTACAATTCATGGTAAAGTTTAGGAAAAATATTAGATTATTTTAAATATCTATTTAAAGTACTTTCCCTTTTCCCTACAATTCATGATAATGTTTAGGGAAAGTATTAAAACATTTTAAATACTTATTTAAAGTACTTTCACTTCCCCTACAATTCATGGTAATGTTTAGGAAAAATATTAGATTATTTAAAATATCTATTTAAAGTACGTTCACTTTTCCCTACAATTCATGGTAATGTTTAGGGAAAGTATTAGAACATTTTAAATACCTATTTAAAGTACTTTTACTTTACCCTACAATTCATGGTAATGTATTGGAAAAGTATTAGAACATTTTAAATATCTATTTAAAGTACTTTCACTTTCCCTACAATTCATGGTAACGTTTAGGGAAAGTATTAGAACATTTTAAATATCTATTTAAAGTACTTTTACTTTTCCTTACAATTCATGGTAATGTATAAGGAAGTATTAGAACATTTTAAATATCTATTTAAAGTACTTTCACTTTCCTCTACAATTCATGGTAATGTTTAGGAAAAATATTAGATTATTTTAAATATCTATTTAAAGTACTTTTACTTTTCCCTACAATTCATGTTAATGTATAGGGAAAGTATTAGAACATTTTAAATATCTGTTTAAAGTACCTTCACTTTCCTCTACAATTCATGGTAATGTTTAGAAAAATATTAGATTATTTTAAATATCTATTAAAAGTACTTTTATTTTTCCCTACAATTCATGGTAATGTATAGGGCAAGTATGGATTATCGACTTTATCGTGTAAGAGGAAGAAAATCTGATGTGGGCAGGACCTGACTTCCTCTACAGACTAAAATTCATTTTTTCTTTATTTCATAATGCATCCATTTCAGTTTTATTGCAGATATTGCACACAATTACTGCACAAATATATTGCAAATATATATTGCAAATATATATTGCACAAAACATAATGCATATACGTATTGCAAATATATATTGCACAAAACATATTGCATATACATATTGCAAATATACAAGGTAGTATCAAAAAATTCGAAGACTGGCTTACTTGAAGGATACGATTTATTGATATCATGTGGTACACACAATCACTTTCAAAGTACTTTCTCTTTGCAGCTATGCACTTCTGTCATGGCGAATACAGTTGCTGAAAACGTTCCTGAAAGCCTTTGGACGAGATGGTCTTCATTGCTGCCGTCGCAGCTGCCTCAACCTCAGACGCACTCTTTAAACAGTGTCCTTCGGTTTTCGTTTTTGAAACGGGGAAACAGGTAAATATCGCGTTGGGCGAGATCGGGTGAGTAGGGAGGGTGTGAAGGGTTGACGTTCCATGTTGGGCAGAATTTGATATTCACACGTTGTTCTTCAAACGCCATTTCCGTTTTCGACGAACGCGACTGACTACAGTGCACTGACACGCATTGTCTGGAAAAACCCTGCACTGCGGACCTAACTTCTTCCTTTTTACATCTCGCGTCACATGTGTCTCTACGCCACGGTAAAATAGTTCCTCTCTTCTCCAACAGGGTTGGAGATATCAGCACAAGCTCCCCAACTTTTCTATCCTACCTTGTATATTGCACATATATATTGCACAAAACATATTGCACAAAATTCAGAGCGTTTACAGAGCACAAATGCGGTATTAACGGACATAGCCTCCGCGAGGGTAGAATAAAAAAAAACGCCAGACATGACCAGTTGATTGCCGTCGGTTGATGCAAAGACTGACCTGATACTCCGCGGAGCATCAGGGTATTCCAATTTCGCGATATTCATAATAAAGTAATTGGATATTAAGGGATAATAAGTTAATTTGCAAATTTGCGAATTTTTTTTTTTACATTAAAATTGGATTTTTTTTTTTTACTTAAAAACACATTTTGTGAAGTTTTGAAAGGGTTTCTGGAAAATTAAGTTAATTTTGAAAGTGAAGTAGAGGGCTTTTTCTCATTATCAAACAATATAAAAAAATTTATTTTAGAATACTCATGCAATGGATCTTATTCGTTGCACATTATGTTTATACAGTCGTTTGGCGCCACAGGCGTAGCCAGGAACTCGAAAAGAAGGAAGGTCGACGACCAAATTCGGGAAACAGATCAGTAGAAAACTAACGTTCATGTTCAGCCAATGGGGGAAAATGGCTATAATAGAGGGAATTAATTATAGGACTATGAGTTTGTTTGCTCCGACTACTTCATCAACAAGAAATACTATCATAAACAATTTATTGAAAAAAAAAAGTAACATGTAGTCAGTTTACGTCATGGGCGTAGCCAAAATCTAGGAAAAGGTGAAGTTAACAACCGAATGAGTGTAGGGGGAAGTGAAAGGAATTCTTTTCCCAATATGGCCACTATATGAAAAATGGGCGCGGTAGCCCAGTGGTTAGCGCGCGGGAATTGCACTCGGTAGGTCCGGGTTCGATTCTCTCCGCTACCAAAACTGCCGCCGTGTTCACGCGGAGTACGATTACGTTAAACATGTGGGTCCGTAAGTTCTTCCGAGAGGTTGGTGGTAGGAGAGAGAAGGAGGATACGGCCCCTGTGGAAGCCTCTCCCCACTGGATTCCGGTCTAAATTGGGTGGCTCTTCCCGGCCGTCCAAACAGTTACCTGACACCTTTGTGGTAGATCGGACGGTCTGAGCCTCAACAACAGCAATTATATGAAAAATCTAATTGATTAACCAATGGTGGAGGGGACATGTTGAAACTATTAAAGGTATTTAGTTATATGACTATGAATAAGTTGTCTCAAATTACAATTCTTCAACTGAATACATTATCATAAATGATTTATCATAAAATGGTAGTGTAGCCAGTTAAAGGCATAGTCAGGATCTCGAAAAAGGGGAGGAGCCCGACAATCGAATGGAGGGGGGGGGGGAGTAATACAGCGGGTTTTCGATTTCCAATATAGTCACTATATAAAAGTGATATAATACTGTAGCCAATAAGGTGTTTATAATTATAGAATATTTTTGAACACGAATTATAAATGAACTGGTATACTCCGATTATGTCTTCAATTAAGAATACTATCATAACTGATTTGTGATAAAATGGTTGTTTAATCAGTTTGCTCCACAGCCGTAGCTAAGATTGCCTCCATGTCAGAAATCCGGGCGTAACATCTCACTCTGAACTCTCACTTTGACCTCGTAGTTTTGACGAAAAAAATGTCAAAAATCTTCTCTGATTGGCTGCTTTTTTTTTTGACATTCTGCTCGCCAACTGTTAATCACTTTATGCTCACGACTTCTTTCCGTACGCTAATGGAATTTGAACATCGATAACCAGTTCGGATCATAAATACCGATACCCTTTCTTCTTTACTTCTGGGAGTAGGGATCATCAGGGAAAAAACCCCTACTGTATAGACCTTCCAGACCTATAGATACCGTACATTTTCTTCCAAAATGGCCCAAAGCTATTTTTTAGGTGGGTTGGACAATAGGTGTTTTTTTTTTCGGATAACCACCACTTCTACGAAGTAATTAAGAAAGAGTATCAGCACATATAATCCACACGGGCGATCGATGTTCAAATCCCATTAGCGTGCGAAAAGAAGGCGGGGACATAAAGTGATTAACAGTTGGCTAGCAGAATGTCAAAAAAAGTAGCCAATCAGAGAAGACACTTTTTGGCACTTTGACACTTTGGCTTTGACAAAACCACGAGGTTAAAGTGAGAGTTCAAAGTGAGATTTTACTCCCGGATTTCTAGTATAGGGAAACATAGGAAGGCTACATTTACTCTTTTGGATATTTACGGGGGGGAGGGGGGTGACACTAGGAGGAATGGGTGAAGTATGTCGTGAGTTTTACTGCTGGTAGGATCACTCTAGGTGTAAAAGCCATTCATTTTTCCCAGCTAAATGTCAAGGGGTAAACTTTGAAGTTTCGTCGGACTTCTACCTGCAAAGCTGCTTCACTTAACAGAAGCCGCAACTACACCCAACGCCATGAACGCAACTACACCCAACGCCTGACGCATTTCTCTTTAAATCTTCTAGTACAGGACCAGAACAGAGTAGCCGGTAGCCTCATTGCTTTATGGGCGGCGTGGTCTTTTGGACTTAACCTAGCATTTTCTAGATCAAGGGGCTTAACCAGGGGGATTCACTGCGCCCGACAACCAATGAAAAGGTTGACAGTTTGACGTCATGGGAGTTACGATTCTTCATTCGTGATGTCATGATCTAGACTAAGGCTCCTCTATATACGAGCTGACTTATCAAGCATATTGAAGCCCACCCTAGCTGGATGCGCAATCCATTAGCATTAGCTTTATTCGTATTTTCACTTTAGGAAGTATAATTGAAATAATTATAGGTGGTTTGTTCTGCACCGAACTGCTGTAATCATTCTAGAAAGGGTTTTAGGATATTTCGCTTTCCTAGAAACAAAAAAAGAAGAAAACAATGGCTAATAAATAATTGGATTCCAGGTACTGGAGCATACTTGTGCGAGCTAAGTTTTACAATACTTTAATTGAAACATATTTTTTTATATAAAGTATTTATTTTAAACACTTATTTTATAATTTCTGTAACTGTAGTATGGAACCCTATGGGCTTCAATATGCTTGATAAGTCAGCCTGTAGTAGAGGAGCTCTAATCTAGACTAAGGCTCCTCTATATACGAGCTGACTCATCAAGCATATTGAAGCCCACCGTAGCTGGAAGCGCAGTCCATTAGCATTAGCTCTATTCGCATTTTCACTTTAAGAAGTATAATTGAAATAATTATGGGTGGTTGGTCTGCACCGAACTGCTCTATTCATTCTAGAAAGGGTTTTAGACTATTTCGCTTTCTTAGAAACGAAGAAAGAAGAAAACAGTGGCTTATAAATAATTGGATACCCGGAAATCTATTATACTTGTGCAAGGTAAGTTCTACAATATTCTAATTGAAACTTCTTTTTTATATAAAGTATTTATTTTAAACACTTATTTTGTAATTTCTGTAACTGTAGTATGGAACCCTATGGGCTTCAATATGCTTGATAAGTCAGCCTGTACTAAAGGAGCTCTAATCCAGACTAAAGTTTGAGAGGAGTTGCTAAACTACGCGCATTATTACGGTTAAAAATAGTTTGTTAATTTTGAAGTGTCAATATCTAGGTTTAAACAACTTGCGCAGATATTTTAAATCATGCTGTGCACAGACGATCCAGTGACGTCCAAGGAAATTTAGTGACGTCGTTAGAGCTGATGAGAGTCGCAGTTAACAAATTCGGTCCCTCTTGAGAGTCCTAGAGCAAACTGCACGCGTTCTTAATTCCTATGTCGCCATATGCGCAGAACCAGGTAAAAACAATTAAATCTGCCATGTCTCGTAACTCCCCCCCCCCAGGGCTTAGCAACAACATTATAATGCAAACTATAAGAATTCACTTTGTATTCAATCACGCCCTACGAAGATGTTCCATATAACTTTCGGATAGCTTTTCCCGACGCATGCGCAGTCGCCCAACCTTCCTTGTACAGTCAGCTTTGCCCTTCCAATTGTGAGACATCTTACTTAATAAAGTCATGAATACAGGGAGAAGAAGACGCCCTTCAATTCTTTCGGTGTGAGCGTCTGAATAAAACATAGTCAGTACCTTAAACTGTTAATTTAATTGCAGGAACTACCAAATGAGATTATAAATATAATTTTTGTTTTTATAAAAAGCTAAATAATGCACTTCGATGTCTCTCTGAAATCTGTCGCACCGGAAGTTCATCTAACCGAATTTCGCGGCTGTCCAAAGCTTAGATTTTCCGCTACAGATGACACACACAGACAGAAAGACAAACATCTTTTATTCTGTAAGTGAAGTGGAAAATTATATTTCATTTATCTCTGAACTGGAGTTATATATAAATAATATGGAAAAGGAAATTAATACTTGCACTATTGACTGAAACTCAATCCTCCATTTTCATTCGTCTCTTTCATTTTACGTCAATCATGCAACCCCCATACGCTACTAAGGCTCCTAAGTACAGCATGGACACGAGCGTAAATAAACAATCTGCGTTGTAAAATGTGCAGAAACGTATGGGCAAAAGAACATTATTGTTACCACAGCGTGTAAGGGTAAACTGACGATAATGGCAAATGAAAATTGAAATTACACCCATTAAATAACGAAATGCATCTCTGTGTTGAAAATAAGTTATTTAGAATACTTGAATAACAATATATTTAAAGATTTCAATTGCTAAAGTGCACTTTAAGTGACTATACACTACTACTCATTTTTACCGTAGTCACTAACTAGACCTCAAAGGATATATACATATACTAACAAATTCTGCAATGTGTATGCTAGTGAGAAGGGAAATATGCATAACAATTTTTCTTAAAAAAAACTCGTGTATATGTTTAATGAAAGTGGATATTTTATTTTCCGATTGAATAAAAACATTCATCAAAAAAGACAAATTTAGATATATCCTACTAAAATTAGAGGTTAAACGACTATAAATTTCTAAAGAAGCCGTTTCTAAACAGAAAAAATCTGATGTGGGCAACACATGACTTTCCTTACATAATGCAATGAATTTACTATTTTTACAATAAAAAAATAGATTTTTCTTATAGTAGCTATTTATATTCTTTCCAAGAAATTGAATTTTCGTCAATTAGTCGTCATTTTCACTGATTTAGTGTCATTTCTATCCATTTGGCGAGATTTTCGTTAATTTGGCAATATTTTTAAAAGTCGCCAAGTTGGCGATATTCCGCCAAATTTGGCGCCAAAATCTCGCCAAGCGTTATAAATGGAGAAATAAGTTATTCTTATAGCAGATAAATAACTATTGGCGTTCAAATACAAAAGTATTACTCAAAGTATCTTTTCTCATGAATGGAACGAGCTAGTTCCACGAGAATGATGTCACCCAATTTATCGCATGATATTACATATGAAAAGTGAACATGTTTCTCAACAGTTAATATATTTTTTTTAATTTATGGGATTTTTTGATAAATTTATTTTAAAAATGTGCAATATCTCGAGAATGATTCATGCTAGCGTTCTAAAGTTTATGTTAATCGTTTTCTAAGGAAAAATTACATAAGAAATGTCTATTTGCACAACTTTTTTAAAGGTTTTGATTTTTTGATGATTTAGTCAAAATTTCACTCGACAATTTAGGGGAGTTCTGAACATTCGATTACTTTTAAAAACAATAGGCTTCCAGTATTCATGCATTGTGATTTTTGTACCAAATTTTGTTCGAATCGGTCCATTTGTTCGTCAGTTATATCGTCTCCACAGACTCACTGACACACACACACACACACATACTTTCACACACACACAGACATCACCTCGAAAATGTTTGATTCGTGATCAGGGATGCTTGAAACGTGCTCTCCCGTCGAAAACTCGAATTCGAATTTTCGACCAATTCACAATACTTTCCTTATACATTATGTATATAAGGAAAGTAATATTGTAATAATGAAAATTTCCATGTTGCTAAGCAAACGAGTATTTTGTTTTGAAAACGTAAAGACAAAATGAGCCGTGTGACGTCATGTACGCATACAAAGTCCAAGAAAATCTCTCGCGTCCCGGTATAAGAGATGCCAGGGCTCAGTACCGGGCCTCGGCCCAGCGGTCGAGAAACACTCTTCTAAACTACTTTCTTGACTGATTGGTAAAATTTTTTGAAAGCAGAGGCACCAATTTCACAGCTAAATTGTGTATTAAATAAATATCAGCCAAGTAACATGGGCGAGCCATTGAAATAGCACAGGCAGACGATAACTGACTGCATTGGTGGAAGTCAAAATGGCGGTTACGTCAGTCCGTAAAACTTATACGCTAGCATGGCTTAGAGGCCTAGAGACTTAATTGGCTTAGAGACTTAACACAATTCCCGTTTCGAAGGGAGAGGGGGGGGGGGGAGAGACGAACCCACCCCACCCACAGTTGAACTATCTTTTTTTTTTTACACACCTTCATTTATTCTAGCAAAGCTCTCCTTGCTTAATTGGAACATCGGTGAAAAGAATAAATCAAGAAGGCCGGCTTATTTATACGAACTTGCGAGGATGAAAAATCGGGGTTCTAAACCCCGGAAGCTACGAATGCTCCTTTTAAGGGCCGTACTTATAAAGGCCCTTAGGTGGGTGGGATTAATCACGGGCCATGATTATAATTGGATACTACTGTGAATGAATTGCATAGCATGACAATCGTTCATTTAGTGATACCAAGGTGAAATTTCGCGTATTGGTATAGCTTTTGTATCAAACAATATTTTCAGTGACGTGGCATCAGGGAAGACAAGGTACCGTGTGATCAAATTATTTTTGGCAAAGTATTTCTTTTTAATTATATTGCTACGACGCATCCTCTGAAATCGTGAGTGTACGCTCAAGATACAAAAATGGATCCAAATATCTGGAAAACTAACTCGCTTATTCACAAGGACGGCGTAAACAGGAGCAATATACAACAAATAGTTCGATAACTATTTCCCAAAACAGCCGCTACTATTCTCAAAACATTGACGTATGTCACAGTCCAATGCAGCTCATATCACGTCAACTCCCCTCCGAGTGATGACCTCTTTTATATATTCTCTGTAGAAACTTCGTATCTCGTATCTCGTAGAATATTCGTTATTTCGAAGTGTTTATCGAACCTTCAAAAGTCGCCAAATATCGCCAAACAGGAGATAAATCGCAAAATCTGGAAACCCCTCTGAATTTCAGCATATTGCAACCCTAAATTCACGTTATAGTAGGGAAGGCTGAATGTACGAGTGTTTTTCTCCGTCTGGTTTTCTTGAGAAGGAATGGAGGCATTTTCACGTTCGTAACAATATGTTATTCCAAATAAATATATGAAATATTTTCTGTGTAAATGAACGGAGGGAAATGCATCAGCCAGATTAATTTTTTAGGCAAACTTTGCCCTCCTAATGTGATCAGGTTTCTTTATTATTCTTAAAATTCTCTGTCGAATTTAGTATGAAATAATCTGTTTTGGTGGCTCTTACATATCTGAATACCCTTAGGTCTAGGATTCTGCCATTTAGACATATTTATGTTTACAAAGCTCAGTGTTTTATATTAGAAACTAGCAGTGTACCTAGTACCGACTTTATAAACTTATAATTCACAATTATGTAAGAATTCCTATAGTTATTATTAAAATGTTTAATATAATTCTTATAAAAAGTAATTATAAAAAACCCCGTTACAACATTATTTTCACAGGGACCACACGATCTCTGAAGAATAAAATATCTTGGTCCCGTTAGTAAACAAATTTACAAAATATATGAATCTTGATCAATATATGTCAAAATGAAAACGCTAAAATGGAATTGGAAAATATAATATGCCAATAACATTTTCATTCTGTTTTAACAGTTATAAACTAAATACAAATAAAACTAAGGCTAAACATAATATATTTGCTTGGAAAATTTTTGACAAAATTTGATTTAATCCAGTCTAAAACGCAATTCCGATAAAATTTATTTTTACATACATTTCTTAATTATTTAAATCGGAAAAGATTTAATATAAATCGTCTGCTGCTGAAACACATCGGATTTAATTCAGTTGATAAGCAACATGATACATTTATCTTAAAAAAAAAATTGCTGAAAGTATTATCGTCTGCATAATGTTATCTCTATGGGAGGTTCGTTTTTTATTAATATCTCGACAACCCGTGATCCTAGGAATTCGAAAGATAGATTAAATTTTAAGTGGGGGTTATTTCACGGCTATCCACATAATTTCATGAAATCTGGTAAAGCCGTTATCCCGTGATGATAAGACAAACACTCAAATAAATAAATAAACAGCTTTGCATGCTGAAGGCTTTATTTTTGGACGCTGATAGTAGGGTCCACGGAACAGAACTTATCTGAGCCAATTATAGATTAAGACTAATATTTTCAATGCTAAGGAACATACAGTTTCAAACAGGAATAATATTTCTGTTTTGTTCTGTTTCTTGTAAAGTTATGTGTTAATCTTTGAAGAATATTAGTTTCCATGTCTTTGACATTCTTAAATTTTAGTCATATCCGGAAATGATATGGGAAATTTTAATTTAAATTATTTCACATGCATAATTCAAAGTAAAAAAAAAAAAATCGCAATTGGAAATCGAGAGCCAATTTCCGAGAAATTTGTAACGCTACGCTGAACAGAAGCTTCTGTAGCTGCAGAGGAATAATATAATTCGATTTAAAAACAAAGTCTTCCGTATAATCGAATATTTTTATTAAAATCGTTTAATCCAATTGAAAGGATGGAATTAAGCTGATTGAACGTCTCGGATGTAATAAAAAATTCTTTTATCTTTGAAACAGTTCATTCATAATGATCCCAGTACGGTTAAAGAATTCTATTTTTTTTTTAAATAAGAAAAAAAAAGAACTTTTTGACTGTGTTTGAAAATGAGAAATTCAGCCTAAAGGGATTTGAGTAACTTTACATTTAAATACAAATGTCTCGATTATAGAAGAATAGCGAGATAAAGAAGGAATAATTACTTTTAGCAGATAATGCTACTTCTTAAGTAAATAAATTTGGAATAATTAGCGTCATAAATTCAGCTAGTTAATTTTTACTTTCATTATTTTTTCAGCAGTTTGAGCGATCCAATTCACATTCTGTCATGTTCCAGTTATTTACATAATGTGTCTAAGCGTAAATGCAGTGATATGAGAGTAATTTTCTTCCGTAATTTCTCGGGTCCACACCACCATCTTTATTTTCGAATTGTTCAGATTCTAATCGTGTGATCTACAACAAATTAGATTTTTACTCATTTTTGTATAATGTACCAATATATATATATATATATATATGTATATATATACATATATATATATATATATATATATATATATATATATATATATATATATATTACACAGCAATATGCATTGATTCTTAATTTTTCGCGTCTGCATCTCACATACATAAAAGTCAAAATTGCTCACATACATAAAAATCTGATGTTGACAGCACATGACTTTCCCAACAGACTCAAATTCATTTTCTGTCTGTTTCACTAATAATTAATTACATTAAGTTTTATTGCTCAATATGGCAGGCATACTTATTTAAAATTACACTGAAATTGTACTTTTAATTCAATTTCTTTTTCATATGGTAACTGCACATGCTTTCAAAGGCGGGGTAATAAAAATGCGAAAAAACTGAAATATTCCGAGAATGGCCAATCCCAGAATAATAGAGTTGGTCTTATTCCTTTTATCGCCAAAAATTACGTATAAAACTACGTAAAAATTACGTATATCTTTGGGCACATGTATCTTTTTATTTAGATTTTCATGATTGTTGCGAACCATTTTACAAAAAAAAATAAATAAATGAATAAAATAAAAAAACGCAGGTTCTGATTTTCCGCATCATACTAAAATCTAATCAACACCAGAGTAATCTACAAGTATCTTATCTACCAAATTTTGTGAAATTTGGTCAATTAGTTTTTGAGTTAGAGTGGATATATAAATTGCATATACAGACACACACACACACACACACACACAGGCGTTACGTCAAAAATAATTGTTTCGTATTCTAGAGGTGACATAATGTGTAGATCTAGTAATGTGTAGAATTGCGATTTTCGGCATGATTCCAATATTTTGTTATACATTACCATGTATTGCAGGGAAAGAATAAAAAATAAAATAGTTACATTTATTAGCATTTTATATTGGAATATTTTGCTACTTTTAATATATGCAACGCTTATTATTCTTTTTGAATAACTGAACTGACTATTGGAATTTCCTCATCTATTGGAAACAATCTATAGTGTATTTCTAAACTGATCATTTAATTTTAAATTACTCATTATTTCTAAGCGTTCTAATTTTTCTAAGTGTTCTATTAATTCTAATTTTTAAGTGTTCTAATTTTCTAAGTGTTCATTATTTCTAAGTATTTCGATGCCTTTAATTTATGCAACGCTTATTATTCTTTTTGAATAAGTGAACAAAGCTGACTATTGGAAACAATCTATTGGAAACAATCTATTGGAAACAATCTATAGTGTATTTCTAAACTGATCATTTAATTTAAAATTACTCATTATTTCTAAGTGTTCTAATTTTTCTAAGTGCTCTATTAATTCTAATTTTAAAGTGTTCTAATTTTCTAAGTGTTCATTATTTCTAAGTATTTCGACGCTTGAGGTACAGGGGTCGAAACGACCTTGCTGCAGGGTTGTCACACGCCTACGGAGTCCTGAATCAATTAAGAAAATATTTTAATATATGGATTATATTGCCTGTTGAGAATGCTATCTACTGATAATTGTTAAGCCAGAGTTGCGTGAAAGGTAAGTTAATTGGGCGTTTCGAGAATGTTCTACAAATTGTAATCCAGAAAAAGCGTCAAATGTAAAATTCAACGTTAAAAACGTTGTGCGGTGAATCATACACATAATTTTTACTTTCCTTATATATATAACGTATAAGGAAAGTATTCTGACGGGGTCGAAAATTCGAATTCGATTTTCCGACGGGAGAGCACGTTTCAAGCATCCCTGATCACGAATCAAACATTTTTGAAGTGATGTCTGTGTGTGTGTGTGTCAGTGGGTCTGTGGAGACTAAAACTGACGAACAAAAGAACCGATTCGAACGAAATTTGGTACAAAAATCACAACCTATTATTTTTAAACGTAATCGAATGTTCAGAACCCCCCTAAATTTTCGAGTGAAATTTTGAAAAAATCGTCAAAAAATCAAAACCGCTAATAAAGTTACGCAAATAGACATTTATTATGTAATTTTTCATTAGAAAACGATTAACATAAAATTTAGAACGCTAACATGAACCGTTCTCGAGATATTTCACATTTTTCAAAAAAATTAGCAAAAAGTCATATAAAATAAAAAAATATATATCCTATTGATAAACATGTTCACTTTTCATATGTAATACCATGCGATAAATTGGGTGACATCATTCTCGTGGATCTAGCTCATTCCATTCATGAGAAAAGATACTTCGAGTAATACTTTTGTATTTGAACGCCAATAGTCATTTATCTGTTATAAGAATAACTTATTTCTCCGTCAGTAAAGCTTGGCGAGATTTTGGCGACGAAGTTTGCGGAATGTCGCCAACTTGGGGATTTTTTTAAATGTTGTCAAATTAACGAAAATCTCTCCAAATGGATTAAAATGACGCTAAATCAATGAAAATGACGACTAATTGTCGAAAATTCAATATCTTGGAAAGAATATAAGTATCTACTACTATAAGAAAAACCTATTTTTTTTACTGTAAAAGTAGTAAATTCATTGCATTATATAAGGAAAGTCATGTGTTGCCCCCATCAGATTTTTTCACTGCGAATGAAGTACATTCATTGCATTATATAGCGAAAGTCTTGTACTGGAAACTAATTTTTTTAATATTATTATTATTATTAATAAGGGATATAGGCCTCCAAAGTACAGGGTCATTCAAAATCCGTATAAAATTTAAAAATTCATTAAAAATCGAAAAATCATCGCATTGAGGTGCGGTTTGTACAGCCGATCCGGTGGTCGAGCGGTCAGGGGCAAGTGTTTCCGTATGATCGCTGGATTGCCAGGTTGCGGGTTCGAATCCCGCCAGCGGACATGGATGTTGTGTTGTCGAGGAAAAGTCAGACTTCCGCCCTTGGGGTGCCTCAAAATAAAGTGAAGCTGCAAAATTTCTCTCCTTCGCCATGGGGCCATGGGTCTAGTGGACGTGGTGCATAGGCGCTCCTTCACCACGGGGGAATAAGTAACAACAACAACAACAGTTTGTGCCATAAGTATTGCCAGGACGGGGTTTTTTTTTAAGTGAAAAAGTTGTGTAGTTTAAAAAATCACCTATAGGTGGCGCTTACCCGAATACATCTTCCAGAAGTATGCAAATGAGACTGTTATAAAAGATGTGTAGTGCTCTATAGATTTTTCATTTGATTCATTAGTAAACGTTGCAAAGAAGAAGCTTTTGCGATAATTTTAACTTTGATCGAGAAAGCCTTGTTAGTGAAGCTGTATTACGTGAGCGGAGAATCAGCATCAGATGCTTTGCGAAAATTCTGATTTAGGAAAAGTCTAAAAAAAGATAAAGGTCTTATCACCTGTTCAGCGTTACTTAGGCTTGTCACACGATTTGACACGTACAGTAAGTTATTTTAATTGTCTTTCCAATGCGTTCAGCGCCACCTATAGGTAATTCTTTAAACTACAAAAATTTTTCACGTCAAGGAAAACCTCCGTCCTAGCAATACTTATGGTACAAACCGTACCTCAATGCGTTAATATTTCGATTTTTAATGAATTTTTAAAGTTTACACGGACTTTTGAAAGACCCTGTATTTACATTTTTCGTAAAATTCCAATTACAGCTGGATACCCGAACGTAGACAATATTTACCACAAAAATTTTGGCGATTTTACTTAGAAAAAAATTTTTGCTCTTAGACTGATCACTCTACTACTGCAACAAAACAAACATTTAATTATGAGTCAATGTCCGAAATAAAGTCAATGGGAATTTCATGACCCAGCACTTTCACCGTCCATCAACCGTTAGAAATTCCATTGTCAAAATTAATTCATTTCCGCATGATTACGATGAAGAATTCTGGTTGTGATGGACAATTTTATGCTGTGTGTGGATGCAATTCGTTTAGTGATGTATTGATACTGTAGCGATATGTCCCCTTATTGTATCTTATAAACGTAATCAATATTCTGACTTAGACAATAAAATTTTCTGAATCTTACGTTCTACAACTTTAAAGTCGGAAAATAGAAATATTAAATTAGAAGCTAATTTCGAATTTTCATTTTAGCGAACTATGTTGTTAAAATGAACACAATAATGAATTACTAATTTTTAAATTCTGGAGTGAATCGTTGTCGAGATATTACACGTTTCTCGAATAAATTTATAAAAAATGTTCAATAACATAATAATATCGTTAAAAGAGTTGACTTTTCACATGCCATATGATTCGGCATGTTCATTCACATTAAATTCGAGGATTAAGCAAGTTCTAGTCAAGAGAAAGGACAAGTTTTCTATTAGTTATGTGTTACAAAGACTACCAATTTGCCAAAATTTACTTCCTTTACGTGAAATTAATTAAATGCCTATGACATTTTGAATTGGATCTTCCACGTATTTACTTTTTATTATCGCATGAACTGTAAAGAAGAAAAAAAATATTTTTTTCTTGTGAAAGAATATGAACAAGAAATAAAGAGCCAAAAACAAGAGTTAAGTTTAAAATCGCAAGAATATTTCTGGAGACAGATCAATTATATATTGACATCCTTGAAATTCACTTTTAGAATTTTCAAGGGGAAAATACAGGGATATTTGTTAAAGCCGCGCCCCTTTTACCGGCTTCTTCTGGGCGAACGAATGGTATGGGAACAATATTAGATATTTGGCGTGAAATAAAACAGACATTGCAGTTTTAGAATTCATATATGTCGAGTTTTGAGAGCGCTTCTCTCCAAAGAGAAAAGGAAGAATAGTAAAACATCAAGGTTAATGGAAGTAAGAGTTCCTTTTAGTAGACCTTGGTAAAACATGAGGAGAGACCTCTCAAATTGACTCAGATGGCGAATTTGACTTCAGTATTCTAGATTTAAGAATGTGTATGTTCTCTCTCTCGTCTTTTTTTATGAATAAATTCGGAGGTATAAATAAACATTTGAAAACAAATTACTTTATTTGTAATTTTTATTTCTTTTATTAAATTTATTAACCTAATTCTTTCAGTTTGGGCTCATGGTGAAATCGTATTAGATTTAGAATATTGAAATCTAAAAAATCTTAGATATATGATTCTTTTTCTTTTAATTAATGAGTTGAATAAGTGGGGGTTATTTATGATATTTTAGGGGTTTCTGTCCTTCGTGAGTAAAATGGGACACTCAGTTTGAGGGGCCACTTGACCTACCCTGGTGTCTTACTTTTCAGCTATTTAACATTGCAAAATACCTGAACATTAAAGAATATCTAAATATTTATTAAAAAGCTTTAAAATTAAATTTCCAACATATTCCTTTATTCCGACTTTATTTTTCTGGAAATTTCGCCTCCTCCCCCACTGGCGATTATATTGCTCACAAATCCCATGGGCGTATATTTTAATTGAGGTAGCACCCCATATTTCTTATCTCGGCATCTAATTCAGCGAGTTTGATTCTGATGATGGCTATAGTCTGTGAACCGTCTATACGTGTCATCTGAATATACATATTTTGTGTCAACCCCTTGGGCGTAACTTTTAGCTTCTCTATGGTAGTTTTACAGGCATATCCCCATACGGGTGCTGCATACAGCATGTCCCTATAACCGATAAGTACCGAAAGAAGTTATTAAATTTATATTTCACATTTTGTTTTAATTTTCTTATAGTCTTAATAAAAATAATTCGAAATATGTAAAATATTTTTGGCATATTTCTTTATCTATAAACTTATATTTCATTTCACTTTTTTTGCAAATGCATTAATGACATTTTCGTGGAAAATAATAGTTCTTATTTCTCAAATTTCAAGAAAACTTTTTAAGATACAACAAAGAAGTGTATCTTTGCTATTATTAATTAAGATTAATTTGAGCTTGGTCACCAATGATCTATCATCAATCACCGTTTCACAAATTCTGCTGAAATATTATAGTAATTTTTTTTTTTTTTTTTTTTTTAAACTGATGTTAGGTAAACAATGCTTGCATTGTTTCTATGGACTACATACTACTGGACAAAATCTAAATAAAACTGATAATATTTGGGAAACAGTTAAAAAGTTTCTACAATTATGACAGGTGACCACCGGTCATGACCAAAGAGTTCAAAAACATTTTCATAACCATTGCCATTTAAAAACTTGTTTCTATCATAGTGCAGTTATAACCAGAATGACCAAGGATTTTCTCAATCAATGTTATGTGGTCACATGACACACAGAACATGTGTTTTGCTTGAAATATTGTCTAGAATCGTGCAGAATAACCATGCTGTTTTTTCTCTGGTGATTGACCTGATAACTGATAAACAATTGTTAACGGAGATGACCATTCAGAACTTTTCAAGCACATCCTTGACATGTGCAAAAGTTATACAATAAAAGCGATGCACAACATGCAGTTTATTTTTTACATGTAGATATCTTTATAAATTCTTGGCAAGAAAAACACTGGAAAGCTTGCTGATATTTTATAAACAGCAAAAACTTCATTGTGTTCATCTAGCCTTTCCGTGGTTTAACAAAATATGCAGTCTTTTAGTGTGTACACGATTGATAAGAGTTTGATATTTTTGTAAATAATACTTGAATTTGATATAAAACAATCTTGAAATGATGTTAGATTATTGTTAAAAGGAAATCTGCGTTGTTATACATATTAAAATATAACACTTACTTGATACTTCGCTAAAATATTATATCCAACATCATAATAACCATAATAGCATTACGGCGTAAAAAAGAAAATAGGATATACGGATACTGGAAGCGAAGTGACGTTTGGGGCTACGTCACAATACCCCTCCCCCAGTATGGGTGACATGGATGAGGAGTCGTAGAAAGTAGTTATTTCTACACTCCCTTTCAATATATGCATCGTAGCCCCTGTTACTATAAATGATAAAGAAATTGTCTGGTGCTTAACACTATTTTTCTTCAAATTAACTTTAAAGAAAAAGTATTTGATTAATGTAAATCTTATGATAGGAAACTGCTTTTATTAATATATCTGCAAAAGACTCTATGTTATTTAAACCTAAACCAGATTACCTTAAACTAAAAAAAAAAAAAAAAAAAAATCAACTGAGTTTTAAAGGCATACAATCTGTAATTTTATTACAGCAAATATAAAAGCTAATGGTACTTTTAATAAAAATTATCAAAACATGAATTAATACAGTAGTGCAATTTCTTCAATTCAGATCCAACAGATTTTATTAAGATAGAAATTTACATATATGTATATATATATATATATATATATATATATATATATATATATATATATATATATATATAATTGAAGATTTTTATGATTACTTGTAATATATATACCCGAGAAATACCAAAGTAAATTGCTTGTAAACTGAAGGTAAAGGTAAAAAATTGCAAATCAGAAACCAAGTGTAGCACGATGAGCTAGGCCATTCATAGCTCCCAAGAAGTTTGGTAATTGAATAAATGGAATATAGTGAATATTAAAGGAATAAAATGAATATGAAAAGCATTTCTGAAACCATGTACGTTATCAAGGGCCATACATGTTTCATTAATGCTGATTCTACGTTTCTGTGTACACAACTGTAAAATGTATTACAGAAATAATGTACATGGTCCGACGTAGAAGAAAATAGAAAGTGGATTAAATACATAAAAAAACCAATCATGAATATAAAATATTCTTTTACACCAGGTTGTGGCTAATTATTGAAATGAGGATAAAAAGTAATATAAAGTAATATCAAAAGAATATAATGAAAATATAATGAAAATATATCTACCCCTTGTACTGTGGTACTTCTGAAAAAGCATGTGTATTACCAATCATCTCAGAACAGGTTACAGTGGATTTTTAGTTACTGACTAAGCAGTTTTCGCAAAGCTGGTTAAAGTGAATTATGCGAATTGTTTAACTGTTAAAAGACATGGAGATGATGAATTATTTAGAAATGCTAGTGTATGATCTATCAATATCTTGCAGTAATTGTTACAAGTTTTTAATTTAAATTTAAAATGTGTTTTAATAAAAGAAAAGATGAGGTTAGGCGGGTAGTTATTTTTGATAACGGTGTTGATGAATTTATGAAGATGTTCTTTATAGTAACAAGGCGTGCTTAACATTTTGATTCTTACTAATTGGTTATTAATAATATTTCTATATAGAGATTTGGAAAGAATTGGAAGAGAAATGTTGAAGTTTATTTACTTTGAAGTTATAAGTTTCTGTTTTGTCATAGATTTTAAATTTTATTGTATTTGCATTTTTAATTGTTAACCAAACGTTTAGAAAATTAATCCAGTTGGATATATATACATTTTCTTTTCAATGAGTTGTAGATTAGGTGGATAGAAATCAAAATTTAATTCATTGGCCTCATTAGTAATTCCAATAATAATATCACCAATATATCTGCACATTATATGACTGTTGAAAAGATGTGATATATATATATATATATATATATATATATATATATCACCTTTTTATATAAAATAACAACGTATTTGTAGTTTACCTACTGAATGCATTAATTTTTATTTTAATCGTTCTTAATTGAATTTCCACTTCAAATATTCCATATATACATATTTTAAAACAAGAAAATATCTGAAAAATTGCAAGAAATAAATCTGTATTTGCTCACTACTCTTGTTTCCATGTTGCTTCTTGAATATCAGTGATTATTATAGTTTTTTTCATGGGATTTCTGTTGTCTCTTCAGCACCAACGACGTCTCTAAATACCCCTCATCGACCCAAACAGCCAGTTCTGACAAGAGTACTTGTATTGAGATTTCTCCTGATGTTTCAGCAGTTATGAAGGCTAATGAACCTTTTACCCAGACTGTCAGTTCTGCAGAGAATTCTAGTGATAGCACCAGTGCTAGTAAGCACCCCTCCCGATCCTAATGAGGATGGATTCGTAAAAGTACCAAGGAGGCACTCAGCCAAAATTGTTAAACCTCCCCCCCCCTCCCCCATTTTTACGGTCCAGCCTGTGCTCGTCCCTGAGGTTCCTGCAGCTGATGCAGTCCAATGTAGCTCACATCACGTCAACTCCCCTCCGAGTGAAGACCCCCTTTTATATATTTTCTGTAGAAACTTCGTCTCTCGTATCTCGTAGAATATTCGTTATTTCGAAGTGTTTCTCGAACCTTCAAAAGTCGCCAAATATCGCCAAATAGGAGATAAATCGCAAAATCTGGAAAACCCTCTGAATTTCAGCATATTGCAACCCTAAATTCACGTTATAATAGGGAAGGTTGAATGTACGAGTGTTTTTCTCCGTCTGGTTTTCTTGAGAAGGAATGGAGGCATTTTCACGTTCGTAACAATATGTTATTCCAAATAAATATATGAAATATTTTCTGTGTAAATGAACGGAGGGAAATGCATCAGCCAGATTAATTTTTTAGGCAAACTTTGCCCTCCTAATGTGATCCGGTTTCTTTATTATTCTTAAAATTCTCTGTCGAATTTAGTATGAAATAATCTGTTTTGGTGGCTCTTACATATCTGAATACCATTAGGTCTAGGATTCTGCCATTTAGACATATTTATGTTTACAAAGCTCAGTGTTTATATTAGAAATTAGCAATATACCTAGTACGGATTTTATAATACAAGGAAACTTATAATTCACAATTATGTAAGAATTCCTACAGTTATTATTAAAATGTTTAATATAATTTTTATAAAAAATAATTATAAAGAACCCCATTACAACATTATTTTCACAGGGACCACACGATCCCTGAAGAATAAAATATCTTGGTCCCGTTTGTAAACAAATTTACAAAATATATGAAACTTGATCAAAATGAAAGCGCTAAAATGGCATTGGAAAATATAATATGCCAATAACATTTTCATTCTTTTTTAACAGTTATAAACTAAATACAAATAGAACTAAGGCTAAACACAATATATTTGCTTGGAAAATATTTGACAAAATTTGATTTAATCCAGTCAAAAACGCAATTCCGATAAAATTTATTTTTACATACATTTCTTAATTATTTAAATCGGAAAAGATTTAATATAAATCGTCTGCTGCTTAAACACATCGGATTTAATTCAGTTGATAAGCAACATGATACATTTATCTTAAAAAAAAAATTGCTGAAAGTATTATCGTCTGCATAATGTTATCTCTATGGGAGGTTCGTTTTTTATTAATATCTCGACAACCCGTGATCCTAGGAATTCGAAAGATAGATTAAATTTTAAGTGGGGGTTATTTCACGGCTATCCACATAATTTCATGAAATCTGGTAAAGCCGTTATCCCGTGATGATAAGATAAACACTCAAATAAATAAATAAACAGCTTTGCATGCTGAAGGCTTTATTTTTGGACGCTGATAGTAGGGTCCACGGAACAGAACTTATCTGAGCCAATTATAGATTAAGACTAATATTTTCAATGCTAAGGAACATACAGTTTCAAACAGGAATAATATTTCTGTTTTGTTCTGTTTTTTGTAAAGTTATGTGTTAATCTTTGAAGAATATTAGTTTCCATGTCTTTGACATTCTTAAATTTTAGTCATATCCGGAAATGATATGGGAAATTTTAATTTAAATTATTTCACATGCATAATTCAAAGTAAAAAAAAAAAAATCGCAATTGGAAATCGAGAGCCAATTTCCGAGAAATTTGTAACGCTACGCTGAACAGAAGCTTCTGTAGCTGCAGAGGAATAATATAATTCGATTTAAAAACAAAGTCTTCCGTATAATCGAATATTTTTATTAAAATCGTTTAATCCAATTGAAAGGATGGAATTAAGCTGATTGAACGTCTCGGATGTAATAAAAAATTCTTTTATCTTTGAAACAGTTCATTCATAATGATCCCAGTACGGTTAAAGAATTCTATTTTTTTTTTAAATAAGAAAAAAAAAGAACTTTTTGACTGTGTTTGAAAATGAGAAATGCAGCCTAAAGGGATTTGAGTAACTTTACATTTAAATGCAAATGTCTCGATTATAGAAGAATAGCGAGATAAAGAAGGAATAATTACTTTTAGCAGATAATGCTATTTCTTAAGTAAATAAATTTGGAATAATTAGCGTCATAAATTCAGCTAGTTAATTTTTACTTTCATTATTTTTTCAGCAGTTTGAGCGATCCAATTCACATTCTGTCATGTTCCAGTTATTTACATAATGTGACTAAGCGTAAATGCAGTGATATGAGAGTAATTTTCTTCAATAATTTCTCGGGTCCACACCACCATCTTTATTTTCGAATTGTTCAGATTCTAATCGTGTGATCTACAACAAATTAGATTTTTACTCATTTTTGTATAATGTACCTATATATATATATATATATATATATATATATATATATATATATTACACAGCAATATGCATTGATTCTTAATTTTTCGCGTCTGCATCTCACATACATAAAAATCAAAATTGCTCACATACATAAAAATCTGATGTTGACAGCACATGACTTTCCCAACAGACTCAAATTCATTTTCTATCTATTTCACTCACATTATTCATAATCACATTAAGTTTTATTGCTCAATATGAGAGGCATACTTATTTGAAATTACACTGAAATTGTACTTTTAATTCAATTTCTTTTTCATATGGTAACTGCACATGCTTTCAAAGGCGGGGTAATAAAAATGCGAAAAAACTGAAATATTCCGAGAATGGCCAATCCCAGAATAATAGAGTTGGTCTTATTCCTTTTATCGCCAAAAATTACGTATAAAACTACGTAAAAATTAAGTATATCTTTGGGCACATGTATCTTTTTATTTAGATTTTCATGATTGTTGCGAACCATTTTACAAAAAAAAATAAATAAATGCATAAAATAAAAAAACGCAGGTTCTGATTTTCCAAATCATACTAAAATCTAATCAACACCAGAGTAATCTACAAGTATCTTATCTACCAAATTTTGTGAAATTTGGTCAATTAGTTTTTGAGTTAGAGTGGATATATAAATTGCATATAGAGACACACACACACACACACACACACACACACACGCACAGGCGTTACGTCAAAAATAATTGTTTCGTATTCTAGAGGTGACATAATGTGTAGATCTAGTAATGTGTAGAATTGCGATTTTCGGCATGATTCCAATATTTTGTTATACATTACCATGTATTGCAGGGAAAGAATAAAAAATAAAATAGTTACATTTATTAGCATTTTATATTGGAATATTTTGCTACTTTTAATATATGCAACGCTTATTATTCTTTTTGAATAACTGAACTGACTATTGGAATTTCCTCATCTATTGGAAACAATCTATAGTGTATTTCTAAACTGATCATTTAATTTTAAATTACTCATTATTTCTAAGCGTTCTAATTTTTCTAAGTGTTCTATTAATTCTAATTTTTAAGTGTTCTAATTTTCTAAGTGTTCATTATTTCTAAGTATTTCGATGCTTTTAATTTATGCAACGCTTATTATTCTTTTTGAATAAGTGAACAAAGCTGACTATTGGAAACAATCTATTGGAAACAATCTATAGTGTTGAAGACCCAGACCGTCCGACTCGTCCAGAGGACTTAGAGTAACTAGTTGGACGGCCGGGAAAACAATCTATAGTGTATTTCTAAACTGATCATTTAATTTTAAATTACTCATTATTTCTAAGTGTTCTAATTTTTCTTCTAAGTGTTCTATTAAATCTAATTTTTAAGTGTTCTAATTTTCTAAGTGTTCATTATTTCTAAGTATTTCGATGCTTTTAATATATGCAACGCTTATTATTCTTTTTGAATAACTGAACAAAGCTGACTATTGGAAACAATCTATTGGAAACAATCTATAGTGTATTTCTAAACTGATCATTTAATTTAAAATTACTCATTATTTCTAAGTGTTCTAATTTTCCTAACTGCTCTATTAATTCTAATTTTAAAGTGTTCTAATTTTCTAAGTGTTCATTATTTCTAAGTATTTCGACGCTTGAGGTACAGGGGTCAAAACGACCTTGCTGCAGGGTTGTCACACGCCTACGGAGTCCTGAATCAATTAAGAAAATATTTTAATATATGGATTATATTGCCTGTTGAGAATGCTATCTACTGATAATTGTTAAGCCAGAGTTGCGTGAAAGGTAAGTTAATTGGGCGTTTCGAGAATGTTCTACAAATTGTAATCCAGAAAAAGCGTCAAATGTAAAATTCAACGTTAAAAACGTTGTGCGGTGAATCATACACATAATTTTTACTTTCCTTACATATATAACGTATAAGGAAAGTATTCTGACGGGGTCGAAAATTCGAATTCGATTTTCCGACGGGAGAGCACGTTTCAAGCATCCCTGATCACGAATCAAACATTTTTGAAGTGATGTCTGTGTGTGTGTGTGTCAGTGGGTCTGTGGAGACGATAACTGACGAACAAAAGAACCGATTCGAACGAAATTTGGTACAAAAATCACAATCCGTAAACACTGGAAGCCAATTATTTTTAAACGTAATCGAATGTTCAGAACCCCCCCAAATTTTCGAGTGAAATTTTGAAAAAATCGTCAAAAAATCAAAACCGCTAATAAAGTTAGGCAAATAGACATTTATTATGTAATTTTTCATTAGAAAACGATTAACATAAAATTTAGAACGCTAACATGAACCGTTCTCGAGATATTTCGCATTTTTCAAAAAAATTAGCAAAATATCATATAAAATAAAAAAATATATATCCTATTGATAAACATGTTCACTTTTCATATGTAATACCATGCGATAAATTGGGTGACATCATTCTCGTGGATCTAGCTCATTCCATTCATGAGAAAAGATACTTCGAGTAATACTTTTGTATTTGAACGCCAATAGTCATTTATCTGTTATAAGAATAACTTATTTCTCCGTCAGTAAAGCTTGGCGAGATTTTGGCGACGAAGTTGGCGGAATGTCGCCAACTTGGCGATTTTTTTAAATGTTGTCAAATTAACGAAAATCTCGCCAAATGGATTAAAATGACGCTAAATCAATGAAAATGACGACTAATTGTCGAAAATTCAATATCTTGGAAAGAATATAAGTATCTACTACTATAAGAAAAACCTATTTTTTTTACTGTAAAAGTAGTAAATTCATTGCATTATATAAGGAAAGTCATGTGTTGCCCCCATCAGATTTTTTCACTGCGAATGAAGTACATTCATTGCATTATATAGCGAAAGTCTTGTACTGGAAACTAATTTTTTTAATATTATTATTATTATTAATAAGGGATATAGGCCTTCAAAAAGTACAGGGTCATTCAAAATCCGTATAAAATTTAAAAATTCATTAAAAATCGAAAAATCATCGCATTGAGGTGCCGTTTGTACAGCCGATCCGGTGGTCGAGCGGTCAGGGGCGAGCTTTTCCGTATGATCGCTGGATTGCCGGGTTGCGGGTTCGAATCCCGCCAGCGGACATGGATGTTGTGTTGTCGAGGAAAAGTCAGACTTCCGCCATTGGGGTGCCTCAAAATAAAGTGAAGCTGCAAAATTTCTCTTCTTCGCCATGGGGCCATGGGTCTAGTGGACGTGGTGCATAGGCGCTCCTTCACCACGGGGGAATAAGTAACATTAACAACAGTTTGTGCCATAAGTATTGCCAGGACAGGGGTTTTTTTTAAGTGAAAAAGTTGTGTAGTTTAAAAAATCACCTATAGGTGGCGCTTACCCGAATGCATCTTCCAGAAGTATGCAAATGAGACTGTTATAAAAGATGTGTAGTGCTCTATAGATTTTTCATTTGATTCATTAGTAAACGTTGCAAAGAAGAAGCTTTTGCGATAATTTTAACTTTGATCGAGAAAGCCTTGTTAGTGAAGCTGTATTACGTGAGCGGAGAATCAGCATCAGATGCTTTGCGAAAATTCTGATTTAGGAAAAGTCTAAAAAAAGGTAAAGGTCTTATCACCTGTTCAGCGTTACTTAGGCTTGTCACACGATTTGACACGTACAGTAAGTTATTTCAATTGTCTTTCCAATGCGTTCAGCGCCACCTATAGGTAATTCTTTAAACTACAAAAATTTTTCACGTCAAGGAAAACCTCCGTCCTAGCAATACTTATGGTACAAACCGTACCTCAATGCGATGATTTTTCGATTTTTAATGAATTTTTAAAGTTTACACGGACTTTTGAAAGACCCTGTATTTACATTTTTCGTAAAATTCCAATTACAGCTGGATACCCGAACGTAGACAATATTTACCACAAAAATTTTGGCGATTTTACTTAGAAAAAAATTTTTGCTCTTAAACTGATCACTCTACTACTGCAACAAAACAAACATTTAATTATGAGTCAATGTCCGAAATAAAGTCAATGGGAATTTCATGACCCAGCACTTTCACCGTCCATCAACCGTTAGAAATTCCATTGTCAAAATTAATTCATTTCCGCATGATTACGATGAAGAATTCTGGTTGTGATGGACAATTTTATGCTGTGTGTGGATGCAATTCGTTTAGTGATGTATTGACACTGTAGCGATATGTCCCCTTATTGTATCTTATAAACGTAATCAATATTCTGACATAGACAATAAAATTTTCTGAATCTTACGTTCTACAACTTTAAAGTCGGAAAATAGATATATTAAATTAGAAGCTAATTTCGAATTTTCATTTTAGCGAACTATGTTGTTAAAATGAACACAATAATGAATTACTAATTTTTAAATTCTGGAGTGAATCGTTGTCGAGATATTACACGTTTCTCGAATAAATTTATAAAAAATGTTCAATAACATAATAATATCGTTAAAAGAGTTGACTTTTCACATGCCATATGATTCGGCATGTTCATTCACATTAAATTCGAGGATTAAGCAAGTTCTAGTCAAGAGAAAGGACAAGTTTTCTATTAGTTATGTGTTAGAAAGACTACCAATTTGCCAAAATTTACTTCCTTTACGTGAAATTAATTAAATGCCTATGACATTTTGAATTGGATCTTCCACGTATTTACTTTTTATTATCGCATGAACTGTAAAGAAGAAAAAAAATATTTTTTTCTTGTGAAAGAATATGAACAAGAAATAAAGAGCCAAAAACAAGAGTTAAGTTTAAAATCGCAAGAATATTTCTGGAGACAGATCAATTATATATTGACATCCTTGAAATTCACTTTTAGAATTTTCAAGGGGAAAATACAGGGATATTTGTTAAAGCCGCGCCCCTTTTACCGGCTTCTTCTGAGCGAACGAATGGTATGGGAACAATATTAGATATTTGGCGTGAAATAAAACAGACATTGCAGTTTTAGAAGTCATATATGTCGAGTTTTGAGAGCGCTTCTCTCCAAAGAGAAAAGGAAGAATAGTAAAACATCAAGGTTAATGGAAGTAAGAGTTCCTTTTAGTAGACCTTGGTAAAACATGAGGAGAGACCTCTCAAATTGACTCAGATGGCGAATTTGACATCAGTATTCTAGATTTAAGAAGGTGTATGTTCTCTCTCTCGTCTTTTTTTATGAATAAATTCGGAGGTATAAATAAACATTTGAAAACAAATTACTTTATTTGTAATTTTTATTTCTTTTATTAAATTTATTAACCTAATTCTTTCAGTTTGGGCTCATGGTGAAATCGTATTAGATTTAGAATATTGAAATCTAAAAAATCTTAGATATATGATTCTTTTTCTTTTAATTAATGAGTTGAATAAGTGGGGATGAATATTTATGATATTTTAGGGGTTTCTGTCCTTCGTGAGTAAAATGGGACACTCAGTTTGAGGGGCCACTTGACCTACCCTGGTGTCTTACTTTTCAGCTATTTAACATTGCAAAATACCTGAACATTAAAGAATATCTAAATATTTATTAAAAAGCTTTAAAATTAAATTTCCAACATATTCCTTTATTCCGAATTTATTTTTCTGGAAATTTCGCCTCCTCCCCCACTGGCGATTATATTGCTCACAAATCCCATGGGCGTATATTTTAATTGAGGTAGCACCCCATATTTCTTATCTCGGCATCTAATTCAGCGAGTTTGATTCTGATGATGGCTATAGTCTGTGAACCGTCTATACGTGTCATCTGAATATACATATTTTGTGTCAACCCCTTGGGCGTAACTTTTAGCTTCTCTATGGTAGTTTTACAGGCATATCCCCATACGGGTGCTGCATACAGCATGTCCCTATAACCGATAAGTACCGAAAGAAGTTATTAAATTTATATTTCACATTTTGTTTTAATTTTCTTATAGTCTTAATAAAAATAATTCGAAATATGTAAAATATTTTTGGCATATTTCTTTATCTATAAACTTATATTTCATTTCACTTTTTTTGCAAATGCATTAATGACATTTTCGTGGAAAATAATAGTTCTTATTTCTCAAATTTCAAGAAAACTTTTTAAGATACAACAAAGAAGTGTATCTTTGCTATTATTAATTAAGATTAATTTGAGCTTGGTCACCAATGATCTATCATCAATCACCGTTTCACAAATTCTGCTGAAATATTATAGTAATTTTTTTTTTTTTTTTTTTTTTTTGAACTGATGTTAGGTAAACAATGCTTGCATTGTTTCTATGGACTACATACTACTGGACAAAATCTAAATAAAACTGATAATATTTGGGAAACAGTTAAAAAGTTTCTACAATTATGACAGGTGACCACCGGTCATGACCAAAGAGTTCAAAAACATTTTCATAACCATTGCCATTTAAAAACTTGTTTCGATCATAGTGCAGTTATAACCAGAATGATCAAGGATTTTCTCAATCAATGTTATGTGGTCACATGACACACAGAACATGTGTTTTGCTTGAAATATTGTCTAGAATCGTGCAGAATAACCATGCTGTTTTTTCTCTGGTGATTGACCTGATAACTGATAAACAATTGTTAACGGAGATGACCATTCAGAACTTTTCAAGCACATCCTTGACATGTGCAAAAGTTATACAATAAAAGCGATGCACAACTCATTGATTGATTCAAAGCTGGACCAAGTCTTGTTTAACATAAATAACAGAAACTGAATATCGCAACAGAATTACTTACATCTACAAAAGAAAGCTTGTTGAATGGATGTTTGTCCAAAAGTACACACAAAATTAGTTAAAATATATTTCTACATGTGTGTATGCCTGCATTGTGTAACTATTTTTTACCAGGCATTGGGTGGTTTGTGTAAAAAGATGCTAGTGTGAATTTTTATAAAGATTGGCAAATAATTGATGAGTTACACATGCAGTTTATTTTTTACATGTAGATATCTTTATAAATTCTTGGCTAGAAAAACACTGGAAAGCTTGCTGATATTTTATAAACAGCAAAAACTTCATTGTGTTCATCTAGCCTTTCCGTGGTTTAACAAAATATGCAGTCTTTTAGTGTGTACACGATTGATAAGAGTTTGATATTTTTATAAATAATACTTGAATTTGATATAAAACAATCTTGAAATGATGTTAGATTATTGTTAAAAGGAAATCTGCGTTGTTATACATATTAAAATATAACACTTACTTGATACTTCGCTAAAATATTATATCCAACATCATAATAACCATAATAGCATTACGGCGTAAAAAAGAAAATAGGATATACGGATACTGGAAGCGAAGTGACGTTTGGGGCTACGTCACAATACCCCTCCCCCAGTATGGGTGACATGGATGAGGAGTCGTAGAAAGTAGTTATTTCTACACTCCCTTTCAATATATGCATCGTAGCCCCTGTTACTATAAATGATAAAGGAATTGTCTGGTGCTTAACACTATTTTTCTTCAAATTAACTTTAAAGAAAAAGTATTTGATTAATGTAAATCTTATGATAGGAAACTGCTTTTATTAATATATCTGCAAAAGACTCTATGTTATTTAAACCTAAACCAGATTACCTTAAACTAAAAAAAAAAAAAAAAAATCAACTGAGTTTTAAAGGCATACAATCTGTAATTTTATTACAGCAAATATAAAAGCTAATGGTACTTTTAATAAAAATTATCAAAACATGAATTAATACAGTAGTGCAATTTCTTCAATTCAGATCCAACAGATTTTATTAAGATAGAAATTTACATATATGTATATATATATATATATATATATATATATATATATATATATATATATAATTGAAGATTTTTATGATTACTTGTAATATATATACCCGAGAAACACAAAATTAGTTAAAATATAATTAATATATTTATAATTAATATTAGTAAATTGCTTATTATAAAATATATTAGTAAATTGCTTGTAAACTGAAGGTAAAGGTAAAAAATTGCAAATCAGAAACCAAGTGTAGCACGATGAGCTAGGCCATTCATAGCTCCCAAGAAGTTTGGTAATTGAATAAATGGAATATAGTGAATATTAAAGGAATAAAATGAATATGAAAAGCATTTCTGAAACCATGTACGTTATCAAGGGCCATACATGTTTCATTAATGCTGATTCTACGTTTCTGTGTACACAACTGTAAAATGTATTACAGAAATAATGTACATGGTCCGACGTAGAAGAAAATAGAAAGTGGATTAAATACATAAAAAAACCAATCATGAATATAAAATATTCTTTTACACCAGGTTGTGGCTAATTATTGAAATGAGGATACAAAGTAATATAAAGTAATATCAAAAGAATATAATGAAAATATAATGAAAATATATCTACCCCTTGTACTGTGGTACTTCTGAAAAAGCATGTGTATTACCAATCATCTCAGAACAGGTGACAGTGGATTTTTAGTTACTGACTAAGCAGTTTTCGCAAAGCTGGTTAAAGTGAATTATGCGAATTGTTTAACTGTTAAAAGACATGGAGATGATGAATTATTTAGAAATGCTAGTGTATGATCTATCAATATGTTGCAGTAATTGTTACAAGTTTTTAATTTAAATTTAAAATGTGTTTTAATAAAAGAAAAGATGAGGTTAGGCGGGTAGTTATTTTTGATAACGGTGTTGATGAATTTATGAAGATGTTCTTTATAGTAACAAGGCGTGCTTAACATTTTGATTCTTACTAATTGGTTATTAATAATATTTCTATATACAGATTTGGAAAGAATTGGAAGAGAAATGTTGAAGTTTATTTACTTTGAAGTTCTAAGTTTCTGTTTTGTCATAGATTTTAAATTTTATTGTATTTGAATTTTTAATTGTTAACCAAACGTCTAGAAAATTAATCCAGTTGGATATATATACATTTTCTTTTCAATGAGTTGTAGATTAGGTGGATAGAAATCAAAATTTAATTCATTGGCCTCATTAGTAATTCCAATAATAATATCACCAATATATCTGCACATTATATGACTGTTGAAAAGATGTGATATATATATATATATATATATATATATATATATATATATATATATATATATATATCACCTTTTTATATAAAATAACAACGTATTTGTAGTTTACCTACTGAATGCATTAATTTTTATTTTAATCGTTCTTAATTGACTTTCCACTTCAAATATTCCATATATACATATTTTAAAACAAGAAAAGATCTGAAAAATTGCAAGAAATAAATCTGTATTTGCTCACTACTCTTGTTTCCATGTTGCTTCTTGAATATCAGTGATTATTATAGTTTTTTTCATGGGATTTCTGTTGTCTCTTCAGCACCAACGACGTCTCTAAATACCCCTCATCGACCCAAACAGCCAGTTCTGACAAGAGTACTTGTATTGAGATTTCTCCTGATGTTTCAGCAGTTATGAAGGCTAATCAACCTTTTACCCAGACTGTCAGTTCTGCAGAGAATTCTAGTGATAGCACCAGTGCTAGTAAGCACCCCTCCCGATCCTAATGAGGATGGATTCGTAAAAGTACCAAGGAGGCACTCAGCCAAAATTGTTAAACCTCCCCCCCCCCCCTCCCCCATTTTTACGGTCCAGCCTGTGCTCGTCCCTGAGGTTCCTGCAGCTGATGCAGCCAACGTAAATGATATTCCGAAAAAAGAACTCCCTCCCCCCTTTTTTTTATCGTACCCAGTACAAACTGGTGCGACTATCTAAACCAGTTAAGACTTATTACCCCCTCAATTGTTAGTAGCTTGAGAGGCAACCTATTTAAACTTGATGTAAAAACGCGCGAGAAATTCGTAGCCGTCCAATGAAGACTAATAGATGATAAAATTGCGTTCAGGACTTACCTTCTGAACGAACATAAACCACTCAAAGTGGTTATTAGGGGGCTTCCTGTGCCCACCAGCCCGGATCTCATAAAAGAGAGATTAGAGGTCAGCGGATTTAAAATCAATAGTGTAACCCAGCTCTTCAAGGGACCCAAGACTAATAGGGTGCTCATGCCCCTTTTATATATACAATTAAAGAAAACTCGGGATAACCTAAGAATCTACCAAATTGTAAACATGTTAGGAGTCGAGGTGAAACTTGAGCTTTATCGTGGGCGAAGCCACTCAGTGCTTTTCTTGTCAGAAATGGCATCATGCAGCAATTAGTTGCCGTCTGCCGCCCAAGTGCGTTAAGTGCGCTGGCAAGCACCGATCCTTTGAATGTCCCAAAAAACCGGAGACGAAATGCACTTGTGCTAATTGCGGTGGAGAGCACCCCGCGAGTTATCGTGGGTGTCCTCAATTCCCTAAAACCCGGATTCAGCCCAGAACTTCCCCCAACAGATCTTCTAATTCTAATTCTTACCTCCCTGCCTATCAGCATTACGATAATGACTTCCCTGAACTACCTGAAATAATCTATCCTAAAACTAAAATAGTAAATTTCAACCCCATTATGCCTCCCGTTGAAGATAATAGACCCTTTTAAAAATGACTGGCTGCAGTTCATCGACATGATAGTCCGTTTCGAAAGAAACGGCTATCAGAGAAATTTTCTCCAGCGAGCCCTCAAATCTGCCCTCCGTCAACTAAGGGTATCTAAAACTGTGATAAATAGGATCTCGATACTCTACGATGATATTTAGGAATTAGCAAAAACCCCGTCTAATTAAGTAGATTTTTAGGGCCTGTTATGTTATTTTTAGGACCCATGTACTCCCGTTCTTGAACTTTCCACCGGCGTTTTGGATTAGCCAAGCCTGCTCCCTTCTCCCCGTTCGCTCCTCTCCGTAGCTCCACCCCGTAGCTCCGCCCCTTGTCTCCATAGAACGTAACTCTTGACTCAAGCACTCTTGTACTCAAGTAACTCTTGACCCCAGCAAGCCCCCTCCTGAAGGTGATGATCTTCTCAGAGATGACTGGCTGGAGGTGATTGACTTGATAGTTCGTTTCGAAAGAAACGGCTATCAAAGAGATTTCCTCCAGCGTGCTCTCAAAGCCGCCATCCCCAAACTTAGAGAAACTAAGACTACTATTGATAGAGTATCAATTCTTTATGATAGCATCTGCGATCTTGCTAAGTCCCCTTAGTGAAATGCTGTTAGGGTTTTTTGGGACCTGCTCGTCAGGCCTTGTTTTTCTCCCTTCTAGAACTTCGGCTACGCTCCTTTCTCATAGGTTTGCCCTGGATCTTCCTGCCTGTTGACTCCTCCCTCTGTCCCGCCCTCCCTGCTGCACCTTTACGCACTCATCGTCTCAAACCTGAGTTCTATGGAGCTCACCCCGCTGTTCCAAAATCTTCCTTTCCTTCCTGGAGATATTGCTCCTTTTTCTAAAACAAGCGACACAGAAACCCAATTGGGACTTGTCCCAATTCGGAATCATGTGCTCAGCTAAGATCCAATGGATCCCTATCATATTAAACGTCTTTATTCTGATTTTCCAACCTTTTTATGCTCGGAGATTAAAGCAAGCTCTATGAGCTTTGCTAGGCGCTCCTACATTCCTACTTTGAGACTTGAGACTCGACTCAAGGCAGAGTTCCGTGGTACTTACCAGTTTTCGAAATTCTCCTTTATTTCTCGGAGATATTTTTTTTTCTCCATCTTCCAATTAAGCGTCGCGTAGACCTAATTGGGACTTGCCCCAATTCTGTCTAACGTGCACCGCTACGATCCCAAGGGATCCCTATCACATTAATTTCCTTCGAATGATTTCCTAAACGTATCTTATGCTCGGAGATTAAAGCATACCATACGTGGTTTGCTAGGCGCTCCAAAAATGAATCCCTTGAGATCCAGAACATCTGCTTATAATAATTTGTTAGTCATAAAACTCAAAAGACATGTAAGCAGATTAGTTTGACTTGTTATGATATTCAACAGTCATTTTACGGTTTGTTTTATCAATGTTAATAAAATAGATGAATTTGTTTTATTAGATAATATTAGTAGGAATTGACAGCAGTATATATATATATATATATATATATATATATATATATATATATATATATATATATATATATATATATATATATATATATATATATATATATATATATCAGTTCAAAATATACTTCAATAACGATTTTGAAAATATTATATTCATCGGTAAAAGAAGCAAGTATCTAGCAAGATATAGTCTAAGAGTTAACATTAGTATTTGTACCATATGCTACTGTTAGTTGTAGAATATCATGAATATAAGTGATATCTAGCTTGAAAATGCCGGACTTCACAACTAACTTTTGTCTAATTGAGGGAATGCAATTACGTAAATCATAATTTGCTGTACAACGTGTTTTAAAAACAAACAATATATATTTTCATAGAAAGTTATGAAAAATCCAATTTCAAATTATCAGCAGTGAGCCTAAGAAAATCTATGTATTATAAACTTTTATAATCAAACTTAAGTGTCTCAGAAATTAATCGTATTATACAATTTACATATTGAAATAACAAGCTGATTTTATGAATTTCTTAAAATTATAAATATATATAAAAAAAAATAGATTAATGTACGAAATAGAACTACAAACGCTATGGATTTAGTAATTTAAATTTCCCACAAAAGGTGGATATGATTTGCCATCTATCGGAATATTTCGAAGATTGATGTTACGCGTTGATTTATGGAATATTTTCCGATTCAGCGTGCATCTAGTAACGGGGCTATGGGTAGTTATCAATTTTTTGGAACAAAAGAAGCTTTGTACATAAGGCGAAATGAAGAAAGAAATGGTCAAAGCGAATAATTCCGTTAGCGTACATTTAGTAATGAGGGTTAGCGTACAATTAGTAATGAGCCAAGTTCAAACACAGAATTCTGATATAAGAAACACTTAAAGTGGTATATTTATCTACCATAAAGGAATTCATAAAAAATATTTTAAAATAATATAATTTCATAATTAGAGCATCAGCACGTCTAAGCGTTAAAGTCTTCCGGCAAGTAAAATGCTCCAATATAGCAACTTACAAGATATTAAAATCAAAGCTGCGCAGCATACAGTAGTCGTAGCCCCGCTACTACATGCCCGCCGTATTCTGCGGTTACCAGGCAACACTTGCGGCTTAGTTTCCTCGCTAGAGGGCAACCCAAGCGGGCCACGGTTTATAGCTCAGTAACGGGGTTTAACGTGTTTTACTTAAATACGTTTTTTTTTTAAATTTTCGCGACTTGTTTAAATTTCGATTGTTTACTGCGTAATTCCTGGTTGTAAATCGTCCAATAAATCTACTGGCACTGCATTTCATGAAATACCTAACAGAGAACCACAACAGCAAATCTGGATTAAAGCTATATCAAGAGAAGGTAAGTTTAGATTATTATTTATTATTAAACGTATCCATATTCTGAAACCAGAAGAGAGAGTTGGAGAGCGTGCATTTTTATTTAATATCTTGGCCACTTTTAAAATTTTTATTATAGTATTGGAAATATAACGGTAAGATTGGCAGAAGGGGATTTTTTATGAAATTGATAAAGGCAGTTTTATATGTATATTATGCAACATTCCCAAAGGCAGTTAATCATGAACTGAAATTGTAATTTAAACCTTGCTTTAAAAAACTTTTAATTCTGCCCCCCCCCCTCCCCAGCAGATAGGCTGCTCACACAATATAATGGGGGAAATGTTACCAGTTGTATATATATTTTATTCTCTGGCAGTGTTTTTCATAAAGTGCAATAAAAATAGTAAGTATTTTCCTGTTATGAAAGTATTTTTCGTAGAGTTGTTTAACCATGGCTGATTGATTTTACTAACAAATTTATGCAATGCAACTGAAACACCTCTACATTAAAACTTCAAAAGTGTAATAGAATTAATTATTTTTATGATCATTTAATAGAAGATTAACATAGTTAAAGTTTGAAGAAAAAGTATGTGTATTTTTATATACAGGGCTGTAACAAGCAGTGAATAATATTACCCATAAACTTAGCATTAGAAGGGGGCGGGAAGCGGAGTCAGAACGAATTTATATACTCCACCAAATACTTTGGGTTGTAAAAAATTTTTATATATATATATATATATATATATATATATATATATATATATATATATATATATATATATATATATATATATATATATATATATATATATATATATATAAAGAAATACTATCCCAAAAAGTATGAAACTATTTAACAATATCAACTTACAAGATCTCTTTGATATTTTATTGGAAATTTATTTTACATCAGATTTACACAAACATGTGGAAACCAACAAGTACAAAAGCCTCCTTAAGATTGTCATATTTGAGAATATTCTATATAATGGAATCGCATTTTATAGACAAATCAAAGGCATCCCAGTGGGAGGGAGCTGTTCCTCGTTACTTGCGGATTTTTACTTACATCATTATGAGAAAGGCACGCATTTAATTAGTGAAATACCATTCTTTAGATTCGTTGATGACGTCATGATTGGAGTGGATAATCAATGTACTATATTTGATTTTACATTCTACCCGCCGTGTCTTGAACTAATCGAATCGGAGTCAGCGAATGTAGTAGGAACAGTTGATTTCCTTGACATCACTATTTATTATAATTTGGAACAGAAATTATGTTATAAATTATTTGACAAGAGACATCTATATGACTGCAAGATCAATTATTTTACCCACTGGAATACCAACTTGAGTTTAAACGTACAACGTAATTTAATCGTAAATCACTTGAACAGATACAGATTATTAAACTCATCTATTACATAATTTAATAAATGCATGATGCATTTAATCAACGGAACTCGGGAACAATCATATCCCTTCCGCTTTGTACAGCCCTATTATGATGTTTTTTGCAGAAATTATAGTGATAAAAATTATGTTAATTTATCCGACATCATACAATACAACTCAATTCTTACCTAGGATTATCTGATTGATGCACATCCAGATGGCTCTATAAGTTAGACGCGACTTTCTTATGTATGCTTTCCTATTCGAAGTTAATCTTCGAATATTTTGTTGTTTTGTACTTTGAAGTTATTCGCTTTATGCAACTCTTCCATGATTCTCGTCTTGCTGGTTAGTAAAATTTCCAATTTTTGTTATTTTGATCATTTTTATGTTGTCTGGGATTCGATCATTTTTTCCCCACGGGCTGATCGATTGTTGTTTCGGGCGTGCAGAGTCTCTGGGAGCGTTTTCATGAAGTCAAAGCTACCTTCTAACCAGGAAATAGGGGTCGCAATTCCCCTTGATCTTTCTGCAACCCTGTAAACACAATCATTCCACCTATATATTTTCTTTTTTCATTTTAAATCTTATATATATATATATATACGAGTGAAATATATATATATATATATATTTCACTCGTATATATATATATATGTACGCGTAAGCAGCTCTTAATTTTTTTTCCCTGTAATGTGTACGGTGTACATATCGTTCTTTAGGTTAAATAATTATTAGGTAAAAAGAAAACAAGCGAAAAAATAGCAATAAATGAATCAAAATACGTCAATGAAAAAGCAAGAAACGTCTAAAATATTTAATGAGAAAAGTAGCGACAGCTTGAATCGTACGAATACATACACTGGCGCTTTGTTTTATTTACCCTTTTCGCGGAAGAGTGGCCCGCTATCCCTGACCTCTAGCGGTAGCGTCCCTCGTTGCTATGTTGCCGTTTAAACAAAGGAAACGGCGAAAGTCGGCGGGCATGTAGTAACGGGGGCCACGCAGTAGTCATATTAGGCGCTGGGAGATTTTCTCGCTGTGTGACACGGCTTCCGGAGTATTTAGCCCACAGAATACTATATTCGGAAGGTTCACTCCCATAGGACCCTATGGCAACATTTTTAACATGGGATGTCGCATAGACACTAGAGCTTGTGAGTTGGACCAACTGAACTACAATGTAAACAAAATGAGTCTGCCAGATTTGGCGCGTTATCGCTTGTTTGGCGATTTTTTTTTAAACGGAAGGGGAACAAAATGTTGAGGACTGTACTTTTATAATTTTTGAAACTATAGAAATGATCAGGATTTAAAAATACATTAATCTGCAACATAAATATATTCATTAGTTTAAGTAAATTTAAATAAACATAGTTATATATATTGAATTCAAATAATCATAAAATGGATTAAAAAATAGACGCATTGCACTGTCTCACTATAAAACATAATGCACAAAAATTACAAGCTAACATACTCAAAAGACTGAAATATTATATAACATCTTCAGTCTAAAAGGTATACTAGCGTGTTGATCGTTAAATTACTTGATCCTTAATTTGCTCTGGGATACTGATAATAGACTTTTTTTTAAATGTAAAAATATTCATATAGTAAATATCAAATTTACATAAATGCACTATCGAAGTTGTGGAACTCAATCATTAATTACCCGAGGTTGGAGTGAATTTTCCACCATAAGGCACTTAATAAAAATTTTACATAAATATATACACATACAATATCACATTCAACTAAGAAAAAGCTATCCAAATATCAATTATTTCACATTTTATAAAAATACGCTACGCAAAATATTTTTTAACTAATTATACCACTACCTCTTAGAATGTAGTCTAATCGGCAGTAATATATATATATAACACAGCACTAATTTCGTATGATGAACACATGTATGCTTATATGAACACGTGTATACTTATGAACACGTGTATACTTATAATGAACACGTATATAACTAAAATTGTTTAAATTTTAATAAAAATATATTACATACCCAGTAACGCAACCAGTTTTCTTTTGGCAATCCATTTCTATGAAATGATCTAAACACTTAACAAATAATCCTTTTTCACGTTACTCAAACCACGCTAGTCTGTGGTTCTAAGTTTTCGTCGAGCGAAATAGGGTTATAACATTGAGAATCGTCTTGCACCCAAACCAGACCATCGCCAAGAGCGCGCCAACCCTCGTTTTGGTCTATCTCTAATGGCCGCCGCGAAAACGAAACTATCGAGAGTGGCAGGTCTGTATAATATATTAGTCTGTGATTTAGCCTCTATGGGCTGTATCTCCTGGTTCAAAGACTAACATATGAGTAACCTATAGTATTCTGTGTCCTAGTTGATATGTACCTCACGAGTGTCGTACAGGACAGAGCACCAGGCGCGAAGAGCCCTTTATCTCCAGTTTCAATATGTGGTTCTTATCGTCAAACTGTGACATTAATTCAGTGACTTTAATTGGAGGTTCGAGGTTTTTATTTACAACTTTTTATTATTTGTCCTAGCTCCTAGTGTGGCAGTTTGTTGCACATTTAGAGCTTAAACAGTTTGGGGGGGTTGATGCAGATCTAAGGGTTACCTAACATTTTGGCAGTTTAGAGTTTAGAACATTTTTTGTATAAAACATTAGTCGCGAGTTTTATTTAATATCATATGTTTGAGGTGGGATTTTGTAATTCCGATTATCGATGTTTAGAACAGCGCAGGGTCTCTTTCGCGATTTGGCCTTGCGATGATCATAGTCATGCAGATTGAATAATAGTTCACTTGGAACGGATGGCAAATTTCGTAAAATTTAAACGCTAGCTTTTTCATTTGAGCTCTAACAGTTTTTATTTTGAAGTCATTCCTAATTATCGAGTTTCTTAAGTAACTGGGAGCTTTCCTGATAATCCGCAGGATTTTGTCTTGTTTTGTCTCTAGGAGGTCTATTGTAGTTTTACAGGCATATCCTCATACGGGTGCTGCATACAGCATTCCCGGGCGAATGACCAATTTATAAATTAGGAGTTTGTTTTGATGACTGAGATTTCCCTTTCCTATCATTGGGTATAAGGCTCCTGTAGTTATATACACTTTTTTGATTAAGTTCGTTACGTGCTGTTTCCTGGTTAGGTGGGAATCTATCGTTATACCTAGGTATTTAGTACATTTTTCCGCGGGTAGGGCACTCTTGTTTATGTACAGTGACGGCGGAGGTTTCTGTTCCCTCGAGAAATAAATCCAATGACATTTATTGGGGTTTAATTTTATTCGCCATTTTTCCAGCCAAGTTTGGAGTATGTCTAAGTGTTGTTGTAGCTACCTGTGCATTACTGAGACATAGGGATGTTTTGCAAGTATCGCACTCTCGTCTGCATAGAGTGCCAGCTCTGTGTTTGGAGTCCTGGGGATGTCGTTCAGGTGTATGTTAAAGAGTGTCGGGCCCAAGATAGAACCTTGCGGTACACTAATTTTAATGATCTTGGGTGTAGATAAGTTACCTCCTACTCTGACTGGAAAGTGTCTGTTATTTAAGTATGATAGCGTCAGGGACTTTTAAAGTGATGAATATGTACTCTAATCAACTATGCCACACTTATCAAAAGCTTTTTGTATGTCCAGAAAAATCGCAGCTGTGGGTGTCTTGTTATTGAGACCAGAAGATATGTACTCTACCACACTCAGCAACTGATGAGTGGTGGAGTGTTTTGGCCGAAATCCAAACTGCTCCGGAATGATGATGTCATTCTCACTAAGGTGCGTGTTCAGTCTCTTAAGAATTATTTTCTCAGTAATTTTACTAAGTGTCGATAGCAAACTAATTGGTCTGTAGTTGGCTGGAATTATGGCATCCTCACCTGGTTTATGGATTGTTTTAATTATAGCTTCCTTCATTTCTTTGGGGAAATAGTTTAGTTTTAATATTTTATTTATTAAGATAGTCAAGTAACATATTACGTTTAGGGGTAGGTTTTTAACCGCAATATTTCTGGTTTTGTCGTGCCCTGGGCTTTTACGGTTTTTGAAGTTTTTGATAATTTCTACTATCTCCTGCGGGGTGGCCAGGTTAATTTCAGCTGTTACCGGGGAATTCCTGAAGTTATTTAAAGTTTGTCTAACCATTCTTAGGATGTCCTGAAACGTGTCCTGATCGTGGTTTGGTTGGAATTGTTTTTTGTAATGTCTTGCGAGCGCCTCGACTTCTTCCTCGTCTGAGTACGCGATTTTAGCGCCATCTATTAGTGGCGGGAGCTTAAGTTGAGGTTTCCTGAGTCTTTTTGCGAATTGCCAGAGCGATACGTCTTCTGGGCTAAGGGATTCGATTAGTTCTTTATACTGTTGCTGCTTTTCTGTGACAATTTTTTCCCTGACTTTGCACGTGAGTCTGTTAAGCTCTCTTTTAAGGGCGGGGTCTCTGTTAGTCTGCCATGTTTTACGCATTCTATTTCTTTGCCTGACTAATTGTTTGACATGGTGGGAAAGCGGGTGCATTTTAGGAGACTCAAGATGTGTTGTGGCAGAGGCAATTGCTCTCTTGATTTCAGTTGTGAGTGTGTGCTTGGCAGAGTCAATGCCCGCCGTGCTCTTTATGTCAGGTACTGCTAAGTACGGCTCGAAGACTGCTCTTTTGAATACTTCCCCGTTGACCCTCTCTTGTCCCAGAGAGGCTGGAAGAGGTGTGTTCAGGTCGAATGTCACCAGTACCGTTAGATGATCCGAGTCGAATTCATCCAGGGTACTAATAGTGTGAGCGTAATTTATGTTTTTCATTAAGACAAAGTCTATGAATGAACCGTTGGCTCCTGAGGAGCAGGTTGGTGTCGACGGTGCAATAATGTTGGTGACTGTCGTCTTCAGCAGTCTGTGTATATGTGTACCGCCTGAATTGCCTCTCCTACAGCCCCACGCTTGATGGTGTGCGTTGAAGTCGCCTGCGAGTATCATGTTTGGATATCGCAGGGAAAGCAGTTCCAGTTGCCAAGCCACATTTACTCCACTCATATTTTTTCCATATGTTGAGGTTAGGATAAATGGGCTAGTATTATTAATTTTAATTTTTATACTAGTATTTCGTATAGCTTGAAGATTTATGTTGTTTAGTTCCACGTGGGGAATATTTCTTTTAATGTATATTGCTGTTCCTCCATGGGACATTCTAGCATTAGTATTTGAGCTAAGATTATGATTGCCATAGTAGTTGGCTGTGTTTAGTTTTTATTTTCTCTAACTCTAGTTTCCTAAATTAATAAGGCGTCTACGTCATTTACATAGTTCCTAAGTTCATTTATTCTTGGAGATATGCCGTTCGCATTCCAAAATATTATTTTAAAGGATTCTTTTTGGGACCTAGCCGTGAAGGGTTTGATTCTCACTGTTACTTTTAAAATCCGCGAATATTTTAAGGGCCTCAAAGACCATTACCATTGGATCGCTCTTTTTTTGTACCAACTCCGAAAGTAACCGAAAATAACGTGCAAAATTTTAATTTAAACTCTAACGTATTGAACTTTGATAACGATGCCGATCAATTGGATAATACATCCAATAGCAAATTCAAGACTGCGCAAAAAAGGAAGTAAAAGGGAAATAAATTCCGCTGGTAATTCTTCACCCCCCCCCCCTCTTCGTAAGAGCAGTAATTGAACCAACTAAATCAAAATACCCCAATATCACCGAGACTGACAACTCAGGAAGCGAAATTCCCTTGTCAGACGCTAAGGATACACGAAATTCTCAAACCTCAAGAAAATCTGATCCCCCCGCCCCCCAAATGGAGAATCCAATCTGAATACCAGGAAACCAATACATAGATCTGAACACACGGTACCTTTCTTCGTGGAGTTTGATGAAAACCCAAATATCTAATGAGCAAACTGGCAGAGAGAACTGAAGGCGAAGCCAGAGCCAAATTCTCGGACGAAATGCTCAGAGTATTTAAAACGAACACTACAGGAAAGTTCAGAAATTACTAATTGAAGGCAACTACATGTACCATTTTATTAACATTAAAGCCGATAGACAACTACAGATTGTTATTAAAGGCCTCCCCTCTACCCCCCCCCCCCAGAATATAAAAAAATTCCATGAATCACAGGGCTTCCCAGTCGTAAGAGTGTCCCCCATAAAGAGCCCTAGAAATAAACAACCTCTCCCCACCCAATTTTTTAATAATTCTACCCCCCAAATCAAATCTCGAAGAAATGTGCAAAATAAATCATATTGATTATATCTATGCAGAAATTGTCCCCTTCACCTCTAAAGGTTTTAATCAGTGCTACCGGTGCCAGAAATGGCAACACTCTAGCCTCGGGTGCACAAGAGACCACAAATGCTTACTATGTGAAGAAAACCATCCCACCAGAGAGTGTTAAAGCCCACCACCACCCCCGCTAAGTGCGCAAATTGCGCAGGCCCCCACACCGCCAATTTCAAAGCATGCCCTAAAAACCCATACTATTTCGATCCAAAACAGCAACGCATTTGGTGAAAATACACCACCTCCCCCTTCCCGCAGTCAAAACTCAGTTAAGTTAGTGGATAATCTACATGAATTTCTGTCTTTCTGGTAAGTCGGACGGTCTGAGTCTCAACAATAACAAAATGAATTTCTGTTATTTGCGTTAACCCTTTACGTTTCACGATTTATACTTAACTTTCGGACACCAGTTTATAAACGTACTTTCACAATTTTCATTTATTTTATGAGGTATTTAATAACATATTAAATCTCACGAATTCTTAAATCATACATACATTTTAACGATTTCTATTGCGATTAAATTTCAACCAGTTCTGCGTAATAATACCCTACCTTTGGCTGAAAAGTGGTCTCAGCAATATGTCAAAAATTTCATCTTAACAGGAGCTTTCGTTCGTAAGTAAATAATTTTCTGAGATTAGGAAAGTTTTACGATTAAGGCGCACCAACAAAGGCGTATGTAAAGGGGGAGCAAGGGGTTCACTCCCCCCTCCCGAAATTTCAAAATGCTTCATAAACACTGTGAAAATAATCTAATGAATCCTCATTAATTGATAATTTTAACGTCCAATAAATAAATACAAAAAATTAAAAAATAATAAAAAAAATCGAATTAAGTCCTCAGGTTCTACAGGCTAAAAATTAAACAAGAAAGATCAATCATGCATAAAGCATTGATTATGAAATACTTTCCAACTTCAATGCAATTTTATTTAAACATCTCTAAAATGCGATACATTCCTCGGAAATATTTTAACAATTATCACAATACTACATTGATTTATTATATTTGAAAACATAAACCTTCATAGAAAAAAATGAACTTCATTCAAATGACGGCATTGAAATATAAATTGCCTGGTTTAAACATCTCTAAAATGCGATACATTCCCCTGTAATATTTTTAAAATTATCATAATACTACAATAATTTATTACATTTCAAAACTTCATAGAAAACAAATGAAATTTATTCAAATGACGTCATCGAAATATAACAGGCCTGGCTCTCTCTATAAAAGCAGCATTTCATTAATAAACATTTTCCCATTCATTTCATTCATCACAATACTATAATAATTTGTTTTATTTAAAAACTTAAGACCATGGAGGTACAAGTAATTAAACTCAATGCTTAAAGCTTCATCGAAAAAATCGTCCTTCTCTCTGTAAAATCAATGAATATTTCATTCATATCAGCTATATTGCAGACTCCATGAGCTAAATAATTTTGCGTTAAAGAAATGCAGCAATTTTTATTCAACTCATTCTACATATTTTGTTGTTTACATTTTCCATAAGTGAAAATTAGTCTTCATTGTAGAAATAATCAAAGTTGGATAATCATTTAAACTCAAATATATTGTAATTGCGTTGTTTCAGTATATAGATGAACAGAATGTAAGCAAAAATAAAGTGGTTTTACGGCGGATACAACACTAAATATGAATTGAAAAGATCTTGAAAAATCACGATTTTGACACAAGATGGATGCCATATTTCATTTTGAAATGGGTCACGTGATCTCTTCATATAAAATGTGTAATTATTATTTTTATTTTTATTTTTAAAAACTACTGAATATATTATGCTCAAATTTTTTTATATATTTTTTGGGATAATTTGAATATTTCCTAAAACTTTCGAAGCAATCTGTTAATTTTTAAATCCGCTTAAAAAATGTTTGAAAAATTAGGTCCCATAGGGTTCAATGTATTTCATTTTATCAACCCTGGTTCAATCCAAAACTAATTCGGTGATATTCTTCATTTATATTCCCATAGGTCACACAGACCGTCTGAACAACATACTAAAATTTCATTTTGATAAAGTCATTTTTACGGCTGTTATCGTGCTAACGGACAGACAGACAGAATGAACAAAGTCATAAACACTTTTCTCCTTTGTTGTAAAGTGTTAAAAGAAGTGCTTCGGCTACTGCATCAAAGAATATACATATAATATTACTGCATATCTGTAATAGGAACTAGATTCACCACACAGCTTTGGTTGGCTATGGGAGGACGCTTGAGCTGCAGCCCCGATTTTCGCGGACAAAAAGAGACAATGCCAGATTTGGCACTTAATCACCTTTTCATTGGTTTGATTCTGGATTAAAATTTATTTCCCCGAAATTGAAAAATGCCCCACGAAGGAGGCATTTTTCGTGTTTTTCTACAGAAAGCAACTTTAACATATGTTATTCAAGTTTATATGCTTTTATTAAATATTTTCAATAACTTAATTGTTCTGTAAAATTTTAAATTTCAATTATGCTGATTTATATTTTATTTCTTTATAATTTTTATTCAGTGGGCACGATGTATAAATTTGTGATATGTAGATTTATCTTTTTGTTTACAGTGGACATGAAATTAAAACAGTAAACATTTAGCTCTCGAATTTTAATGGAACTACCCGTCTTGATTATCCCTGATTACGAATCAACGATGTTTTCCATTTGTGTGCATACAGGATATTTTTCGAACAAATTGCCCGATTCGATTTAAAATTCCCAGAATTATTTTAAACTGCCGACTGATTTTCGAAAAGTTCCCTATTTTTAACCTCAAATTTTTCTTGTCGACAGGCAACACAGCATCTCTCGATATCATTAACCTATTTTCATTAAATTTGGTATGCTCGTTTTAATCAGTAACAAAAACTTCAAAGATTTTCAGCAAGATCTTGTAAATACAATATAATCTCTATTTTCCCCCATAATATCGAATTTTGCTGAATTGTTGGATCCATAAGCTTATTTTTATTATTGCATCAAGGTGGCGAATAGTTAAACGTTCATTGGATATTAAAGTTTAACTATACGCTAACACTATCTTATGACAAGTTATATAAAGTTATGTAAAATAAATTATCCCATCCACTAGCAGCAATGGTGCTTATAAAATTCCCAAACGCACGCAAACCACACACATATCACAATCAGTAGTATTAATGTCCTTATGACCCTTGAACAAATCTTAATTACTATACGATACCCCTTAACAAAATGTGATTACTATACGACCTTGAAGAGAATGAAATTGCTATACGATCCCAATAATTTAATTTACTTTAATAAAATATTACAAAAAAAAAAAATTGTTTTCCGAAATTTATCAAATTTAAAATGTTGGCAGGAAAATACGTTTTAAGATATATTACAAGAGTAAATATATTACAATACTTCTCACACTTTAGTAAATATAGTACAATTACACTTTAGTAAATATATTACAATACTTCTCAAAAGTGGATTGATAAAGTTACAAAAAAGTTTAAATCATTGAAAACCACAATGTGAGAATATCAGTGACGAACATAGGATACTCAAGTTTTCTGTTATCAAACATGAGTCCTGCCCGCTATTTCTGGATCTTCTTTCTTAAAAACTTCTAAAGACTAAATACCGTATTAGCATAAAATAAATTATATCTTTTTAAATAAAATAATAACGTTTTTGTAGTTTACCTACTGAATGCATTAATATTTATTTTAATCGTTCTTATTTGACTTTCCACCTAGTTTGATGGCAATTTCTGGGATGATATTATTCCTTATAAAAGACTGTAAATTGACTTGTGATTTGAAGGATAATATTTCTTATAAAATCTCTGTTATCTCATATAATATGCATTTTTTGTAAAATGCTCTCTTGTAAGATTCTAAGAACGTAAGTTAGAGAAATAAAGATAAAAATAATTTAGATAATCACTAATAATATGTAAAAATTCCGGGGAAAAAAGCGTGACACAATTATGGGCGTGGTTTCAGTATAGGCTGTACATATTGGATATTGAAATAGAACATTTGCGCTAAAATCAGAAATTCTGTTAATTGGTATGTATGAAATCGTAACCCCCGTTACTATAAATGATTAAGGAATTGTCTGTTGCTTAACACTGTTTATCTTCAAATTAACTTTAAAGTAAAAGTATTTGCCTAATGTAAATCTTATGATAGGAAACTGCTTTCATTAACATATCTGCAAAAGACTCTATGGTATTTTAACCTAAACCGTGGTATTTCAACCAAACCTAACCTTAAACTAAATAAATAAAAAAAAATCAACTGAGTTTTAAAGACATACAATCTGTAATTTTATTACAGCAAATGTAAAAGCTAATGGTACTTTCAATAAAAATTATCAAAACTTCAAATAATACAGTAGTGCAATTTGTAGAATTCAGATCCAACAGATTTTATTAAGATAGAAATTCATATATATATATATATATATATACATACAGTAAAAATTCGATTAACCGTCACTCGTTTAACCGTCAGTTTCTATTATCCGTCATGGTATTACGATATTACCGATTATACGTCATGGTATTACGATATTATATTTACAGTATTACGATAATTTTCTGTACATTACTACTCTTATATTGAAGTTTATATTAATCGTTTTGTGAAATTAAGTACAATATGTATGTATTGTTCACTTTTAAAGGATTTTATTTTCATTTTCTCTCCAAGCCCGCAGTAAAATCACATTGCTGTACATATGGATTTCTGTTATCCGTCTATTCGGTTATCTGTCACAGCCCTAATCCCGACGGTGATGGTTAATCGAAGTTTTACTATACATATACAGTGGCGCAGCGACGGGGAGGGGGGGGGACCTAGGGGACCGGACCCCCCCCCCCCCCCCCAGAGTCTTATTAAAAACAAAAAAGCATTGATTACAATAAAAGTAACTACTTTTTTTTCTCATTTTTGGTATTTATATTTTTACTTTTTCTCGTACTTCGTTCAAACAAATTTAATTCCCCTAAAACTTTGTTTTTACTCGACACTTCATATTTGGTTTAAGGGAAATTCCCTTCAGAAGGGAAATTCCCGTCGGAACGGCAAAGTCCTTCAGAAAGGGAAAAATCTTTCGGATAGTTAAATTTCCTTTCGAAAAGAATTTCCTGCTGTCATATGTCTGGTCTTGTTTTGGAAGCACGTGTTGAAGCTTTAAAAAATAAAACCTATACGTTTTTCGATCAAGGGATCTTTAATCTGTTCTTTTATATTAGCAATTGTATAATGAATAGCAGCAAAGGTAAGTTATTTGAGAGTAGCATATACAATTTCTTTAAAAGAGAAAGAAAAAGAAGATAGTGAATGTAATGAAAATAAGTTGGAAAATGTTGAATGCTCTGAAGCTGACAGTTCAGAAAGAAAAGCTCCAATAGACGTTGAGACATCATTATTTACACCATCTGAAATCGACGTGAATCCCAATGAGTTATTTGTAGGAAAAAAGGTAAAGGCTGTTTCTATATAGTTGTCATAATAGATCGTAAATATAATTTGCAAGGCTCGGATTTTCATGCATGAAATTTAGCTCAAATAATATGCAAATATGCTCAAAATTATTACACAATATGCACGAAAATATGCAAGTGCATAGAAGAAATCCGGACCCTACTCGTAAGCATTTTGTACAATGCAATTAACAAGTGTGAATTCGTTATTTCCTTACATATTGTTAAAACACGTTTTGAAACAAATAATAAATATAACATATGAACTGCAATAATAAGGCAATAAACTAATAGAGTATAATGCATTGGATATAAGGTTTTGACAGTAACAGACGAAAACAATTGAGAAAATAAACAAATAACGGTACTAAAACGATTAATAAAAAATCAAATTACGATCTAGAAAAATTTGACTAATAGATCCAGCTAATAGATAACTTCAACAGACGATAACAGATGGCGCTCTACTCTCTTGTACTGCATTTAACCCGATTTGCCCTGAATTCTTGGACAGAAAGTAGTGTACCGCAAGGTTCTATCCTGGGCCCGACACTCTTTAACATATACCTGAACGACATCCCTAGGACTCCAAACACAGAGCTGGCACTCTATGCAAACGACAGTGCGATACTTGCAAAACACCCCTATGTCTCAGTAATGCACAGACAGCTACAACAACACTTAGACATACTCCAAACTTGGCTGGAAAAATGGCGAATAAAATTAAACCCCAATAAATGTCATTGGATTTATTTCTCAAGAAAACGTAAACCTCCGCCGCCTCTGTACATAAACAACCATGCCCTAAAAGCGGAAAAATCTACTAAATACCTAGGTGTAACGATAGATTCCCACCTAACCTGGAAACAGCACGTAACGAACTTAATCAAAAAAGCGTATATGGCCACAGGAGCCTTATACCCAATGATAGGAAACGGAAATCTAAGTTATCAAAATAAACTCCTAATTTATAAATCGGTCATCCGCCCGGGAATGCTGTATGCAGCACCCGTATGGGGATATGCCTGTAAAACTACAATAGACCTCCTAGAGACAAAACAAAACAAAATCCTACGGATTATCAGGAAAGCCCCCAGGTACTTAAGAAACTCGGTAATTAGGAATGACTTCAAAATAAAAACTGTTAGAGCCCAAATTAAAAAGCTAGCGCTTAAATTTTACAGAAATTTGCCATCCGTTCCAAACGAACTGTTATTCAATCTGCATGACTATGATCATCGCAAGGCCAAATCTCGTAAGAGACCCCGCGCTGTTCTAAACATCGATAATCGGAATTAAATGATCCCACCTCAAACATCTGATTTTAAAATAAAACTCGCGACTATTATTTTATATAAAAAAAAAATATATATATTCTAAACACTAAACTGCCAAAACGCTAGGTAACCCTTAGATCTGCATCAACCCCCCAAACTGCTTAAACTCTAAATGTGCAACAAACTGCCACACTAGGAGCTAGGACAAATAATAAAAAGTAGTAAATAAAAACCTCGAACCTCCAATTAGGGTCACTGAATTAATGTCACAGTTTGACGATAAGAACCACATATTGAAACTGGAGATTAAAGGCGCTTCGCGCCTGGTGCTCTGTCTTGTACGACACTACGTAGATTCTTGGACAGGTTTTTCAGCACCTTTCTCTTACGAACGCGACACCAGGTATTCTAGGCACTGTACTATAGCTAAAATCATAAGTTTATAGTCATCCTTTAAATAAAAACCCTTTTTTTTTTTAATATAACTTTAAGAAATTCATAAATTCAGTTTGTTATATTAGTTTGGAATGTTTGACATAAATATATTTTGTTAGATTCACTGATGATAATTTGAAATTATCTTTTTCAAAACTTTCTATGAAGAAATATTTTCTTCGTTTTTTGTATACGTTGTACAGCAAATTATGATCTACGTAATTGCATTCTTCGTAATTGCAGTTATGTTCTTTTATCCGGAATTTATATATATTTTTATTGACCACCTAAATTTTATTATGAATGCGTTTGACCACTATAGAAAAATAAACCAAAAGGAATGAAATAAGGAATATTTCATAAAATGGTCTTAGACAAGAGAAAAACTCACTTAGATGAGAGTTTTGAAAATCATGATATTGAAAACAGCAATATAAATTTTGCTTTTTCATATTACCATTACTTTCAAGATTTACCAACAGTAGAAAAATATTGATCATTCATTTTGTTCCGTTTAGTTTATTAATATAGCTCAATGATTTCGTAAATTGTACTTCAGTAAAAGTAGTTAGAAGATCAAGTGATAAGAGCTTTATTCCTTTTACCTTGAATGTGTTTAACCACTTTTGAAAAAGTAGACTGTGTATTTATTCCTAGTTAGGTTATTAATTTATTATGACTCAAATTTTATTATGTTTATTAGTTTGTTATTTATTTCTAGTTAGGTTATGGGTATTATTTAAAAAAATATACATAAACAAGTGGGCGTGACTTGAAGATCAAGATATTCATAGAAGCAAAATTCTTTTGGCTTTTTACTATTTCTTTAAATGTTTTTAACCATTGTAAAAAAATGTTGACTATTTATTTGATTTTATTGATTTGTAAGCCAATTATTTCGCAAAGCGTATGGAACGAGAGCCTTGAAGATATATTCAAAACATCAATATATTTCCGTTTCTTATCATAACCATGAATATAATTACCAATTGTAGAAAAAACTGACCATTCAATTTGTTCTATTTAATTTAATGATTAATATAATGAAATTAATCATTAAATAAATAATTTAATGAATGGCCAATGATTTCGTAAATTGTACTTATACAAGAGTGGGCGCAGCTTAAATATGAAGAAATTCATAAGAGCACTCTTGCTTTGGGTTGTCACTGTTACTGTGAATGTATTTAACCACTGTAGAAAAAGCTGACTACTCATTTAGCCTATTTAGTTTATTAGTTTCAAGCCACGCCCACTTGCTAAATATATTTTATGAAATCAATAACTTCATAAATTATATTTAGCAAATAGGCGTGGCTTGAAGATCAAGATATGCTTAACAGTAATCCTTCCTGCGCATTTTACTATCAATGTAAATTTCATCATTGCAGAAAAGATAAATTGAAGAGAATAAAATGAATCATTAGTCAATAAGCCACTTATTTCGCTAAATGTACCGAGACGAGAGAGAAAGACGTATATGTCAACTCAATAATAAATGGAATATCAAGATATCCATATCTTTGCCCTGTTTGGTTGTTACTCTTAGAGTGAATTTGTAGAAGAAATTGACAAATCATATTACTTTGTTTGCTTCATTAGTATTTAAGTCAGTTAGAATAGCAAAGGTTGCAGTTATTTATATTACGGTTTGTTAAAAATACTCGACGAAAATTGTGTACTAGAAAATTATGAAATCTTAGATTTTAGAAACTACAAATATTTGTTTCAATTGTTCAGTTTTTTTCCTTGTGTTTTGTTTTTACATACAGAGTGGATACGACTATCATTTTAGGCCAAACTAACACTACATACATTGAAATAATTTCAAGCTATCAGAATCAATACGATATTGCAGAACTTGAAAAATTGATGCAGAACAACAACCTTTCATAAACTATTCTGTTCATAAATTCAGGGGATAAAAGGGCAAAACTTAAGCCACGCCTACTTAAACATGTCTAAGTATTTAACCATTGGAGTGGGCGTGGCTCAGCTTCCAACAAGAAATAAAGTCAAATATATTATTTCTTGTGTTTTGTACTTAAGCAGTAATCTGTTCTGGTTTATATTAATTCTGAAGTTTATTCTAATAAGGCTATTTTATTATTTTGCAGCAACCATTCGAAACGTAAGTTTGACCCAATTCCAGTTAAAATATGTCTAAATGGCATTTTGATGCATATAGAGGTCTGTATCAAATCATAAAAGGTGACGTTTTAAAAACAATATTTAAAGATGATTAATTTAATTATAGGTCAGCGGTCTTCAACCATTATTTATTAAACTAAAGGCTGCATTTGAGTCGGTTACAGGCTCGGTTACAGGCTTCTTGAGAAATTAACAAGATTTCTTCTAATAATATGAAATAAAAAGAATTATATGAAGCTTACAACAAACACTAGTTATAGTGTAGTGTAAAAAACTGAATCGACGTTTTTAATCTGCCAGCTAGTGGATGCTTTCGACTATAGTGACGGGAATACTGGTTTTCTGGGCACTGTACATTCGACTTTAGGTATTACAAATCGTAGCCCCCTTGGGGCTATGTATCAATCTGTATACGGATATTTAACGATAGATGTGGGCATCTATTGCTCACACAGAGTTTTCATATAGACTTTTAAAATAGTAAAATACCTACCATTAATAATATTTAGAAGTATATAACAAAATGTATAATTTCGCTCAAAGTTAATGATACCATATCTTCGTAAATTTTGCCAGTATCCAGATAGCTGTTTTAATTGCAGCTTTTATGAAATTAAGATGATTACTCTTCTAACCGTGCACATTTTAAAGCTGGTGTTATGGCCGCATTTTGCCCCTGTCACCGTTCCCATGTCCAAACCGTCAAAATACCGGTTTGAAAAGAGGAAGAATTTTGTTCTTTCTTATTTGAGAAAACGAAGGGGGGTAGATTGGACAATCGGGGGAAGGCTAAGAAAGACGTCAAGGGTGCCCTCAAATTTTCATTTTTACTTTCCTTATATACATAATGTATAAGGAAAGTATTGTGACGGGGTCGAAAATTCGAGTTTTCAACGGGAGAGCACGTTTCAAGAATCCCTGGTCACGAATTGAACATTTTTGAAGTGTGTGTGTGCGTGAAAGTGTGTGTGTGTGCGTGAAAGTGTGTGTGTGTGTGTGTGTGAAAGTATGTGTGTGTGAGTGACAGTCAGTCTCTGGAGACGATAACTGACGAACGAATGGACCGATTCGAACAAAATTTGGTACAAAAATCACAATCTTTAAACACTGGAAGCCTATTGTTTTTATACGCGATCGAATGTTCAGAACCCCCCTAATCATTTTAAAACTGGTATTATGGCCGCATTTTCCCAGTCAAAAACCCAGGCCGACCGGCGCATTTTGCCCCTGCCATCGTTCCCATGTCCAAACCGTCAAAATACCGGTTTGAAAGAGGGTTAAAAAGACGTAGAATTTTGTTCTTTCTTATTTGAGGGAACGAAGGGGGGGTAGATTGGACAATCGGGGGAAGGCTAAGAAAGACGTCAAGGGTGCCCTCAAATTTTCATTTTTACTTTCCTTATATACATAATGTATAAGGAAAGTATTGTGACGGGGTCGAAAATTCGAATGCGAGTTTTCGACGGGAGAGCACGTTTCAAGCATCCCTGGTCACGAATCGAACATTTTTGAAGTGTGTGTGTGTGTGTGTATGAGTGACAGTGAGTCTCTGGAGACGATAACTGACGAACGAATGGACCGATTCGAACAAAATTTGGTACAAAAATCACAATCCGTAAACAATGGAAGCCTATTGTTTTTATACGCGATCGAATGCTCAGAACCCCCCTAAATTTTCGAATGAAATTTTGAAAAAATCGTCAAAAAATCAAAACCGCTAATAAAGTTACGCAAATAAATATTTCTTATGTAATTTTTCATTAGAAAACGATTGACATAAAGTTTAGAACGCTAACATGAACTGTTCGAGATATTGTACATTTTTCAAAAAATTATCAAAAAGTCAAATAAAATAAAAAAAAATATTTCCTATTGAGAAACATGTTCACTTTTCATATGTAATACCATGCGATAAATTGGATGACATCATTCTTGTGGATCTAGCTCGTTCCATTCATGAAAAAAGATACGTTAAGTAATACTTTTGTATTTGAACGCCAATAGTCATTTATCTGCTGTAAGAATAACTTATTTCTTCATCCATAACGCTTGGCGAGATTTTGGCGACGAATTTGGCGGAATGTCGCCAACTTGGCGACTTTTTAAAATGTTGCCAAATTAACGAAAATCTCGCCAAATGGATAAAAAATGACTCTAAATCAATGAAAATGACGACTAATTGTCTAAAATTCAATATCTTGGAAAGAATATTAGTATCTACTATAAGAAAAACCTATTTTTTTTACTGTAAAAGTAGTAAATTCATTACATTATATAAGGAAAGTCATGTGTTGCCGACATCAGATTTTTTTATATATATTTTAGATACTGCAAATGAAGTTGATTTTATTTTATTAATTTTATTTTTGGATTACTTAGAGGACCACCTTTTTTCATATCAATGAAACATGTCAATCATAAGTAGTTTTACGCTGCTATATTAAAAACATTATTTTTAATTGCGGTATTAGTGGTATATGAGATTTTTTGTATCTAGGTCATGCAATAATGTTTTGAATAAAAAATGAGTTATACCGATTTTATAATAGTTAAAATGTATTTGGTATAAGTATGTATTTTATTTTTTTTTATGCCAGCTTCCTATATTCATTTGTTTTGAATACAATTTCCTAAAATGTTGTTACACTTTTTCCACTAATTCAAGTTCATACATCATAATTTAGCTTAAAAACGAAGATTAAAAGAGAAATACTTTCTTTTTTGACTTTTTAAGAATGAATTCTTTAAACAGTTTTACGGAATAAAACTTTTAATTAATATATATATATATATATATGTGTGTGTGTGTGTGTGTATGTCATAAAACGAGAATATACAAGTGTACTAAGTGTACCAAAAAAGTAACTAGACATAAAAGCGCGATGCAGCTTGTAAATGTCGAGAAATACAGCTAAGCAAAAGCTACGAGACAATTATCAGAAAGGTGAGGAAAAAAGGACCAACTGCGAATACATAAATGGCCTCGGGGGGTTGTGACCTCTAGTTCCCGGTTAATAGTCGACTTTAACTCCAATGGCAACACTCCCGGAGCCATATATTACCTGTGGTCATATTTCAGAACAACGTCAAAACAGAAGACGAACTCACAACAAGAACATGGAACCGATGGAGATATGGGGGGGGGGGGGGGATGTACGAGTTTAAGAAAATAAACAGGCGCGGGTTTTCAAGGGGATAAAGGTTGGAAACTGCTGTTTTAAATCAGATTGCAAGTTGTGTACATGTATGTGCATGCAAATTGTGGTCAAAATTGTGAACAAAATTCATATAAATTATAGAAGCATCACTTAAATCGTTTACTAGTTAGGCATAAGTACATCCCTTCCTCCCCCCCCCCAAAAAAAAAGACATAAAACTCTTAGTGTTAGTGTTTTAATTATTGTTTTGATTTAATCTCGCACATTTTATATTAATTAAATTTTATTACATTACATTTTATTAATTAAATCTTATTACATTCAAAAAATGGAGGGGGGGGGGGGGGGTACGATTTAAGAAAATAAACAGCTTGCTCGTATATTTTTCATCATGAATCTATATACTATAATACATTTAATTTATTATTCTGAAAGTATATCATAGCGTGTGTGTTAAACGATTAGTTTCTATATTTTTATATGTTTACATTGAATTTCGATTTGATATAAATTATCTTTTTGATCTAAAAAAAAACTAATAAAATCAAGTGTTTAGCAATAAGTTCTTCACTATAAAAGCATCACTTAAATCGTTTACTAGTTAGACATAAGTACATCCCTCCCCACCCCCACCCCCCCACCCCCCAAAAAAGACATAAAATTCTTAGTGTTAGCGTTTTAATTGTTTTGATTTTCAATTATTAGAGATAACATAATCGAAAATAACTTTATTTATATGCATTTAGAAAGAAATTACGCGATGTTTATTTGTGTATAATGAAAATTTTAGAATGATTGCTTGTTTACAAAACTTTCCGAACATATTTCTGTAAATTCGTGTATTTAAAACAAAATTCATTAAAAATAACATCGCCTCCTGTAATAACATTGACTGGTTTCAAAAAGCGAAACAAAACTTTCAGATGATTTATATTTTTCAGAAAGGGAAATACAGTTTTATTATATATGTACCCTTCCAAAAAAAAAACCCTGTACTTCATATTTAAGTTGTATTCAAGTAAAATTAATGTTATTTGAGTATTTATTTCATATTTTAAATTAAAAAAAATGATTAAATTAATTTTGTTAGCATCCTTTAACATTGGAGTCTACAGGGCCGTTCTTGACATTTAACTCCGAGTGACGTTGCGTCTTTACGTGCTCTCATTGGCTAGAGCTGAAGTGGCGCAACCTTATAGATATAGTAACCTTGGAATCCAATATCATTTAATAATCTAAGAAGAATCAACATTGATAACGTGATTAACTTTGTAAAACACTTGAAATCCAGTCTATCCAAGCCCATGGGGCCAATGGATAAAATCTTCCTGATTTTCAACGCATTTCAAACCTTTTTCCTTTCGAACCTTTTCCCTGCTCCGCTGCCTCTTTCTGATTGGTCGTAACTTTATTGAATTTATTTTTTGTCTTCCAGCTTTTCCTTGCGGGTTCTCATTTTACTGTATGTATTATGCACTTGTACTCACCTCATATAATGTAAAAGTTCAGCTGTTCTCATCGTGGAGATACAGGCAAAATTTTTGCCTAGGCGCTCCATTAATCCACCCAGAATATCGTCGTCCTGAATAAGGACAGTATCATAAAATATATCTACTTTGCTTATAGCAAGGCTAAACTCGATCGGCGGGCAATCCCGCGGCTCAATATCATTTAATAATCCAAGAAGCTTTCCTGAATAAGAACAGAATTAAAACAAGAAAGATCAGTCATGCTTAAAGCACTGATTATGAAACACTTTCCAACTTCAATGCAATTTTATTTAATACAATCTAAAATGCAATACATTCCTCGGTAATATTTTAAAACTTATCACAATACTACATTAATTTATTATATTTGAAAACTTAAACCTTCATCTAAAAAAATGAACTTCATTCAAATGACGGTATTGAAATATAAATTGCCTGGTTTAAACATCTCTAGAATGCGATACATTCCTCGGTAATATTTTTAAAACTATCATAATACTACGATAATTTATTATATTTGAAAACTTCATCGAAAACAACTGACATTCATTCAAATGACGTCATAGAGAAAATAACACGCCTGGATCTCTCTATAAAAACAGCATTTCATTCATAACTTTTTCCCATTCCTTTCATTCATCACAATACTATAAAAATTTATTTTATTTAAAAATTAAGACCATGGAGCTACAAGTTATTAAACTCTATGCTTAAAACTTCATCGAAAAAAATCGTCCTTCTCTTTGTAAAACCAATGAATATTTCATTCATATCAGCTATGCAGACTTCATGGGCTAAATAATTTTGTGTTAAAGAAATACAGCAATTCTAATATAACTCATTCTACATATTTTTCTGTTTACATTTTACATAAGGGGAAAATAGGCTTCGTTGTAGAAATAATCAAATTTGGATGATTATTTAAACTCAAATATATTGTAATTGCGTTGTTTCAGTATGTAGAAGCACAGAATTCAAGCAAGAATAAAGTGGTTTTAAGAGGTGTAATTATTATTTAATTTTTATTTAAAAAACTACTGAATATATTTCGCTGAATTTTTTTTATACATTTTATGGAACAATTTGAATATTACCTAAAATTTTCGAAGCAATTTGTGAATTTTAAATCCGCTTAAAAAGTGTTTGAAAAATTAGGTCCCATAGGGTTCAATGTATTTCATTTTTTTAACCCGGGTTCAATCCAAAACTAATTGGGTGATATTATTCATTTATATTCCCATAGGACCGACAGACCGTCTGAACAACATACTAAAATTTCATTTTGATTAAGTCATTTTTACGGCAGTTATCGTGCTAACGGACAGACAGACAGACAGCATGAACAATGTCATAAACACTTTTCAACTTTGTTGTAATAATAACCAGACTTCATTTTTATATTAAAGGTATCAACATCGACAAAAGTACACAAGAAACAAAGTAAATTTTTCAAAGATAAGTAAATCTAAATGCATTTGAATAAATGAATTGTATGTAAAATATTAAAATAATAATGAAACTTTTTGATATTAAAATATTTTTATTTTTAAATTTAGTTTTTATCTCCTTTAAAGTGGATAATATTCTTTACACATTTAATTTTCTGTAAGGATGTATATATCTATATTATACTGATTTTATTAGACATTGTACGATATTAAACTTATTATGTCAGAAGAAACTTATTATGTATATAAGGTAAGAAATAGTACCTTATATGCAAATATTTTGTTCAATTTATATATTTCATTTTTTTCAACTAGTGCAAATTTATTGTTGAAATCATGAAATTAATTCAAGGAAGTTTGAATTCTAACATGTAGAAAAAATTTGTTTGAAAATTATCAATATGATGTCAAATTAATTGATACAAAATTGATTTAATATATCTATAGAGTTATAAGATAATCAAGATAGATCTAATGAAAAGATAATCAAGATACAATATTCTTATCTTAATAGTGCTATGTATAGATATAAGGTAATCTTCAAGGATTTACAGTAATATGCTATAAAGATGAGCTACCAGGTAAGTTATATTATTTATTTAGTTATAATGATAAATGTGGCTATATCTTTTCCAAGGGTCATAAATGGTTTTCACGCTCGAATCACACAACATCATCGCTTGTCATTCTTCACCGAAGGGGATTCAAGGGGTCATCAAGTGATGGATGTGCATAGGATTATTACGAGTGTGGAGGACTTGTTCATTTCGCCAGTGGAAGCAAAGGGATTTCAAGCCTGGAAGGACTTAGTGTTCAAGCATGGTGGATACACGTGCGAGCAGTATGCTGCGGAGCCAGTGAAGACGGATGTGGATCTTTTGAGAGACTGGAGAGGTAGACATGGCTGGAAGCAGCTTATGATGGACAACGGTGTGGATTATACTGAACTTCGGTTCAATATGGACAGTGTAAAGATTGTGGAACCAACTGCCGTGAAAATGGCGCAACAAGGAGTGTCAGCCAAGCACGTGTTACAGCGGGCGAGAAAAGAAAAGAAGAACTGGGCCGAGATCATGGATGACCAGGATCAAGGAGAGACTGTTTCTTCATCGGAGGACGAGGATACCCCAAGTGCGGCCGGCTACGCGGCAGCCTACATCAAGACCCTGGGATGTGATAGCGACCAGTTAAAGAAAGACTCTGCTGAGTGGAAAATATACAGCCACTTCAAGATTTACGACTGGATCATCGCCAGAATTGAAGAGGAGCTGGAGGAAGACGGGATCGACTTCGATCGAGCCAAGATGATCAGGACAATACTATCAGGTACCATTTCTGATTCCAATCTGCTAGCCAGCCACCCTAATCTTAGTACTTTAACTAATAGGAAATCTTACAATCTTGTATATGATATATATAGAGATAGGAAAACTAAAACAGAGGACGAGTTATATCTTAAATTTAAACACGAAATGTTTAGTAATCTTGAAGGGTATATCACCCAGCCTAAAAGCAAAAAGTTAAAAACTTCTGATAGTAGTAAACCCTCTACTTCTAAACTAAAATCCCAGGATATCCAAACCAAAAATAAATTTAGCAAATTAAATGACGATGAAGTCGAAATGACTGAGGCGCCATCCCCCCCTAAGGAAAAAGTCTCGTCCTTCTATGTGGACTCCACAATTAATTGGGGAGCCCTCATAGAGGACTTAAACAAGTTTTTAGAGTGCAAAGTTCAGGGTCTACTCATGGGAAGAGTGATCCGGATCACTCCTGGGTCCGTTGAGGACTACAGGCGTGTGCAGGCTCACTTAACCCGTGAGGGGATTCCTTTCAGTTCATTAAACCTCAAAACGGATAGGCCGAGGAAGATAGTAATAAAGGGCTTGCCCACTAATACCAGTATTGAGGAAATAAAAAAAGAGCTTGCCGCGCTTGGTTTTAAAATTGCTAGAATCACGCAGCTAAGGAATAGGCGTGATAGGACCCCCCTCCCCATCTTCTTGGTTGGACTTGTGCCGACGGAGGGATGGGCGAGGATTTATGAAGTTAAATCCCTGTTTTCCATGCAAATCAAAGTTCAACTTTTTAAGGCGAGAGGCCATGAAATGTGCTACAATTGTCAACTTTGGAACCATCATTCTGACCAGTGTACACTCCCTCCCCGCTGCCTTAAATGTGGCGAAGGTCATCCCACGAGAAACTGCACAAAAAATAGGGACACCCCGGCGAAATGCGCCAACTGTTCAGGATCCCACCCTGCCAATTTTAGGCACTGTCCCCAAAACCCCTGGTTTAGGAAAAAAACGCAGGAATTGAAAAAGGTACAAAAATCTGCTAAAACTTCACCCACCCTTGGCGAGGATAACTTTCCCCCCTCCCCACTAGGATAACCTCCCCTGTGCAGGAAGAGCCGGCAAGTGCCGAAACGGTAGGAGGAACTACTGGCGAGCACTTAGCCCATACTCAACCTGTATCAGACAAAATCCCTCAATCTGCAAATGCAAATGCTTTTCTAGAGTTTCTAAGTCTGTACAAAGAGGTAGAACAATACATTGATATTAATAAACTCAGCAGTATCTTAAAAGATGTAGTTAAAATTCTCAAAGGCGACGAAGACGCAATGACAAAAACTTTCCAAATCGTCGAAATGATAACTAGAGTCATCAAATCCCAAACCCCCCAAATTTAAGTTTTTAAACTTTGGCCGGCTAGCAGAGAAGTCTCAGTGTGGATTTCCCTCATCACCTGTTCAGCCATTGAACTCATTCCCACGTGCCTCACATACCCCGAAGATTGTGAACAGTCTATCCCACGTGCCTCATCATGTTGCATACGGACTTCCCAACGTGCCTCATCACCTCGACGCAGTGGCGCCAGCTCTTACGACGACGCCCCGCCCATCAGGGGTTGTTCTTCATCAACGAACTTTTATGTGCATACAAGTAATGTCAAATCTACACCACAAGTAATCATTCAACACAGAAGATAGAGGCGGCAACGCCAGGTGCTTCATCAACGACGACGAACGAGATCTTTTCCAAAACACAACTCACGAAATGACTTATTTACAAAAAATTTATTCAAGTTTAATCTGAGATATTTTAATTTTTTGTTTAAAAGAAAGTTTATATGTATTTCTGTCAATACATGCATTATTTGAAACAAACTGGTTGCACATTTTCATTAGTTTTGTATCCCTCCCTAAGTTGTAAGATGAAACTGCATGATTCTATATAGTATATTTTATATAATTATAAAAATAACGTTTACTTACCAAATAATAATGAAATGTCTTACAAAATAATACTGAAAATAAAAATAAAAATTTAACGCATTACAGACCGATGAAATAGTCTGCTTTAGTGCAAGAAACGATTTAATTATAATTGCATTATAATTTGCGAATTACTGTATTTTGCATTAATATCTCCTTGTTACCTATAATAGGAATTGTTTCTGTAAAAAAATAATTCTCCTGAAACCCTATTTTGAAGTCAAAACATATTTTAAACAGTTACGTTTATTTCAATTTTTTATTTCAAATGACGTATTTTTTGCGTAGAAAAAATATAAGAGTTGTCTGCTATAAACCGGGAACCGTTTGAAATGCAGCGCCATCTGTTGCATTTCCTGAACAAATCTCCCGATTTTTTTCATTGAACACGAATACAGTGACACTGTTACTTCTAGACACTATAAGTACTGTAGTTCTCTGTTTCAGGAAAGCGGTTTTCAGAAACCTCCTAAATGTTGTTATTAGCATAATATAAATCATTAGTTTTGAATAAAAAATCTGATGTGGAAAGCACATGACTTTCCCTGCAGACTTATATTCACGATCTCTTTATTTTAATTAAATTTAATTAACTATTAATTCAATTTTCGTTCTCATTCGATAACTGGGCTTATTTTCAAAAGTGGCGTAGAGAAAATATGAATAAACTAAAATATCTCGAGAACGGCTAGTCCTAGTGTAATGGGGTTGATCTTATTCTTTTCTTCGTTAAAAGTTACGTATTAAGCAAGCATTTAATGGATATATTTGAGCATATGTAGATTTTTATTTTAGATTTTGGCGAATTTTCCGGGCCATTTTGCAAAAAAAAAAGCGGGTTATTTTTCTGCGAATCGTACCAAAATCTAATCAGCAACAAAGTATCCTACAAGTAACTTATCTACCGAATTTTGTTAAATTCGGTCTATTAGTTTTTCAGCTAGAGTGGATACAAGCTTTTGCGGGCCATTTCGCAAAAAGGGCGGGTTCTTTTATCTCGAATCGTACCCAAAACTAATCAGCACCAAATTCACCCATAAGTGACTTACCTACCAAATTTTATGAAATTCGGTCCATTAGTTTTACAGTTAGAGTGGATACATAGTTAGAGTGGATCATAGCAAAATCTAATCAGCACCAGGGTGACCCACAAATGACTTATCTGCCGAATTTTGTGAAATTCGCTCCATTAGTTTTTTAGTTAGAGTGGATACAAGCTTTTGCGGACCATTTGGCAAAAATAGGCGGGTTCTTTTATCCCGAATCGTACCCAAAAGTAATCAGCACCAGACTGGCCCACAAGTGACTTACCAAATTTTGTGAAATTCGGTCCATTAGTTTTTTAATTACAGTGGATGCAAAATCTGCACAGACAGACAGATAGATACACAGACACACACACAGACGTTACGCTAAAAATAGTTTTTTCGTATTCTAGAGGCCTCGAAACGTGTAGATCCGTCGAAAACTCGAGTTGCGATTTTCGGCATGATTCCAATACTTTCCCTATACATTACCATGTATTGCAGGGAAAGTAAAAACAGGTGTTTTTGTAACTTACATGCAAGTTTTATAGTTTACATATTAAGTACACGAAATTTTATTTTAATAGTTGATTTTCAATTCATTCCACCCTAGTTTGATCTTCCTGTGATTTGAATATTTATTATGAAAGAAACTTATTTACTGCAAACTTGCTTGGGATTTAAAGGATACAATTTCTTATAAAAATCTAAATTAACCATATATGTATGTCTTATGAAATGTCATGTAATAAAATTATTCTAAACACGTAATGTTGAGAAATAAAGTAAAAAATAATTAGGCGGTTGATAAAAATATACATGACTGTATACATGATTGATGGAAATATACATAAACAGGAATGAATAAGTAGGCGTAACCTACGTATAGGCTGTACAGTGCTTGCAATTTATATATTGGATATTGTAATAGGGGAAAATCTGTGGTAAAATTAAAAATTTTATTAATTTGAATGTATGAGACCATAATCCACGTTTCAAGAAGATAAAAGATTTGCCTGTTGCTTAACAACACTATGTATTTTCTCATATTAACTTTAACAAAAATAACTTAATTTCAATTTTATGATGGGGAACTGCTTTTATTAATATTTCTGCTTAATATTTTCATCTGATTTATAAGTCTTTATTATTTTTATACCTAAACAAGGCTACCTTCAATAAAGTTGAAAATAATGAACTGAATTTGAAAAGCATACAATCTGTAATTTTATTACAGCGAGTAAAAGAACATTATTTCAATAAAAATTATTTCCATAAAAATATAAAATAAAGATAATAAATACAGTAGTGCAGTAATAAAAGATAGGATAGTACAGTACTGCAATTTGTCAAATTTAAATCCAAGAGATGTCTTTATGAGAGAAATATAAAGAAAGTTTAGCTTTTCTCTTGGTAAACATTTTGAAAATACACATTCCTCGGCGAAAGAAAGTATATAGCAAGATCTAATCCAAAAGTCAACATTATTACTTGTATTATAAGTTAATGTAACTTGTTGAAAGGCCTGAATATACGCGGATTCTAGTTTAAAAATACAGAATTTCAATAGCAAACTTTGGCTAATTGTGGGGCTGCAATACGGAGATCATAAATTTCTATACAACGTATACTGAAAACACCAAAGAACATATATCTTAATAGAAATTTATGGAAAAGTCTAAAAGGCACTTTTTTATTATCTCATACTATTGTATACAGCACAAAATACTATTTTCAAAAGCTCATTCCCATAGGATCCCATGGCAACATTTTAAACATGGGATGCCGCACAGATACTAACGCGCGTTAGGTGGACCAACTGAACTACGATGTTAATAAAGCACGTCTGCTAGATTTGGCATGTTATCGCTCGCTTGGCGATTTTTTTTAATGCGGGTGGGGAAAAAATGTACAGGACTGCACTTTTATAATTTTTGAAATTATAAACATAATCAAGATTTAAAATTGCATTTATCTGTAACATAAATATATTCATTAGTTTTAGTAAATTTAAATAAACACAGTTATGTATTTAATTCAAATAATCATAAACTAATTTAGAAACAGACGCATTGCATTGTCTCACTGTAAAACATAATATACAAAAAATTACAGGCTAACACACTCAAAAGACTAAAATATTATATAATATTTTCAGTCTAAAAGGTATACTAGCACGTTGATTATTAAATTACTTGATTCATAATTTGTTCTTGGATACTGATAATAGCCTTTTTTTTAATTATACGTATATCCTTATAGTAACTACCAAATTTACATAAATGCACTATCATAGTTGTTGAACTCAAACGTTAATTACCCAGGGATGGGGTGAATTTTCCACCATAAGCCACTTAATAAAAATTTTATAAAAATATATACACATACAATATCACATTCCACTTAACTAGCTCTAAGAAAAAGCTATCCAAATATCAATTTTTATACATTTTATAAAAATGCGGAAAATATTTTTTAGCTAATTATATCAGTACCTCTTAGAATTTAGTCTAATCGGTAGTGATACGCACTAATTCTTTATGATGAACACGCATATAGGATGGTGATAACTAGTATTATTTCAATTTTAATAAAAATAAATTATATGCCCTGTAATGTAAACAGTTTACTTTTGGTAATCCACTTCTTTAAATAATCTGATCACTTAACAAATAATCTTCTTTCACGCTACAATGCATGCTACAAGAAAACATGGCTGTTGTACTGTGGAGAAAATAGGGTTAAAATACGAAAACCGTCCCCGATCAAACTAGACCATCGCCAACCATTCCAGACCATCGCGAAGCGCGCCAACTGGTCCATCTCTGAGAGCGTTGCGAAATCACAAATGACAAGTCTGTCTGTATATATTAGTCTGTGGTATAGAAAAACGTGTTGTTGTTGTTGTTACTTATTCCCCCGTGGTGAAAGAGAGCCTATGCACCACGTCCACTAGACCCCTGGTCCCATGGCGAAAAGGAGAAATTTGCAGCTTCACTTTATATTGAGGCACCCCAAGGGCGGAAGTCTGACTTTGCCTCGACAACACAACATCCGTGCTCGCTTCGGGATTCGAATCCACAACCCGGCAATCCAGCGATCAGACGGAAACTCTTGCCCCAGACTGCTCGACCACCGGATCCACAGAATACTATGTGATCGGATTGGCACAGAAAAACGTAGATATTGTCAGGATCTCGGAAGGGAAGGGGGATTGGGGTAGGGCATTCGAATGCTGAGTTTTGTATTTCCAACATGAACCCTATGAAAAACATGTAATTCTTCCACATTGAGATTATATTAAGTATTGTTTTATTAAAATTTTTCACATTTTGATATCAACCTCTTGAACACGTTTTAAATATTTTTGGAAATATGTTTGTGTAGTCATAACTCAAGAGCTGATATTTACATTATAATAAAATAATTAATTATTATAATTAAGTTATTAAAATTGGAGAAAATCTCCATTGATTAATTCATTTAACAGTAACATTTTCATGAGAGGGGATAAGTATAAAATAAACTTTCATAAAGGTAAATCTCCATATCGATTAAAACAGTCTAATTAAGAAATAATAAAGATCTTACTTCTTCAAAGAAAATTATGGAAAACCCAAAATCAAATTTAAAGCATTAAGTCGTGGGCTCCTTACTAACAAAATCCAAGTATGACTTTTCTAATAAAACTTAAGTATATAAAGAATGAAGGTGCCATTGAAATGAAATATCATACGTTTTTCTTTGAAATGTAGCAAGCCGATTATGTGAATTTATTCAAATAATATGAAATAATAAGGTTAATATATGAAAAGAAACACCAAACACTGATTCTTGCTGTATAAACAACCTCAAAATGGCGGAAGTTATCTGCCATCTAGCGGATGTTTTCGTAGTTAGGTGTTGTTGCTCCATATATGGAACCTTTCCAAATTAGCGGTTATCTAGTAATGGAGACCATTCGCTTACCAATAGCAGCTAATCTAGCAATAGAAAAGACAGATATCCAAATTTTATCTCAATGTTTGAATATGTTAAGACTATAAAAAGTCTGAGACTGTATTAAGAATAGAGAAATATAATGTTAATTTCTTTTTAGTACGTTGTATTTATTACTTGCGTAAATCAGTTTGACAAATTTCGCGTCCCTTGAGATTCTTTGTCACGTGCCCCAAAAACTATAGCAGGCATAAATATGAAATCTGGCACAGTTGTAAAGGAATACTAGAGAAAACACTGAAAAAAATAATTTTTTGATTGAAATTTAGTTAAGGAAATAGTTAATCTCAAAGTCAAAGGAAACGTATTTGAAGTGCAAGTTTGCGTCCCGGACGGACTAGCAATAGCAAAACCTCGAATTTTCCCAGGCATGTACCTACAAGGTTGAATTTTGCAAGGTACTTTGTTTTCTTTTATTTCGATTTAGTTTATGAGTTATCTAATTTTTTATGCACTTCTGAAATAAAAATTTTTCGTCTGTATTCTAACTTTTCTGTGATTGATTGCTGGCAGAAACTTAGCAAAGATGACTCGGGATTGAGTTATTAATTCACTAAAAACTTTAAAATTATATATATATATATATATATATATATATATATATATATATATATATATATATATATATATATATATTTAATCCTAAGAATTACTGCCTCCTCAGTTAGTGCACTTGGGACATTGTGGAATGCTGATAAACATATCGTTTATTCTTACAAGTAACAGAACGTTTCGCAACTGTTGTCATAAACAGTACGATTAAATTGTTACATTTCACAACAATTATATGTCTTATTGTTGTAAATCTTTCTATACTAAAACCGTAAGACGATATTTTGCCACTGTTTACGAACAAACGGCAAACGTACAATTATGAAATTTAGCGTTTGTTCGTAATACAGCAAGAAATTTTTTGTAAAGAGTTCGCGATGCTGACGTCTGCTCAACGAACGTCTGCTAGTAGGTGGTTGCAGTTGTGCCGTTTTCTGTCCCTTTCGCGACGGGTGTCTTGTTCTGTGACAGGAAGTGGTTCCGGCTTGGACGGCCAGTGGCAAGGCTATCTAAAACAAGGCTCGGGCATCTAAGAATCATGGGATACGTGACGTCAGCCGCGGGGGGATCTGCAATCACTCCGAATGTACGAAAGTGTATGGAAGTTACAGCAGTGACTTTCAAAATTTAATATTTTTAAATAAAAAAAATAATTTAAATACGTGCCCACTTGGATTAAAATGAGTTACTTTTTATTTGGTCTTATTTTATGCATGCAATTTTAACATTTTTGTAACACATAACACGTGTAGCGCAGAATATTGCTATATCTGTACGAATAGTCTTATATCTTGAGAAAAGTACTCTTAATTCATGTTTAACATTGCCTGAATGACTTGTTATTCATCACTGAACCTTGTGTTGTAAGCCAAATTTTATTACAGCCTTTTGTGAAGTAAATATTTGCTTTTTTTGTTGAGATCGTAAACGTACATTTTTTAGACGTTAGAAAGACAAAATCTGTTACAAATTACTCCTTACATCATGATATGTTACTTTAAGTTAATCTAAAGTATTAATGAATCAAATATTGTAGCCTTGCTAAATCATAGAATTATTGAAATAGCCATAATAAATCATAGAATTATCGAAATAACCTTGATAAATCATAGAACATAGAAACTGTATTACAAATGAAATATACGCAACATGACTTTGTATAATTGTTTAAGAAAATAAAACATGGGGATGGGGTATCTGTGATCATTGATAGCATAATTCATTCATACTTAAATTTTCATATTGATGTTTGTATTTATTGTTGAATTATCAGGCTTTTGTTAAATAATTATGTCCATGTAGGAAAAATTACCCAATTTACTTGTTTTGTTTTTTGTTTTAAAGATTTTAGTAATTTGGATCTTTCTGACTTAACATATATATTGCAAAACAGCGATATTCATTTTTCTGAAAAGCATAATTATTGGGATTTGTAAAACATGTATTTTGAAAACAAAAAATTGAGAAAGTTAAAAATGTTTATTTTTTATCAAAAGTTATTGATTGATGCTTTTGATTAAGTTACAATCAAAGTATTTAATGTGTCATTTAGATTTAACTGATTAAATAGTTTTTGTATCTAATGAAAATGTCCTAATCCGTAGAGTAAAATTGTTTTTCAGAACTCAATTGGGGGAGGGGGGGGGGAATGCAAATGTCAAATTTTTTTGGATTTAATATAAATGCTTTTACTGTAATATCAGTAGTATTTATTTATAATCCGTACTTTATGTACATCATTTAATATATATCAGGTTGGTATTTAGTAGATATAAACGGGGGGTGGGGGGGGGGTAACTTTTGTTTGAATGTGACATATGATATGTTCACATTTCAACAAGAATAAGAAGTAATTTCACATTTCAACATAATATTAATGGTGTGTACTAGTTAAAACATACACACATACATATTACTCAGATACTCAGCAAATATGAATTAATTTTGAATATACTTTTTTCAGACAAAATACAAATCTAGCTATTTATTGCTGCATATACAGTATGATACATTTTAATATAAATATGATATCACTTAATTAGATTTGTAAGATAAAATGTTTTTACAACTCATAAAAGCTCTGTTTTTGTATTTTACTTCCTAATTTGAAGAAATACTGTTACATTTTTTGATGGATTTAATAATTTAAATAGTTTCATTGCATGTAGAAAGACAACGATTTTCTACTTAATGTGGTAACCTAACTTATGGATAATTAAAATTTGTACATATACTACATGTCATTACAAGTTAAGGTAACTTACATTTCAAGAAGGAAAAGGTGATTTAAATTTCATGAAGATATAAATCAATAAATAATGTGTACTAGCATATAGCATGCACACTGAGGTGTAACTATTGTGGTGATTGTCATTACTAAATTAAAAAGCTTTATATTTAGTCACAAAGTTAAAATGGTTAATAAATTTCTACTAAGTTATTTTCCTATCAAAAATCCTACAGAAAATTATGCACAAATTTGCTTGAATTTTAAATGACGAATTTTCAGACTTTTTGAACAAGCATGTTTCTTCGCATTTTTTATGAATTCTAGATTTACAGTATAAAATATTGTTCAAGTTAAATAGGTAAGTATCAAGAGTTTTTGAAATATAGTATTAGTGTAAAAGTAATAATGTTGCAAAAGTTGTCACAATTTTTTTTCCCAATGGTCAGGCACTAGACTCTACGTCCAGGCGCTCCAGAGGCGGGCGGAACATGCTGCGCCCACATCACACAACATCCATGTCCTACGTGGGACTCGAACCCACAACGTGGCGGCTGATCGATCGCTGGAAGCGCTCGCCTTGACCGTTCGGCCACCACGCCGACTTAAATGAGCCAACAGCACACGGTGTTCCCAGGTGGTCACCCACCCAAGTACTATCCGCCCCCGATGCTGCTTAAAGCTCCTCATCACACAAAAAATATCCAGATTTCTTTCCGTCTGAGATCGGACCAACTAGTTTGCTTTCCCCCACAGCAGGACCGGCAGCTTCCAGGAGCTACCTTGCTGTGACAGAAAGTTATTAGTGTCAAATTCCCGTGCCTGGAGATCTTCCCCTTACCATTGTATGTGTCCCCAGAGTACTATATCACTTTGAGCACGTGTCTTCACCCATCACCTCCGATAATGAGACCAACACACAAGGCTATAGGCCACAGGAAAGTGAAAAATGCAGTCAGCAAGGTGGTGTAATATTGAATAAGAACCATCGTTGATTGCGTTGATTGCGTGGGAGTAAAATCTTTGTTTTAAAAAACTACAGAGGAAATAATTATTTTTTATTACAAATATTTTACAGTTTGTAATCCATTTTGAACATGAAATAGAATAGCATTCTATATCACCATGACTAGAGGCATAATAATAAATATTAATAATACTACTACTAATAATAATAATAACTTCCTATTTATGCAATTAGGGATTGCAATCTCGGATGTTTTTACAATATCGGGATTTCGGGAATAGAAATTTTTCTAATCCCAATATCTGACAGAATTGGTAATTTAATATTACTTTTAAAATAAACTCTAATTTATGTTCTTACGTTTCAATTTTCACGTAAACGACAAAGTTTTAGACCATTTCACGCAATAAACTCGACATTAGTCCTAGGATTCAAAATATAGCAGACTTCGAACAAGAGGAATTTAAATTGTGGATGGATGTACAAATATGATAAATTCCCCCATATTATTCTACGCTTGAAAATTTTATAATTTGAAAAATTGTTCATGATAGAAAGAGAATGATATTGAGGACTAGAGCCATGTACTTCGACGTGACAAAGTTTTAGACCATTATTTTAAACAAGCTTTTACTGAACAATGAAAAGCATAAAGAAATCAAAATGGTTATTTAATTGTGTATTTTATGACGAAGATTCTATCTGATACCATGTTGCTCGGCAACGGAATGAAATTAAGTGTGTTGTTAATATTTATTATTATTACTTTCCTTATATACATAATGTATAAGGAAAGTATTGTGACGGGGTCGAAAATTCGAATTCGAGTTTTCGACGGGAGAACACGTTTCAAGCATCCCTGATCACGAATCAAACGTTTTTGAAGTGATGTCTGTGTGTGTGTGTGTGTGTGTGTGTGTGTGTGTGTGTGTGTGGGTGTGTGTGGGTCTGTGGAGACGATAACCGACGAACGAATGGACCGATTCGAACGAAATTTGGTACAAAAATCACAATCCGTAAACACTGGAAGCCTATTGTTTTTATACGCAATCGAATGTTCAGAACCCACATAAATTTTCGAGTGAAATTTTGAAAAAATCGTCAAAAAATCAAAACCGCTAATAAAGTTACGCAAATAGACATTTCTTATGTGATTTTTCATTAGAAAACGATTGACATAAATTTTAGAACGCTAACATGAACCGTTCTCGAGATATTGCGCATTTTTCAAAAAAATTATCAAAAAGTTATACAAAAGAAAAAAAAATATATTTCCTATTGATAAACATGTTCACTTTTCATATGTAATACCATGCGATAAATTGGATGACATTATTCTCGTGGATCTAACTCGTTCCATTCATGAAAAATATACTTTGAGTAATATTTTTGTATTTGAACGCCAATAGTCATTTATCTGCTGTAAGAATAACTTATTTCTCCGTCCATAACGCTTGGCGAGATTTTGGCGACGATTTTGGCGGAATTTCGCCAACTTGGCAACATTTTTAATTGTTGCCAAATTAACAAAAATCTCGCCAAATTGATAAAAATGACGTTAACTTAATGAAAATGACGACTAATTGACGAAAATTCAATATCTTGGAAAGAATATAAGTATCTACTATAAGAATACCATTTTTACTTTCCTTATATACATAATGTATAAGGAAAGTATTGTGACGGGGTCGAAAATTCGAATTCGAGTTTTCGACGGGAGAGCACGTTTCAAGCATCCCTGATCACGAATGAAACATTTTTGAAGTGATGTCTGTGTGTGTGTCAGTGAGACTGTGGAGACGATAACTGACGAACGAATGGACCGATTCGAACCAAATTTGGTACAAAAATCACAATCCGTAAACACTGGAAGCCAATTGTTCTTATACGCAATCGAATGTTCAGAACCCCTCTAAATTTTCAAATAAAATTTTGAAAAAATCGTCAAAAAATCAAAACCACTAATAAAGTTACGCAAATAGACATTTCTTATGTAATTTTTCATTAGAAAACGATTGGCTTAAATTTTAGAACGCTAACAGAAACCGTTCTCGAGATATTGCACATTTTTCAAAAGAATTATCAAAAAGTCATGTAAAATAAAAAAAAATATTTCCTATTGAGAAACATGTTCACTTTTCATATGTAATACCATACGATAATTGGGTGACATCATTCTCGTGGATCTAGCTCGTTCCATTCATGGAAAAAGATACTTTGAGTAATACTTTTGTATTTGAACGCCAATAGTCATTTATCTGCTGTAAGAATAACTTATCTCTTCATCCATAATGCTTGGCGAGATTTTGGCGACGAATTTGGCGGAATGTCGCCAACTTGGCGACTTTTTGAAATGTTGCCAAATTAACAAAAATATCGCCAAGTGGATAAAAATGACGCTAAATCAATGAAAATGACGACTAATTGTTGGAAATTCAATATCTTGGAAAAAATATTAGTATCTACTATAAGAAAAACCTATTTTTTTACTGTAAAAGTAGTAAATTCATTACATTGTATAAGGAAAGTCATGTGTTGCCCACATCAGATTTTTTTAACTGTAAAAGTAGTAAACTCATTGCATTATATAAGGAAAGTCATGTGTAGCCCACATCAGATTTTTTTTCTATTTGAATAATAAATAAATGGATGTAAAAATATATTTTATAAATGAACAGATTGATTGTTCTTTTAATTACATTAATTGCGGAGTGCGTACATCACTTTCATTTATTTTGGCAAAGAGTTTTCAAGTTTATATATTGTGTTTAGCTAATAAACTCATATATTGTGTTTACCCAATAAATTCATTTAGCCGATTGTTGAAGCAGAAAAAGAGTAGAACGGGTTGTTGTTGCTGTTGTTGAGACCCAGACCGTCCGACCTACCAGAAAGGTGTAAGGTAACTGTTTGGACGGCCGGGAAGTGCCACCCAATTTAGACCGGAACCCAGTGGAGGAGGCATCCACAGGGACCGTACCCTCCTTCCCCTACCACGGGTGTATCTTCTAAAACAATTTTAGTGTTTTCATTTATTATATACAAACGGGATCAGGATATTTTATTCTTCAGATTTGCAAATTCAGAGCTACGAATTTACCGGAATATCTCTAAATAACTTGGTTACTTTTCTTAAACTTTACCAAATTAGCGGAAATGTCTCCAAATTGATACAAATGACGCAAATCAATGAAATTAAATTCGTTTTTTTAGAAGAGAGTGCTAAAATGATGTTTCGGTAGCATCTGTCGGTCAGTCCATCCATCCTACTTAGTAACACATTTAGCGAATTTTTTTAATATCACCAAATTGATAAACATGTTTGTAAATCCGTAAAGATACTATGGAATTGATAAAATCGCGCTTAATAAATGAAATTAATTGTGTTTTGTTAGGGAATAGTATTGTGATGATGTTTCGTCAATTTGTCGCAAAATGGGACTATCAGTTCTACAGTATCACTTGGCGATAAATTTGGCGATTTTTTAAAATGTCGCTAATTTGACGAAAATGTCACCTAATGTTCCATAGAAATATAATTATTTAGACGATATAATGACAAAATAATTACAACAAAAATATAATTATAAATTTTAAATATTTACAAGAGAAAAATAGAAAAAGAAAATTAAGTATATGATATACTTATATATCCAACGGTAAAGTAAAAATTGAAATTACAGCAGAATATTATTAAATAGTGATTGGCAAAACTAGCTAACTCGAGAATGAAGAAAGAGACGCTCTATATCGAGTAAGCATACTGAAATAAAAAGGTCCAGTATCTAAACCGTTTTCCACTCCCAACTCAAAATGCCTTTCCACGTAACTTGAGAACAATTTTCACCCTCTACCCTTCTTCCTTTCATGACCGGCGGGATTAGTTCTGCCCCTTATCCTCCTCCTGACAAGAAGAAATCCCACCGCCTTCGAATAAACGCCCATAAACAACGTCTCCCCACGGGAATCCTGTCAACCCCTGAAGGAAATAAGAAAGAGGGGGAAAGCAAAATACAATTTTTTTTCAGATCCATATTTGCTTCAATTAAAAGTTGCTGGAAATCTATTTATGATAGCGCAAAAATTTAGGCATCTATCGAAAGCTAAAATTCTATTCATGTGCACTGCTTTTTTCAAATTCGAGTATTATGAAATGCAAATTGATAAAAGACGATTAAACTTTTAGTTTTGACTTTTCTTAGTGACTCTCAACTTCAATAAATTGTTAAAAATACTTAACAATAATTTTAACAAAAAGTAAAATTATAAAGCAAACTTCAATTTCTATAACTTTGAGATCCTGAAAACAAAATTGAAATAGGTTGATTTTTGGAGGAGCTATGCTATCTAGCACTAGCACTAAAACGGCCATACATTAACATGGAAGGTGAAGATTGAAACTTGTGACTGATGAAGCCCCTTAACTTCGGTGATCTAACGGGAACCGGTGTTTTCAGCACGGTAGAGCCGTTGGCTTACTGTCACAAAATAGAAAAGTTACATTTAGAAATTTATATTCATATCTATTTCACTATGTTTTATGTTGCTTATTTTTTAAAACTAAATGCTAAATCTGGAGATATATAATAAAATATGTATTTTAAAGTCATAGGTAAGTGTCAGCTGTTTCTCCCATTATATTGAATAGTATGTAATTACTTTTTTCCTAATTCATAGTTATAAAATATTATTTGAATTTCTATGGTTTATAAGTTTTGTTTTTTGATATATTTTAAATATTATATAAATATTAATATAGTTGGTTATTATATTAATATAACTTTAACATAAATGTTTACAGAAGAGAGTGAAAAAATATTTATTCTCAATGCAGATAATTTTTTATTTTAGAATCACAGTTTGAAGTTTATTCTAATTTAGTTGTTAGTTTAGAGATATATTTTTTCATATTAGTCATATTTATTGCTGTAGAAATTCATCTGTGCCAGATCCCGTGCGTGTTACGCGCGGGAGATACGTTCCCTCCGTTGCTGCAATTGAGTTGTCAATGTCCGGGCCTCTTATTCTAGGTGGCCTTGCCAGTGGTGGTCTTGTGGATGGTGTCTCTCGCCGCCGACTTCTCCGGGAGCAAGCCGACGAAAGTTTTTGAGGGGGATTGCCGCACGTATAGCGATGCAAGTTATTAACACGTAAAATTCTTATATTTCAGCAGACCATCAAATTTATGCATGCATATTTATAATTATCGTTAGCAGCATAAGAACCAGGTGACTGGCTAACTAGACACCTAAATTCTAACACACAGGACTCCACAATTGACTTCGCCTTAACCAATAACATCCCCTACCCGCATGAAATAACAACGATAAATGACCTCAGTTCCGACCACCTCCCTGTAAAACTTACATTTTTTCTCATACATAATGTTCCTATCCCACCCGCCATCAAAACTACCAATTGGAATGACTTTAAACGTACCCTTACCAACAATAGACTTATATTCGCTAATTACCACACAGTAGAAGACATTGACAAAAACGCCCTGACACTTAAAAACGAAATACATAACGCCATTGCGGCTTCCACTAAATTCTCCCCCCCCCCCCCCTCGAATCTTAAACTTCCCTTTGAAATTAAAAAAATCAAACAAGAACGTAATAAAATCCGCAGAGCCTGGCAAATTACAAAACACCCCTCCCTCAAACGCAAACTCAACTCTATTAACAAAACCATTAAAATTAAAATCTACAAACATAAACAGGCTACATGGAAAGAATACATCAGCTCTCTTACCACCGAGGACAACTCGTTATGGTCCTTCTACAAAAAGATAAAAAATCGTAGCCAGAAAACCTCTCACTTCGATACGCCCAACGGACCTACCCATAAAAATGACGAAATCGCAAATATTTTAGCTAATAATTATGAAAATCAATTCTCCCCTAACAATGATATTAACAACCCCGAATTCGAAAAGTATATTAAAAACTATGTCAAGGATTACATGGAAAAAACACCGACCAATCAGATAGCCCCTACCACCCCCAGCGAGATCCTGCACGAAATCAAAAACTTAAAAAAGAGAAAAGCCCCTGGTAATGATAACATAAATAATAAAGCCATCAAATCACTGCCAATTAACATAATATTCTATCTAACCCTTCTTATTAACGCAATATTTAAATTCAAATACTTCCCTAAAGACTGGAAAGCAGCAGTAATCATCCCCATTTTGAAGCCAGGCGAAAAGCCCACTTCCCCACAAAGTTACCGCCCTATCAGTCTCCTTAACACAATTAGTAAACTTACTGAGCGTATCATCCACACTCGCATTAAACTTGAACTCAACACCAGAAACCTCATCATCCCACAGCAATTTGGCTTTCGCCCTCTACACGCAACAACACACCAGTTGTTACGTGTTACGGAGTTCATCTCGGAAGGAATGAACTCGGGACTAACAACTGGCATCATACTTCTTGACGTGGCGAAGGCGTTTGATCGCATTTGGATAGAAGCTTTAATATACAAATTAATTCAGCTAAACCTTCCAGATGCGGTAATTCATCTCATACATTCTTACCTTCGCCAGAGATCCTTTACAGTCCGCTACAACAACACATATGCCACTTACAGATCCATTCGCGCCGGGGTCCCACAGGGCTCCCAACTGGCCCCGACGTTATTTAACCTTTACATCAACGACATACCCCACTCAGATAAAACCAACATTGCACTATACGCGGACGACACAGCCATATACACTAGATCCTCAAATTTTAATTTCGTACGCTCACGCCTCCAATCACATATGAACACACTTTTCGCCTGGTTTCAAAAGTGGAAAATCAAAATTAATGAGAAAAAAACGAGCTGCATAATCTTCACAAGAAAAAAGAAACCCCTTCCCCCTCCAATTATAATAAACAACACTCCAATTAATTGGATTCGGAGCTTGGACTCCGCGCGGATAGGTTGTGTTAGAGCGAACTCCCGATATGGGGAAGAATAACGCGACTTCATCACGCAAGAGTGACGTACCTACGACCGATATGGAAGTGTGTTTCGACACCAATACCGCAAGCGTTAACTATGCCTATTTGAAACAACAAATAACGGACCTTGAGAATCAAATCTTTGCTAAAAGAGCGGCCATAGCAGCTACCAATTCGGACTCTACCGATGACGAGATGGACAGCCAGCAGCAAGACCCTGACAAGATGGCGGAGTACTCGGGCAGTGGTAAGCATGTCTTAACTACCCCCCCCTCCCCCTCAACCCTAAAACTAAGGCTCATAAAGCCACCGATTCTGTACAAACTAATCTAGATAGTGATAACGCTAAACAAACTAAAGCTAAAACTAATGATACACAAGCTAACTCAAATATAAATTTTAACTTAAACTTCGATTTAAATCCGAATTCTAGATCGAATTCCAACTCTAACTTGACCGAATGCCAAAATAATAATTCTAAAGATTCTGACCATGCCGATGTTAATGCCGGCACTAATGTAACCCATAAGGAAAATACTAACTTAAACAACTCTAATAAGACTTCTAATCCCCGTACTTACACGGATGCTGAAGGATTCGTGCATAAAGCACCCAAAACCAACAGAAAAAGAATTCACTCTACGGATTCTGAGCCGACCTATCATAGCGCGACCGGATCCGGAAAGAACGACCACGCGGCAAACTTGCCGAAACCCCAGACTATACCGCCCATCTTCATTAGTGCTTCCATTCCAGAGTGGCCTAACGTCATCTATAACCTTAAAAGCTATGCTCCAGATATTGTTCCGGTCTTAGACCGACAATTCTTCAGGGTTATAGTTCAGAGCAACGAAGAATACCGAAAATGCATCGATTTTTTGACCAGGAGCGGAGCTCCCTTTAAAACTTTCTCTTTGAAAGAGGACCTCCCGGTCAAATGTGTGATCAGGGGACTCCCCATCAACACTGATATCGACTTCATAAAAAGTTACATAGAAGCTCAGGAATTTCAAGTCCTTAGCATTGTACGGCTCACCAAAAGAGGAACCAGGGAACCCCTCCCTCTGTATTACCTTCAGATAGCTCCCGGGAATAACTCGGAGGAAATATTTAAAATGACCGAGCTCTTAGGCACAGGAGTGACCATGGAGCCCTACAGAGGGCGCAGTGGCTTTGCTAGCCAATGTCATTCTTGCAATGGTTTTTACCATAGCAGTTTGGCATGTAGGCTCCCAAAGCGCTGCGTCCGATGTGCCGGGCCCCACTCCGTCATTGACTGCAAAGCTGATTCTAAGCTGTGCTGCAACTGCGGGGGCGCACATGCTGCTAGCTGGCGAGGTTGCCCGAAAAACCCGGGCAACTCAACGCCTGTGACTAAGAGACGTAGGGACATACCCCAGTACAACCCTAATTATAGATACAGTGTACCCCCCCCCCCCTGGATTAAACCCAGGGAAACAGAGTCGTTCTTTCCGACCTGCTGGCATAAAGCCTAACTTGAACTATGCCAATGTGGCTTCTGGCATACAGGAACCTGTTAACCTGCCCATGGGCAATAATAGTACTACCAATAATTCCAAAATTCCCGGACAAATTTTTAAGCCGTCGGTCCCAGCCGTCGCCAACCCAAATTCCAAAACTGCAGTTGATAGTAATACTATCAACTATACCGACTTTTTTATGACCCTTATGGACATGAGAAATACTCTAGACAAAAACTTACTCCTAGAAGCGTTCAAAAGAGCGCTCCCAAACCTGCGTACGGCGACTACGCAAATTGACTTAGTCTGGTTCATCTACGAGAGCTATAATGCTCTCGCAGATGCGCCCCTCCCTTAAATTCTCACCTGGCTCTGCCACGTATTCCCTTTCGGAACTCTACCTAAATTTATGCTTTGACTTTCTTTTTGCTATGCCAGCCCGGTCTCACACCTTGTGTGTTATCATTTTGTAAACCTTTGTTAAATTTATTCCAAATTGCTCACCAGTGTCCCTGAAAAGGGCCTTTTTTCTTCACGACATGTACGGAATTTTATACAGTAACCGCGCCTGTAGCGCAGTGGGTGTTTTTGCCATCTTAAATTGTTTATCACGCTTAGTTACCCTGTAACAGTAAAATTAAATTATTAAATATATTTTATTTTATGTATATTGTAAACTTTAATATTGTAAATCTTGATCGTCGCTCACACTGTGCTACTTTTCTATTGGTCCTCCTGCCTATTGGCCCCGCCCTCTCTCCTTTGCTTTCAGCTGCCATTGCCCTGTACTCGGTCTTCGTTTCATACCATCCAAGATGAGGGTGACTTCAGTCACCACTGGACTCAACACAGCACCTCAGCTACTGAAAGAGTGCCAAATGCTATTTTCGCATCAAATATTGCTAAAACTACAAACAGCGGACATCAATACATTCTGATGTGGGCGTAAGGGACTTTGTCCCAAGGTAGCCCGGAATTAAGCGTCTTGGTCTTGGTCCAATTAATTATGTCAAAACATGCAAATATTTGGGTTTACATTTTGACAGTAAAATGAGCTGGAATACACATATTGATAAAACAATCAAAAAGTTCCATACTGCCAGAGCTGCGCTACATACCATTCTTCATTCCCCTCATGTTAACGCTAAAAACAAAATTTTATTGTATAAAACGGCACTCAGGCCCATCATGCTCTACGGTGCCATGATTTGGGGTTATGCTTCAAATACAGCTATGAAAAAGTTACAAACCGTCCAAAACAAAACTCTGAGATCCATACGTAAAGCCCCCAGATTCCTCCGGAACGAAGTGATCCACAATGACTTTCAAATTAAAACCATAAAAAATGAAATCCAAAAACTAGCCTCCAACTTCTATAATAACATATCTAACATACCAAATCCTGAAATGCAAAACATTAAAGTATACGACCCTCACCACTGGAAGTTCCGGAAGCGTCCGAGGTTTACTACCACCTTTAATAATTAAAGAAATACTTCAAACAATTATGGAATTTGAGATAAAAAAAAAAAAAAAAAAGCTCGTGGCCCCCTTTTTTTTGAGTGAGGAGGACTGAGACTTATGCTTTCTTTATTATTACAAAAATTAAAATCATATCATTCTAAGTACTAGATCTGAAATATATTTATATTTATATTAATTGTAAGATCTCTGCTAAAATAAAACCGCTTTTTGCTACCCCTCACTTTGCTATCTTGAATCGTATCAGACCAATTGAAATCATCCAGGCCCATGGCCAATTAAAATCAACCCTGGCCACTTGGCCCTATTTGACCCCGCCCCTCTGGAGCAATGAATTTCTGAATTGAATATGCATTACATCTCGGAGATGCAGCACTCAGTGCTAGGAGCTCCATAACAGTGTCCACACACGCAGGGAACTAGACCCCTCGAATTTGTTTCATAACACACTGCCTTTTACAATTATAAAAAATCGGATGCAGGCAGCACATGACTTTCCTTATGTAATGCAATGAACTTCATACTTTTACAGTCAAAAAATAATTTATAAGATCCATGGTACTGTGTTTTTATCGTTAAATTGTGCATTTGGCGATTTTCCGGATGACAACATGTAACACTATTTCAAAGTACCCAATTAACTTATATTTCACGAACTCTAAATAAACAATCTCTGCACAGTCGATTGCACTTAAAAGCAATAGGATTGCTGTATTCGCTGATTGTAATTTTTGTACCAAATTTCGTTGGAATTCCCTCACTCGTTCGTGAGATATCATCTCCAAAAACATCACATCAAATACGTTTGATTCGCATTCAGAATAATGGTTCAATCAGATACTTTAAGGTCTTATTACACGACAGAATTTGACACAACACAACCGTTCGCAAGACCGGTCACTCAACAAATCTAGCCTCAACATTTAAGGTTCAAACCTAAAATGTTGTGGTTGAGGAAAAAGTTGTGCGAAAATCGACCAATCAGAAGTGCGCAAAGGCCTTATTACACGACAGAATTTGGCACAACACAACCGTTCGCAAGACCGGTCACTCAACAAATCTAACCTCAACATTTAAGGTTCAAACCTAAAATGTTGTGGTTGAGGAAAAAGTTGTGCGAAAATCGACCAATCAGAAGTGCGTAAAGGCCTTATTACACGACAGAATTTGGCACAACACAACCGTTCGCAAGACCGGTCACTCAACACGACATATTCTGGGTGGATTTTCGGAGCGCCTGGACAAAAATTGTCCGTATCTCCTGGATGTAGTTAGAGATCATGATTTTTGCATTATATGTGGTGCAACAAGTGGTAGGATGAAATGTTCAACGCAAATAGTTCATGTAGTTCAAGTGCTGATGCTGCATACATTACAATGAGAAAACCCAAGAGGAAAAGGAGGAGGCAAAAAAGATAGACTCAGTAACAGGAGATTCAGGGGTGACCAATAGAAAACGGCTAGCAGAGCAGGGAGGAGCCTCATACCAGAAGAGCGTAGAAGGCATCAAGTATCATGGTTATTTTTTCAAGCGGGTCAAGGGGCTTGGAAAGATTTGATTTCAAGCAATTAATAAATTTGGCGATGCGGGAAAGGTTGATTTCTTTAAATAAGGATTTAAGGTCTCTGAGAATCGTAATCATTTCACTTTTACCGTTGTCATTATGGGTATCCTTGATGGAAGTTCCTTCCTCGGAAGAGGAGGGGGGGGGGGGGTTCTGACCGTTAGAACTGGCCGCATTAGCGTACGAGTAAATGGGAGTCTGAGAGTGAGAATTTAGATTGTTAGTCTCATTATCTTTGCTTTTGAGGGCCGGGAAGTCCTTTTTAGTGGGAATCGGTTTGTTGGAGTTGTGATTATTTTTTAAGGGAGCTTCAGTTTGGTTAGTCACTTGGGGATTTCTACTTTTTTTGGAGAGTCTATTTTGGGGGGTTTGCCGGACAGAGCCTAAAGTTCGCAGGATGCTCCCCCCGACAATTGCAGCAGAGCGCCGGGGATTCCCGGGGATGCTTGCAATCTCGAGTAAGGTGCGATCCCGCACACTTCAGACATCTGCTCGGAAAACTACAGCATTCAGATGAGTGACCGTGGCGCTGACAGTTAAAGCATAATTTAAGACCGCTTGAAACAAATGGCGAGATATAAATTCTGATGTGAAGCAGTTGCTTGATTTCGAGAAAGGAGCTGACAGAGCTGTGATTAACAAGTGTGAGAAAGATGGGCAAGGGAGTTCCTAACTTACGATTTTGAAATTGAGTGATCCTAGCGACTTGAATTCCAAGGGCTCTGAGTTCGTTTTCAATGACTTCAATTTCAGTGTTCGTGGGTAAGCCACGAATTAAGAATTTCGAGGGTTTTTCGTTGTATAAGTTGAAGGAACTAAAGGGAATTTTTTTGTCCGTAAGATAATTTTGCAATTTGCGGAAGTCTGCGATGCTGTTGGGAGAGAGTCTTATCATTTCGCGACTGTACGTTCCAGTGATAGGGGTGTCAAGATGGGTGTTAATGTCCGTAACAAGTTTCTGCCAGTCGGAGCAGGCATGAATGAAGAACGGCTGTGGTTTGATGATAAATTCAGGTTTTTTTGCCTGTTCATGAGGAGTATCAATTTGATCATTTTCAAGGAGTTCGAATGAGTTATCAGTTTGAATGGGCGTGGAAGCACGCGGAGCGGCATTTTTGCAGGTGAGTCTCGGACTCGGAAATTTGAAGTTTTCATCAGTGAGATCCTGATGGGGTTTGTTGTTTTCAATTTCATGGATAGGGGTGGTGTCCTTTTTTTCGTTGAAATCTACATCAAAAGTAATGGGTTCCGTAATATTAGTTTCAATAGGTATCTGTTCGAAAGACCGTCCAGCAGGGGAGGGGGGGGGGGGCAATTAGCAATGAATTTAATAAATTTGGTTTTTCTAGTTTTAAATTTTTTAACAGTGTCGTTATCATAAATAAGAGCGAAGTCAATGCATTCAGGAAAGGATTTGGAAAATGGGTTCTCAAAGTAACGAAATGCAGAAAAGCACTTACCCTGGAACTCCTTCATCGAAACAGGCTGCAACTTGAGGGTCTCGTATTCCTCGTGGGCAAGGTCCACCAAAAAGTCTGCGATGTCAGAGATGAAGGTTTGGATCCATTTGATTTTGGAATCGAACTTGAGCTTGAGTCCGCTGTTTTCAATGTCTCTCAGCTTCTTGATAATTTCCGCAGAGGCCATGGGTAGCACCACAGATTGAGATGTGGAATCGCCATTTTCGTCCGGGTATTCGGCAAGAAACACTTCCGCTGTCTCTAGGTGTTCCATGTAGTGAGAGGAATCATCGTTTTTATTCGAGGCCATTTGATCTGCCATATAAAGGTCCATGAAAGCAACAGGTTCAGATAAAGGATAAGCCATGAAATCACATTACGGCAACTAAGTCCTCGCACAAGCAAAAAACACTCTTAAGGTTTTGTGGTTTGGTCACTCAACAAATCTAGCCTCAACATTTAAGGTTCAAACCTAAAATGTTGTGGTTGAGGAAAAAGTTGTGCGAAAATCGACCAATCAGAAGTGCGTAAATCCGAACGTCACAGGGAACGTGACTTTAATGGCGACCAAGATTGCCGATAGACTGCTTTGGAATGAGTTAGAATCTGGAGATGGAAAAAATAATAGAACTTCTACTAAATTACAGACACCTGTGGGATATAAAAGAGCCAAATTATATGAAAAACACACACTAAAGAATGTTTTCTGAAATCGTCGGCTTTAGATAGGACCTGCATTAGACAGGACCTCTTAGAAAGGAAGGGCTTAAAGTATCACTACCGAGCGGAAATGCTGAAGTTTGGCGATGGAAAAATAATAATAGAAATTTAACCAAATTACAGACATCTGTGAAATATAAAAGATCCAAATTATACGCAAAAAACACTGAAGAATGTTTCTTGGAATGAAATCGGTGACATTAAATAGGAGGGGGGCGTTTAAAAGGCGGGGTCCTAAAATATCATTGCCGGGCGGAATTGCTAAAGTCTGGAGATGGAAAAATAATAATAGAACTTTTACCAAATTACAGACATCTGTGAAATATAAAAGATCCAAATTATACGCAAAAAACACTAAAGAATGTTTCTTGGAATGAAATCGGCGACATTAAAGAGGAGGGGGGCGTTAAAAACGCGGGAACCTAAAGTATTATTGCCGAACGGAATTGCTAAAGTCTAGAGATGGAAAAATAATAATAGAACTTTTACCAAATTACAGACATCTGTAAAATATAAAGGATTCAAATTATACGCAAAAAAAACTAAAGAATGTTTCTTGGAATGAAATCGTCGGCATTAAAGAGGCGGGTAGCTTTAGAAAGGCGGGGACCTAGGTATCATTGGCGGGTGGAATTGCTGAAGTCTGAAAATGTAGATGGGAAAAAAGAAAATAATTTTTACCAAATTACAGACATTTTTGAGATATAAAACATTTATATTATACGAAAAACACACTGAAGAATGGTTTCTGGAATGAAATCACCGACATTAGAGAAAATGGACTTGTTAAAGAGGAGGAGTCTAAAGTATGATTGACGGGCGGAATTGCCAAAGTTCGGTAATAAAAATTGCCCTGTGTAATAACACCATTATTCAATCCAAACGGAACCTTTGGGATGTTAAAAGCGATCTGTACAGTATGAGAACTCTGAAACGGGATTCCTATGAGGAAATTACGAAGCGAATGCAAGGGGGAAAGAGCTTCCCCCACTTGTTGAGTGAAGTGGCGTCACGTTCGTTCTATCCTGCGTGGGGTGACGTCACAAACGTTCCAAAGCTGTTGTGCGAACGGTATTATTTACCAAATTGCTGTAGTGTAATAAGGCCTTTATAGTCGTTTATTAGCTGCTGCTTTAATAGTAGCAGCCGTATGCAATGATATTGGTTTTGGAACTTTGCGATACTTTTAGACTAAAAATTTATTACAAAAGTTTAACTTTTAAAATCTTAGCGGTACTTAAGCTGAACATTTTCCCTCAAATTTTATAAACAACATAGTTTTCCTTACCTTTGAAGAAATTTCAAAATTTTTGAACCTATGATAATATTCGACAATAGTGAATAAAAGTAAGTTTTTAAAATGTAAGGCATTGATATATAAATTTTAATTTTGAGGAACTACAACAAAAACGTTAAAAACCTTCCAATATTTGTTGGTTCAAAGCTTTAAATCCAATGTTCACGTAGTCAATCATCTGATACAGAGCTTTATAGAGCTAAATTCAGTTATCCAATTTAATTATGAATTTATCAGAGTGCGCATGTCGATTTGTGCTCAGAAATTCCCCCTCCTGAACCACATCTATTACCTACTCTTATAAATAATCTCGTCCCCAGACTCGAGTTCCCATGTTGTACATATATGCAATGAAGGATAAATGTATAGGGACTGGAATACCTAGTGTCGGGTCAAGGAAAAAAACCGGGAGAATTGTTCAGGAAATGCAACAGATGGCGCTGCAGTCAAAACTGACCCACTCAAAGCAGACAACTCTATACTTTTCTATGCAAAATATACGTCATTTGAAATGGAAAATTTAAATAAACTAACTGTTTAAAATATGTTTTGACTTCAAAATAGGGTTTCAGGCGAATTATTTTTCTACAGAAACAAGTCTTATTATAGTTAACACAGAGATATTAAAGCAAAATATATATTTTTTTAATTCAATTCTTGCACTAAAGCAGACTATTTCATCGGTCTGTGATGCGTTAAATGTTTCCTTTTATTTTCAATATTATTTTGAAAGACATTTCATTATTATTTGGTAAGCAAACGTTATTTGGTAAGCAAACGTTATTTGGTAAGCAAACTTTAGACCTTTTGCTGGCAAACAAGAGCACATTATTTGCATTAGTCCATCATTTTTTTTTATAAAATGAATAGTAGGTTCTGGATCTCCATACTGAGATGTAATATGTTCTTCGTAAATATACATACTTAAAATGTTGTTCATACACAACACAAGCTTCATTCAAAGCTTTACCCTGCCTTGGTATTAATTTATCCCATTGTTTAAGTCTTTCAGGATCCTTCGCAGCAAGCAAAAAGAGATGCTTTAGCTTTGCTTGATTTGTAGTTCATCCTGGCACGAAACATTTACGTTGCCGTTTATGACTTTTCGATTGCACATGAACATCATCATCATTTTCCATGATGACTAATGTTGGCGACATTCCACCAAATAAGTCGCCAAAATCTCTCCAAGCGTTATGGACGGAGAAATAAGTTATTCTTATAGCAGATAAATGACTATTGACGTTCAAATACAAAAGTATTACTCAAAGTATATTTTCTCATGAATGGAACGAGCTAGATCCACGACAATTATGTTACCAAATTTATCGCATGATATTACATATGAAAAGTGAGCATGTTTCTCAACAGTTAATATTTTTTTAATTTATGGCACTTTTTGATAAATTTATTTGAAAAATCTGCAATATCTCGAGAACGGTTCATACTAGCGTTCTAAAGTTTGTGTCAATCGTTTTCTAAGGGAAAATTACATAAGAAATTTCTATTTGGTAATTTTATTAAAGGTTTTGATTTATTGATGATTTTTTCAAAATTTCACTCAAAATTTAGGGGGTTCTGAGCATTCGATTGTGTTTTAAAACAATAGGCTTCCAGTAGTCACGGATTTTGATTTTTGTACCAAATTTCATTGGAATCGGTGCATTCGCTCGTGAGATATCGTCTCCACAGGCTCACTGACACACATCACTTCAAAATTGTTTGATTCGTGATCAGGGATGCTTGAAACGTGCTCTCCCGTCAAAAACTCGAATTCGAATTTTCGACCCCGTCACAATACTTTGACATTATGTATATAAGGAAAGTAAAAAGTGTATCGCATCTATGTTTTCATTAAAATTATTGAAACTCTTAAGTTTTGTGATCATTGAGCCATATATAACCCCTTTTATGCACAATTATGTCAAATTTTGTCTTATGCTACCATGTTAAAAAAGTAAAAAATTTCGAACAAATTTCGATGTTTTCGGTCGAATTTAAATAATTTTATCTAGTTCTAGATTTTTCGGTTACAAAGTAGAATATAAAGTTTCGCGAAAATCCATTAATATTAGTGGCAACTTTCATGTAGACAAGAAATCGATCACAGACAGATATACAGCCGCACCGACGTCCTCTAAAAGTAATCAGAACGTATTCAGAAGGTTCCAAAACATCTATTGGCCTCAAATTCGTGAAATCGAAAATGTTCGTGGAAACAATATTTTTCAAAACTATATGAGAAAGTGAAAATAAGTGTAATATTACAATAAGAACGCAAGCTAGCATACTGTAAAAATGTCCTCCCTTTTAAATAAAAATGAGTATATAAAATAACTATCTTTGTAGCATTTTCAAAATTCTTATAATATTTTACGATTTGAGAAAAGCATGTTTAAAAAGATAAGGAATTTTTTTGGTAATAATAGACCCTCGGATAATAATATCTTCCTAAAAATAGATCTTTTACGTTTACACATTGAAAAAAATCTGATGTGGGCAGCACATGAATTTTCTTATATAATGCAACGAATTTACTACTTTTACAGTTAACAAAAATGTTATTCTTATAGTAGATACTTATATTCTTTCCAAGATATTGAATTTTTTTCAATTAGTCGTCATTTTCATAGATTTAGCGTCATTTTTATATATTTGGCGAGATTTTCGGTAATTTATCATCATTTAAAAATGTTGCCAAGTTGGCGATATTCCGCCAAATTCGTCGCCAAAATCTCGCCAAGCGTTATGAACGGAGAAATAAGTTATTCTTACAAAGGATATATGACTATTGGCGTTCAAATACAGAAGTATTACTCAAAGTATCTTTTCTCGTGAATGGAACGAGGTAGATCTACGAGAATGATGTCACCCAATTTATCGCATAATATTACATATGAAAAGTGAACATGTTTCTTAACAGTTAATATTTTTTTTAATTTATGGGATTTTTTGATAAATTTATTTGAAAAATGGGCAATATCTCAAGAACGGTTCATGCTAGCGTTCTAAAGTTTATGTCAATCGTTTTCTAAGGAAATATTACATCAGAAATGTCTATTTGTGTAACTTTATTTTAGGTTTTGATTTTCGGATGATTTTTTCAAAATTTCACTCGAAAATTTAGGGGGGTTCTGAACATTCGATTGTGTTTTAAAACAATAGGCTTCCAGTATTCACGAATTGTGATTTATGTACCAAATTTCATTCGAATTGCTCCATTCGTTCGGGAGATATCGTCTCCACAGGCTCACTGACACACACACACACACACAACACAGAGACATCACTTCAAAAATATTCGATTCGTGATCAGGGGTGTTTGAAACGTGCTCTCCCGTCGAAAACTCGAATTCGAATTTTCGACCCCGTCACAATAGTTTCCTTATACATTATGTATATAAGGAAAGTAAAAATCGCATAAAATTTCCTTTAAATGAATCAATTTGTTCAAATGATATCCTGCCAAACAGTCAGACGCATAGACATAATTGTAGAAAAAATAGTTTACTCGTATTCTGGAATTCTCAAAATTTGTAAAGCCATCTATTTCAAGAGGAGTTTTGAACCTGTTATATTACTTTCTGTTTACATATACTTTTATTATTGAATAATTAATTTAAGCAGATACCTCTTTTCTTTACAGTTTTACTGGAACACGTAAGAGTAGGGGATTAGGGAGAGTTCAGCGGCACTTCAGAGGCGGTGAATCCCTATACTTTAACATGGGGGACCCTCCGAGACCAGAAAATGGGTGCATCAACAGAGGCGGTGGTAAAGTCCCATGCTTTAACATAGGGGTTCTCAGAAGTCGGTGTGAGGCAGCACAGTTCCATAAGGTGACGTCATAGAAGAGAGTGGAGTTTATGACGTATATTGTTTTTCCTTTTTAGTAACAAAATTTCGTAAATGTAAGTTTTTTCTTTTTTTTTTTTCAACAAGTTGGATTTTGAGGGTTGTTGGATTTCTCTATGGGAAATAACATGAATTTTAAGAAAGTGTCACTTTTAGCGTTTTTTCACAAAAAGTTTCAAAAACGTTAAAAAACAACAAAAATGTACGTTTTTAAAATAAATTGTGGTTTTTAGATTGTTTGAATTCTCTATGGGAAATAACATGGGTTTTCGCACTTTTGTGTATTTTTTGTAAAAAAAATGTGCGTTTTTGCAAAAGTGTTACCAAAAAAGCGTTTTTTGAAAAATGTGACATTTTGCGATTTTTTTTTCAAAATGCCGTTTTCTCTATGGGAATTAACATAGGTTTTCGCACTTTTACATTTTTTTTTAAAAAATGTGCGTTTTTGCAAAAGTGTTACCAAAAATGCGTTTTTTGAAAAATGTGACATTTTGCGATTTTTTTCAAAAACACACTTTTTACTTGTAAAAACTAAGAAAAACACGTTTTCAAAGTAGCAGAATCGCGTAAATTGGTGTTTTAAAGTAGCAGAATCGCGTGAATTGGTGTTTTAAAGTAGCAGAATCGCGTGAATTGGTGTTTTAAAGTAGCAGAATCGCGTGAATCGGGTGTATGGGAGGGGGTGTGTTTCCTCAACCATTCTGGGCTTGGATTTCAAAATTTTAATATTTGTAAACATAAATATTTTAAATAATAGCAGATACTTGTTTTCAACTATCCAAATGGGGTAAGGTCTTTTTAAGAAATTAGATGCTGTTAGAAAAATATATTATTTTTTTATTGTGGTCCCACCTCCACCCGGTGTATAGGATACACCGCCACAATTTCTTTTTTTTTTTCTTTTTTCCTATTTTTTCCTTCTTTTTTTTTTCCTTCTTTCTCTTTTTTCCTTTTTTTATTTTTTTATTTTAAAATGTCCGTAGGCATAACTTGTAATGCCGTCCTCGAGTAAATATCTTTTGTCATCAATGGGTGACAAAGCCACCTTGTTCTGGCATACAGTGAATAGTTTATGATGACTACTATCAATTCTAATCTGTTCTTCCATAGTAGGTCTAACACTCAACAAGCATTGTCTATAGTCATTGTGTGTAATTTTGCGTGCAACCACATGTGTAGAAACACCTTTAGCTCTTTTCTTTTCTCCAGCAGATGATAGAATAGAGTACATTTTAGGTCTAAGTCCTATAAACTCTTGAATGGGGGTTGAATTCAGTTCATCTTTAAAGTATCCAATACGCTTTTTATTGTCTTCACTGAAGAGGGGATGATCCTTGGGATAGTCAGAAAAATCATACAGGTGTTTATGCTGGTTCATATCTTCATAAATATCAGCAGTTTGGATTTCATAAGCCAATGAATCAGTATCGGTGAAGAGAAGCGAAGCTTTTTCACCATATTGGCTTTTAATATGTTTATAATGAAACTCATACATCAGGAGTTTAGATAACTCCAAGATAGCAAAGCCAACGTATATAGGCCGGTTCATTAAAATGCAATTCCTTACACGCTCAACACCCACCAGATCTTCGCTAAAAATCCTGATAGCTCTAAAAGCTGGAGATGCCACCACCTTCATGGCCCGCTTTGAAGAATACACTAGTTCAATATTCACTCGATTTCGAAGATTCTCCATCGTTTTTCCAAACACAGCGTTATTAAGCAATTTAAAAAAGTCTTTCTCAAAATTAGTCTTTGCCTTCTTTCTTTTTTCTGTGTTAAATTGGATGTATTTCTCCAACCAGGGCTTCTGATTAAATTTTAAGGTCTTGTGAATTTTCTTGAGTCTTAAACCTAATGATAGGTATAGCTGAAGGTTCCGATAGTGAACAATATAATGTTTCTTGTCATGCAGATTGGGTACCAATTTCGTAGTACTAACAAAATGTCCATGATGTAACTGTTGAACTAGTCGTTCAGCATAGGGGGAGAGCATTTCTCGTTCAATCTTCACCCTTTCAGGGGCTAGAGGGTATTCATTATGATAATCATGTAAGGATTCAGGATACTCCAGATCCACTTCAAATATATATCCCTCTTGGGTATTATCCTTTAGACTCATTATCCAGAATTCATTCAAATTTTCTGTAGATATCCATTCAAAGCCACCATAGGGCAGTGGTTGAGACATGGCCCAACCATATAGGTTATTAGCATCAAGATAGATAATGTGCTTATCAGGCTTAGAAGAATCGTAATTTTCCAAATAACGATTATTAGCCTCGGATCTACGCTGACTTATCATACATATGCCACCGCGGATTCCACGTTCTATAAACAGTAACATATTTTCATCTGTGAGTAGTTCCAGGGTTTGCTCAGTCATTTTCAAAGAGGCCTGCCAAGCCAGTCCAGGGGCGGTCATCATATGAGCGGCGTCTAAATCATAGTTCTTCTTGCAAATTTTTCGAAAATTCTCAAATACATCGGCTAATAGTAGCACATCTGTTTTCACATACAGGTCGTGATATTCTCCCAAGTTCTTTATGTTGAAGGTATCCCATACAGTTTGGGCATGCCGATAATCTTCACTCTTAATATCTTCTCCTTTAATATCATTATGAAATGCAGAAGGGGGAGGGAGTACATTTTCATCAAATTTTTGAAAGGATGTCATATAGCTATAGGGATATACTCCTTTCCTAATAAGAACATTCTGTTGTACTATATCGGGGAAATGTTCTCTGAGAATATAAAATTTACTCAAGTCTAAATTGGAAACTAGCTTTTCCAGGGAAGCATTCAGAAACTGTAGGCTATCAATAAATTGTAAACAGACACGGGGCCCCTCTTTCTTTGAAATCTTAAAAGATATGTATTTTTCAATATTAGTGGCAATCACATCAATTTTATGGTCTTGCAATTTCCCCAAACTCAGCATAATATGATGAGAGTCATAATTTTTTAAATTATGAAACACTACAGGAATATTAATACTTTGTCTATAGTTAAGATTACAGGCATTATGCAGGGCACCTCTATAGGCTCCAGTCACGTGATTGTGATCACGCACACGATCTGTTTTCAGTTCACGATGGCACACGTTACAATGGGTAGCTCTTTCAAAGTCAACTTCATTCTCTTTAGTCATTCGTAGTGGTTTAACATAACGTAATTTTTCTCCAAGATACTGTTTCTCCATTATCAAGTTGTTAAGAAAATGATTCACAGGGTCGATACCTCGATACACAGTAGCTTGTTTCAGGCATTTTCCATCAGGCCCTATAATAACATAAGCATATCCACAAGGTTCATGAATCGCTAGTCTATGCGTGTAAGATCTAATATTCGAGGGTTTAGTAGTGTCTTCTTTAACGATCAGGGCTTCAAAGTCAGCATAAATGATGAAAGGGATAGAATGCTGATACTGTTTGTTCGTGAATTGGAGATATTTCTGATCTTCCGAGGGCATTTTAATGCGCTGAGGTGCATGTTCTTTGCAATATTGAGCATGATCTTGCAAAAGATCGTCTCTACTGTAACGATGTAAACATCTATAACATATATATTGGGCTCCATTGTGCTTAGTTATATCTCCCAGCAAGCGTGACATATTCCTTATGAGAGTATAGTGTTGCTTATCTTCATCACTAATCAGCAGGAGATTCACACAGTCTTCATCTTCACGTTTGGATATATGCAAAGGAAAAATATCTTCATCTTCGTATCCATATACATTTATTCGTATATTATTCAATTTTTCAATCTGAGGAATCTTCACAACTGAGATAGGGTATTGAATATCTCCAAGTTTAATGTCATTTTCAAAACTTTTATAATGTGACACTCTTTCAGGCTTATATTCACGGGATATATAGTATTTGTGGGCTAATAGGCACCACACCAGGCATTTCTCGTCTTCATTTCGAATATTGAGTAAAGCTTTCTTGGCTGCAAGTTTTGTTGGCAAGGGTATATAGCTAGAAGCTGCAAGAGGCTTATACTTTGCACAGAAAACATCTATCTTTCGCATCTTTTGTAAAGTCCATCCAGAGCCTCGGCTGACAAATTCTTCGAATAACTTCAAGATTTGTGAAAAAGCTTCTTCAGCATTGTTGGGAGGGGTATCATCACGAAGTTCTGTCACAACATCTGTTCTAAAATATGAGCTGGATACCTGTTGGCCATTTGCAACGTCACGAATAAATTGCACATCCGCAATAAGATACCACTTAATAGATCTGTATGCATCAAGTTCGTCTTTTAATATCTTCAATAGCTGAGGGCGAATTTCATCAAAACATAGCATAAGATCCCTCTCTACACTTTCAGTAGGTTCCAGAGTGTGTACAGAGAATACATCTAAACCCTTCTTCTTCTTCGCTGCAATCTTGGGGCGCTTATTAGAAGTTGAGGCTAAAGCAGGAGCTTTTCTCTTTTTAGAACCATGTTCAATACGCTGATGGCGCAGGGCATCACTTTTCTTGCTGAATATAAGTTCACAATGCATGCATTTCACACCATCCTTCAGATGAAGTAACAGGTGGCGCTTCAGGTTATCTCGTCTAGTAAACTGTATGAAGCATTGAGTGCATTCAAACACTTTAACGGGAGAATGCATATTCGCATGTCTATCCAAGTCTTCCTTACGAACAAATGCACGTTCGCATACTTTACATCGATAAGTCAAGGCATCATCGTCAGAATGAATCTTCATATGTCTTGCTAAGGCATCTTTTCTGGAAAAGTGCTTATTACAAGATAAACACACCTGCAAGAGATAAAAAAATACAAGACCTTAGTATAAACACGCTATTCTCGGTAACAATGTAATACATTTCAGATGTATATATATATATATATATATATATCATTACAAATGTATATAAAGTAATCGCTAATCCATTATACTATCCCCATTAGAAATAATAAAATTCCTGGATTAAAGAATATATCCATATACAAGACATTTCATGTAAAACCCCAATACATTTAATTAAATTCATAAAAACACTCATTAAAAAAGTTGTTACGCATCATAAAAATACAAAGTTTAATAAAATGAGAGAATAAAATCACATTAAAACAAGTACTTACATGTCCAATCCTGTTCAAAGAAGGTGCATTACGCATAGGAACATCAGTAACGGTAGGGATAGTACCTCCGATATTACTTTCTAAGGCAAACATACTCGCAGAAGAACTTGAAACGCGTCTTAACAACACGAAATCCACAGCAGAAATGATAAAATCGCTGCTTAAAGACCACCTACACCATTCATAAAAAAATAGTTTTTGGTGTATCCTTCCGCCAAGGTCACCCCAAGGTTATCTCTAAAGAGTTCTTGATGTATCCGTAAGCCAAGGGCATGCCAAGGTCACGTGATAGTTATATCACGGTTACCGTTAAACTTACAACACACAAATGTAATTATGCACACATCCGATAAAAAAATAAACAATTCGTTCAACATCGCAATCGATTATATCCTTTTTAATAATCGTAATCGATACATTAAATAAATTCACATCTTTAAAAAATAATAGATTTTAATAAAATAATGAAAGAAAATCCCTTTGCGAGACCCCCTAAAACCTCCAATCCTTATGTAATACAACAGCGCGCTATCCCTTACAAGCATAAAGCCCCCGAATAACATACTCCTCTCTCCCCCTCCCTCCCCGAGACACCAACACTCACTTCACCACACGCTAAACGTAACCCATAGCAACCGGAATCCATAATAAAACATTCACCTTCGCCCCCCCCCCCCCAACATACATCCAAATACACAGTCATTCAACGTGAAACCCGTATTTTTACAGCAAAAATCACTTTACAGGGATTCATAGAACAAAAAATCCTAAAAAATCAACAAATTCACCCAGAAACTAGCTAAAACCCTCAAATTACTTATAATTATCATCTACATATGCTATATAACCATTTATAACCTTAAAAAGGTGAGTATGCTAGTAGTAAGAATAGGGGTGTTCGCCAGAATGCGGTTGAAGCAAGGCCGCCTAAAAATAGTTTCTGGAAAGAAAAAATAAATATTTTTTGGTATTTCCAGAAAGTATCCTCTATCTCATATTTTGGTAAAATTAAAAAAAGTTTTTAAAAAATTTTAAAAACTCAATTTTTTATTAATTTTCACAAAATTCCTAATTTTCCTATTAGTACCCCTTTCTACCGCTAGGGGACGCTGATGGCATTGCTCCGCCACCGTTGGTGTTGCCAACCTGAAAAAAGTTTCTTCCATACTTAGAAAAAATCTCGTTCCAAAAAATTTATTTCCACCCTCAACCCCTCGTACAAGACTACGGCATCGTTGCCACCCGACAAAAAGTTTCTCCAAAATTTTTACCCCCACCTTTTTTTTCATTTTCCCCCCCTTTTACACCCCTGTCCAGGATTACGGAATTCAAGATGGCGACCATTTTGCTCCGCGCTCCGCATTGCTCCGCCATCGTTGCAGAACGCCCCTATTCTTACTACTAGCATACTCACCTTTTTAAGGTTATAAATGGTTATATAGCATATGTAGATGATAATTATAAGTAATTTGAGGGTTTTAGCTAGTTTCTGGGTGAATTTGTTGATTTTTTATGATTTTTTAGGATTTTTTGTTCTATGAATCCCTGTAAAGTGATTTTTGCTGTAAAAATACGGGTTTCACGTTGAATGACTGTGTATTTGGATGTATGTTGGGGGGGGGGGGGGGCGAAGGTGAATGTTTTATTATGGATTCCGGTTGCTATGGGTTACGTTTAGCGTGTGGTGAAGTGAGTGTTGGTGTCTCGGGGAGGGAGGGGGAGAGAGGAGTATGTTATTCGGGGGCTTTATGCTTGTAAGGGATAGCGCGCTGTTGTATTACATAAGGATTGGAGGTTTTAGGGGGTCTCGCAAAGGGATTTTCTTTCATTATTTTATTAAAATCTATTATTTTTTAAAGATGTGAATTTATTTAATGTATCGATTACGATTATTAAAAAGGATATAATCGATTGCGATGTTGAACGAATTGTTTATTTTTTTATCGGATGTGTGCATAATTACATTTGTGTGTTGTAAGTTTAACGGTAACCGTGATATAACTATCACGTGACCTTGGCATGCCCTTGGCTTACGGATACATCAAGAACTCTTTAGAGATAACCTTGGGGTGACCTTGGCGGAAGGATACACCAAAAACTATTTTTTTATGAATGGTGTAGGTGGTCTTTAAGCAGCGATTTTATCATTTCTGCTGTGGATTTCGTGTTGTTAAGACGCGTTTCAAGTTCTTCTGCGAGTATGTTTGCCTTAGAAAGTAATATCGGAGGTACTATCCCTACCGTTACTGATGTTCCTATGCGTAATGCACCTTCTTTGAACAGGATTGGACATGTAAGTACTTGTTTTAATGTGATTTTATTCTCTCATTTTATTAAACTTTGTATTTTTATGATGCGTAACAACTTTTTTAATGAGTGTTTTTATGAATTTAATTAAATGTATTGGGGTTTTACATGAAATGTCTTGTATATGGATATATTCTTTAATCCAGGAATTTTATTATTTCTAATGGGGATAGTATAATGGATTAGCGATTACTTTATATACATTTGTAATGATATATATATATATATATATATATACATCTGAAATGTATTACATTGTTACCGAGAATAGCGTGTTTATACTAAGGTCTTGTATTTTTTTATCTCTTGCAGGTGTGTTTATCTTGTAATAAGCACTTTTCCAGAAAAGATGCCTTAGCAAGACATATGAAGATTCATTCTGACGATGATGCCTTGACTTATCGATGTAAAGTATGCGAACGTGCATTTGTTCGTAAGGAAGACTTGGATAGACATGCGAATATGCATTCTCCCGTTAAAGTGTTTGAATGCACTCAATGCTTCATACAGTTTACTAGACGAGATAACCTGAAGCGCCACCTGTTACTTCATCTGAAGGATGGTGTGAAATGCATGCATTGTGAACTTATATTCAGCAAGAAAAGTGATGCCCTGCGCCATCAGCGTATTGAACATGGTTCTAAAAAGAGAAAAGCTCCTGCTTTAGCCTCAACTTCTAATAAGCGCCCCAAGATTGCAGCGAAGAAGAAGAAGGGTTTAGATGTATTCTCTGTACACACTCTGGAACCTACTGAAAGTGTAGAGAGGGATCTTATGCTATGTTTTGATGAAATTCGCCCTCAGCTATTGAAGATATTAAAAGACGAACTTGATGCATACAGATCTATTAAGTGGTATCTTATTGCGGATGTGCAATTTATTCGTGACGTTGCAAATGGCCAACAGGTATCCAGCTCATATTTTAGAACAGATGTTGTGACAGAACTTCGTGATGATACCCCTCCCAACAATGCTGAAGAAGCTTTTTCACAAATCTTGAAGTTATTCGAAGAATTTGTCAGCCGAGGCTCTGGATGGACTTTACAAAAGATGCGAAAGATAGATGTTTTCTGTGCAAAGTATAAGCCTCTTGCAGCTTCTAGCTATATACCCTTGCCAACAAAACTTGCAGCCAAGAAAGCTTTACTCAATATTCGAAATGAAGACGAGAAATGCCTGGTGTGGTGCCTATTAGCCCACAAATACTATATATCCCGTGAATATAAGCCTGAAAGAGTGTCACATTATAAAAGTTTTGAAAATGACATTAAACTTGGAGATATTCAATACCCTATCTCAGTTGTGAAGATTCCTCAGATTGAAAAATTGAATAATATACGAATAAATGTATATGGATACGAAGATGAAGATATTTTTCCTTTGCATATATCCAAACGTGAAGATGAAGACTGTGTGAATCTCCTGCTGATTAGTGATGAAGATAAGCAACACTATACTCTCATAAGGAATATGTCACGCTTGCTGGGAGATATAACTAAGCACAATGGAGCCCAATATATATGTTATAGATGTTTACATCGTTACAGTAGAGACGATCTTTTGCAAGATCATGCTCAATATTGCAAAGAACATGCACCTCAGCGCATTAAAATGCCCTCGGAAGATCAGAAATATCTCCAATTCACGAACAAACAGTATCAGCATTCTATCCCTTTCATCATTTATGCTGACTTTGAAGCCCTGATCGTTAAAGAAGACACTACTAAACCCTCGAATATTAGATCTTACACGCATAGACTAGCGATTCATGAACCTTGTGGATATGCTTATGTTATTATAGGGCCTGATGGAAAATGCCTGAAACAAGCTACTGTGTATCGAGGTATCGACCCTGTGAATCATTTTCTTAACAACTTGATAATGGAGAAACAGTATCTTGGAGAAAAATTACGTTATGTTAAACCACTACGAATGACTAAAGAGAATGAAGTTGACTTTGAAAGAGCTACCCATTGTAACGTGTGCCATCGTGAACTGAAAACAGATCGTGTGCGTGATCACAATCACGTGACTGGAGCCTATAGAGGTGCCCTGCATAATGCCTGTAATCTTAACTATAGACAAAGTATTAATATTCCTGTAGTGTTTCATAATTTAAAAAATTATGACTCTCATCATATTATGCTGAGTTTGGGGAAATTGCAAGACCATAAAATTGATGTGATTGCCACTAATATTGAAAAATACATATCTTTTAAGATTTCAAAGAAAGAGGGGCCCCGTGTCTGTTTACAATTTATTGATAGCCTACAGTTTCTGAATGCTTCCCTGGAAAAGCTAGTTTCCAATTTAGACTTGAGTAAATTTTATATTCTCAGAGAACATTTCCCCGATATAGTACAACAGAATGTTCTTATTAGGAAAGGAGTATATCCCTATAGCTATATGACATCCTTTCAAAAATTTGATGAAAATGTACTCCCTCCCCCTTCTGCATTTCATAATGATATTAAAGGAGAAGATATTAAGAGTGAAGATTATCGGCATGCCCAAACTGTATGGGATACCTTCAACATAAAGAACTTGGGAGAATATCACGACCTGTATGTGAAAACAGATGTGCTACTATTAGCCGATGTATTTGAGAATTTTCGAAAAATTTGCAAGAAGAACTATGATTTAGACGCCGCTCATATGATGACCGCCCCTGGACTGGCTTGGCAGGCCTCTTTGAAAATGACTGAGCAAACCCTGGAACTACTCACAGATGAAAATATGTTACTGTTTATAGAACGTGGAATCCGCGGTGGCATATGTATGATAAGTCAGCGTAGATCCGAGGCTAATAATCGTTATTTGGAAAATTACGATTCTTCTAAGCCTGATAAGCACATTATCTATCTTGATGCTAATAACCTATATGGTTGGGCCATGTCTCAACCACTGCCCTATGGTGGCTTTGAATGGATATCTACAGAAAATTTGAATGAATTCTGGATAATGAGTCTAAAGGATAATACCCAAGAGGGATATATATTTGAAGTGGATCTGGAGTATCCTGAATCCTTACATGATTATCATAATGAATACCCTCTAGCCCCTGAAAGGGTGAAGATTGAACGAGAAATGCTCTCCCCCTATGCTGAACGACTAGTTCAACAGTTACATCATGGACATTTTGTTAGTACTACGAAATTGGTACCCAATCTGCATGACAAGAAACATTATATTGTTCACTATCGGAACCTTCAGCTATACCTATCATTAGGTTTAAGACTCAAGAAAATTCACAAGACCTTAAAATTTAATCAGAAGCCCTGGTTGGAGAAATACATCCAATTTAACACAGAAGAAAGAAAGAAGGCAAAGACTAATTTTGAGAAAGACTTTTTTAAATTGCTTAATAACGCTGTGTTTGGAAAAACGATGGAGAATCTTCGAAATCGAGTGAATATTGAACTAGTGAATTCTTCAAAGCGGGCCATGAAGGTGGTGGCATCTCCAGCTTTTAGAGCTATCAGGATTTTTAGCGAAGATCTGGTGGGTGTTGAGCGTGTAAGGAATTGCATTTTAATGAATCGGCCTATATACGTTGGCTTTGCTATCTTGGAGTTATCTAAACTCCTGATGTATGAGTTTCATTATAAACATATTAAAAGCCAATATGGTGAAAAAGCTTCGCTTCTCTTCACCGATACTGATTCATTGGCTTATGAAATCCAAACTGCTGATATTTATGAAGATATGAACCAGCATAAACACCTGTATGATTTTTCTGACTATCCCAAGGATCATCCCCTCTTCAGTGAAGACAATAAAAAGCGTATTGGATACTTTAAAGATGAACTGAATTCAACCCCCATTCAAGAGTTTATAGGACTTAGACCTAAAATGTACTCTATTCTATCATCTGCTGGAGAAAAGAAAAGAGCTAAAGGTGTTTCTACACATGTGGTTGCACGCAAAATTACACACAATGACTATAGACAATGCTTGTTGAGTGTTAGACCCAGTGGCGCACCCACGGGGGGGGCCGAGGGGGCCCTGGCCCCCCCCCCCCTTGGGCTGACAAAGCAAAACGCGAAGGGCGCTGTCAGCACAAGGGAGAACTAGGTCTGCCTTCGAGAAAGTATAAAAAAAAAACATTTACAACCATTATTGTAATAAATAATTTTAATCATTGTGAAGAAAACAATTCCAGCATATCCCAACACTTACACTGAATGTAATTATACATATAAAGCTCTTTATCGTACTGTACAAATTATAAATTAATTCGCACTAAAGGCGCCAATTCTGGAAACCCGTTCTTCTTAAGACGTTTCTACCTGTGATTGAATTTAACTAATGGACTCGTCCAAAATCACGTGACCCAAATGCCTTCTCGCTATAGTCGTACTATACCAGTGCTGTGTAGAGTGACGTCACAGGCGCCTCCGTGGCCCTATATAAAGAGTGAACGGCGGGGAAGCGGCTGTTCGCTCGAAAACTCGAGGATTTCGTTTACCCAGTGAGAAAATTGTGGAAGTGAATAAATAGATCGTGCCAACGCTTCGCGAATTAAGTGTTGCTGTGAGTTGAAATAAAGTGCGACGTTACGACACAAGGTGATAACAGTGAATTGGTAGTTTCGGAACGAGGGCCTGCGTGGTGAATAGCTGAATTTAATAATGGTCCTGAACTTTCAACTGATCTTACAGTGAAATGCATCTTTAACGATCAGTGTGTGTGTTTATGTGCGTATTTCGGCTATATAGCAAATTTTGTTCTTGAATAACTGAGGAGCAAGGTAAAAAAAAAGACAATGAGTGAAAAACGAAAAGGGCTAGGCCAACAGACACTGGGAAATTATTTTTAAAAAAAAAGTAAGATTGAAAATAGTGACGTTCCCAACGACGTTTCCCTGAGCTCTTGTTACATTGATGAGGCTGCAGTCGAAGCAAGCAACAGCCGTGACCCCGGGCTGTCTTCAAACGCTTGTGAGGAGGTAAAGGTAGGACAAAACACAATACCAAACACAGTTGAAATAGAAATTCTGGCTGCAGATATTTCTAATTATGTCAAGAAATCTAACCTCACAGATGAAGATAGGATAACAGCGCTAAAAAATCTTTGGGAACCATATGCAAATTACAGTTTTCCTGCTACTGTCACTAGTGCTGTATCAAGTCAAGGAAAACCTCACCACACTCGGAAGTTCTGCTCATCTTGGCTGAGTAAGCATAACTGGCTAGCTTACTCAAAGGCAGAGGACAGTGCCTATTGCAAATTTTGTGTTCTCTTTGCACCCCATGAAGTCGGTTTAAGATCCACACAAGCTACAGGTCAACTTGTTTCAAAAGGATTTAATAATTGGAAGAAGGCCTTGGAGAAGTTCAGTCAACATGAAAAATTTTTCTATCATAAGGATTCAGTTCTCAAAGCCGATGAGTTCTTAAGGGTCACGGAAGGAAAAACGGTTCCTGTGGATCAAGTAATGGACAGAGGAAAGCAAAAACAAGTTTTGCAGAATAGGGCTATTCTTAAACCTATTATCAAAACAGTGATTTTTTGTGGAAGGCAAGGGCTGGCCATGAGAGGGCATAGAGACTGTGGGGATTTGGACGTATTGTCAGAACCATGCCAAGGCGAAGGAAATTTTAGAGCCCTTTTGCGACTCCGAGTTGATGCAGGAGAAGAAATACTGAAAACTCATCTACAAGGTTGTGCAAAAAATGCAACTTACATAAGTTGGAATATACAAAATGAGATTATTTCAGCATGCAATGATTCCATTGTGAAGCACATAGCAACTGAGGTGAATGAGGCCAAATGTTTTGCGGTTTTATGTGACGAAACCACAGATATTGCAACGGTAGAGCAAATGACACTTTGCGTTCGTTATTTGAAACGGTTTGAAACAAATGATAAGTATAAAATTGAATTTAAGATAGTGGAGAACTTCCTTAAGTTTGTGCCCCTGACTGAAACTACAGGTCGAGCAATTGCAGATGCTATTCTTAAAGGCCTTGCAGACTGCAACATTGATACGTCTTTCCTCCGTGGACAAGGGTTCGATGGAGCTTCTGCAATGAGTGGAGAGTACAATGGCGCCCAAGCAATTATATATGAGCAACACCCCAAAGCCCCCTACGTTCATTGTGCATCACACTGTTTGAACTTAGCCATAACTTATTCATCTAGAGTTCCGGATATCCGAAACAGCTTTGGAATAATAGGGAAAATCTCTAGTTTTTTCAACACACCAAAACGAAACCTTGTTCTCACCAGCAAAATTAATGCAGCTAATCAGGAAGAGACAGAAATCAGTGCCAAAAAACTGAAGAAATTATGCCCTACTCGTTGGGTGGAGAGACATGATGCCGTCACAGTTATGGTTTCATTGTTTGATCAAGTAATCGACGCTCTGGAGGAGATTACTACCTGGAATGACAAGGAGACATCAACAGAGGCTCATACCTTGTTATGTTCAATGTTAACATCACAGTTTGTCATAGCACTTGTTTCAGCTGACAGATTACTCAGCTACAGTGTTCGTCTGAGTGAAAAGCTGCAGGAAGTTAACCTTGATCTGGCAACTGCTGTGAGTGACGTAGAAGACGTTTTGAAAGCTATATCTATAATTCGAGAGAACGCAGAGAACGAGTTTCACCATCTGTTTGAACAAGCTGTTAAGAAGCTGGAACAGCATGGAGAAAACATTACTCTACCACGCCGTGCCACCAGACAAATTTATAGATCAAATTTCAACGTACAGACTCCTGAAGAATACTACAGACTTTCTATTTTCATTCCATGGATTGATAATTTCATCACTCACCTCCATGAAAAATTTCTCAAACATAAGGAATTTCTACAAAGTTTTGCATCTGTCATTCCGAATGGAAGGCAGCCGACACTGGAAGAAAACGAGAGATTTGTTGCCTTATCAAGGACATTTGCAGATGATTTAGGACCCAGATCAGATAATACTCTAAAAGCTGAACTACATCTGTGGTACATGAAGGTCTTTGCATTGAACAAGAAAACTAAAAGCCCAATCGAACTGCTTAACTTTTGTGACCAAAGGACTTTTCCAACTGTGTTTGAACTTTTAAAAGTGTATGCCACCCTCCCAGTATCAACAAGCAGTGCTGAGAGGTCATTCTCCACAATGAAGAGGTTGAAAACTTACTTGAGAAACAGTATGAGTGAAACCAGACTGAATGGACTGGCGTCAATGAACATTCACCGTGAAGTGGAAATTGATCCAGACCAGATAATTAATGCTCTGGCTACAAAGAAAAACCGGAGGCTGGACTTCGTTTTATGAATATGTATAGATCATAATTGAATAATATAACAATATGTAATCATGAGAGAGTGGTTGAAAACAAGTATACAGTATAAGCAGACCAGAACAAATAATTTTATCTTCATCTATTTCTTAATTTGTGTTGTTTTGTATAAATATCTACTACTACTTCTTCTAATCATTCAATTCTCTTGCACTGCACTAAAGAATTGTTAGTAATTTGATAAAAATAAATGTACAAAAAAAGACAACCGCCTTGTTAATTGATATGGCCTCTGATCATTTTTTCTCGGAAAATTTATCGAGGAGTCATCCTCCTTCATAAAAATTTTGTGCACCAATGGCCCCCCCCTTAGGAATATTCTGGGTGCGCCACTGGTTAGACCTACTATGGAAGAACAGATTAGAATTGATAGTAGTCATCATAAACTATTCACTGTATGCCAGAACAAGGTGGCTTTGTCACCCATTGATGACAAAAGATATTTACTCGAGGACGGCATTACAAGTTATGCCTACGGACATTTTAAAATAAAAAAATAAAAAAAGGAAAAAAGAGAAAGAAGGAAAAAAAAAAGAAGGAAAAAATAGGAAAAAAGAAAAAAAAAAAAGAAATTGTGGCGGTGTATCCTATACACCGGGTGGAGGTGGGACCACAATAAAAAAATAATATATTTTTCTAACAGCATCTAATTTCTTAAAAAGACCTTACCCCATTTGGATAGTTGAAAACAAGTATCTGCTATTATTTAAAATATTTATGTTTACAAATATTAAAATTTTGAAATCCAAGCCCAGAATGGTTGAGGAAACACACCCCCTCCCATACACCCGATTCACGCGATTCTGCTACTTTAAAACACCAATTCACGCGATTCTGCTACTTTAAAACACCAATTCACGCGATTCTGCTACTTTGAAAACGTGTTTTTCTTAGTTTTTACAAGTAAAAAGTGTGTTTTTGAAAAAAATCGCAAAATGTCACATTTTTCAAAAAACGCTTTTTTGGTAACACTTTTGCAAAAACGCACATTTTTTTTACAAAAAATACACAAAAGTGCGAAAACCCATGTTATTTCCCATAGAGAATTCAAACAATCTAAAAACCACAATTTATTTTAAAAACGTACATTTTTGTTGTTTTTTAACGTTTTTGAAACTTTTTGTGAAAAAACGCTAAAAGTGACACTTTCTTAAAATTCATGTTATTTCCCATAGAGAAATCCAACAACCCTCAAAATCCAACTTGTTGAAAAAAAAAAAAGAAAAAACTTACATTTACGAAATTTTGTTACTAAAAAGGAAAAACAATATACGTCATAAACTCCACTCTCTTCTATGACGTCACCTTATGGAACTGTGCTGCCTCACACCGACTTCTGAGAACCCCTATGTTAAAGCATGGGACTTTACCACCGCCTCTGTTGATGCACCCATTTTCTGGTCTCGGAGGGTCCCCCATGTTAAAGTATAGGGACTCACCGCCTCTGAAGTGCCGCTGATCTCTCCCTAATCCCCTACTCGTAAGCAGTTGCTCAGTTTCGGTTACTGAATAAAGTGGCAAAATTCTTTAATTTGTTAAAAATACAAAATAGAATCTCTAAACCTCATCCCTAAGATAAAAATCTGATGTGGGCAGCACATGATTTTCCTTATATAATGCAATGAATTTACTACTTCTAAATAGGTTATTCTTATAGTAGATACTTTATTCTTTCCAAGATATTGAATTTTCATTAATTAGTCGTCATTTTCATCGATTTAGCGTCATTTTTATCCATTTGACGAGATTTTCGCTAATTTGGCAACAGTTAAAAAGTCGCCAAGCTGGCGAGATTCCGCAAAATTTGTCGCCAAAATCTCGCTAAGCATTATGGACGGAGAAATAAGTTATTCTTAAAGCAGGTAATTTGACTATTGGCATTCAAATACAAATGTATTACTCAAAGTATCTTTCGTAGGGAATGGAAAGAGTTAGATCCACGAGAATGATGTCACCCAATTTATCGCATGATATTACATATGAAAAGTGAACATGTTTCTCAACAGTTAATATATATTTTTTAATTCATGGGATTATTTTATAAATTTATTTTTAAAATGTGCAATTTCTCGAGAACGGTTTATGCTAACGATCTAAAGTGTATGTCAATCGTTTTCTAAGGGAAAATTACATAAGAAATGTCTATTTGCGTAACTTTATTAAAAGTTTTGATTTTTTGATGATTATTTCAAAATTTCACTTGAAAATTTAGAGGTTCTGAACATTCGATTGCATTTAAGAACAATAGGCTTCCAGTATTCTCGGATTGTGATTTTTGTACCAAATTTCATTCGAATCGCTCCATTCATTCGAGAGATATCGTCTCCACAGACTCACTGACACACACACACACACATACTTTCACACACACACACACACACACATGCTTTCACACAGACACACTTTCACACACACACACACACATACTTTCACACACATACTTTTACACACATACACACACACAGACATAACTTCAAAAATGTTTAATTCGCGATCAGGGATGCTTGAAACGTGCTCTCCCGTCGAAAACTCGAATTCGAATTTTCGACCCCGTCACAATACTTTCCTTATACATTAGGTATATAACGAAAGTAATAAATTCGTTACTACATGCAAATTCTTTATTAAGAGTTCCTTTTAGTTTCGAGTCATCTATTTAAATTTTTATACAATCAAATCATTCTATATGATTTCAAGCTTAATCTAGTTAAATTGCACGCTTTATTACTTTCCTTATATACATACTGTATACGGAAAGTATTGTGACGGGGTCGAAAATTCGAATTCGAGTTTTCGACGGGAGAGCACGTTTCAAGCATCCCTGATCACGAATCGAACATTTTTGAAGTGATGGCTGTGTGTTTGTGTGCGTGTGTGTGAGTGTGTGTCAGTGAGCCTGTGGAGACGATATCTCACGAACGAATGGAGAGATTCGAATGAAATTTGGTACATAAATCACAATCCGTGAATACTGGAAGCGTATTGTTTTAAAACACAATCGAATGTTCAGAACCCCATCTAAATTTTCGAGTGAAGTTTTGAAAAAATCATCAAAAAATCAAAACCTTTAATAAAGTTACGCAAATAGACATTTCTTAGAAAACGATTGACATAAACATTAGAACGCTAGCATGAACCATTCTCGAGATATTGTACATTTTTCAAATAAATTTATCAAAAAATCCCATAAATTAAACTGCTAAGAAGCATGTTCACTTTTCATATGTAATATCATGCGATAAATTGGGCGACATCATTCTCGTGGATCTAACTCGTTCCATTCACGAGAAAAGATACTTTGACTAATACTTTTGTATTTGAACGCCAATAGTCATTTATCCGCTGTAAGAATAATTTATTTCTCCATCCATAACGTTTGGCAAGATTTTAGCGAAGAATTTAGCGGAATATCGCCAACTTCGCGACATTTTTAAATGCTGCCAAATTAACGAAAATCTCGCCAAATGGATAAAAATGACGCTAAATCAATGAAAATGACGACTAGTTGAAGAAAATTCAATATTTTGGAATGAATATAAGTATCTACTAAAAAAATACCATTTTTTTAACTGTAAAAGTAGTAAATTCATTGCTTTATATAAGAAAAGTCATGTGCTGCCCATATCAGATTTTTATTTTTCGCGCCGCTTCATCTTTTTCAAGGTCCTTCATTATGAAGCTGATTCAGATTGTTATGACTGTATCAAAGAGAATAATTTCTACTGGCGTCAGTTGGTGTAAAATTATTTACGGGAAAATCCCACATTTCCTGTAGAGTCATGAAAGAAAATTTCGTTTTAAATAATATGGAAATTTGAAACCTAGTAGTCTAAATTATGATTTAAATAAGGCGTGCAGATTTATGAAAGAAAAATATAGTATATAAAGTCCAAATGAAAAATTCATAACCTGGGTGGGGGTGGGGTGGGGGTCGCCTTTTTGTTTTTGGGCTTGAAGCATTAGTTTTATTAGCTTTATAATAAATTCATCCCTGTCCATGAGTCACAACTGTCAGGTGAAAATTTCATTGATTAAAATTCGTACTCTCCAGTAAATCATTTTAGTCAAATTACTCAAAATCCCCAAATTAGACCCCCTGCTTGAAATTCCGCATCAAGCTACTTCATTATAACCACGAAAGGCCGTAAATAAGTGTTTCACAAAGAAACCGCTGTCAATCTCTGTTCAGAAATCTTTATGTAGACAAAATTTTATAAGTAATCTGACCTCAGGAATATAGCAATGAAGTGGCTAAAAGAAGTGGTGCTGGAATCTCTAACAAAAAAATCTGATGAGGGCAACACATGACTTTCCTTATATAATGTATTGAATTTACTACTTTTACAGTAAAAAAATAGGTTTTTCTTATAGTAGATACTAATATTCTTTCCAAGATATTGAATTTTCGACAATTAGTCATCATTTTCATTAATTTAGCGTCATTTTTATCCATTTGGCGAGATTTTCGTTAACTTGGCAACTAAGTTGTTCTTACAGCAGATAAATGACTATTGGCGTTCAAATACAAAAGTATTACTCAAAGTATCTTTTTTCATGAATGGAACGGGATAGATACACGAGAATGATGTCACCCAATTTATCGCATGGTATTACATATGAAAAGTGAACATGTTTCTCAATAGGAAATATTTTTTTTTTCATTTTATATGACTTTTTAATAATTTTTTTGAAAAATGTGCAATATCTAGAGAACGGTTCATGTTAGCGTTCTAAAATTTATGTCAATCGTTTTCTAATGAAAAATTACATAAGAAATGTCTATTTGCGTAACTTTATTAGTGGTTTTGATTTTTTGACGATTTTTTCAAAATTTTATTCGAAAATTTAGGGGGGTTCTGAACATTCGATTACGCATAAAAACAATAGGCTTCCAGTGTTTACGGATTGTGATTTTTGTACCAAATTTGGTTCGAATCGGTCCATTCGTTCGTCAGTTATCGTCTCCACAGACTCACTGACACACACACATACTTTCACACACACATACACACACACACACAGACATCACTTCAAAAATGTTTGATTCGTGATCAGGGATGCTTGAAACGTGCTCTCCCGTCGAAAACTCGATTTCGAATTTTCGACCCCGTCACAATACTTTCCTTATACATTATGTATATAAGGAAAGTAAAAATCTGATGTGGGCAACACATGACTTTCCTTATATAATGTAATGAATTTACTACTTTTACAGTAAAAAACTAGGTTTTTCTTATTGTAGATACTAATATTCTTTCCAAGATATTGAATTTTCGACAATTAGACGTCATTTTCATTGATTTAGCATCATTTTTACCCATTTGGCGAGATTTTCATTAATCTGGCAACATTTCAAAAAAGTCGCCAAGTTGGCGACATTCCGCCAAATTCGTCGCCAAAATCTCGCCAGGCGTTATGCACTAAGAAAAAAGTTATTCTTACAGCAGATAAATGACTATTGGCGTTTAAATACAAAAGTATTATTCAAAGTATATTTTTTCATGAATGTAAGGAGCTAGATCCACGAGAATGATGTCACTCAATTTATCGCATGGTATTACATATGAAAAGTGAACATGTTTCTCAATAGGAATTTTTTTTTATGTGACTTTTTCATAATTTTTTTGAAAAATGTACAATATCTCGAGAACGGTTCATGTTAGCGTTCTAAAATTTATGCCAATCGTTTTCTAATGAAAAATTACGTAAGAAATGTCTATTTGCGTAACTTTATTAGCGGTTTTGATTTTTTGACGATTTTTTCAAAATTTTATTCGAAAATTTAGGGGGGTTCTGAACATTCGATTACATGTAAAAACAATAGGCTTCCAGTGTTTACGGATTGTGATTTTTGTACCAAATTTGGTTCGAATCGGTCCATTCGTTCGTCAGTTATCGTCTCCACAGACTCACTGACACACACACACACACACACACACATACTTTCACACACACACACACACACACACACACACACACATACACACACACAGACATCACTTCAAAAATGTTTGATTCGTAATCAGGGATGCTTGAAACGTGCTCTCCCGTCGAAAACTCGAATTCGAATTTTCGACCCCGTCACAATACTTTCCTTATACATTATGTATATAAGGAAAGTAAAAAGGGAAACCAACTCGAACAAGAAGTAACTAACTCAAACAAAAAGGAACCTCAGGAACATAGCAATGAAGTAGCTAAAAGAAGTGGTGCTGAAATCTCGAACAAAAAGGAAAACTAACTCGAACAAAAAGGGACTCGAACTAACTCGAACAAAAAGGAACCTCAGGAATATAGCAATGAAGTAGCTAAAAGAAGTGGTGCTGAAATCTCGAACAAAAAGGGTAAACTAACTCGAACAAAAAGAGATTCGAACAAACTCGAACAAAAAGGAACCTCAGGAACATAGCAATGAAGTAGCTAAAAGAAATGGTGCTGGAATCTCGGACAAAAAGGGAAAACTAGCCTTATTCATAGAAGTTTTCATACAAGTTTTTCTTTTTCAAGGACTATCGGAGTTGTTTTAATCGTTTGAAAAGTTAGTATTTAATACAATTCAAAAACGTAATTTCAGTTCTAAATAAAATATAGTACATAAATATGTGTAGCATTAAAACTGTCATTTTGAGGCCCCTCTTTGTCAGGGTACAGTCGTTGCGACAGAAAAATGTTCAGTATCAGACACGTTTCTATCACTCTGTAAACTAGCCTTATTCAGCTTGTGTACTAGTCTGCAATGTTTATACCCAGTCAAGTGGATTTTTAATAAATTTGTCAGAAAATTCTAAATGCATTAAAATTTTTCTACACCTGCAACTCACGAGTTTCCTGCGAGCATAAACTGACTTAATTTACTTATTAATGGCTTATTTCTTTAGGCATTAACCGTATCGCTGACAGAATTTTTGGGCCCCTGTGCAGCAAATGCGCGGGCCCCCTTCTTACTCCCTATGTACAAGTTATTAACCTTTTTTCACGAACTGCTTATGTGGTCCGGTCCCACAAGGCTCCTATGCAATGCATGTTTTTGTCTCCTTGTCTGCGGCCTTGGGCATTATATATTAGTCATTCATGGCCTACAATCATGACTGGAATACATTATACTACTTAAAGAAATCAGAGTCTTAGGAATTCTTTTTTGATAGGCCTTTTTCAAGCATAACATATACAATTTTGATAAGTTATAGGTATTATGAAGCCCGTCTTAGATCTCAGATGTCCTGTGGAAAATCCTGAAATATATTTCAGGATGTGTTTATGTTCTGAAAATCCTGAAATATATTAACTCCTGAAATATGTTCTGGAAATCTTTAAATATATTAATTTATTTACGGCATTTTATTATTTTGTTGGCTCATAATCAAGCGTTTTCTTTTCTAGGGCCTCTTTCGTAGCATAAATATACATTTATGCTGTGACATATAGCGAATAAAACAGATTCTGTGGGACCCTAAAGCTTAGGACCCTTTGAAAAAAATGTCCATATCCAGAGTTCTAGCGCTATACGAGAGCCTTACATCGAATGGAAAACACCATATAGGGGGGGGGGGGGGGCTCACACTGAATTTAAAATATAGCCTATTGGGCCTTATATAAAAAAGGAAAATATTCCGCATGGGGCCCACAAATGATGTTATTTATGGGCCCTAAAATTCTAACTACGCCGCTGTTCGACAAAGGTAATAGCCATAATTTTGTTACTTTACCTTCATTACTAGAAAAGGCCTATAGTTATAGCAGTGCGAAGAAAGAATATAGATTAGGCAAAGGATTTTAGGCCGAGGCCCAATAGGATCTACGGAATCCACAAAATACACAAAAGCGAGTAGACTAAACTAATAAAATATGCTACTGGTTCTGCCTACCAGCTTCAAACCCTATTCAGATTGCAACTACAGAAATCTGAATGAAGGTAAATTTCAAAATAACTCAAAATAATAAAGGAAAACGTAAGAGGGGCTATAATTAGTGGCAAAATGCTACGTTGAAATAATTAGCTGCAACCAAAAGTTAAGAAAGCCTTGGGATAAAAAAAATTATCCTTTCCAATTCTGAGGCCCTCTCCAAACATGAGGCACCAAGCAGTCGTATGGGTTGCTTGGCCCTCCTGACACCCCTCTGCATGTATATTTATAATGATCGATAGCAGAATAAGAACTATATGATTGACTACCTAGATACATAGAATTTGTTTCATTACACACTGCCTTTCACAATTATAAAAAAAATGTATTGTAAGTGTTTAATTTAAACACACACCCAAACTTGCATAAACTTGTAAGTCACACTGTGCAGATGGATAAATCTAGATAAGTGAATAATAAAAATAAGTTAACTGATAAAATTCATATTAAATTATTTATCAATTTTATCCATATGAGGAGCATTTTCACTCATAAATTTTAATTTTATTTGCTCTAATTTCTGGATTTTGTCAAAGAACCCTGACAAACTAATATATACTTTTTCTAACTAATCTTGTGGAATTATATACGAAATGTTTACCTAAGTAAACAGAATCAATTATAAAATGCAACTGTGAAGGGTCATTTGCATTGTACGAGCTATTAAAGTTCTCAAAATAATCACATTTAAATAATCTAATTGACCATATACAAGTACATACCAAGCATTTCCAGAGAAAATTGAATCAATTGTAGAATGCAGCTCTGAAAAATCATGCACTATACGAGCTACTGAAATTCTCAAAACAATCACATTTAAATAATCTTATTGAACTTATACAAATATATACGAAATGTTTTCAGAGTAAATTGAATCAATTATAATAAATAACAAAAAGCAGCTCTAAAATATCATGCACTGTACAACCTACTGAAATTCTCAAAACAATCACAGCGAAAATTTTGCAAAATTTAATTTTGACGAAGCATATTTTTTAAACGTGCTGAATGAATGAAAGTGTTGTGCTTTAAACACTGATCTTCGAAAAAAAAATTGTAATAAGAATGGACGGATAATAAAAACTTAATAACGTACATTTTTCTGAAGATCGGTTGTAACACAGTTTTATATACACATCTGAAATTGAAAACATGTGAAATAAGACACTATTTTTCGTTAATGAAATTTTCGCAAGAGCTTCTTTAGAATTTAATTACTATTTTAGCAACCAAGGCATGTTTATGCACCAGAGATCAACAACTATGTGTGATGAAATTTAGTCTTACCTACCTTTAAAGAAAAAACGATAACTTACCGCTTAGAAGATATTGAGTGAAAAAGTAGGTGATTTAACTATATTAAAACATATCCACATGATAATGGTGATTGAGATTGTGGCGGAAACTGTAAAAATAAACAATATTTAACAAAACATTTTATTTAAAAATTCTATATAAAATACACCGGCTTGAAGCCAAATAGGGTTATAACTAAATAGCACTTGGCGAAACTGTCTCTGACTATTGCCAAAAGGCGCCAACCCTCAAAATGGTCAGAGACGGAGGGTACTGTGAAAATAGGATTGAAACGAAACGGTTGTATTATATATTAGTCTGCGTTTTGATTGGTCGGATTGAGTGTGTGTGTGGTGGGGGGGGGGGGGGGGTCTGCACATTCGATTGCGCTTAAAAGTAATATGCTTGCTGTTCTCTTAGGAGAACTGTATAGAAAAGTTTGCTCTATATTGAAGCAGCAACCATTTTGCTTTAAGGAGCGCATAGTATTTTATATCATGCATCATATCACCCAGGAGATATAGCCCATAGAGGCCAGGGACTCCGTTAAACCGTGCTCAAACACAACGAAGGGGGTGAGGGGGGCTATTCACTGATTGTAACTTTTGTACCAAATTTCGTTTGAATCTCTTCATTCGTTTATCACCTCAAAAACGTTTGATTCGTGCTCAGAATAAGGGTACGTGGGTCGATAATCCATGAAGCGCCTGGCACGTTGTGCCGTATGTATCTCCGGTGTGAGTGACGAGTTGTCCTGAAACTTTGACATCAGCTGGGTGGATTGCAGTGGAAAGAGTCCATAAAGACCGCCCACGAGTGGGCGGAGTAACGTGAACTGGTCTGCCTCGGTGGAGAGTTATTCTGATTCTCAAACCACTTCCTATGATCGGAGGTTAAAGCAAGCTCTCTAGCTTTGCTAGGCACTCCTATAAACCTACCTTGAGACCTCGGTGGAGAGGAGGGACTCAAGCTACACAATTTTTTGAGCGCCTAGGAAACCTGAAGGGTTTGCTTAAATCTCCGAGCTTAAAATTAGGTTGGGAAATCATAGGTGACTTTAACGCGATAGGGATCCAATGGGATAGTAGCAGTGCACGTTAGACAGAATTATGACATGCAGAGGAGGGAGAAGAAGGAAAATTGCATGCAGGAGAGTGCAGTCTGGACAATACTTCTAGAAAGAAGTGGATGCTCCAGAATACTTCTAGAAACTATCTTGCAGGGCAAAATTAGTTTTAGTTTGGGGGATGGTTTGGGGTTTTTAAATCAGATATTAGTTGGATTATATTAAAAGTTTTTTGCATGGGTTCATGCTCTGCTTTTAAAATTTAAATTATGTTGTTTAGAAGGGCTTTGACGTCATTTATGTTGAAGTAATTTTGTATTTCTTTAAAAAATATTCTAGAAAGAGGTTTGGAGTTTGTTGATTAGACATTTTTTCAACATCTGGTTGCGGGTGGGCCACGTGCTCTCCGAAACTTGGGTGTTCCGTCTCGGCACTTATCATCGCCTCGTGATTTGGGGCCGCCTCTGAATTTTGGGATGGAAAAGGTACAAAATTTTTCATGCTTAGGTTTAGGTTTAAACGCTCTTTTCATCGTTTCAAGGCCGGTGCTCCTCGGAGCACTCTTAGATGCCCCTTCCCCCCCCCCCCCCTTCTCTCTTTTTCGAGGATATTTAGTTCCTCTTATTCCAAATTATGCGACTTGGCCGATCTCGATTGTGATTCGTTATAATCGGGATCTGAGAGCACTGCCCGTTTCTCATCGAAACCTCTTCTCATTAAAAAACCTTAATTAATACTTCCCAGCCGACCCCCTAGGATTGGAGATGAAAGGCAGCCTCGGCTGACCTAGGTACTCCACTAATTGGATTTTCCTTGAAACCTAGGTTTAGGGGGATTGGGTGTAGGTTTTAAGGGTTTGGGGTCGAGTTTTAGATTGTTGGAACTTTTTACGATTCCAGGGGTTTTTTAGGCAGTGTCTAAAGTTGGCAGGGTGAGCCAACTTTAGACACTGCCCACAATTGGCACGCTTTGCCGGGAGATATCTGGATTTCTGGCATTTTCGGGTTTGGTGATTTTCTCCACATTTTAAGCATCTAGCAGGAAGAGATTTATGACATATTTTAATTCCTTTAGATTTGAAGGTTTCAATTACTACTCTCATAGACAAGATGGAGCTGAGGCTATAAATTCTCTCCCATTCCTCCAACGGCTCTAGGCAAACGAAGAAAATGGGAGGGCGGGGGGATCTATGTCTACGATTTTTAAGTTGAGAAATTCTTACAATTTTAAATCCTTCACAGGTGATAGACTCTTTAAGAGAGTCTATGTCGATATTGGTTGGGAGATCTTTTATTATTATTTTTTTCAGTCTGTCAGGTTTTAAATTTATGGAGCTGAACGAGATATTGTTTTTGGTCAGGTGATCCAGAACACTCCTGTAGTCCTAAACAGATCCAGGCAGTTCTTCTATGAGAGCTTCCCAATTGGTTGAGGAGTCAACATAGGAGGAGATTTTAGGTTCAGTTTTGGGGTCACTGGTCATACTTTTGTCCTGGTTCTCCAGGGGCGAGAATTTATTTTTTAGAAGAGGCATGGCCTCCAAGATCTCAATGGTTTTTAGAAGAGGTGGCATGACCTCCAGGATCTCAGTGGAGCTAATCTCCTCGTTTGGTTTTCTGAGCTTATAGAGCGGGAGTTTAAAGTCAAAAAACTTGGGTTGTTTATATTTTGAACTGATCGTACAAAATGTCCTCAGTGAAACAATGTCTTTTTACTTTCCTTATATACATAATGTATAAGGAAAGTATTGTGACGGGGTCGAAAATTCGAATTCGAGTTTTCGATGGGAGAACACGTTTCAAGCAACAATGATCACGAATCCAACATTTTTGAGGTGATGTGTGTGTGTGTAAAAGTATGTGTGTGTGTGTAAAAGCATGTGTGTGTGTGTGAAAGTATGTGTGTGTGTGTGTGTATCAGTGAGGCTGTGGAGACGATATCTCACGAACGAATAGAGCGATTCGAATGAAATTTGGTACAAATATCACAATCCGTCAATACTGGAAGCCTATTGTTTTTAAACGTAATCGAATGTTCAGAACCCCCTTAAATTTTCGAGTGAAATTTTGAAAAAATCATCAAAAAATCAAAATATTTAATACAGTTACGCAAATAGATATTACTTGTTGTTGTTGTTGAAACCCAGACCGTCCGACCTACCAGAAAGGTGTAAGGTAACTGTTTGGACGGTCGGGAAGTGCCACCCAATTTAGACAGAAAAAAGAACTTTTTTACAGAAAAAAGAATGCATTGAAAAATACATCGAGAAAGTGGGTGAAAAAACTTCCAAGAAACGGAAAACATTGAAAAAATCGCCGTACGACGATCTGGAGGGTATCTTAGTAAAGTGGTTGAAAGAAGCTCGTGCCGCGAATGTACCTATAAATGGCACGATAATAAGAGAAAAAGCTCTAGAAATCGCCGATAGGCTTGGTGGTTTGAAAGACTTCACAGCTTCAAATGGCTGGATTGACAGAATGAAAAAAAAGACATAATCTTGTGTATAGATCGCTTTCGGGAGAATCATCAAGTGTAGATGAAGCTACAATAGAAGAATGGAAGAAAAATCTACCAAATCTGACCAAAGATTACAAGCCAAAGGACGTATTCAATGCGGACGAGACCGGACTTTTCTTTAACCTCCTGCCGGATAAAAGTTACGCTGTTAAAGGAGACTCCTGCCATGGAGGGAAGATGTCTAAATTGCGCCTTACGGTTTTACTGTGCTGTAATTCTGATGGAAGTGAGAAGCTGACGCCTCTTGTTATTGGAAAGTCGCGCAAACCACGATGCTTCAAAAACGTTAGAAGTTTTCCGACAAAGTACGAAGCAAACAAAAAAGCGTGGATAACCCAAGCCCTTTTCGAAGACTTTTTGCGCAAACTAAACAAGCAAATGAAGTTGCAAAATCGTAAAATAATTTTGTTCCTTGATCAATGCACTGCACATCCGGATTTGCAGCTGTCTAATGTGCGTGTCGCATTTTTTCCTGCAAATTGCAGCCTTGTGATCTTGGCATTATTCGATCTTTCAAGGTTTATTACAGAAAGCAACTTGTCCGGAAAGCTGTAGCTGAACTAGAAAACGGAAACCTAAATGACGCCTGCAAACTAAAGTTAAGTGTTCTAGAGGCTATGCATTTTATTTCTGCGTCACGGAGAAACGTTGCACAATAGTGCATTTCCCATTGTTTTGAAGAAAGCGGAATCGTAGCGTCTAATGAACCGGAAACAGATGAAGAATCAGCTGCGGTGGACAACGAAACACTTATCTATGACTTCGGCGATTACATCCCGGAAAACTTAGCAACATGCGAAGCTGAAAGAGCTACTGCTCCATCCGTAGACGACCTTATGGACTTTTCGTCCGCCGATGAATATGAACAAGAACAACCGGAAACACAGCCCGTCCCTTCTTTCAGTATTGCATTGAAGAGCTTACAAATAGTGAAAGACTATTTTCTTTCTTATAAAGACCAGGAAAAAAACTTGCAAAGTATTTCAATCCTAGAAGATGCTGCATTCACTTTGAACTCAATGACTAAAAAACAATGCACTATTAAGGACTATTTTCAACCTAAACGCCAGGACTCGTAACTAAATGTGTTAAAATGATCTTAAAATGGTATGCATAATAATGTTCTTTTCGTAAAATATACATATTATACCTTTTGAAAGAGTCATCTTTACTACCTTTAGTTTTTTCTACTTGATTTTTGCATTCTATGTATTTCCCGTATTTTATGTTTTTTTCACCCAGTTCCTTGAGAAACGTAAAATCGGGGTTTCACTGTATAATGATTCCTGTTGTCAATTCCTACTAATTATACAATATTCTACAACTTTGTAATTGGCTTTTATCTAATAAAACAAATTCATTTATATTATTAACACTGATAAAATAAACCATAAAATGACTGTTAAATATCATAACAACTCAAAACAATCACCTTATTGCCACATTTCTTTTGCGTTTTCTGACTAACAAACTATTATAAGCAAATGTTGTTCATGCTTGTTTAAATAATTGCACTAATCACAATTGATCACTGATATTCAAGAAGCAACATGAAAGCAAGAGTAGTGAGCAAATACAGATTTATTTCTTGTTATTTTTTCTTATAAATATTAAAACATTTTTAAAATTATGCCCCTTGAAAGAAAACTGAAACACTTTCATTTGAATATTTATATTTGAAAAGTAAACAAAATATTTTTTAATTTACATTAAGATTTAAGAAATGTAAATAATTCATTAAGGTGTTTATTATTCCAATGTATTTAAACCAATAATTCCAATTTTTGAGTTTCAATGCAACTTTGTAGTTCAGTAGCGTCGGAACCAATGGGTGCAACTTGCATCCACAGAAATTTGAAGATAATTAAGTTTTCATTGTTGTTAATCTTCTTTCAATACTATTGGAATGAGATTTTCCCCAGAAAATTATTTAAGTAAAAATAGCATGAATGTAGAATCCGAGCTCGTAGTTCAGAAACAGTGTGAATATTTAGATAAAATCAGTTGTTTACGTACCCTTCCCCCCTCTATCTCCGAACAATGGTTCGAAAAGTCTGTGCAGTCATTGGTTGTGTTAAAAATTGCAGTTGTTGGAAAGTTAAGTGCTGGGAAAAACTGTTTGGACAATGGTAGGATTATGTAGAATTGTTTGCCTGGCTATGTGTGCATTATCATATGTAGGATAATTCTGCCTAAAATGAGATGTAACAAATTCTAGGGTATAGGTGCAAAAGGACTTAAAATACCAAATAAATCTACCATAGGTGCATTGCACACACTGCAAAATTATGCGCAAATATATTTTATTGTTGAAAAAAAAATTATACTAGATATTTTTTTTTTCTGTTGGTGGAAGAATAACATTTATAGAAACCAAGTTCAAAATATATGTGTTAAATAGTTATATAATATAGAAACAAAGGTTTAGTCTAAAAATTCTGAAACTTTTACATGAATTAGAACTTTCATTTTTGTTTATTTGTTGGAAACGGTATTCCAAAAGAAAATAATCATATTGTTAAATCTTTTTGTAATACATTAAAAAATGTAAATAAATATTTGAGTGTAAAATATCAAAAACTAGAGATATGAAGCTTTTACAATAGGGCAAGAATAAGGAAATAATGTTAGGTAAAGACAGTATTCTCTAAACTGGAACTAATATCGTAAAAAATACAATTTTTAAATACTAGAATGGTAAATGGATTTGAAGTTTTTGCACAAAATAAATTAATCACAAAACATGATCACTAAAATGTTATAAAAATTACTATATTTATTTATTTTAATTTTATTTACAAATAGGGGGCTTTGAATGTGATGTATATGAGGGGGGGGGAGTGGAACACCTGCCTCTGTTTACTATATCATTTCATACATTGAGAACAAGACCGTATAATAGCCTTCATAATGGAAAATGAATCTGCATTAAAAGTACTTTGTTAATATTAGAATAAAATGTTGATTAAAAGCATCAATTGGCTTCAGAAGCAAAAGCAGCATTCTTCAGGAGAGAGGGACAGAGCAACCACACCAGCAAAGGCAAGAAAGTTTCTGTCAGTTTAGAAGTTTATCAGCGTTTAGACATACTCATTCTTAACTTTGCTGGTGCAGTTATCTGTCTATACTGGCAAAGAGTCCTGACAAAGAGTTATCCCAAATTTACCGTTATAACAAAATTCTGCAACTATCATGAATCCCTTTGAGAACTTTTCTGTACATTGTCTAAGCCATTTCGCAAGGTCATTTTTGTCAGTTGAGCAATAGAAAAGTGCTCTTTCTTTATTATAGTCACTTCAATACACCCATGTTTCATCGAGCGTTACCACAAATTTCCATTTATCAGCAACTAGGTGTTTTTCATATAATTTTCTATAATTTGTTTTTCTTTCCGCAATATGCTTTGGCAAAAACAGATGAACTTTAGATTTAAACATTTTTTCTAACTTCAAATCAGTTCTCAACGGTTCAAACTAACTTCAAATCAGTTCTCAAGTTCGGCACTGGAAATCACTTCAAATCAGTGTTTTCCAGTGCCAATACCACCCTTTCTGCTAATTTTTTCATTGTGTCTGAAAGTTTCTTTCGTTGTCTAGCTGAAAGTAAAAAAAAAAAAAAAAAAATGGCCGCAAACTCATTCATAAGGACTGTCTGAGGACATTAACTATCTGAGGATATGTTCATACGGATATGTTTTGGGGTGTTTTCCAGTGCCAATACCACCCTTTCTGCTAATTTTTTCATTGTGTCTGAAAGTTTCTTTCGTTGTCTAGCTGAAAGTAAAAATAAAAAAAATGGCCACAAAATCGCATCCTAAGACTATTCGAACGTGGGCAAATAATCAAGAAAGTGAAGTGTTTGATTCTAAAAGAAAATCCACAGCTTCAAAGATCCATTGCATTGAAACTGGGAATGTCTTCTGGCACTGTAAGTAAACTGAAGTTAGTGGTAAAGAGTTCCTCACCTGTCTACAAAGAGAAGCACTAAGAATGAAATCTTAAACATTGAAATGAAATTTAAAAAACAGAGAAAAAATATAGTAAACATTAAATCAAAATGCATGCCTGCACTGCATTAATTTTTTGGAAGTTGCTTAAATTTACTTGAATTCTGATAATCTTGTTAACGATAAATCAGCAGTCCCTTATATCTCCTCAGCATGGAAAAATGTCCCCTATCCCTTAACTTCATTTATCAAGTCATATAGTTTCCGAAAGTTTTCTTTTTTTTTTTCGGGGGTGGGGGGTAATTTATTTAGTTAGTTCTTTTTTAATTCCAATCTCATTCAATAGTGGTTTAATTTAAAGTTATTTGTATACTACTCATACTTGACTTTAAAAGATAGCTCATTTGGGTTTTATTTTTTTAATTTTGTTACATCCTTAATTCCAGTCTCATTCACGGATATTTTTTAGTAGACTAATCAATTGACATTTCTTTATAGTTGATTTTAGCTCATATAGCTTCTGAAACTGCTTTTTTTATTTGTTACTAGCCGCCTTTGGTGACCAGCCTGTTCGCTACCCTTGAAAATTCTGACCGTGGCAAATTCCTACTGTGACAAACTCATTGGCGCGACCTACCAGAAAGGTGTAAGGTAACTGTTTGGACGGCCAGGAAGTGCCACCCAATTTAGAGCAGAACCCAGTGGGAGAGGCATCCACAGGGACCGTACCCTCCTTTCCCTACCACCAACCTCTCGGAAGGACTTACGGTCCCACATGTTTAACGTGATCGTACGCCGCGTGAACACGGCAGCAGTTTTGGCAGTGGTGGGAATCGAACCCGGACCTACCGAGTGAAATTCCCGCATGCTAACCACTGGGCTACAGCGCCTTCCGAGACAATCTCCTAACTTTCTTTTTATTCACCCAATTTGGACCAGAACCCAGTGAGGTAGGCATCCACAGGGATTGTACCCTCCTTCCCCTACCACCAACCTCTTGGAAAGACTTATCGACCCATATGTTTAACGTGATTGTACTCCGCATCAATGGCGGGAATCGAACCCAGGCCTACTGAGTGCAATTCTCGCGCGCTAATTTAAATTTTATAATGACCATATGCTAAGCTCTTAATTCCTCCATCCTCGTTCCATCATTTAAAATATCTATAAATTAAAATATCCATAAATTAAAATATGCATTTAAAATCAAAAAATCATCCATATCGTTCCACCAATCCATAAATATAATAATTTCAAATACATCACCACAATTCAAACCACCATAATTCAATCATTTAAATTATTTAAAATATCTATTTAAAAAATCATATAAATATAATAATTTCGCCCCATGTATACAACACTTATGCTAGGCTCTTAATTCATTTAAAACTGAAAGCGCGGTCTCCATGGAGACGGGGAAGAAACTTCTGCTGATGGGGGGGGGGGGGAATGCCATTGAAGAACTGAGCGGATTGCTGAGAAATTTAAAATCATGACGTCTTTAAAATTGTGATCTTGAGGGCAATTTTCATTATTTCTGGACTATATTGGACTTGTAAGAATGCCAGATCTTTGACCTTTCTAAAAATGTAAATTATTAGTCAAAATTATGAGTACTTTTTACTATGCGAGAATTTAAAAACCAAAAATTGTTTTTTTGAACCAAAAGTGATTTTCATTTTAAAATCTTTAAAAAATATTAGAAATCGAAATTGAGATTTGAAATTGATATATTTTTACTCGCAATTGTCTGCTCTTTCTGGTGGTGTGATTTGTTTTTCTCTACGATGTCTGGACCATGGAGAAAAAAGGGCAAAAAACTGTCAAAATTGCATAAAACATTAAATAACTAAAAAAATAATTCAAATTTTAAAAATCAGTTTTCACGTGTTCACTTACCACCCCCCAGGTCTCCGATTGCCAAATTTCGTAGCTCTCTGACATGTGGTCGCTGAGCGTATAGTGTATAAGACACACAGACAGACATTGCCTCTTATTATTTAAGATATCCTTTCTAACCTAATCTTAACCACTGTTAATTATTTAGTATGTTGATTGATGAATTTAACTCTTGAAACTGGTTACTTCCTTTTATTATTTTCTTCTTAATTACACCCACCCCATTCCCTGTAATTTTCTATATATTTTTTCATTTTGAGGGTTTGATGGTTTTTATCCCCTCTAAACTCTAATGTTTTCCCAATACTTTAATGGTTCTTACATTTTTTCTCTGTTTTTATAAATTTGATATGTTTATGGATGTTTTACAAATGCCAATACCACCCAGTCTGTGAATTTTATTGAGCTCTCTTGAATTGCTTATTCCTTGCCTCATCGCAACGCTCAGATTTTATTATGGGCGCATAATGCTGTGTTTTGACATGGTAAAGAGGGCTTATAACGCACTCAAAGCAATTGTAGTCACCTTACTGGCATATGTCTGACTTTTTTTTAGAAGTTTTGCTAGCTTTAATCTTACAAGCAGCAGATTTTGATTTATTCGCCTAGTGTTTAGCTATGAATCACATTTCAGTCTTTCAGCAGATGACCATCAGGTACGTGTATGGAGGCACCAGGGCCAGCGGTTTCAATCCGCCTTTATTTCACACAGGCACACAGCCATTAACCCTAGTGTGAAGGTGTGGGCTGCTATCTCTTATAACAGCAGGTCACCCCTAGTTATCCTGCGTACAAATTTAACAGCTCAATGAGTTGATGAAATCCTGCGGCTGTTTGCATTTCCCTTCATGGCACGTCATTCTGGGGCTATTTCCCAACAAGATAATAACACGCCACATACGGCTTGAATATCTGTGGATTGTCTCCATGCTGTTGATACTGTTTCTTGGCCAGCAAAGTCACCAGACCTTTCGCCAATCGAGCATTTATGGGGTATACTAGGCAGACAGACTCGGGCACCCTGAAGTACGACAGATCTGGTGCAACAATTGAGAAATGCCTGGAAGAATATATTGCAGGATGACATTAAGAAACTGTATCACTGTTTACCTAGACATATACAAGCATGCATTACTGCCAAAGGAGGTTTCACCAATTACTGATTTGAAAATGCAATGTGCTATTGATAACTATTGATGAGTCCTGCAGCCTTGATGTTGTAATAATTTAATTACTTGTATATGAGCTGCACACATATTCAATAAAAACAGTCACTTTATTCGTGGTGCTTCGTTTTTTTCCCAAAAGAGTGTATATATATTTTCGGATTCTAACAAAAAGAAAAATTATTTTCGATTTCATCCATAATTTCATATTCTGTGAAACTTTAAGCGAGCGAATCTGTAAAATTTTCAGTGCCTCAAACATTTTCCCTTTGTTTCGGAATATGCGCATGCACTTAAAGCCTTTTCTTCTATAAAAATGTTTACCTTTTATTATATTTTATGAATTAATTCCTTACAAAATAATTAGTTACACAATTTTGATATACCTCAGTCATAATTAAACATAATCAAGCCAGTTTTGTAAACTGGTTTGATTATGTTTAATTATGACTGAGGTATATCAAAATTGTGTTTTAAAATACTTTAATTTTAAATTCAAGGTTAGAATAATGACTTAGATTTCTACTTTTAAACTTTCTGCTCTTTTATTATTTTCTGTTAGTTTTACATTTTGCCACATATTATAATTGACTATTTCTAAGTTTAAAAATTATTTCAACTGGAGTTTTTTCTTTTTTATAAGCTATTTTCTATTCTTAACTTTTTCAAATTTTAGCACACTTTTTAGTACTTTCTTTCAATATAAAAGCGACCTGACACCATATGCAAATGTTGTAGAAAGCGGAAGGCGACCAGTGAATAATATAATTTAAAGACAGCAACTTCTCTAGTTTTAAAGCATCTAAATTTGCAGAGTACAAAACATTTAATCGCCAGTTTTGTCAAGTGCTGTGCATTCTCTTACTAGCCATTTTTGAAAAGTACTCATCAATTGGTCAGTGGCAAATGCTAATCTGCAATTCTAGGAAAAGGTAATAATTTCTCCTTTTCTATCTCTTACTTATTTCAGACAATGTATCTATATGTAAAATTCTGGAACCCAGTGGGTGTGGCAACCACAAGGACAATACACTCTTCCGAGGTTGTAAATGCTTTCCAACATATTTTACAAACAAAAAATATTTAAACAGTAGGCATAAATAGGTGTATAGTTAAATCACTTTTGTGCAAATGCTTTCACATACAAAAGATTTCTCATCAGTGTGCCTATGTAGATACATATTTAAATCACCTTAATACACAACTTCTTTCCTAACGTATAAAAGGCCTTTCACAAATATACACAAATAGATGCTCATTTAAATAAGCTTTATGTGCAAATAATTTCTGACATCTCACAAAAATTATGTTACAAAATATTTTTCAGCAATATGCATAAGTAAGCAGTCATTTAAGTAGGTGTGTACTTAAATGACTGCCCTGTGTAAATGTTTCCTAGTGTATTTCACAAGCAAAAGGCTTATCACCAGTATGCTTAAGTAGGTGTGTATTTAAACGACTTTTACGTGCAAATGCTTTCTGGCATATTTCACAAACAAAAGGCTTTTCACCAGTATGTAAAAGTAGGTGCCTTTTTAAAAGACTTCTACGTGTAAATGCTTTACAACATATTTCACAAACAAAAGGCTTTTCACCTGTGTGCCAAAGAAAATGTGTATTTAAATCTCCTTTACGTGCATATGCTTTCTGACATATTTCACAAACAAATTTTTTGTTATTAGTATGTATAAGTAGGTGTGCATTTAAATGACTTATACGTGCAAATGCTTTCTGACATATTTCACAAACAAAAGGCTTTTCACCAGTGTGGTAACGAAGATGTTTATTTAAATCTGTTTTACGTGCAAATGCTTTCTGACATATTTCACAAACAAAAGGCTTTTTGCCATTGTGCGTAAGAAGATGTCTATTTAAATCTATTTTACGTGCAAATGTTTTCTGACATATTTCACACAAAAAATTTTTATCACTATTATGCAAAAGTAGGTGTGCATTTAAAAAAGTTTTTCGTGTAAATGCTTTCTGACATATTTCACAAACAAAAGGCTTTTCACCGGTGTGCCAAAGAAGATGTTTATTTAAATCTCCTTTACGTGCATATGCTTTCTGACATATTTCACAAACAAATTGTTTGTCATTAGTATGTATCAGTAAGTGTGCATTTAAACCACCTTTACGTGCAAATGCTTTAAGACATATTTCACAATTAAAAGGCTTTTCACCAGTATGTATAAGTAGGTGTCTTTTTAACAGACCTTTACGTGCAAATGCTTTACAACATATTTCACAAACAATATTTTTTTCAGCAGTATGTATAAATAGGTGTGCATTTAAATATCTTTTATCTGCAAATGATTTTTGACATATTTCACAAGCAAAAGGCTTTTCACCAGTGTGCATAAGTATATGTGTATTTAAATCCCTTCTATGTGCAAATGCTTTCCCACATATTTCACAAAACAAAGACATTTTATCAGTATATATGCATGTATTTAAATGGCTTTTATGTACAAAAGCTCCTACAAATATTACATACAACAAGCTTTTTACCAGTTTGCCTATATAGATGTTTATTTAAATCACCTTTATATACAAATATCATCCTTGCATATAAAAGGCATTTCAACAATGAACCCGAGTAGATGTTTATTTAAATCACCTTTATAAGTATACACAATTATACTTATTTAATCACCATTATATAACATTCTAACGGTTTTTCATATGCAGATAAGTTTGTTGATTCAGGCTGCTTATATTTACAAATAATTTGACATATTTGACTGGAAAGAAGTCTTTATCCTGTATAGAAGTTTTTAATTCAAATAACTGTTATTGCAACTGCTTTCAGACACAAATGATTTATAACCCGTAAACATAAGAAAATTACGATCAATCACTAAACACAGGAAAATTTCTTCTTAGAACAGATACAACTGATTAGTTACTTTTGTGTTTATTAGATAGCACATATTGCTTTGAATATTTAGTGCAGTGCTCTATTACAAGTACATCCAACCTAAATAGCAAATATATGTCTCAACAGAGTGTAAAGTGAAGTCCTGACAAAACTCAAAATTGAAGTTTACATAGTTTCTTTGTAAAATAAGTTGGTTGAGCCAATAAGGTTTATTTATTAAGTAAATAATGAAACTTGGCTTTGTATCAATTACTCATATCATGACTTATGAGGAAAAGCCTTTTTCTAAAGATGACCATCCACAAAACAAAATTTATATCATTTTTCACTCACACATCGTGGACAATCCAGGCAATGATGCAATTAAAGAAGAAACAATTGACACTAGCGTTTCCACATGAGCACGGGCAACTGTAGTTTTTACTTAATGGGTCCATTAATTTGGGAAATGTGTTTACATCATTTAATTATGCAGCTTCCAAACACTAGAAGTAACAGGCCCAAAGGCACGTTCGTACACAAGAGTCTAGGGAGAGGAATCTATCGTCAACTCCGAAAGCAGACGACGGTGAAATAACTGTTGACGTCTCGGCATGTAGGTTCAATGGGTCTTTCTCATATATTGAGACGGGGTGTCCAAATTACTACTTACTACGACTCCGCCTCCATGCCACCCAATCTGGGGGCGAGTCATTGTAATATAAAACACAAACATCAATTCCCTTCACGAATATCGATGACGTCACGTCCATCTAGCGGCGAAAATGCTAAGTTCTGTTTGTACAAACAAATGTTAATTAGGTTTATATGTAAAAGATATGGTTTGGTGTCTAATTTTTAAAAAGAAGTCGTTTTATTAAAACTATATCCAGCCGATATCATATATAATTATAATATCTTTAAGATAAAGTAATTGAATTTGATAATGATGATTTGTGCCGTAATTAACTGCAGCAAACGATCCGTATGTGATTGTATACCATTTGTTTCATTCCCTCGAATAATTGAAAATAAAAGGAATAAAATCAATGGCTTTCAAGAATCAACAGAGAACATTTGAATTCTGAAAATTTGAAGCACAGGAAATTTTGCAGTGAACATTTTATTCATGGTGAGTACATTATTTAGTACAGTATGCTTTTCAATTTACGTTTAATAAATCTTTAAAAAAATGTAAACTTTTTTAGTTTTATAATTTGATTATACAATCATTGATTTATTAGCAATCAATTCCGTCATTTTTTTTTGTTTCATATATCTAAAATTAAAAAAAATCAACATCAAATTAAAATCACTAAATTCTGTATTAGATACCTGCAGGTAAATTTCGTTTGTGACAGACATGACATCAGATGTGTAATATAGCACATTTGACATAGAAGATAATATTTTCTGGAAAAGAAATTTTATTCACATATGTATATTTATATCACAGCTATTTTTAAGGGAAGTTTCAAAATCTCAAGTTAAATACCCATAGTGGAAGACATGACATAAAACCGACATGAGATTTCAGTGACCATGAAGTTACATAAAAATTCACTGAATTGGCGAGAGATTGATTTGTGGAAACTTTTTTTCTATAAAGTTTCCAACTATTACCATTGGTATTTTCGAAAGCATTAAAATATAACTTTTGTGTGAGTAATCTTCATCAATTATAAGGATCTTCATCTCTAATTTCGTTGATTTTAGCTTAATATAAGCTTTTATATCCAGGATCTAGCTGCGAAAATTAAGATTTATAATGTGGTTTCATAGCGTTCTAGCTGTTGCTTGTACAAAGCAGCCGTCTGCTCAAATGGTTGCTAAGGGAACGTGATGTAGGTGAAACCTCCCTATTTTCTTCCTTTACGCTATAATGCTAGTATGGTTATTATGCTGGATATAATGCTTTATCGAAGTAAGTGTTATATTTAAATATGTATAGCAACGCAGATTTCCTTTTAACAATAATCTAACATCATTTGAAGATTGTTTTACATCAAATTCAAGTATTATTTACAAAAATATCAAATTCTTATCAATCGTGTTGTTGTTGAAACCCAGACCGTCCGACCTACCAGAAAGGTGTAAGGTAACTGTTTGGACGGTCGGGAAGTGCCACCCAATTTAGACCGGAACCCAGTGGGGGAGGCATCCACAGGGACCGTACCCTCCTTCCCCTACCACCAACCTCTCGGAAGGACTTTCGGACCCACATGTTTAACGTGATCGTACTCCGCATGAACACGGCGGTAGTTTTGGCAGTGGCTGGAATCGAACCCGGGCCTACCGAGTGCAACTCCAGCGCGCTAACCAATGGGCTACCGCGCCCCTTATCAATCGTGTATAAAAGTACACACTAAAAGACTAGTGGGCACGGTAGCCCATTGGTTAGAGCGCTATAATGTAGTCTTTCAGTGTTGTTGTTGAGACCCAGACCGTCCGACCTACCAGAAAGGTGTAAGGTAACTGTTTTGACGGCCGGGAAGGTAGTCTTTTAGTGTTGTTGTTGTTGAGACCCAGACTGTCCAATCTACCAGAAAGGTTTAAGGTAACTGTTTAGTCTTTTAGTGTTGTTGTTGAGACCCAGACCGTCCGACCTACCAGAAAGGTGTAAGGTAACCGTTTGGACGGTCGGGAAGTGCCAACCAATTTAGACCGGAACCCAGTGGGGGAGGCATCCACAGGGACCGTACCCTAATTCCCCTACCACCAACCTCTCGGAAGGACTTTCGGACCCACATGTTTAACGTGATCGTACTCCGCATGAACACGGCGGCAGTTTTGGCAGTGGCTGGAATCGAACCCGGGCCTACCGCGTGCAACTCCAGCGCTCTAACCAATGGGCTACCGCGCCCACTAGTCTTTTAGTGTTGTTGTTTCAACAACAAAGTTTACCTTAAACCTTTCTGGTAGGTTGGACAGTCTGGGTCTCAACAACAACAACACTAAAAGACTACCTTCCCGGCCGTCAAAACAGTTACCTTACACCTTTCTGGTAGGTTGGACGGTCTGGGTCTCAACAACAACACTGAAAGACTACATATTTTGTTAAATCTCGGAAAGGCGAGATGAACACAATGAAGTTTTTGCTGTTTATAAAATATCAGCAAGCTTTTCAGTGTTTTTCTGACCAAGAATTTGTAAAGATATCTATATGTAAAATTGATATTGCATGTGTAAATGATAAATTATTTGCTAATCTTTATAACAATGCATATTAGCATCTTTCTACACAAACCATCCCATGCCTGGTAATAAATAGTTACACTATGCAGGCATACACACAAGTAGAAATATATTTTAACTAATTTTGTGTGTACTTTTAGACAAACATTCATTCAACAAGATTTCTTTTGTAGAAGTAAGTAATTTTATTGCGATATTCAGTTTCTGTTATCATTTATGTTAAACAAGACTTGGTCCAACTTTGAAACAATCAATGAGTTGCGCATTGCTTTTATAATATACGTTGGCACAAGTCAAGGGTGTGTTTGAAAAGTTAACTGAATGGTCATCTCCTTTAACAATTGTTTATCAGTTATCAGGTCACTCACCAGAGAAAAAACAGCATGGTAATTCTGTACGATTCTAGACAGCATTTCAAACAATATATGTGTTCTGTTTATCATGTGGCCACATAACATTGATTGAGAAAATCCTTGGTCATTCTGGTTATAACTGCACTATGACCGAAACAAGTTTTTAAATGGCTGTGGTTATAGAAAAGTTTTCGAAGTCTCTGTTCGAAGTTTGCTGGTGGTCACCTGTCATAATTGCAGAAACATTTCAACTGTGTCCCAAATATTATCAGTTTTAGTTAGATTTCGTCCAGTGGTATACAGTCCATAGAAGTAAGCATTGCTTACCTAACATCAGTTTAAAAAAAATAAAAAAAATTTACTATAATATTTCAGCAGAATTTATGAAACGGTGATTGGTGATAGATCACTGCTGACCAAGCTCAAATTAATCGTATTTAATAATAGCAAAGCTACACTATTTTGTTGTATCTTAAAAAGTTTTGTTCAAATTTGAAAAATAAGAACTCTTAATTTCTACGAAAATGTCATTAATGAGTTTGCAAAAAATTAGAAGATTGGAATTTATGTACAAATAGGTTCAACAGTACAGTCAACCCATGACTGATTCATTCTACTTTATATAGAATTGTGTTTTTAGAGTACAATGTTATGGTGAATATGGTTGTGAAATAGAACTTTATATATACAAAAGCAACGCAAAAATTGTGTGACCATTTTGTTTTATAATATCCGACTTTGATACTGACCTAAATATAAATTAAATTTTAATTTTTTGTATTCCTAATTTTTCAATTTTCAAACATTTTATTTTTTTTTTTAATTTTTTACTTAAGAATTATTTAAAAAGTCTATTAAAAGTTTAAATATTCCAAAATATAAAATTATTTTTAAATAATTTTATTTGAGAGTCGGAGTCGATATATTGTTTCCAACTCAGACTCCAAAGCCATGTGAGGAAGGTTTGTATTTTGAAAAAAAATCTAGAATATCTTTTTCAAAAACACAAACTAAGTGCAGCAGAATCTCAATTATTCAAGCTACCCCTTTTTTGACTAATTCGTCAGAGATTGAAGACAATTGAATAGCAAGATACAGTGCGTATGTAAACAAACTTTTAAAATAATCAAAGAGTTAAAATATAGTATATTTAGCATGTATAAGTAGTAAGTTTAACTGAACATAAGTTAACTGAACATAATTAAAGAACGGTACATTAAAATTACAGTAGAAAATGTACACTGAATTATCTTGTTTGAATTAGGTGCTTTAATATGCCACTTTAATATTTCTACTTTAATTCTTATTCTTTTGGGATGTCAGAAGCCCTTCCCCCAAGAACCCATTGAATTTCGTAAAAATGATATTCGGAGAATTGTGAAACAAGAATATTTATTATCCCCACCCCTTCTCATTTTTTTTTCTGGTGACACTGCTGCAAACTAATCAAGACCATATCATCTGCTATGTTCTTGGTAATAATCAAACAATTCCTGATGCTGTCTGTAGAATTTTTATTTCTGCAGATATTAGAATACCAAAGAGTTTGATTTAATGTAATTGATTTAGTTAAATGAAATTTCTTAGTATGCGGGCATTCGAAAATGAAATTATCAATCGCAGCCACAGTTTTCGAAATGCATAATTCCTCCTAAACGATTGTTAAGAACTGAAAATTTTGACAATCCCCCCCCTCCCTCCCCCCCAAAAAAGTTGTTAAGTATTGCCATTTAAAGGCGATAGCAATACCAAGATTTAAATTATTGTAGACAAAGTAACTTTTTGGGTGAATATGTAAATGACATCCTTGTTGCTTGTATTTAGATGATAAAAATATGTCTAATTGAGCAATTTCATTCTGCGTCAGTGTTCGTACTCCAGACAAAGACTTGTAAATGAGTGGGTACGGCGGCAGTTTCTCCTGCACTAAATAATTTTAAAAATATATCTCAAAACTGCAATTTAATACTAATTCATTGCACTTTTCTTATATATTACCTTAGGTTGGAAATTCAAACTGCAAACAAATTGGATAAAACAGAAATGGATGTGAAATTTGGAAATTCAAATCAAGTGGTATATGGAAAGACAAGATCTTACTCCAGAAAAATGACTGAAGCAAATCAGTGGGTGTGACTTATATGTGTACCAGAAAATGTAAAATTCCATACCGTATATATTATAATAAAGGCATTTATTCACAATGTAACAGATTGCATTTCATCAATATATGAGACACGGAAAACGAATAATTGTTTGTCGTAAGTCCAATAAAAATATTTTAGGACAATTTTAGCAATTCCTAAAGGACCTTAAGGTAGGCGTAGCTTAGTGTCCCATATTTGGGCAAATCTTGTATTGTAGAAATATTTAATCTAAAAGTATACATAATTTAAAATAACTATTATAAATCTAGAGTATTGGAAATTTCTTCCATAATGCCTTCGTTAAACTACTAGATAATTTACATAAATTACCATTATTTCAAATGGTTTAATGTTGGATCTATTTAAATCAAGTTAGAATCCAGGACACTTCTAAAACAGGTCTAAGACGAACTAGCATAATACAGTTCAAAATCAAAAGAATAAAATTATTTTGAAAAAGACAGCACCATGCTAAATTTAGACTTTCTAGCTTATCTCATTTTAGAGCTATTTTCAAAATGCGAATACATTCATATAACGAATCAAGGTGGTCTAGCATGATGAGGTTCAAAGTGAGGTTCAAGTAAATATACTACAGAAAAAAAAAAAAGACATACTAAATTTGGACTTTCTAGATGTTCTAGTTCTCACATTATTCTCAAAACACAAAGACATATCTTAGCGGGGGGAAGAAGAGGGGGGTATTATATTTAATAACATTTGATGAGCAAGGTCTACATAATACACCAACGCAAAGCCAGATATCGCAATTTAAAAATACAAGAAATTCAATGTCAAAAAACTAAAAAATAAGATCAAAATGAAATACTACAAAAAAAAAAGAGACATACTGAATTTGGACTTGTGGAAGATGCTCTAGTTCTCTAGTTATTCTCAAAACACAAAGACATATCTTAGCGGGGAAAGAGGAAGGGGGTATAATATTTAATAATATTTGATGAGCAAGGTCTACACAATAAGCCATCGCAAAGCTAGAAATCGCAATTTAAAAATACAAGAAATTCAATGTCAAAAAATTAAAAAATAAGATCAAAATTAAATACTACAAAAAAAAAAAAAAAAAAAGACATACTGAATTTGGACTTTCTAGATGCTCTAGTTCTCTAGTTATTCTCAAAACACAAAGACATATCTTAGTGGTAGAAGAGGAGGGGGGGTATTATATTTAATAATAATTGATGAGCAAGGTCTATACAATAAACTATCGCAAAGCTAGATAACGCGATTTAAAAATACAAGAAATTCAATGTCAAAAAATTAAAAGATACGATCAAAATTAAATAAACATAGCGATGTGTCAAAAGTATAACACATTCACAATTGAAAAATAACCATTTTGTTTTTGCGGGTAACTAACACTGCAGTCAGTTTCCGACTGCAGTAGTTACTTATTTTCAGGAGAAGTAGCTCCGAGAAGAAAAGCTCTGAATCTTGGAACTTAAAAAAAAATGTTGTCCATTAAAAATAGGGAATTTCAGAAAATCTTTAGTGAAGATATAATGAATTTTCGAGACAGAATAATTCTTCGGCGAAGCAATTAGATTTTCATTTTCTCACAATTTTGGACAGAACGGCTCTCAAATATAAAATACAGCTACAGTGGAACCCCGATTTCACATCTTCTATCTGTCCATATTCAAGAAGCAACATGAAGCAGGAGTAGTGAGCAAATACAGATTTATATCTTGTTATTTTTTCTTGTAAATATTAAAACATTTTAAAATTTATGCCCCTTGAAAGAAAACAAACACTTTCATTTGAATATTTATATTTGAAAAGTAAACAAAATATTTTTTAATTTACATTAATAAGATTTAAGAAATGTAAATAATTCATTAAGGTGTTTATTATTCCAATGTGTTTAAACTAATAATTCTAATTTTTGAGTTTCAATGCAACATTGCAGTTCAGTGGCATCGGAACCCATGAGTGCAACTTGCATCCACAGAAATTTGAAGATAATTAAGTTTTTATTGTTGTTAATCTTCTTTCAATAGTATTGGAATGAGATTTTTTCCAGAAAATTTAAGTAAAAATAGCATGAATGAAGAATCCGATCTCACAGTTCAGAAACATGTGTGAATATTTAGATAAAATCAGTTGTTTACATCCCCTTCCCCCCTTTATCTCCGGACACTGGTTCAAAAAGTCTGTACAGTCAATGGTTGGGTTAAAAATTGGAGTTGTTGAAAAGTTAAGTGCTGGGGAAAACTGGTTGGACAATGGTAGGATTATGTAGCATTGTTTGCCTGACTATGTGTGCATTATCATATCTAGGATAATTCTGCTAAAATAAGTTGTATCAAATTCTGGGGTATAGGTGCAAAAGGACTTAAAATGCCAAAAAAATCTACTATAGGTGCATTGCAAAATTATGTGCAAATATCTTTTATTGTTGAAAAAAAATTATACTAGATATATTTTTTTCTGTTGGTGGAAGAACAATATTTATAGAAATTAAGTTCAAAATATATGTGTTAAATATTCATATAATATAGAAACAAAGGTTTAGCTAAAATATTCTTAAAACTTTTACATGAATTAGAACTTTCATTTTTGTTCATTTGTTGGAAACGATATCCCAAAAGAAAATAATCATATTGTTACATCTTTCCGTAATACATTAAAAAATGTAAATAAATATTTGAGTGTAAAATATCAAAAACTAGAGATATGAAGCTTTTACAATAGGCCAAAAATAAGGAAATAATGTTAGGTAAAGACAGTATTCTCTAAACTGGAACTAATATCGTAAAAAATACAATTTTTAAATACTAGATTGGTATATGGAATTGAAGTTTTTGCACAAAATAATTTAATCACAAAACATGATCACAAAAATGTCATAAAAATTACTATATTTATTTATTTTAATTTTATTATTTACAAATAGAAGGCTTTGAATGTAATGTATATCAGCGGGTGGGGGGGAAGTGGAACACCTGCCTCTGTTTTCTATATCATTTCAAACATTGAGAACAAGACCGTATAATAGCCTTCGTAATGGAAAATGAATCTGCATTAAAAGTATTTCGTTAATATTAGAATAAAATGTTGATTAAAAGCATCAATTGGTTTCAGAAGCAAAAAGCAGCATTCTTCAGGAGAGAGGAACAAAGCAACCACACCAGCAAAAGCAAGAAAGTTTGTCAGTTTAGAAGTTTATCAGCGTTTAGACATACTCATTGTTAGCTTTGCTGGTGCAGTTGTTATCTGTCTATACTAACAAAGAGTCCTGACAAAGACTTATCCCAAATTTATCGTGGTAACAAAATCCTGCAACTATCATGAATTTCTTTGAGAAGTTTTCTGTACATTGTCTAAGCCATTTCGCAACGTCATTTTTGTCAGTTGAACAATAGAAAAGTGCTCTTTCTTTATTATAGTCACTTCAATACACCCATTTTTCATCGAACGTTACCACAAATTTCCATTTATCAGCAACTAGGTGTTTTTCATATAATTTTCTATAATTTGTTTTTCTTTCCGCAACATGCTTTGACAAAACAGATGAACTTTAGATTTAAACATCTTTTCAAATTTCAAATCCTTATGAATGAGTTTACTTACAGTGCCAGAAGACATTACCAGTTTCGATGCAATGGATCTTTGAGTCGGTGGATTTTCTTTTAGAATCAGACACTTCACTTTCTTGATATTTGCCCGCGTTCGAACAGTCTTAGGATGTGATTTTGTGGCAATTTTTTCATTTTTACTTTCAGCTAGACAATTAAAGAAACTTTCAGACACAATGAAAAAATTAGCAGAACGGGTGGTATTAGCACTGGAAAACACCCATAAACATAACCATATTAACATATCCTCAGACAGTGGTAAACAGCTCCTCTCCTGCCTACGAAGACAAACAATAAGAATGAAATCTTAAATATTGAAATGAAATTTAAAAATCAGAAAAAAATATAAGAAACATTAAGTTATTGCTAAAAAATGAAACAGGTTAGAGGAAGGAAAAAGGTCAAAAATTACAGGTGACTAAGGCAGTAATTATGAAAAAATAACAAAAAGAAGAAACTGGTTTCAAGAGTTAAATTCATTTATCAAACTACAAAATAATTACCCTTGGTTAAGACTAGGACAAAAAGGGATATACGAGGCATGTTTTTTATGTAAGTACCGTTTTGCGATTCCGCCGCCGCAGCGCTACGGTCGGCGTTCCGCGCATGCGCGCTGGTTACCTACATCTCTTGTCTACGCACTGACGCCATTACAGTCTGATTCTTCATTGTATACGTTGTTTACTGAGTGTTTAAGATGCCTCCGACAATCCTGAGTCCCGCCGATTGTGAAGTACGGGCTGTTATACGATTTCTTAGTGCTAAAGGCGTAAAACCGATCGATATTCATCGTGAGATCTGTGAAGTTTACGGACAAAACATTATGAGTGATGGAATGGTAAGGAAATGGGTGAGAGCATTTAAAGATGGCCGCACAAATGTCCATGATGAAGAACGGAGTGGGCGTCCTTCGGTCTTTAATGAAGATTTGGTGCAGAAAGTGGAAGAAAAGGTGAGAGAAAACAGACGCTTTACAATTTCATCAATGTGCGACTGGTTTCCTCAATATTCTCGTAGTGTTTTGAATCGCATTGTGACCGAGAACTTGAATTACCGGAAATTGTGTTCACGTTGGGTTAAAAAAATGTTGACGGATTTGCACAAAACCCAATGTTTAGGCAGTGCATTGACTTTCCTTGAGCGGTACCACAATGAAGGTGAAGATTTTTTAGACCAAATTGTTACTGGTGACGAAACATGGGTGGCCTACGTCACACCAGAATCAAAACAACAATCCATGGAATGGCGACATTCATCATCACCCAAAAGAGTGAAGTTTAAGCAAACAATTTCTGCCCGGAAAATCATGTGCACAGTTTTTTGGGACAAAAAAGGAGTATTGCTAGTGGAGTTTCTGCCTCGTAATGAGACAATCAATGCAGCGTCTTATTGTGAGACATTGAACAATCTGCGTTGTGCAATCCAGAACAAAAGACGTGGCAAGTTGAGTAAGGGTATCGTTTTGCTGCATGACAATGCCCGTCCACATGTGGCTAATCGGACCAAAGATCTCATCAAATCTTTTAAATGGGAAACTCTAGATCATCCTCCATACAGCCCTGATCTGGCGCCCAGCGACTACCATTTGTTCCTGCACTTGAAGAAACACCTGGGTGGTCAGCGTCTTCAAGACGATAACGAAGTCAAAACAGTTGTGATACAGTGGTTAACAAGTCAGGCGGCAGAATTTTATGAGGAGGGTATTCAAAAACTGGTGCCACGTTATGACAAGTGCCTCAATATTCACGGAAATTATGTAGAAAAGTAGATTAAGGTACAGGCTTTCATGTAGAAATAAAATTATTGCGATATCTTTGCACGTCTTTTTTTAATTCCAAAACGGTACTTACTTAAAAAACATGCCTCGTAACATGGAAAATAAAGAAAAATATAGTTTCAGAAACTATATGAGTTACCATCATCAACTATAAAAAGTATCAATTAGTCTAATCAAAAATATCTATGGATGATAATGGAGTTAAGAGGGATTAAGAAGGATATAACAAGATTGAAAGAAAACTGAATGAACTAACTTTTAAAGTAAAAAATGAGTGTACAAACCACTGTTGAATGAGATTGGAATTAAGAATGAACTAATTAAATAAATATCCAAAAAACAATATAAAAACAGAAACTGTTTCGAAAGCTATATGAGTCTGTGCCAGTGTTTTTTTTATTACTTCATTATAAGGTCCCTCATTTAATAAATTTTCCAACTTATCAACATAGATTCATAGAGTAAGACTATTTTGCCCCCTTTATAAGCTGGACAAGGGGGGTCAAATAGTCTTGAGAAAGAGGGCACTCAAACAGTGTATCAAAGAACATTCTAGAATGATTGTTAAGAAAGAAACGTTTAAGTCATCCATTTCTTAACACTGCTAGGCTGAAAAATCATTAATTTCAATTTCTAAAGGCAAAAATCAAAATGCATGCCTGCACTGCATTGATTTTTTGGAAGTTGCTTTAATTTACTTGAATTCTGATAATCTTATTAATGTTAAATCAGCAATTCCTTATACCTCCTCAGCATGGAAAAAATGTCCCCCCTATCCCTTATCTCCATTTATCAAGTCAAATAGCTTCCGAAAGTTTTTTTTTGGGGGGGTGTAATTTATTTAATTAGTTCCTTTTTAATTCCTATCATTCAATAGTGGTTTCATTTAAAGTTATTTGTATACTACTCATACTTGACTTTCAAAGTTAACTCATTTGGGTTTTTTTTTTCAATTTTGTTGCATCCTTAATTCCAGTCTCATTCACGGATATTTTTCAGCAGACTAATCAATTGAACAAATCACCCGGTACTTGTGCAATACAGCTCTTCATTTCTTTAATAATACGTCTGAAAGATAGTTTTCTTGCATATAACACGAAATAATCATAAAATGTTTAGTCAATGCAAATGGGCTTCTCCCACATTAATTAGAAACAGACGCAATCACTTGGAAACTGATTCTTAGATGAAAAAGATGGGAAAACCTCGATCTTAAAATTCCTGATTTTATTTCTCACTTCGTAACCTACTTTCAATTTAATGACTTGTAGATACGCTTATGCAGATTTGCATACAATAAAATATAAATGTTATGGGGGAAGAAAACTGACTACTGTGGATCCAAATCGGATTCGTGGAACAAGACTGAAAAAACGGAACAAGTACATAAAAATCGGAACTCTTGACAGCTATAAAAATGTCTGATAACAAAATATTAGCTAACCAAATTTGCAAGATGCTGGAACGATTTAATCTGGAATGCAGTGTGTTCTATAATAGGAAGCAATTAGAATGTAAAGACTCTGCAGGATCACTCCCTTTTTCTTCCAAGTGGGATACATAGATCGGTAGATCTATGAGGGGATAAAGGGGAGGAGAGCAATAGAAACTCGTTAAATACCCAGAGTCTTAGACATCAGAATATCTGAGGATAAGGCAAACAAATAAATACTTCAGTAGTGCAATTTCAGATCTTGAAGGGTGGGGGCGAGATGAAGTACCACGAAGATCCCAATGTTTCCTTCCCTAAATAGGGGAGATTTTACTGTCATTTTACAGAGGGGGATTTTACTGTCTGTGTACCACCTGCAGATTTATCACTGCGGGCATGTATAAAATGCCGCTTTTTGTTTTTCGACCGCTGTCCAGTCTTCTACCAGGGTCGTAATTTAGTCAAAAGGAAAGTGAAGACTGATATTTAACAATAGCATTGTTAAGCGTCAAATTTGATGACCAGATTGAAGAATCTAGTCGCAAATTACGACTAAAGACCGCTAATTTCGAACACTGTTCAGACAACGTATCTATATGAAAAATTCTGGAACCCAGTGCGTGTGATAACCACAAGGACCATACTCTCTTCCGAGGTTGCAAATACTTTCCAACATATTTCACAAACAAAAAATATTTAAACAGTAGGCATAAATAGGTGTATAGTTAAATGACTTTTGTGCAAATGCTTTCAGACATGTTTCACATACAAAAGATTTCTCATCAGTGTGCCTATGTAGATACATATTTAAATCACCTTAATGCACAACTTCTTTCCTAACTTATAAAAGGCCTTTCACAAATACACACAAATTGATGCTCATTTAAATAAGCTTTATGTGCAAATAGTTTGACATCTCACAAAAATTTTGTTACAAAACATTTTTCAGCAATATGCATAAGTAGGTGTGTACTTAAATGACTGCCCTGTGTAAATGTTTCCTAGTGTATTTCACAAGCAAAAGGCTTATCACCAGTATGCTTAAGTAGGTGTGTATTTAAACGACTTTTACGTGCAAATGCTTTCTGGCATATTTCACAAACAAAAGGCTTTTCACCAGTATGTGAAAGGTGGTGTCTTTTTAAAAGACTTCTACGTGTAAATGCTTTACAACATATTTCACAAACAAAAGGCTTTTCACCAGTGTGCCAAAGAAGATGTATATTTAAATCTCCTTTACGTGCATATGCTTTCTGACATATTTCACAAACAAATTGTTTGTTATTAGTATGTATAAGTAGGTGTGTATTTAAATAACTTCTACGTGCAAATGCTTTCTGACATATTTCACAAACAAAAGGCTTTTCACCGGTGTGCCAAAGAAGATGTGCAATTAAATTTCCTTTACGTGCATATGCTTTCTGACATATTTCACAAACAAATTGTTTGTTATTAGTATCTATAAGTAGGTGTGCATTTAAATGACTTCTACATTCAAATGTTTTCTGACATATTCCACAAACAAAAGGCTTTATACCATTGTGGATAAGAAGATGTCTATTTAAATCTGTTTTTAGTGCAAATGTTTTCTGACATATTTCACACAAAAAATTTTTATCATTATTATGCATAATTAGGTGTGCATTTAAAGAAGTTTTACGGGTAAATGCTTTCTGTCATATTTCACAAACAAAAGGCTTTTCACCAGTATGTATAAGTAGGTGACTTTTTAAAAAATCTTTACGTGCAAATGCTTTACAACATATTTCACAAACAACATTTTTTTCAGCAATATAAGTAAGTGTGCATTTAAATATATTTTATCTGCAAATGATTTCTGACATATTTCACAAGCAAAGGGCTTTTCACCAGTGTGCATACGTATATGTGTATTTAAATCCCTTTTATGTGCAAATGCTTTCCAACATATTTCACAAAAAAAGACATTTTATCAGTATACATAAGCATGTATTTACATGGCTTTAATGTACAAATGCTCCAAATATTACATACAACAGGCTTTTCAAAAGTGTGCCTATATAGATGTTTATTTAAATCACCTTTATATACAAATGTTATCCTTGCCTATAAAACGCATTTCACCAATGCACCTAAGTAGATGGTTATTTAAATCACCTTTACATGTATACACAATTAAACACTTATTTAATCACCATTATATAACATTTCAACGGTTTTTCGCATGTATATGAGTTTGTTGTTTGAGGTTGCTTATATTTACAAATAATTTGACATATTCAACTGAAAATAAGTCTTTTATCCTGTATATAAGTTTTTAATTCAAATGTTGCAACTGCTTTCAGACACAAATGATTTATAACTCGTAAACATAAGAAAATTACTGTCTATCACTAAACGCAGGAAAATTTATTTCTTCTTCAAACAGATACAGCTGATTGGTTAGTTCTGTGTTTATTAGGTAGCATATATTGCTTTGAATATTTAGTGCAGTGCTGTATTACAAGTCGTCACCATCCTGAATAATTGATCTTGAAGGTGACGTGTGGGGCCCAATGGCAGTAGGTATTCCACATATATTGAGACGGGATGTTGGAATTACCACTTACAACGGCTGCTCCTCCGTCCCGCCCAATCTGGGTCGGGTCATTCTGACGTTGCCCCCAAACGTCACTCCTTTTCCTAGAGCCTGACTTATCAAGCATATTGAAGCCCCGCAAGCTTTCTGCAAATTAATGGGTTACCATATTTGGCGGTTTAACACGTGCTCCAAATATTGATTTTTACAAGTATTTGATAATGTTAACAAATTTACAATTAAGTTAAATTTGTAATTACGCGACACTTATTAACAAGAATCAAAAATATGATTCTCACTCTATAAGCAGATTAACAAATAGATGGACATTTTTTTTTATTATTATTTTTTGCAAAGATCCGGTCTTATTAAAATTTATGAAATACTTTGACGTATATTTCTATTTTACATCTGTTACAGTTCTACCATTATATAGAATAAAATATGGTCTTATTATGATCTCAGAAAGACCTTGAATTATTTGAAATACCTGAACTAAATAATGAAAAGTTGTTTTTGAAATATATATTTATGATGATGCATAGTAGTGTGTGAATTACCCCGGGGGGAGGGCACTTTAAAAAAGTGTATTTAATTTTAATGGTACTAAAATTTTAAAGAGGGGTAATTTTGTTATAAACCTGTAGATGTATAGATTAGATAAATACAGCATTTAAAATTTTAAGAATAATAATAATAAATTATATAAATCTGTATTGTAAACAATATATTTTTTATGTCTTGTACAAAAGAATTGAAGTACTTTAAAAGATTATTTTATGGAAATCCTGTAAACTGGATCCTCTAAATACAGCGCCAATGTTTACTTCAAATGATTGGCGCCAATCATCGTCTTGGCGATGAAAATATCAGTGCAGTTCCAAAGTAAATTTGAGTCATTCAGACATAATTTTTATCAGTTTTGAGTAAAAAAACCCTATTTGATCATTCATTATCTTTTACGATAAATGCATTTCGATTTATTTACCATTTTAGCTTATGTTTACATAATTATTATAATATGGTAAGATTTCCACTTGGCGACAGTTTGTTAGCAGTAGGATTCTACAATTTTATGATTCATTATACTCTAAAAATGCAACAAAGTGCATAAAACTTGAAATATATTGGTGTAACATGAATAAATCTTTTATATATATATATATATATATATATATATATATATATATATATATATATATAATTTGAAGCAAGCAATTATACTTTTAAGTTTTGAAGAGAGAGAATAACACATTCAGGACTACAAACCACGTTTACTAAGATAAAGTTATAACACATAAAAATCAATAATAATACATACTACAGATACCGAAATTATAAAATAAGTGTTTAAAATACTACTTTATATAAAAATAGAAGTTTCAATTACAATATTGTGAAATTTAGCTTTCACAAGTATGCTCCTATACCGGGTGTCCAATGATTCTGCCGACTATTTATAAGCCATTTTTTTATTCCCTCTTCATTTCTGGGAAAGTAAAATTACCTAAACCTTTTTCTGTATGTTTAGAGCAATTTGGTGCAGAACACCTACCAAAAATTATTTCAATAGTACTTTCTAAAGTGAAAATACGAATAGAGCTAATGCTAATGGATTACGCTTTCGACCTCGGTGGGCTTCAATATGCTTGACGAATCAGCTCGTATATAGAGGAGCCTTACCTTTTCCTAGAGCTCATATACTACAAGCTGACTTATCAAACATATTGAAGCCCAGTAAGGTTTTTACAAATACATGGGCTACCATATTTGGCTGTTTAGCACGTGCTCCAAATATTGATTTTTACAGATATTTGATAATCTTAACAAATATACAATTGAGTTATATTTTTATAAATATGAAATAGATTGAACATTTATAATTATGCGGCACTTATTAACAAGAATCAAAAATATGATTCTCACTCAATAAACAGATTAACAAATATATATATATATACATATATTTGCAGAAATCCAGTCTTATTAAAATTTATGATATACTTTGATGTATATTTCTGTTTTACATCTGCTACAGTTCTAACATTATATAGAATAAAAAAGATATGGCCTTATTATGAACTCAGAAAGACCTTGAATTATTTGAAATACCTGTATTAAATTATAAAAAGTTGTTTTGGGAATATATATTTTTTATGATACATAGTGTGTGAATTTCCTGGGGGTCACTTTAAAATAAAAATGTGTGCTTAATTTTAAAGGTACTAAAATTTTAAAGAGGGGGCAATTTTGTTATAAACCTGTGAATGTATAGATTAGATAAATGCATCATTCAAAATCTTAATAATAATAATAATATATATAAATCTGTATTGTAAACATATATTTTTTATGCCTAGTATAAAAGAATTGAGGTACGTTAAAAGATAATATTGAGGACATCCTCTAAACTGGATCCTCTAAACATAGCGCCAATGTTTACATCAAATGATTGGCGCCAATTCTCCTCTTGATGATGAAAATATCAGTGCCATTCTAAAGTAAATTCGAGTCATTCAGACATAATTTCTATCAGTTTTTAGTAAAAAAATCTTATTTGGTCATTCATTATCTTTTATGAAAAATGTATTTCGATTTATTTACCATTTTAGCTTATGTTTACATAATTATTATATTATGGTAAGATTTGTTTGATAGTTTGTTAACAGTATGACTCAGCAATTTTATGATTCATTATACTCTAAAAATGCAATAAAGTGTATAAAACTTGAAAGATATTGGTGTAACATAAATAAATCTTTAATATATATATAATTTGAAGCAATTATACTTTTTAAATTGGAAGAGAGAATAACACATTCAGGACTACAGACTACGTTTACTAAAATAAGACTATAACAAATAAAAGTGAATAATAATACATACTATTGTTACCGAAATTATAAAATGAGTGTTTAAAATAAATACTTTATATAAAAATAGAAGTTTCAAATACAATATTGTAAAATTTAGCTTTCACAAGTAAGCTCCTGTATCGGATATTCAATGATTCTGTAGACTATTTATAAGCCATTTTTTTATTCCCTCTTCATTTCTGGAAAAGCGAAATTACCTAAACCATTTTCTAGCATGTTTAGAGAAGTTTTGTGCATAACACCCACCAAAAAATATTTCAGTAGTACTTCCTAAAGTGAAAATACGCTAATGCTAATGGATTACGCTAATGCTAATAGATTACGCTTTCGGCCTGGGTGAGCTTCAATATGCTTGACGAGTCAGCTCGTATATAGAAGAGCCTTACCTTTTCCTAGAGCTTCTTTATTTTATAAAGGAGCCTTAGGATAGTTTCTTTCTGGACACCGTGGGAGTGGGTCGTTTCTGCGACGAGCTCCGGTCAACGACCCTGTGCTTTGCTTTTCCCACGTGTTTTGATTTGCGACTTGTGTTTCTTTCGATAGCATAAACTTTAAAATCATCATAGTGACCAGTGCACCCTCTCCCCTCGTTGTTTGAAGTGCGATGAAAGTCTCAAAGTCGTGAGTATGTTTAACCATGTGAAACACCTGCTACATTACTGTGGCAATTAATTGAGAAATGTCATTTTTTTCGATTTATCACACGTAAGCTTAGCACTCCAAATTAGCTCAGAATTCAAATTGCAGTTATTATCAAAGTAGCAGGTGTTCGTATGCACCTGGTAAGTAGAAGGTGTTCAAATTCCTCCGCCAGGTGGCAGGTGTTCCGCAGTGGTAGTTTCACAGTTGTTGCGGGGGTCATTAGCGTCATGGATATCAGCGCGGAAACACGTGCTAAATTGATTGCGCTTAGAGAACACACTTCTAAGACGTTCGAGGAAATAGGTAAAATATGTGGAGTGAGTACAGCAGGTGTCGGGAGGATCTGGAAGCGGTTTCAGGAAATCATGGAACCAACCGTTCTGGAAGATGTGGCCGAAAAAGATCAACTTCGGCTCGTAACGACAAAACGTTACATCGAATGAGTGTTAAAAATCCTCGATTAACCAATTTTGACCTATCTAAGTCCATGTCGGCAGCTGGTGTTGATATCAGTGGCGCACCCACGGGGGGGGCCGAGGGGGCCCTGGCCCCCCCCTTGGGCTGACAAAGCAAAACGCGAAGGGCGCTGTCAGCACAAGGGAGAACTAGGTCTGCCTTCGAGAAAGTATAAAAAAAACAACATTTACAACCATTATTGTAATAAATAATTTTAATCATTGTGAAGAAAACAATTCCAGCATATCCCAACACTTACACTGAATGTAATTATACATATAAAGCTCTTTATCGTACTGTACAAATTATAAATTAATTCGCACTAAAGGCGCCAATTCTGGAAACCCGTTCTTCTTAAGACGTTTCTACCTGTGATTGAATTTAACTAATGGACTCGTCCAAAATCACGTGACCCAAATGCCTTCTCGCTATAGTCGTACTATACCAGTGCTGTGTAGAGTGACGTCACAGGCGCCTCCGTGGCCCTATATAAAGAGTGAACGGCGGGGAAGCGGCTGTTCGCTCGAAAACTCGAGGATTTCGTTTACCCAGTGAGAAAATTGTGGAAGTGAATAAATAGATCGTGCCAACGCTTCGCGAATTAAGTGTTGCTGTGAGTTGAAATAAAGTGCGACGTTACGACACAAGGTGATAACAGTGAATTGGTAGTTTCGGAACGAGGGCCTGCGTGGTGAATAGCTGAATTTAATAATGGTCCTGAACTTTCAACTGATCTTACAGTGAAATGCATCTTTAACGATCAGTGTGTGTGTTTATGTGCGTATTTCGGCTATATAGCAAATTTTGTTCTTGAATAACTGAGGAGCAAGGTAAAAAAAAAGACAATGAGTGAAAAACGAAAAGGGCTAGGCCAACAGACACTGGGAAATTATTTTAAAAAAAAAAGTAAGATTGAAAATAGTGACGTTCCCAACGACGTTTCCCTGAGCTCTTGTTACATTGATGAGGCTGCAGTCGAAGCAAGCAACAGCCGTGACCCCGGGCTGTCTTCAAACGCTTGTGAGGAGGTAAAGGTAGGACAAAACACAATACCAAACACAGTTGAAATAGAAATTCTGGCTGCAGATATTTCTAATTATGTCAAGAAATCTAACCTCACAGATGAAGATAGGATAACAGCGCTAAAAAATCTTTGGGAACCATATGCAAATTACAGTTTTCCTGCTACTGTCACTAGTGCTGTATCAAGTCAAGGAAAACCTCACCACTCTCGGAAGTTCTGCTCATCTTGGCTGAGTAAGCATAACTGGCTAGCTTACTCAAAGGCAGAGGACAGTGCCTATTGCAAATTTTGTGTTCTCTTTGCACCCCATGAAGTCGGTTTAAGATCCACACAAGCTACAGGTCAACTTGTTTCAAAAGGATTTAATAATTGGAAGAAGGCCTTGGAGAAGTTCAGTCAACATGAAAAATTTTTCTATCATAAGGATTCAGTTCTCAAAGCCGATGAGTTCTTAAGGGTCACGGAAGGAAAAACGGTTCCTGTGGATCAAGTAATGGACAGAGGAAAGCAAAAACAAGTTTTGCAGAATAGGGCTATTCTTAAACCTATTATCAAAACAGTGATTTTTTGTGGAAGGCAAGGGCTGGCCATGAGAGGGCATAGAGACTGTGGGGATTTGGACGTATTGTCAGAACCATGCCAAGGCGAAGGAAATTTTAGAGCCCTTTTGCGACTCCGAGTTGATGCAGGAGAAGAAATACTGAAAACTCATCTACAAGGTTGTGCAAAAAATGCAACTTACATAAGTTGGAATATACAAAATGAGATTATTTCAGCATGCAATGATTCCATTGTGAAGCACATAGCAACTGAGGTGAATGAGGCCAAATGTTTTGCGGTTTTATGTGACGAAACCACAGATATTGCAACGGTAGAGCAAATGACACTTTGCGTTCGTTATTTGAAACGGTTTGAAACAAATGATAAGTATAAAATTGAATTTAAGATAGTGGAGAACTTCCTTAAGTTTGTGCCCCTGACTGAAACTACAGGTCGAGCAATTGCAGATGCTATTCTTAAAGGCCTTGCAGACTGCAACATTGATACGTCTTTCCTCCGTGGACAAGGGTTCGATGGAGCTTCTGCAATGAGTGGAGAGTACAATGGCGCCCAAGCAATTATATATGAGCAACACCCCAAAGCCCCCTACGTTCATTGTGCATCACACTGTTTGAACTTAGCCATAACTTATTCATCTAGAGTTCCGGATATCCGAAACAGCTTTGGAATAATAGGGAAAATCTCTAGTTTTTTCAACACACCAAAACGAAACCTTGTTCTCACCAGCAAAATTAATGCAGCTAATCAGGAAGAGACAGAAATCAGTGCCAAAAAACTGAAGAAATTATGCCCTACTCGTTGGGTGGAGAGACATGATGCCGTCACAGTTATGGTTTCATTGTTTGATCAAGTAATCGACGCTCTGGAGGAGATTACTACCTGGAATGACAAGGAGACATCAACAGAGGCTCATACCTTGTTATGTTCAATGTTAACATCACAGTTTGTCATAGCACTTGTTTCAGCTGACAGATTACTCAGCTACAGTGTTCGTCTGAGTGAAAAGCTGCAGGAAGTTAACCTTGATCTGGCAACTGCTGTGAGTGACGTAGAAGACGTTTTGAAAGCTATATCTATAATTCGAGAGAACGCAGAGAACGAGTTTCACCATCTGTTTGAACAAGCTGTTAAGAAGCTGGAACAGCATGGAGAAAACATTACTCTACCACGCCGTGCCACCAGACAAATTTATAGATCAAATTTCAACGTACAGACTCCTGAAGAATACTACAGACTTTCTATTTTCATTCCATGGATTGATAATTTCATCACTCACCTCCATGAAAAATTTCTCAAACATAAGGAATTTCTACAAAGTTTTGCATCTGTCATTCCGAATGGAAGGCAGCCGACACTGGAAGAAAACGAGAGATTTGTTGCCTTATCAAGGAAATTTGCAGATGATTTAGGACCCAGATCAGATAATACTCTAAAAGCTGAACTACATCTGTGGTACATGAAGGTCTTTGCATTGAACAAGAAAACTAAAAGCCCAATCGAACTGCTTAACTTTTGTGACCAAAGGACTTTTCCAACTGTGTTTGAACTTTTAAAAGTGTATGCCACCCTCCCAGTATCAACAAGCAGTGCTGAGAGGTCATTCTCCACAATGAAGAGGTTGAAAACTTACTTGAGAAACAGTATGAGTGAAACCAGACTGAATGGACTGGCGTCAATGAACATTCACCGTGAAGTGGAAATTGATCCAGACCAGATAATTAATGCTCTGGCTACAAAGAAAAACAGGAGGCTGGACTTCGTTTTATGAATATGTATAGATCATAATTGAATAATATAACAATATGTAATCATGAGAGAGTGGTTGAAAACAAGTATACAGTATAAGCAGACCAGAACAAATAATTTTATCTTCATCTATTTCTTAATTTGTGTTGTTTTGTATAAATATCTACTACTACTTCTTCTAATCATTCAATTCTCTTGCACTGCACTAAAGAATTGTTAGTAATTTGATAAAAATAAATGTACAAAAAAGACAACCGCCTTGTTAATTGATATGGCCTCTGATCATTTTTTCTCGGAAAATTTATCGAGGAGTCATCCTCCTTCATAAAAATTTTGTGCACCAATGGCCCCCCCCTTAGGAATATTCTGGGTGCGCCACTGGTTGATATTGCACCTTCAACAGTGCGATACAGGCTGTTAGAACGCGGGCGGAGATCACGTCGACCGCAGCTTCTGACGCTTCACATGAAGAAATGAAGATTGGAATGGGCACGGAAATACAAAACATGAACTGAGAAGGACTGGGAGAAGGTTCTCCTTTCTGACGAAACACATTTTGTAGTTCAGGGATTTAGATCCATGTTCGTGAGAAGGAGCCAAGGAGAACCTCTCAATCAGCACCACACCAATCAAGCATCCGCCCAAATAGATGTTTTGGGGACAGAATCTCTTGTTCCCGTAGAGGGAATGATGAACAGTGCCAGTTACGAAGTCATATTGACCCGAAAAGTGCTTCCAACCATGGCTAAACTCTGGCCGAACGGAGATTGCGTTTTCCAACAAGACAGCGCGCCATGTCACACTTCAAAGCGAATCAAAAATTTCTGCTCAAAATGTTACCGTACTGGATTGGCCCGGGTTGGTTGGTTGGTTGGTTGATTATGGTTTAATGGCACAAGATCCAAAGAGAATATGCTGCGCCAGACATATGGTACCTAGATACATAAATTAGTATGGATTAAAAACACGTGTATAATTTAAAAGAGTGATAATGTGTGAAAAAAAGACCATGACTATGGAACATGTACAACAATGAAAACGAGATGAAAAATGACTAAAAGGTTATAAAAGGTGAAGTTAAAAATGATGGAAAAAACCAATGTCCAGTAGGAATGGGAAAAGCTCCAAATGAGGATTTTATCCAATCAATTCTGCCAAATGTATAGTATAAGTCTTGAAATTTTTAAAACGGAACTGTTTATATTTCGAACACTCAATTAAAATATGTTTGATACTTGCTGACGTCTGACAACTATTACAAAAGGGTTCGATTTCTCCTAAAGGCAAGTGTCTATGTGTAAAACGAGTATGACCAATGCGCAAACGAGTTAATATAACATCAAGTTTCCTACACTGAAAACTAGTCCACTTTTGTATTAAAGGCTTTATCTCATATAATTTATTTTGAGTTTGCTGATTCCATGAATGTTGCCATTTATCATATAATATTTTACTAATAGTTTTCATATATCTGAATGGGATGATTCAGAATATGATCAGCTGTTTTTGCAGCGGTATCAGCCAATTCATTTCCCTTTATACCAACATGTCCCGGAACCCAACAAAATTGAATATGGTGTCCTCGTGCCTTCAGACGATGCACAAGTTGGAGGATATCTGAGGCAATGGGATGAAGCATGGCCATTCTGGATGAAAGTAATTGCAAAGAACTTAACGAATCTGTATATATGATGTATTTTTTTACCCTTTGATGGGAGATGAAAATTAATGACTGGTGAATTGCTGTGATTTCAGCAGTAAAAATGGAGCATGAGGTATGAAGCTTAAAAGACTTAACTATATCATTACATACATAAGCAAATCCGACATGTGCTGCTGTTTTGGAGCCATCTGTAAAAATAGGAGTGAACTCCTTACATAAATCTCTATGTCCTGCAAAAAGTTGAACAAAAATGGAATCAGGTATACTACTCTTTGAAAAATTATCAAAAGGATTGAGAAAAATGAAATTTGGGACTTGCCATGGAGGTATTTTACAAGCCTTTCTCTTTCTAACATTGAGATTTTCTAGTGGAGTTGATGATACACTATTGCGCATTCGCATGCCAAAGGAAGGAATACAGGAGGGTCGGGCTGAATACAGCCGATCGTACTGCACATCCAGGATGATCTTCTGCAATGGATGGTAGTTCAAGGACATGACTCTAAAGTGATAATTCAGTGAGAGCTGTTCTCGCCTGAGTTTTAGTGATGTCTCATTACAGTCAACGTATATGCTTTGAATAGGAGAAGTTTTGAAGGCACCAGAACAAATACGAAGAGCATTATTATGAATTGGATCAAGCTTCTTGAGCACAGATGCTCGTGCTAATCCGTACACAGAACATCCATAGTCAAGCTTTGACCGAATAACAGCTCTATAGATTCGAAGCATGGAAGTCCGATCTGCACCCCATTTTGTATTTGAAAGAACTTTTAAGATATTTAGAGCTTTCTCACATTTCGTTCGCAGTCTTTGGATGTGGGGCAAGAAAGTGAGTTTCTTATGAAACCAGACCCCGAGAAATTTTACTTCATCTGCTGCTGTGATCTTAACGTCTCCCATAAAGATTTCTGGGGGTAAGTGAATGCCATGTTTTCTTGTGAATTGAATACAACATGTCTTTTGAGCAGAAAAACTGAATCCATTTACGTTTGCCCATCGCAAGATACAATTAACAGCAGCTTGACATTATCGCTCTACTGAACGCATATCATGTGCCTGATAGGAAACTTGCAGATCATCAACATACATGGTTTTATGAACTGACAATGCTAATTGGTTTAAAATACTGTTGACTTTGATATTAAAAAGTGTCACACTCAGTACACTTCCTTGTGGCACTCCTTCTTCTTGTACATATGAGTGAGAGAGAACTGAGCCAATGCGAACTTGGAATGTCCTAAAATCTAAAAAGTTTTGGATAAAAATGGGAAGATTACCCTTTAAATTAAAATCAAATAGGTCCTTAATAATACCATATCGCCATGTTCGATCATAGGCTTTGTCTATATCAAAAAATATGGAAACTAAATGGTTTCGCCTAAAGGCCCTATCACACTCAAGAACTTTTGGAACAACCAACTATTTCGGACAACTTTTCCCACAATTTTTCGGTGAAAAAGTTGGCGATAGGGTTATTGACAGTTTGAAGAAGTTGTGCTAAATGACAAAACTATGGCGGTATGTTTATCGCCTTTTGGCGACAACTATACATTTGTTTGCACATGTACTTTTCGGCAGACAGTGCGTTCTCGCTTTGACTTCGGCGGTAAAACAAGACTTTTACTTAGTACTTCCTTTTGTAACCTTTATTACTTTGTAATTATGACTAAATTGCTATCAGCTGTAGGGAAAAATCAAATATGCCTTGGCATAATTACGCTAGGATTATTCCTGCTTAAGAAGAAGAAACAAAGTAAACCGAGAAGGATGTGGACAAAATCTATTGTAAATTTTTGATTTGCTCTTTTTTATATGGATTACTTCAGATATCATAAGCTTAAACTGATGAATGAATATTAAAAAATATTTGGATTTGTCACACATCCGTATAAAAAAGCAAATAAATATTTGTTGAAAAATATTCACTCTATTTTAAGATACAAAATTAGTTTAAAAAGCGATATTGCCGATATTGACTGAAATGAAACAAAGAAAAAGAAAACGTAAAAAGTATTTAAATTCAAGAATGCCGTTATTAAAATATCATGTCTTAAACAAATTTAAGTTCATTACCATTTTATACTTGATTTTAAAGGTTTTCAAATATGTATCTATATTAAATATCCCAAGATGTTCTTTGCTCATTTGTAACGTTTAAAATATTTCTCATTAAAGTAAACTTTTAAAAATTATGTTATCTACATTTATATTTATTGAGTAATTATGTTTTAAAATAGATTTAAATGTACATTCCATCTATAGCTGGTATAAAGTATACTTCAAGATGTTTTTCAAAGTAATTTCGAAATAAATTTTTATATGCATTCAAATTTAAAAGAGAACTTTTCATATTTACATACAAAGTTATTTTTTTTATTAAAAGTAAATGATTTTCAAATGTATTGTAAATTTCTAATTGTTTATGTGCGTTTAAAATAATAAAAAAATTCTTCAAATGTTAGCATTAAATTATTAAAATTTCAAAGTAGTTTGATTTTTGTTTTTATTCTAATCTAAAATGTTGAAAATTACATGTCGAAAGATAACTACTACTCGTATAAGGATGTCCGATGATTTCTGTCTAGTTTTACATGCACATTTTATATTTGCTAATTTTACAAGCACTTTCTCACTTAAGAATATATTCCATCTATACCTGGTATAAAGTATACTTCAAGATATTTTTCAAAGTAACTTCGAAATAAATTTTTATAAGCATTCAAATTTAAAAATAATTTACTGATATAAGGTTATTTTGTATATAGAACGTAAAATAATTTAAAACAAAAAAATTCTGCAGATTATTAAAATAAAACTATATTTGAATATTTTAGCAACAGATGGCAGCACTTGTAAAATTTAAAATTAGCATGGATTCGAACCAGAGCCCAATCGTTTGCTGAGCTGATTCTCTACCACCCAAGCCAAAACTTCACATTTGAAATGCACTAACAAATTTTATCATGCAATGGATTTAGTGTTATTTTAGAGTACTATTTTGAAGAGTAAACAGAATAAGTTTTTAAATTGTTTTAGTATTGCAATAGAAGGATAAAAAAAAGTTTATGGAGAACATACATGAAAATTCATTTTCTAAATTCTGTCTGATGTTTTTTTTTAACGATTCGAGAAAGAGAACATAATTGTATTCGTTAAAACGAGTAAATTGCCATAGTGCAGTAAATATTCTAAAACAATTTAAATTAGGATCGCTTGTGTTTTGTGATGGAATCACTTTAGTTAGCTTATTTTAGAAAACTGATGAAATATGTATATATCGCCAAAGCAAACTCGCGTACGCTCTTGTTTAAATTCACAGCACGGCGGATTTTCTGAAATGCGGTAATACTGTAAACTAGCAAGCCTCTGGTAAATATAAATTTGAATCAGAAGAGACCAAATATATTATATTAGTAATAATATCTTAATTTTTATTATATAATATTTCATGTATATAAAATCGCTTTGGAAGAGATGGTTCGTAAAGATGATATTTTCTCGTACACATGTTTCTTAAAATTCTTTTTTAAATACAGTGGATTTTTTAAATTCCACAAAAATGATTTTTCACGTATTGATTCAATAACTCCATTCCCATCTCGCATGACTACTTTTTTTCGACTTCGAGACGACTTCCATTGACATCCACCTTTATGACACAGAAATATTATAAATACTTAACAAAATTCTAAATCTAAACTAAAATAATACTTCGGGCTGCCTGGTTATTATATCAATATAATCTATCTGTTATTATATTCCATCTGTTCGCGCTCCACAGATTCAAACTTGCGTGAGGATTTCAGGCCAAACCAGAATCTGCGCCAACCTTTCTACACACGTGATTCCTTCGCTACTCATCTGTGATTGGCTGGTTGGTAAAAAATTGTCCCAAATGAACAACTTTTTCTATACCGGTCAGATAAAGTTGTCCCAATTTTTTGACCTTATTTCACATGAGTTTTCCCCCAACTCGGCGTAAAAATTGTTCGAAAAGTTGGTTGTCCGAAAAATTGCCGGAAAAGTTGTTGAATGTGATAGGGCCTTAAGAAAGACAGTCCTAATTTGTGATTCTAAGGAAATTAAATTGTCGTTGGTAGATCTACCTTGTCGAAAGCCACTTTGATGTGGCGAAAATCTTTTATTGTCTTCTAAAAATATACAAGCCTAGCGTTTACCATTTTTTCAAGCAGTTTACATACACAGCTTGTAAGTGCTATAGGTCGATAACTTAAAGGACTCAGTGGGTCCTTACCTGGTTTCATGATGGGAATGATGATAGCTCTTTGCCATATTTTAGGAAATTTATGTTCGAACTAGATTCTGTTGAACAGCTGCAGGAGGTTCATCAAGGAGTCATGAGAAAGGTGTTTTAGCATGAGATAATTAATTTTGTCTGGTCCGCTACAAGTTTTGCGTGTTTTTGATGAAGCTGTCATCAACTCTGTCATGGTAAACTCTGAATTGTACTGTTGATTATTTGCTTCTGGGAAAACAATAGGTTTACTTTCCGACGTGAGTTTGTGAGTTAGAAATAGTTCAGGGTAGTTTGTTGCATTAGAGACATTTGCAAACTCTTTGGCAATTTCACTAGCAATGTCTAACGAGGAACTAATAGTTGAACCGTTGCAATTTAGAATGGAAATGGGATGTTCTCTATATAATGCAGCACACTTTTTCATCCTTTCCCATACGATTTTGCTTGGAGTAGAGAAAGTTATTTCGGATACATACTTTTGCCATGACTCCCGTTGATACTTTCGACGAACTCTTCTAGCAATTGCTTTTGCTTGCTTAAAAACTATGTAATTGGTCATTGTAGGATAACGCCGAAAAATACCCCAAGCCTTACGTTGTTGCTTAATGGTCACCATACATTCAGAAGTCCACCAAGGAAAGTGAAACTTGGTTGTTTTTAAAGAGCTTTTTGGAATAGCATCATTTGCTGCCTTGATCAGCAGTTGAGTAACTCTATCCACCACAGTGTCAATATCTCCGCTTTGGATAATACCAGTAGTAATCTCAGCAAGGTGAGTATATTGTGTCCAATTGGCTTTTGAAAAAATGTATCGAGATGGTTTTTTAACAGATGACCTGACATGACTGCCAGATAAGATGATAGGAAAATGATCACTATTATGGAGATCATTATCAACTGTGAAGTTCCAGAATGGAAATATGGCTGGTGTACATATAGCAAGGTCGATACTGTGATAGGTCCTGCTAGGTTCATGAAAGTAAGTGTATTCCTTATTATTAAAAGGGCACAGACTGTGAGCACTAAGACACTGCTCAATTTGCTGTCCTCTGCTATTTATGTCTTTGCTTCCCCACAGAGGATTATGACCATTGACGTCACCCAAGATCAGATATGGAGTAGGAAGTTGGCTAATCAATCTATTGAGTTCATTTTGATTAACGTGGTTATTAGGTGGAAGGTATATACTGCAAACTGTAATCAATATGGTAAGATGAATTCTGACAGCCACAGCTTGTAGCTGAGTATTTAAGCGAAGAATGGTAGATGAGTAGTTATGAGACACAAGCAAGACAACACCACCAGAAACCTTGTCTCCTCCATGATCATAGTCCTTCCTAATAGTGCTAAAACGGCGAATTTTAACTGTGTCCACAGATTTTAAAAATGTTTCTTGGAGCGCTATACAAGCAGGATTGTATGTATTCAAAAGGGCTTTAATATCGTACAGTTTATTGCGAAGACCTCGACAATTCCAAGAAATAATAGTAGCCATAAAAAAAATTTAATCCGATGGGACAGAAGCAAGCTGCTCTTTCAAGGCCTCATCTGTCGCCATCTCTTCATCTTCAGAAACATATCCATGTACAGCATCATCCTCATCATCATCATCAGATGCCTGATTTTTAGATTTTTTCTTTAAAAAGTCTGTTCTTTCAGGGGGTCTTTTGGTGGTAGGACCCTCTTTAGATACTTTCAACTTTAAAGATTTATGTTTTGCTTTTACATTTTTAGTATTAGTATCTTTAATTTTGCTTGTCTTATCATGTATTGTTTTGTTTTCAGTGGTTCCATGGAAGTTAGATTTAGTATTTGTTAAAGGTTTTGCAGGTTTTATATATGTGTTAGAAGGTGCTGATTTTTTAAGTGCGGTCGATGTTTCTGTTACAGGAAATGTTAATTGTTGATCTTCTGATTCTGTTTGAGTACCAATAGAAATCATTTGTTTACTGTTTCTCATGGAAGCAGCATATGAGATACCCGCTTTAGGTGTACGGAAACATACTACTTTTCTTGCTTCTGGATATGAGGAATTACTGTTTACTTTAAGGGTCAATATTTCTTTTTCAAGCTTAAACGTAGGACAGGATCGTGAGTAAGATGGGTGTTCACCCTCACAAATTTTGCATTTTGCTGTCTCAGAACAAGAGCTACTATCGTGTCCAACCACTGCACAATTAGCACAAGTCACTTTTCCTCGACATGCCAACTTTGAGTGTCCAAATCTTTGACAAGTGAAGCATCTTAGGGGGTTTGGAATGTATGGTCTTACTGAACATTTAAGATATGCTACGTTTAATGTTTGGGGTAGAATTGGTGTTTCGAAAGTTAATATATCAAATGTTTTGTTGGTATAAATTTTCCCTCTCTTCGTATATTTATGCGGCGGACGCCACATACTTTCTGTTGTCTTAGGTTTGTTAAAATTTCTTCCTCAGAGTCAGAAATGAGGTTTGGTTCTGAGATTACCCCCGTGAGAAATTTAAAGATCTGTGGATGGTAGCATTTACTTCAAAGTTTCCCATTGTTTTGATACTCAAGATGTTTTTTGCTTGCGCACTGAATGACACCTGCACCATTAAATCTCCTGATCTTAGTTTTTTTATAGAAACGACATCACCAACAATTGCTTGTATGCTTTTTTGTATCAGAAATGGTGAAACATTACTGAAAGAACCATCTACTTTTTTCAGGATGAAATATCTTGCCTCTGATGGTAAAGATGTTTGATTTTCATAGGAATGATGTCTCATAGATCTTGAAGCTTCCTCCTTCTCTACCTGGTCTGCCCAATTGGAGCGTCCCACCCTGGAGGGTAAGGGGTTAGTTGGAGTCGAACTTGAAAGGCATGAAGAACCCGAGACAAAAGACATTCTCGAATTCTCCATGCTTGTAACCACTAATAAAAATACCACGGTTTACTTCCAGATCGATCGGAGCCCCCGCCAGGCTCCGTCTCCCCACACTTTTCTAACGTGCCAAATGTAACTGCCGGAGTCATTCGCAAAGCCAGATGATGGAGAGCTGGCCACAACGTGCACCTGGTGCACAGGGCCCATGGACCAGCAAGGATCCATGGGGGATTTCTCGATATGATACACTCTCCACCATCCAACCAACGCAACCAAGGGACTTACCTCTGGAACCGTTTACTGCAAACGTTTCTCGAAATCAAAACTCCTGATGCACGCAACTCTACCCCTTTTGCGTCACACCCACATGAACCCATTCCCGAGCCCAAACGGTGTACCTTACGGCAGAGGCCGAAGGGTGGTACTAGGGCCCATAGAGCAGATGTGATGTGTACTAAAGGCTCGGCATTGATGACACCAGCAGCTGAGAGAGACAAGAAACACAAAACACAAAAGGAGAACAAAAGAAAAAATAAGGGGAAAGGAGAATAGACAAATAAAAGGAGGAGGAAAAAGAAAGAGAGAGAAAGAAAAAAGGAAAGAAAAGGATTGCTAAGATACCTCGGGATTGTAACACCCGTATTCACTAAAGAAGTGAACCCCTGAGGGGGGGATTGGCCCGGGAATTTACCAGACTTGAATCCCATAGAAAATTTGTGGGCTATTGTCAAAAAACGGCTTCACAAATTTGACTCTACGACGATGGACAAGCTAATTTCGGCCGTTATTGACATATGGTTCAGAGACGTTGAAATTAAAACTACATGTGCTAGTCTAGTACATTCCATGCCGAAACGTGTCTGTGATGTTATGAAGTCTCGGGGAGGTCATATCACTTATTAGTTTTAAATGTATCCATAGGAAATTTGAATAAAACTGAATTTTATAAAAAAAACTGCATTTCTCAATTAATTGCCACAGTACTGTAAATATTGCAACTGCGGCGGGGATCACCCCACAAATTTCAGGCATTGCCCTCAAACCCCCTGGAACCGTAAAAGTTCTAGGCCTCTAAAGATACCCCTCAAATCTCTAAATCTACCCTCCCCTCTAATCTCGATGAGGAAAACTCCCCCCCCCCCCATCCCTCTAAAAGTATCCCCCTGTTCAGGAAATGCAGGCGAGTGCCGAGACGGTTTCAGGAAAAACCGGTGAGCACTCTACCCAGGCACAACCTGACAGAGGTAAAGACATCCTACAGACCTCGAATGCTTTTCTCGACTTCTTGAAAATTTTCAAAGAGATCGAGAAGTACTTCGACCTGAGCAACCTTCAAAATCTTCTAAATAAACTGCTGCAAATAATTACCGCGGATGAGGATCCGATGCAGAAGACCTTCTGCATCATTAAACTTATTTCTGATCTAATCCCTCCCCCCAAGAAATAATTTTTTAAACTTAATTCAGGGCCATCATCAGGGAAGTTCTGTATTGTCAGGGCCGGCTCAAAGATATTTTCGTGTGTGGGCAAGACAGTTTGGGGCCGCCCTTCATATATATACACACACACACAGACATATATATATATATATATATATTGAGCTACAGCCACGAAACTGAGCATGCAAATTTCGTTTTAAGAGTTATGCAAATGATCAAACTATCAACACCAATGACGTTATAGGGCTCATTAGAGCTCCTCTACTACAGGCTGACTTATCAAGCATATTGAAGCCCATAGAATTCCATACTACAGTTACAGAAATTGTAAAATGAGTGTTTAAAATAAATACTTTATATAAAAAAAGAAGTTTCAATTAGAATATTATAGAATTTAGCTCGCACAAGTATGTTCCAGTACGGGGTATCCAATTATTTATTAGCCACTATTTTCTTCTTTCTTCGTTTCTAGGAAACCGAAATAGCCTAAAACCCTTTCTAGAATGATTAGAGCAGTTCGGCGCAGAACAACTACCCATAATTATTTTAATTATACTTCCTAAAGTGAAAATAAGATTAGAGTTAATGCTAATAAATTGCGCTTCCAGCTATGGTGGGCTTCAATATGCTTGATGAGTCAGCTCGTATATAGAGGAGCCTTAGGGCTCATGCAACGCGCATGGGAACGACGTAACGTGCAGCATTTAAAACGTCTGATGTTCTTACTTACAAGCAATTGAAACTGAATTTTCTGCTTTGATACTGAAAATTTTGTACAAAGATGCCTTTGAGACGTCCTCGACAGCAGTACGAACAATTGTCGGATTTAGAGAGAAGTCGCATCAATGGCCCAATGGAAACTGGTTGGTCGAACAGACGTACCAGTAAACATCTTGGTCGGAACGATATGGTAGTTGCTCGGAGATGGAAACAGTGGATCAAAGAAGACCCATGTAACCGTCGCAGAGGCTTAGAACGCCCCCAGACAGATAACTGCTAGAGTGGATCATGCAGTCAGGAGAGGAGCCACATCTACACCAATGGCGTGGTTCGAATCTTATCAAACATCGCCCGTGCATCCTGTATCGATGTATATTATTCGGACGACTGATGGGATTAACTGTCGACGTCCATTAACGCGCCTACCACTGACCCCTTCAACATAGGAAGAGGCGTCTGAATTGGTGTTTAGCTAGGTCAAACTAGACAGTGTCTGATTGGAGGCATGTTTAGAGACAAATTCCGCTTCGTCAGTACTGATGACCGACGCATAGGTGTGCGGATATGAGGACTGGACTTTTTTGTGATTATACGAGAAAGCTATTAAGGGCAAAGTATCTTAGACAGGCAAGAGCAGGAGGGAATAATCTCCCTTAGAAACAGGATCACCATCACCTTACGAAAATTATTTTATTTCATTGATCTATCAAATTTTATTCTCATCTAAATATAGAGGTTTAGAAAATGTAATGCTTCACATTTCTTTCTACATACATACATGCATAATGCAGCAGTAATTTATAATACATAGCTGAATTTTGGACTTTATTTGTAATTTCCCTGCACACAAATGATGTATTTTTAAAGGGATGTCTGTGCGTGAGTATAATGTATATATGGATGTGTATAGGAGTCTAAAGAGACAAAATTTCTAGAACGAATGAAGTGAAGTGAACAAAATTTATGATTTTAAAGGGAAATGAACACTCTGAAGGTCGCAAGTTTTCAAACTTCTTTTAAATCATAAAAAGAAAACGGCATTTAAAAATATTAAATAAACAATCATATTATATGTAAGTTTACGTAAATAACATCTATGTTTGGGGTTTCTGCGTAGGGGAAACGAAGCGTTACGAAAAATGTAAACCTTTTGGGCGCTTATAATAATAATTTCAATATTTTAATATTCAGAACTTTTTTTTTAGAAAGCAAAAAAGTGTCTGTCCGAGCGAGTGTTTTTATTATTCTTGTTTTCATTTTAAACTATAAAATAAAGATATAAATAGTAAACGACAAAAATACGTACTAGGAAATTTAGTATCAAAATCTATATTTATTATTAAGAAAAGCTTTTATAATTCTCGAGTAATCGTCTTGCCAAATTGAAGAAGATAGAAATTTTTCCATTTTTCAACTTAGTAACATCTCAAAAACTAAAAGAACTAACTTTGAACAATAAGCATGAATTTGTAGCTCTGTGAAAGCCCTACAAGTGTATATAATTGGATTTTGGATCGAAATCTATTTTTCTTTTGCAGAAGGGGGGGGGGGGTATACTTTGAAACATAAAAATTAGTTTTTTTCCTTGTTTCATACTTTCACTCGAAATATCTTTGAAAGTATAAAAGATCGATAGAATTATTAAGTGATGAAAACATGTATGAGGAAATTTAGTTTCTAAATTTATATGTATATTTAAAAAAGCTTTTATAGTTTTCGAGTAATCATCTTGTCAAGTGGAAGAAGTTTGAAAATTTGAAGTATTTCAAGTTTGTAATGCTTATATCTTAAAAACTAAAAGTGATAACTATAAACAATTAGTATGAATTTATTGCTCTTGGTTTTTAAAGTATAATGGTTATAATTTCGATATTTTAACATATCGAAATTATAACCACTATACTTCATAAACCAAATTTTCCAATGGGTGGGAAAGCTGTAATATTTGAATTGCCACGATTGTTGCAAATCAGTCTGGTTACTTACTCTTTTGCGAAATATTGGTGCACAAGCACGAGATATTTTGCTTTGTTTAAAAAGAATTAGGAAATCACATGAATATGGGGATTCTAAAGATGTTTAATGATTGGTGAGGGTTGAACAGAGTAGGTAGAAATATACGTATTCAATTACGTATTTATGTGCCGCCAGACAAGTTTATAGATTAACTATAATGTAAAATTTTGTCAGTAAGTTTAATTTTTATACTGCAAATCAAGTTAGTAAAATAATCGAATATATTAAAGTGGAGTCTATGGTCGGAGTTCTCAGATGAAATCAGGGTGAAAATTAAAAGCGCTAGCTAGTTATTAATAGTTGATTCGTATTGCTAGTAATTTGTATTGCTTTGAAAACCCATAAACGAAACAAATGAGTCTGAAATAATCGAATAAACTTATTGAACTTTACTGGAGTTTTATCTTACAAAATATTATTCACGCAAAACAATTTCGGCTCCATAGGACTGGAGTCACCGCCGATTATATTTTTCTGAATTTATCAGGAGTCAAAAGTAACTTACTCATTATGTAGTGTCATGAAAGTTGCCCTCATCAATTTTTTAATAAAATTTGAATTTTTAATTGCATAAATCTTATGAATTATTTGTACATCTTAGCAGTAAAATATTATACGCAAATTAAAGAAATGATCTTATGAATAAATTAGGAAGGAGGAGAGATGAAGGAAAAGCATTTCAATCCCTACGAAGCTAAGATATAATATAATAGGACAATTCAGAATTTTGCCGGTTATTATCAGCAATTTATTTAAATATCTAATCTTTAATATTAAATTTAAAATGCAAAAATATTTAAATTTATTGGTTTTTGATTTCGCCGATAAAAATCTGAGATTCTATTTCGAAGCAGTTTGTGACAGTCCATTGTAGCTCCTCTAAAATCTGATTAAAATACAGAAGGGACATAGAATATAGCCACTATACTTCAAAAATCAAGTTTTCTAATGCGTGAGAAAGCAGTAATATTTGAAATGCCACGATTGTTGCAGATCAGTATGGTTACTTATTCTTTTGTGAAATACTGGTGCTCATGCACGAGATATTTTTGTTTAAAAAAAAATTAGGAAGTTAAATGAACATGAGGATTCTAAAGTTGTTTAATGATTGGTGAGGTTTGAACAGAATAGGTGGAAATATACATACGGAAATATACGTGGAAATATACATAATAATGGAATACTATCCAAATTACAGCAAAATTTCACACTTTGACTAATTTAACATTTGTTTTATTGTATCACTGGAACGAATTACCCGGTGTTGACCGGGACGTAAATAAACCCCCGTTACATAATACATTTACAAATAACACTACTCAATTTTCTTCAAATCCTAAACTGACACCAAATTACCAGTACGCTATCCGCAAAGAGAAAAGAAAATAAACGCTCTCCGTAATGCAAAATATAAATGAATGAAAGATTAATAACTTCTAGGAGATGAACGTGGCATTAGAGCGTTACGGTAGCTGTTAAATCGTATGATTAGCTGTTAGATCATATCGATGGCTGGGGTTCTGTAACTGTTAAATCGAGAATAAAGCTGCTCGAATGTAAATTTTGGTAAAAGGCCTTCGAGATGCATTAGTTCAGGTATAGATGCGGCTGTGTGAAGAAATTCAATGAGATAGATATCGGTCGGCATTGTGGGCAAACAAACAGATATATTCTTCTTTTTATTATTATAGATTCACTGGGGGGGTGAAGACGATTGATATGTAATGTTTAAAATGTCCCTGAGTTTGTGACAAGTGAATGAAAATATATAAAAAAATGTTCAAAGATACAAAACCTAATCCAAAAGCAGAAAAAATATATAGAATAGAAAAGGGGACAAGAATTAAGAAAGAAAGGTGGAGAGGGTAAAAATTAAAAACTTTCTAATTTTCTGCCGAAAGATAAAGTGCATAACAAAACTAAGAGAGGGGAAAAATCATATTTGCAATCATTAGAGAACAAGGTGGTAAAAAACGCGATATTTGTTTTCGTAATTTTGAAAAAAAATAATAAACGAAAATATCTGAAAAAATTTTTAGAAATACATGGGCCCAACAGAAACACAGGGAAATATCCAAATGCTTCCAAATTCTTTATAAAAAAAAAACGAGGGGGGGGGGGTTAGAAATTAAAAAATATGAACTTTCGAGTGGGGTAATAAAAATAGGGTGTATTAAGAATTAAAAAAATATATCCATTCGCTGGAAAAGAGGACCGTCAATGTTTCATTTTTTCTCGGTTTTGAAAAGAAAAATGGACAAAAAAAATACCACATATCATACAATACAACTTTATATAAGAATAATAATGAATCGAATGTTGACTGGAACATGGGGATATTAAATGAATTGTTTAAGTAGAAATAAAAAAAAATCACAATATCAAAATGTATATTACAAATTTTAAGATTGTTTAATTAACATTTTACTTAAAAGTGTATTAAATTATAATTATAACTAAAAGTGTAATTATGAAAAAATAAAATAGTATTTACAGATTATTGAACGTATATCTAGACAGAAATTTGTATGCATGAGCAAAAGAATATGTATAATTCCCAGATTGAGTCTATAGAATAAATTTATTAATTTATAAAACAGCTCTAACAATTTATAAACAACTTTTGCACTTTCATGCAAATATTCATAAAGGAATATTTTACTTCGTAAAAATATTTTGTAGCATTTTTTTTTTCGTTTTGCAGTGAAACTGGAAAAATTACAAAATTAAGATCATTTTACACCATTGCTTAATTATTTACCTCTGAAATTCCTCATAGAACAGCCACGGGACATATTATTCTAGATAAAAACATGAAAAAATTATTCTTTTATCAGTATTATTCTGTGGCTAATGCCATAGACTAAATTCAGTACCAAATTAATTTTATTTGTTGAAACAAATTAAAAATCGACAAAAAATGTAGTCAATTAAGAAATTTTGCAAAAATATTTTAAATAATTGAAAGAAAAAGTTACCCGAATAGTTAGAACTTAAAGACAACCATATTTGTAGATGGATTTGTGAATCTCGCACAGCAGCATAACACAACACATTGCTTTCAACACTAAGAAGTAGCTTTTTACTTCTAGTCACTATATGTTTGTTATCTGCATGGCCTCCGGCTTGTCTCAATACCTAAATGAGCTAAAACGGTAGACGACCAAAAGAATGACCATCTGGGCTAATCTCCGCCCTCCCGTCCTTTTAGAAGTGGGATCATAGAGACCGCATCCATGAGTTTGCAATTTGAATTTGAAAGCAGGAAAAATTCGGAGAATCGCTCCTTGAGTTGTTCCTAGTATTTGGGTAAAACAAAGTCCCCTAAGGGATTGGACCCAGCTGCAAGTTGTGTAAAATCTCCCAAGTGTTTGAGCGTAAGTACTTTCAAGCAGAACTGTACATTGCTTCGAAAAAGATATAATTATGGGAGAAAAACGATTTTATCCTTTATATATTTTAATACTATCTAAAAAATCTGATGTGGGCAACACATGACTTTCCTTATATAATGTAATGAATTTACTACTTTTACAGTGAAAAAATAGGTTTTTCTTATACTAGATACTAATATTCTTTCCAAGATATTGAATTTTCGACAATTAGTCGTCATTTTCATTGATTTAGCGTCATTTTTATCCATTTGGTGAGATTTTCGTTAATTTGGCAACATTTCAAAAAGTCGCCAAGTTGGCGACATTCCACCAAATTCGTCGCCAAAATATCGCCAAGCGTTATGGACAAAGAAATAAGTTGTTCTTACAGCAGATAAATGACTATTGGCGTTCAAATACAAAAGTATTACTCAAAGTATCTTTTTTCATGAATGGAACGAGCTAGATCCACGAGAATGATGTCACCCAATTTATCGCATGGTATTACATATGAAAAGTGAATATGTTTCTCAATAGGAAATATTTTTTTTCATTTTATATGATTTTTAATAATTTTTTTGAAAAATGTGCAATATCTCGAGAACGGTTCATGTTAGCGTTCTAAAATTTATGTCAATCGTTTTCTAATGAAAAATTACATAAGAAATGTCTATTTGTGTAACTTTATCAGTGGTTTTGATTTTTTCAAAATTTTATTCGAAAATTTAGGGGGGGTCTGAACATTCGATTACGTATAAAAACAATAGGCTTCCAGTGTTTACGGATTGTGAGTTTTGTACCAAATTTGGTTCAAATCGGTTCATTCGTTCGCCACTTATCGTCTCCACAGACTCACACACACAGACATCACTTCAAAAATGTTTGATTCGTGATCGGGGATGCTTGAAAAGTGCTCTCCCGTCGAAAACTCGACTTCAAATTTTCGACCCCGTCACAATACTTTCCTTATACATTATGTATATAAAAGGAAAGTAAAAAGTAAATTCATTTATATTAAAGTGGCACAAAATTGGTTCATTTTCAATTTTTTTTTTTTAATACGACCAGAAAAGTCATTCTTACTACACCTAATTTCACTTCCAAATGGCCGCCCCTGATTCGGCCGCTGTGGGCAATTGCCCACGCTTAAAACCGGCCTGTGTATAGTACTTCCAGGGAGGGTCAGAGATCAAAAGACCAGAATGCCGCCGTTGACAGTATTCTAGAACGCGGACGTTATCGCCGTTCGTGACGTCACTGGGTTAGAAAGAGAAGTGCCAGTTTCTCCGACTAGCATTCATTTCTATGGGAAAACATAGACTGTGTCAGTCGTTGTTTTAATATAATTTGTAATTCTATCGTAAAAGTGAAGTTTAAGTGTAAATTTGTGTATTATAGATGTATATATATTAGTATTTTCACGTATATATAGTAGTCCGAACATCAACCAGCACAAAAATGCCTGGTTGATGTTCGGTTGCTTTGTGTTCAAATTATTATAAGAAGTCAATGAGATCTATCAGTTTTCATAGATTTCCAAAAGATCCTACACTCCAAAAATTATGGATCGTGATATACAAAAGAGAGGATAAAATAACCATTGCTAACGCAACAGTGTGTTCGAGTCACTTTTCTGATGAAGATTTTGAAAAAGATTTTCGGGCTAAATTTTGAATTTGAAGCCGGTTAAACGATTAAAACAAGAAGCCAACGGCACAAAAATCTTACATACCATTAATACCGCAGTTAAAAATAATGTTTTTAATATAGCAGTATAAAAAATACTTATGATTGACATGTTTCATTGATATGTAAAATAGGTGGTCCTCTAAGTAATCCAAAAAACAAAATTAATAAAATAAAAACGACTTCATATGCAGTATCTAAAATATATAAAAATAATTTATATTTCTGATACTAGCAATTATGGAGTTTTCTTTCTTTTTTTGGAGGGGGAGATATTAGCATTTTGTAAGCTAATTTACACAGTTCAGTTTATTGCAAAATGTATGTAAAATTAATTTTAAATACCTTAAGCATTTTACTTTGTTATTAATATACATAATCATAAAACGCAATTCTTTAGTAATCATAATATTGACATTATAAGTAATCCAAAAAACAAAATTAATAAAATAAAAACGACTTCATATGCAGTATCTAAAATATATAAAAATAATTTATATTTCTGATTCTAGCAATTATGGAGTTTTCTTTCTTTTTTTGGAGGGGGAGATATTAGCATTTTGTAAGCTAATTTACACAGTTCAGTTTATTGCAAAATGTATGTAAAATTAATTTTAAATACCTTAAGCATTTTACTTTGTTATTAATATACATAATTATAAAACGCAATTCTTTAGTAATCATAATATTGACATTATAAGTAATCCAAAAAACAAAATTAATAAAATAAAAACGACTTCATATGCAGTATCTAAAATATATAAAAATAATTTATATTTCTGATTCTAGCAATTATGGAGTTTTCTTTCTTTTTTGGAGGGGGAGATATTAGCATTTTGTAAGCTAATTTACACAGTTTAGTTTATTGCAAAATGTATGTAAAATTAATTTTAAATACCTTAAGCGTTTTACTTTGTTATTAATATACATAATCATAAAACGCAATTCTTTAGTAATCATAATATTGACATTATATTCACATCATCTGAAGTTATGGGACATTTCGTTTTGATATATATGTACAAAGCTTAGAATACAAAACTAAAATCATCAAAGTTGAAATATAATGCATATAAAATTTATTTACAATAAAACTGAAAGCCAGTGGCACATGTTTCAGAAGAAATAAAAAAGTGGGAGCATACTTTCTTAGAAATGCATGGCGCATATATATCAAAAGAGAAATGCGTCATTAAGAACTTACAGTCAAAGTTAGCAAACATTTCACCTTCTATACCACTAAAAGCCTTAACTTTATTTTCACGAACCAGAACATTCATTTGCATTAAACACTTAAATAAGACTTTCATGCCACAATTAGTAGAGAGAAAAAAACAAAAAAAAAAGCCTCTAAATGGTGTAAAAGCAGTATCATGGCATAAAAATGGTATGTATTGATTTATTATTTATGATCCACGTGAACATTGCTTTAAAATTTTAAAACTGTACATGCTTTATATATTTAAAACGCTTAAAGTTTAATTACATCAATTTTGCATGCTTAAAATATCTTTGTGAAACTGACAGATCCAGTGGCTTAACGAAGAGTCATAATACTCTATTAGCTCACAAAATGCATCGTCTTTTTGTTGGGTAAATAAAATAAATCTACTGCCATTAACCATCCATTCGACAGTCAACTCCCCCCCTTTTTCCCAAGATCCGATCTACGCTTCTTAATATAATATATAGTTATGTAACTACTAGATTGATGATATTTCATAGCCATCAATATATGTTATATATATGTCGGATTTTTTACGCAATTAGATATTTTTGAAATACATATGTATATTACATGTAGAAAGTATTATCAATATTTAAGATAATGGATACTATATTTTTAAAAATCCGATGATTAGATATTTATTCATATCATCATATCTGTATTAAAACACTTGAAATGTCATTTTTATATTTACTGCACTTTTACGATATATTTCAGCTTTTATTATACATAATATATGTATTAAAATATTTTAATGATAGCCCTATGCATTTATGAGTAGAATCATTTAATTTCATTCTTCTAAAATTTTATTACGAATGATCTTATCTCCTTTTCGAATGATAAATGCGAACTTTCTAAACTTTATACACGTATCTCTATGTCCCTCCCCTCTTCTTGACTTGTAAGTCAGTGACGTCACGCTTCAAGTTTCTCTCCCGGTCGAAAAGCAACCCCTTTCTCTGACCTACCTTATGTTTAAAGTACCTTGTAGTACTTCCATCACCACCTCTTCACACCAGTCTCTTTTACTGACCCAGCTAATAGAGCTTTTTCACCTGACGTCACATCGCCAAGCTACCACCTAGCAACCGTTGCTGGTGGTCAAATATTGCTGGCTTTGCGTTTGAGTCAATTGTAGATATACTGCCGTGTATAGTGTTACAAAATTTTATATTTGTCATTATGCCTACCGCTTGTGGTGTTTTCAAATGCGGAAATCGTCCTGATCGAGACAGCAAATCTTTTTTTAGACTCCCTGCTCTATTAATTAGAGGAAATGAGTCAAAAAGACGTCTTAGTGAAGAGCGCCGGGATACGTTTTGGTGTGAATTTTTTTTTTAAAAAGTCGTTTTATTAAAACTATATCCGGCCGATATCATATATAATCATAATTTCTTTAAGATAAAGTAATTGAATTTGATAATGGCGATTTGTGCCGTAATTAATTGTATCATTTTTTTCATTCAATAGAATAATTGAAAATAAAGGGAATAAAATCAAGGACTTGTCTGTTAAAAGAAGCAAAGAATGGCCTTTAAGAATCAACAGAAAAGATTGGAATACTGAAAATTTGAAGCACAGGAAAGTTTGCAGTGAACCCCCCCCCCACACACACACACACACTTTTCAAGACTTTTTAATGTTATGCGTATTTTTCATTTAAAATAACCCTGGCATAAGCAAATGTTAAACAGTTGCCCCCCCCCCACATACACTTTTCAAGACTTTTTAATGCTATGCGTATTTTTCATTTAAAATAACCCTGGCATAAGCAAATGTTAAACAGTTGCCCCCCCCCCCCACACACACACACACACTTTTCAAGACTTTTTAATGTTATGCGTATTTTTCATTTAAAATAACCCTGGCATAAGCGAATGTTAAACAGTTGCCCCCCTCCCCCACACACATTTTTCAAGACTTTTTAATGCTATGCGTATTTTTCATTTAAAATAACCCTGGCATAAGCAAATGTTAAACAGTTGCCCCCCCCCCCCCACATACACTTTTCAAGACTTTTTAATGCTATGCGTATTTTTCATTTAAAATAACCCTGGCATAAGCAAATGTTAAACAGTTGCCCCCCCCCCCCCCCCCCACATACACTTTTCAAGACTTTTTAATGTTATGCGTATTTTTCATTTAAAATAACCCTGGCATAAGCAAATGTTAAACAGTTGCCCCCCCCCCCCCCCACATACACTTTTCAAGACTTTTTAATGTTATGCGTATTTTTCATTTAAAATAACCCTGGCATAAGCAAATGTTAAACAGTTGCCCCCCCCCCCCACATACACTTTTCAAGACTTTTTAATGTTATGCGTATTTTTCATTTAAAATAACTCTGGCATAAGCAAATGTTAAACAGTTGCCCCCCCCCCACACACACTTTTCAAGACTTTTTAATGTTATGCGTATTTTTCATTTAAAATAACCCTGGCATAAGCAAATGTTAAACAGTTGCCCCCCCCCCCCCCCACATACACTTTTCAAGACTTTTTAATGCTATGCGTATTTTTCATTTAAAATAACCCTGGCATAAGCAAATGTTAAACAGTTGCCCCCCCCCCCCCACATACACTTTTCAAGACTTTTTAATGTTATGCGTATTTTTCATTTAAAATAACCCTGGCATAAGCGAATGTTAAACAGTTGCCCCCCTCCCCCACACACATTTTTCAAGACTTTTTAATGCTATGCGTATTTTTCATTTAAAATAACCCTGGCATAAGCAAATGTTAAACAGTTGCCCCCCCCCCCCCCCCACATACACTTTTCAAGACTTTTTAATGTTATGCGTATTTTTCATTTAAAATAACCCTGGCATAAGCAAATGTTAAACAGTTGCCCCCCCCCCCCACACACACACACACTTTTCAAGACTTTTTAATGTTATGCGTATTTTTCATTTAAAATAACCCTGACATAAGCAAATGTTAAGCAGTTCCCCCCCCCCCCCCACACACACACATACTTTTCAAGACTTTCCAATATTGTCTTAGCTCTTTATGAGGTGTAAGCATATGAAAATCCAACTCACAATTTGGATTCGCATTACATTACATTTTCGCAAATATAAAACATTTTAAAATTATTAATATCATGACAAATAAGGAATATCGAGCCTTAGCTCGATCATCCATATCGTGAAAATATTTAGATGACATAATTATTACTTAAAGTTTAAATTAATATTTTTGAAGCAACAGTACAACGTGTATAGCAATGGCCTATCTATGAGTTGTTTGACCACCAGCAACCGTTGCTAAGGCTCGTTACTAAGAGAGTGCCACGTGGTTGAAACAGCTCTATACCCGACGCCCCGCCCAACTAGGGGTGGTCCCACGGACACATTGCCAACTTTCAGATGATGTTAAACTCAGGAACCCTCATGGATGTCACTGAAGATTACGACGCCAGCAGCGTCAGATGCTTCACAAATGAACCGATCCACGCTAGGTGCTTCCTTTTGTTTGAAAAAGAGTGTATATATATTTTCGTATTCTAACAAAAAAAAAAATTATTTTCGATTTCATCCATAATTGCATTTTCTCTGATATTTTAAGCGAGCGAATCAGTAAAATTTTCAATGCCTCAAACATTTTCCCTTTGTTTCGGAATATGCGCATGCACTTAAAGCCTTTTCTTCTATAAAAATGTTTACCTTTTATATATTTTATAAATTAATTCCTTACAAAATAATTAGTTTCTTACAAAACTGGCTTGATTATGTTTAATTTTGACTGATGTATATCAAAAATGTGTTTTAAAATACTTTAATTTTAAATTCAAGATTAGAATTATAACTTAGATTTCTACTTTTAAACTTTCTGTTGTTTGATCACTTTTTGTAAGTTTTACATTTTGCCACATATTATAGTTGACTATTTCCATGTTTAAAAATTATTTCAACTGGAGATTTTTCTTTTTTATAAGCTATTTTCTATTATTAACTTTTTCAAATACTAGCACACTTTTTATTACTTTCTTTCAATATAAAAGCGACCTAACACCATACGCAAATGTTGTAGAAAGCGGAAGGCGACCAGCGAATAGAATAATATAATTTAAAGACAGCAACTTCTCTAGTTTTCAAAGCATCAAAATTTGCACAGTGCAAAACATTTAATTCGCAGTTTTGTCAAATGCTGTGCATTTTCTTACTACCCATTTTTGAAAAGTTACTCATCAATTGGTCAATGGCAAGTGCTAATCTGCAGCTCTAGGAAAAGGTCGTAATTTCTCCTTTTCTATCTCTTTCTTATTTCAGATAATGTATCTATATGTATTCCAGCTATGGTGGGCTTCAATATGCTTGATGAGTCAGCTCGTATATAGAGGAGCCTTAGGGCTCATGCAACGCGCATGGGAACGACGTAACGTGCAGCATTTAAAACGTCTGATGTTCTTACTTACAAGCAATTGAAACTGAATTTTCTGCTTTGATACTGAAAATTTTGTACAAAGATGCCTTTGAGACGTCCTCGACAGCAGTACGAACAATTGTCGGATTTAGAGAGAAGTCGCATCAATGGCCCAATGGAAACTGGTTGGTCGAACAGACGTACCAGTAAACATCTTGGTCGGAACGATATGGTAATTGCTCGGAGATGGAAACAGTGGATCAAAGAAGACCCATGTAACCGTCGCAGAGGCTTAGAACGCCCCCAGACAGATAACTGCTAGAGTGGATCATGCAGTCAGGAGAGGAGCCACATCTACAACAATGGCGTGGTTCGAATCTTATCAAACATCGCCCGTGCATCCTGTATCGATGTATATTATTCGGACGACTGATGGGATTAACTGTCGACGTCCATTAACGCGCCTACCACTGACCCCTTCAACATAGGAAGAGGCGTCTGAATTGGTGTTTAGCTAGGTCAAACTAGACAGTGTCTGATTGGAGGCATGTTTAGAGACAAATTCCGCTTCGTCAGTACTGATGACCGACGCATAGGTGTGCGGATATGAGGACTGGACTTTTTTGTGATTATACGAGAAAGCTATTAAGGGCAAAGTATCTTAGACAGGCAAGAGCAGGAGGGAATAATCTCCCTTAGAAACAGGATCACCATCACCTTACGAAAATTATTTTATTTCATTGATCTATCAAATTTTATTCTCATCTAAATATAGAGGTTTAGAAAATGTAATGCTTCACATTTCTTTCTACATACATACATGCATAATGCAGCAGTAATTTATAATACATAGCTGAATTTTGGACTTTATTTGTAATTTCCCTGCACATAAATGATGTATTTTAAAGGGATGTCTGTGCGTGAGTATAATATATATATGGATGTGTATAGGAGTCTTAAGAGACAAAATTTCTAGAACGAATGAAGTGAAGTGAACAAAATTTATGATTTTAAAGGGAAATGAACATTCTGAAGGTCGCAAGTTTTCAAACTTCTTTTAAATCATAAAAAGAAAACGGCATTTAAAAATATTAAATAAACAATCATATTATATGTAAGTTTACGTAAATAACATCTATGTTTGGGGTTTCTGCGTAGGGGAAACGAAGCGTTACGAAAAATGTAGACCTTTTGGGCGCTTATAATAATAATTTCAATATTTTAATATTCAGAATTTTTTTTTTAGAAAGCAAAAAAGTGTCTGTCCGAGCGAGTGTTTTTATCATTCTTGTTTTCATTTTAAACTATAAAATAAAGATATAAATAGTAAACGACCAAAATACGTACTAGGAAATTTAGTATCAAAATCTATATTTATTATTAAGAAAAGCTTTTATAATTCTCGAGTAATCGTCTTGCCAAATTGAAGAAGATTGAAATTTTTCCATTTTTCAACTTAGTAACATCTAAAAAACTAAAAGAACTAACTTTGAACAATAAGCATGAATTTGTAGCTCTGTGAAAGCCTTACAAGTGTATATAATTGGATTTTGGGTCGAAATCTATTTTTCTTTTGGAGGGGGGGGGGGGGGGGGGGGGGGGGGGGCTATACTTTGAAACATAAAAATTAATTTTTTCCTTGTTTCATACTTTCACTCGAAATATCTTTGAAAGTATAAAAGATCGATAGAATTATTAAGTGATAAAAATATGTATGAGGAAATTTAGTTTCTAAATTTATATGTATATTTAAAAAAGCTTTTATAGTTTTCGAGTAATCATCTTGTCAAGTGGAGGAAGTTTGAAAATTTGAAGTATTTCAAGTTTGTAATGCTTATATCTTAAAAACTAAAAGTGATAACTATAAACAATGAGTATGAATTTATTGCTCTTGGTTTTTGAAGTATAATGATTATAATTTCGATATTTTAACATATCGAAATTATAACCACTATACTTCATAAACCAAGTTTTCCAATGGGTGGGAACGCTGTAATATTTGAATTGCCACGATTGTTGCAAATCAGTCTGGTTACTTACTCTTTTGCGAAATATTGGTGCATAAGCACGAGATATTTTGCTTTGTTTAAAAAGAATTAGGAAATCAAATGAATATGGGGATTCTAAAGATGTTTAATGATTGGTGAGGGTTGAACAGAGTAGGTAGAAATATACGTATTCAATTACGTATTTATGTGCCGCCAGACAAGTTTATAGATTAACTATAATGCAAAATTTTGTCAGTAAGTTTAATTTTTATACTGCAAATCAAGTTAGTAAAATAATCGAATATATTAAAGCGGAGTCTATGGTCGGAGTTTTCAAATGAAATCAGGGTGAAAATTAAAAGCGCTAGCTAGTTATAAATAGTTGATTCGTATTGCTAGTAATTTGTATTGCTTTGAAAACCCATAAACGAAACAAATGAATCTGAAATAATCGAATAAACTTATTGAACTTTACTGGAGTTTTATCTTACAAAATATTATTCACGCAAAACAATTTCGGCTCCATAGGACTGGAGTCACCGCCGATTATATTTTTCTGAATTTATCAGGAGTCAAAAGTAACGTAGTACTCATTATGTAGTGTCATGAAAGTTGCCCTCATCAATTTTTTAATAAAATTTGAATTTTTAATTGCATAAATCTTATGAATTATTTGTACATCTTAGCAGTAAAATATTATACGCAAATTAAAGAAATGATCTTATGAATAAATTAGGAAGGAGGAGAGATGAAGGAAAAGCATTTCAATCCCTACGAAGCTAAGATATAATATAATAGGACAATTCAGAATTTTGCCGGTTATTATCAGCAATTTATTTAAATAGCTAATCTTTAATATTAAATTTAAAATGCAAAAATATTTAAATTTATTGGTTTTTGATTTCGCCGATAAAAATCTGGGATTCTATTTCGAAGCAGTTTGTGACTGTCCATTGTAGCTCCTCTAAAATCTGATTAAAATACAGAAGAGACATAGAATATAGCCACTATACTTCAAAAATCAAGTTTTCTAATGCGTGAGAAAGCTGTAATATTTGAAATGCCACGATTGTTGCAGATCAGTCTGGTTACTTATTCTTTTGTGAAATATAGGAAGTTAAATGAACATGAGGATTCTAAAGTTGTTTAATGATTGGTGAGGTTTGAACAGAATAGGTGGAAATATACATATGGAAATATACGTGGAAATATACATAATAATGGAATACTATCCAAATTACAACAAAATTTTACACTTTGACTAATTTAACATTTGTTTTATTGTATCACTGGAACGAATTATCCGGTGTTGACCGGGACGTAAATAAACCCCCATTACATAATACATTTACAAATAACACTACTCAATTTTCTTCAAATCCTAAACTGACACCAAATTACTAGTACGCTATCCGCAAAGAGAAAAGAAAATAAACGCTCTCCGTAATGCAAAATATAAATGAATGAAAGATTAATAACTTCTAGGAGATGAACGTGGCATTAGAGCGTTACGGTAGCTGTTAAATCGTATGATTAGCTGTTAGATCATATCGATGGCTGGGGTTCTGTAACTGTTAAATCGAGAATAGAGCTGCTCGAATGTAAATTTTGGTAAAAGGCCTTCGAGATGCACAAGTTCAGGTATAGATGCGGCTGTGTGAAAAAATTCAATGAGATAGATATCGGCCGGCTTTGTGGACAAACAAACAGATATATTCTTCTTTTTATTATTATAGATTCACTAGGGGGTGAAGACGATTGATATGTAATGTTTAAAATGTCCCTGAGTTTGTGACAAGTGAATGAAAATATATAAAAAAATGTTCAAAGATACAAAACCTAATCCAAAAGCAGGGAAAATATATAGAATAGAAAAGGGGATAAGAATTAAGAAAGAAAGGTGGAGAGGGTAAAAATTAAAAACATTCTAATTTTCTGCCGAAAGATAAAGTGCATAACAAAACTAAGAGAGGGGAAAAATCATATTTGCAATCATTAGAGAACAAGGTGGTAAAAAACGCGATATTTGTTTTCGTAATTTTGAAAAAAAATAATAAACGAAAATATCTGAAAAAAAATTTAGAAATACATGGGCCCAACAGAAACACAGGGAAATATCCAAATGCTTCCAAATTCTTTATTTAAAAAAAGGACGGGGGGGGGGGGGGGGGTTGAAATTAAAAAATATGAACTTTCGAGTGGGGTAATAAAAATAGGATGTATTAAGAATAAAAAAATATATATCCATTCGCTGGAAAAGAGGACCGTCAATGTTTCATTTTTTCTCGGTTTTGAAAAGAAAAATGGACAAAAAAATACCACATATCATACAATACAACTTTATATAAGAATAATAATGAATCGAATGTTGACTGGAACATGGGGATATTAAATGAATTGTTTAAGTAGAAAAAAAAAAAATCACAATATCAAAATATATATTACAAATTTTAAGATTGTTTAATTAACATTTTACTTAAAAGTGTATTAAATTATAATTATAACTAAAAGTGTAATTATGAAAAAAAAAAATAGTATTTACAGATTATTGAACGTATATCTAGACAGAAATTTGTATGCATGAGCAAAAGAATATGTATAATTCCCAGATTGAGTCTATAGAATAAATTTATTAATTTATAAAACAGCTCTAACAATTTATAAACAACTTTTGCACTTCCATGCAAGTATTCATAAAGGAATATTTTACTTCGTAAAAATATTTTGTAGCATTTTTTTTTTCGTTTTGCAGTGAAACTGGAAAAATTACAAAATTAAGATCATTTTACACCATTGCTTAATTATTTACCTCTGAAATTCCTCATAGAACAGCCACGGGACATATTATTCTAGATAAAAACATGAAAAAATTATTCTTTTATCAGTATTATTCTGTGGCTAATGCCATAGACTAAATTCAGTACCAAATTAATTTTATTTGTTGAAACAAATTAAAAATCGACAAAAAATGCAATCAATTAAGAAATTTTGCAAAAATATTTTAAATAATTGAAAGAAAAAGTTACCCGAATAGTTAGAACTTAAAGACAACCATATTTGTCGATGGATTTGTGAGTCTCGCACAGCAGCATAACACAACACATTGCTTTGAACACTAAGAAGTAGCTTTTTACTTCTAGTCACTATATGTTTGTTATCTGCATGGCCTCCAGCTAGTCTCAATGCCTAAATGAGCTAAAACGGTAGACGACCAAAAGAATGACCATCTGGACCACATCTGTGATCTGGACTAATCTCTTCCCTCCCGTCCTGAAGAAGTGGGATCATAGAGACCACACCCATGTGTTTGCAATTTGAATTTGAAACCAGGAAAAAATTCTGAGAATCGCTCCTTGAGTTTTTCCCAGCATTTGGGTAAAACAAAGTCCCCTAAGGGATTGGACCCAGCTGCAAGTTGTTTAAAATCTCCCAAGTGTTTGAGCGTAAGTACTTTCAAGCAGAACTGTACATTGCTTCGAAAAAGTTATAATTATGGGAAAAAAACTATTTTATCCTTTTTATATTTTAATACTATCTAAAAAATCTGATGTAGGCAACACATGACTTTCCTTATATAATGTAATGAATTTACTACTTTTACAGTAAAAAAATAGGTTTTTCTTATACTAGATACTAATATTCTTTCCAAGATATTGAATTTTCGACAATTAGTCGTCATTTTTATCCATTTGGTGAGATTTTCGTTAATTTGGCAACATTTCAAAAAGTCGCCAAGTTGGCGAGATTCCACCAAATTCGGCGGCAAAATATCGTCAAGCGTTATGGACGAAGAAATAAATTGTTCTTACAGCAGATAAATGACTATTGGCGTTCAAATACAAAAGTATTACTCAAAGTATCTTTTTTCATGAATGGAACGAGCTAGATCCACGAGAATGATGTCACCCAATTTATCGCATGGTATTACATATGAAAAGTGAATATGTTTCTCAATAGGAAATTTTTTTTTTTTCATTTTATATGACTTTTTTATAATATTTTTGAAAAATGTGCAATATCTCGAGAACGGTTCATGTTAGCGTTCTAAAATTTATGTCAATCGTTTTCTAATGAAAAATTACATAAGAAATGTGTATTTGCGTAACTTTATCAGTGGTTTTGATTTTTTGACGATTTTTTCAAAATTTTATTCGAAAATTTAGGGGGGTTCTGAACATTCGATTACGTATAAAAACAATAGGCTTCCAGTGTTTACGGATTGTGATTTTTGTACCAAATTTGGTTCGAATCGGTTCATTCGTTCGCCACTTATCGTCTCCACAGACTCACTGGCACACACACACACATACTTTCACACACACACACACAGACATCACTTCAAAAATGTTTGATTCGTGATCAGGGATGCTTGAAACGTGCTCTCCCGTCGAAAACTCGATTTCGAATTTTTGACCCCGTCACAATACTTTCTTTATACATTATGTATATAAGGAAAGTAAAAAGTAAATTCATTTATATTAAAGTGGCACAAAATTGGATCATTTTCAATTTTTTTTTAATACGACCACAAAAGTCATTCTTACTACACCTAATTTCACTTCCAAATGGCCGCCCCTGATTCAGTTGCTGTGGGCAATTGCCCACGCGAATGAACCGATCCACGCTAGGTGCTTCCTTTTGTTTGAAAAAGAGTGTATATATATTTTCGTATTCTAACAAAAGAAAAATTATTTTCGATTTCATCCATAATTGCATTTTCTCTGATATTTTAAATGAGCGAATCAGTAAAATTTTCAATGCCTCAAACATTTTCCCTTTGTTTCGGAATATGTGCATGCACTTAAAGCCTTTTCTTCTATAAAAATGTTTACCTTTTATATATTTTATAAATTAATTCCTTACAAAATAATTAGTTTCTTACAAAACTGGCTTGATTATGTTTAATTTTGACTGTATATCAAAAATGTGTTTTAAAATACTTTAATTTTAAATTCAAGATTAGAATTATAACTTAGATTTCTACTTTTAAACTTTCTGTTGTTTGATCACTTTTTGTTAGTTTTACATTTTGCCACATATTATAATTGACTATTTCCATGTTTAAAAATTATTTCAACTGGAGATTTTTCTTTTTTATAAGCTATTTTCTATTATTAACTTTTTCAAATTCTAGCACACTTTTTATTACTTTCTTTCAAAATAAAAGCGACCTAACACCATATGCAAATGTTGTAGAAAGTGGAAGGCGACCTGCGAATAATATAATTTAAAGACAGCAACTTCTCTAATTCTCAAAGCATCAAAATTTGCACAGTGCAAAACATTTAATCGCCAGTTTTGTCAAATGCTGTGCATTTTCTTACTTGCCATTTTTGAAAAGTTACTCATCAATTGGTCAATGGCAAGTGCTAATCTGCAGCTCTAGGAAAAGGTCGTAATTTCTCCTTTTCTATCTTTTTCTTATTTCAGATAATGTATCTATATGTAAAATTCTGGAACCCAGTGGGTGTGGCCACCACAGGGATCATACCCTCTTTCGAAGTTGCAAATGCTTTCCAACATATTTCACAAACAAAAAAAAATCTTTAAACAGTAGGCATAAATAGGTGTATAGTTCACAGTGATGGCTTGTGATCAATACGTAGAGAGAGGCACTGATTAAAGCATGTTTTATGTATATATATTTATATATATAAAGAAGAAAAGTATGTATGTATGTATGTATGATCCAACATCACAGAAGAACGGCTGAACCGAAATGATGAAATTTGGTGGGTAGTCTTAAAATAGCCCCACTTAAAATTTAGTCCATGTTTTGAGTTTCTAGGACCAGTGGTTCTCGAGATATTGGTGAAAAATGACACTTTCGTTTGTCTCATTATCACAAGAGAGCTGCTGAAAGGAAATTAATGAAATTTGGTGGGTAGCTTTGAAATAGCCCCCATAAATTTAGTCCAAATTTCAAGATTCTAAAACCAGGGGTTGTCCAGATATTGATGGAAAACGAAACTTTTTCCTAGGAGTTCTACTCTCTACCTCCATGATTCCCAACGAAAAGGTTGGAAATCCTTGGTTTTAAATGTGAAAGTCAATTAAATCTTTTGTGGGAGTTTATTGAACATATTAGTCACTTTTGAAAATCGCAGATTTGAAATATGAATTTAAATGAAAACTCTCACCATGGTATATTTCTCACAGGCTTTCTCAACAACGGAAAGTATTAAGAAATCACAAGAAAAATCAATCATGCATAAAGCATTGATTATGAAACACTTTCCAACTTTAATTTTATATAAACATCTCTAAAATGCAATACATTCAGGGGTAATATATCACAATATTGCAATAATTAATTATATTTGAAAATTTAAAACTTCATCGAAAAAAAACGAACTTGATTCAAATGACATCATAGAAATATAAATTGCCTGGCTCTCTGTTGTTGAGACCCAGACCGTCCGACCTACAAGAAAGGTGTAAGGTAACTGTTTGAATGGATGGGAAGTGCCACCCAATTTAGACCAGAATCCAATGAGGGAGGCATCCACAGAGACTGTACCCCCTTCCCCTACCAACAACCTCTCAGAACGACTTACAGACCCACATGTTTAACGTGATCGTACTCTGCGAGAACACTGTGGCAGTTTTTTAACAACGGCGGGTATCGAACCCGGGTCTACCGAGTGCAATTCCCGCACACTAACCATTGGGCTACCGCGGCCTGCCTGGCTCTCTGTTGAAGACCCAGACCGTCCGACTCGTCCAGAGGACTAAGAGCAACTATTTGGACGGCCGGGCCTGGCTCTCTGTGTAAAAGTAGTAAATATTTCATTCATACATTTTTATTTCATTCATCACAGTACTACGATAATTTATTTTACTTAAAAACTTAAAACTATGGAGTCTAAAGTAATTTAACTCTATGGATAAAAATTCATCGAAGAAGTCTGCCATTAAATCGTCTGCTTCTCTATGTAAAATCAAGGAATGTTTCATTCAAATCATTGATATTGCATACTTCTAAGCAAAATATTTTGTGTTAAAGAAATTCGGCAATTCTTCTACAACTCATCTTATAGCCTAATCAGTTTACATTCTCCATAAGTAAAAATTAGGTTTCATTGTAGAAATAATCAAAGTTTGATGATCATTTAAACTCCAATGTATTGTAATTGTGTTGTTTCAGAATACAGATGTACAGAAATTAAGCAAAAATAAAGCGGTTTTAAGATGGACACAACACTAAATTTAAATTAAGAAGAACTTTACAATTTTGACACAATATGGATGGTATTGATCATTTAAACTCAAATATATTGTAATTGTGCTGTTTCAGAATACAGATACACAGAAATTAAGCAAAAATAAAGCGTTTTTAGGACGGATACCACACTAAATATAAATTAAAAATAATTTTAAAAATCATGATTTCGACACAAGATGGATGACATATTTTATTTTGAATTGGGTCATGTGATCTCTTCATATAAAGGGCTTAATTATTATTTTAATTGTTATTTAAAAACACTACTGAGTATATTTTGCTGAAATTTTTTTTATATATTTTTATGGGATAACTTGAATATTTCCTAAAACTTTCGAAGCAATTTGTGAATTTTAAATTTGCTTTAAAAGGTTTGAAAAATTTGGTCCCATAGGGTTCAATGTATTTCATTTTTTCAATCCAGAACTAATTGGGTGATATTATTCATTTATGTTCCCATAGGTCCTACAGACCGTCTGAACAACATGCTAAAATTTCATTTTGATAAAGCCATTTTTACAACAGTTACCATACTGCCAGACAGACAAAATGAACAAAGTCATAAACACTTTTCAACTATGTTGTAAAGTGTTAAAAATGGTTATATAATTATCAGCATTTTATGAGGAAGATTCTTTCTTATGCAGCTATGATTTACATAATGCAATGCTTTTTTTTCTTACATAAAGCAATGAATTTACATCTTTCACAGTGAAAACACAATGTATAAGATTCATGGCGCTATATGTTCCGGTGTAATCTTTATCACAGTTTTGCCTGGTAAATACCGAGCAATGCTGGGTAATCGCTGCTAGTATCTACATAAATAAATTGAAAATATGTTTGTATATGTGTTTGTGTATAAGAATAATTGGCTGCTAAAATTTAAATTTATAATGAAACTTATAATAAAGTTTTATTATAAATTCAAGACTTTGAAACATTTTGCTGCGAGAGTGATTTTTACTAAATACTATTTTAAATGTCTTAGGAAATTATTGTTTCTTAGTTTTATAATTAAATTTGATAGGTTTTTTTAAGATTTAATAATTGAATATTGCACTGCGCTGCAAAAAGGAATGTTGAATCATATTAGATTTATAGGCATCTATGAAATATTTACCGTTCTTCGTAATTTTTTATATTCAAGAGTCAAAAACACATATGATGTGGGCTGCATATAAATAAATTTATTTCATTCCAAAGTAAGCTAATTTCTGTAACAATCTAATAATCGTGTGTAAAAAAACTTTGCACAATGTTAAATGAATCACATATATATTAAAATTTGGTTCTTTTGTTATCAACGCCTTAATAAACTTAATAATCACATTCATTTATATGCACTTACAACAAATATATGAAAAGGTTATATTGACTTCATATTACTTTGATTGGTGTTTGATTGGTGTTTGGCATTTTTGGCTACATTGATAGTGTCATTATTTAACATTGTTTCTAAATGTGCTATAATGCGAAAAGGCTGCATGAGAAAAGAGTTGACCAAATTAATTTGCAATTTTTGCATGTAAAGTTTATTATACGAGTCTAAGTCGCTTCATAAATTAACTACTAACATATCAAAATTGGGGCAAGCCAGGATTTTAAAATCGGTATTCTTTGTTTCCTACTGATAATAAAATTACTGTATAATTTTATTTCTGATGATTCTAAAAAACCTTTTTATAAAATGATGTATATCGATTATCAAAAGATTTTATATGATTGACTGACAGTTACTTATTTTATATTAAAAAAACGTTTTATATTGAAAAATAGTTTCCATAAAATGATCATGTACTTTGATTATCAAAATATTTTACATGAATGACTGCCATTTATTTATTTTATATTAAAAAAAAACATAATTATGTGTGCGTTCTGTATATTTTACTCGCTAAAAGTAAATAGCATTTCATACTTTATAGACAATATAATCATACAAAATGTTGATAAAATCATCCCATTTGTTATTTGGATATCGTATCCACAGATTACTACAATCATAAACACATGTAGATCATGTTAAATTTGAGTTGAAGAATGTTTTCAATATTTCAATCTGTCAAAAAGACAAATTTAACCATTCAAACCGTCATACTTTCCCTTTATATACATAAATGTAGAGAATGTAACAAATTTTTGATCAGACTTAAATATGAACTTTTATATTTTAAAAATATAAACTATTGAAAACAATTTAAAATAGAATTACTTATATAACTCTAAAAATAAACTAAATTATTCTTGTATAAAAGGTCATTTCATTCAAGGATTTATTTAAAAATACCAAAACTATATTGGAAAACAACAGAATCCATCAAATTCGCATTCTTAAGAGCAGCCACAATAGCGAAATAATGCCAATTCTAGAAGATCCACGATAAACTGGCTTATTTTCTGTCGACGGCTGCTCAACGATATGTGGCACATAATACTTTGAAAATAGCTAATGTTCATATTCGTTCATTTAAGCTCACAATAGTATTTGAAACTATGTATCTTTGTTCTATCTAGGTCACTCTGAATTCGCTCGCGGCCCTACAACAAAACCACAGAGAAAAAGAGTCTTGTAGTGCTGCCATCCTATAACGCATTCAACAACTACATTGTCGATTTTAGTTGCTGAATGTGTTACTAGATGGTAGCACTACACTTTTGTGGAAGGACATTTTGAAAAAATGCAAAATTTTTTTACAAAAATTTTTAATACATTTATATAAATAAAAATAATAATGTAGGGACATTACATGAAGAAGTCTTAAGTCTTGCGACCTCTGGGCACGAGCCGCCACTGATAGTTATATGACTTTTGTGCAAATGCTTTCAGACATATTTCACATAGAAAAGAATTCTCACCAATGTGCCTATGTAGAGACATATTTAATTCATCTTAATGTTCAACTTCTTTCCTAATTTATAAAAGGCCTTTCACAAATATACACAAATAAATGCTCATTTAAATAAACTTTATGTGCAAATAGTTTCTGACATTTCACAAACATTTTGTTACTAAACGCTTTTCAGCAATATGCATAAGTAGGTGTGTACTTAAACGACTGCCCTATGTAAATGCTTACTAGTGTATTTCACAAGCAAAAGGCTTATCACCAGTATGCTTAAGCAGGTGTCTATTTAAGGAACTTTTACGTGTAAATGATTTCTGGCATATTTCACAAACAAAAGGCTTTTCACCAGTATGTATATGTAGGTGCCTTTTTAAATGACTTTTACGTGTAAATGCTTTACAACATAATTCACAAACAAAAGGTTTTTCACCGGTGTGATAAAGAAGATGTCTATTTAAATTGCTTTTATTTGCATATGCTTTCTGACATATTTCACAAACAAATAGTTTGTTATTAGTATGTATAAGAAGGTGTGCATTTAAATTACTTCTATGTGCAAATGCATTCTGACATATATCACAAACAAAAGGCTTTTCATCAGTGTGGTGACAAAGATGTTTATTCAAATTTGTTTTACGTGTAAATGCCTTCTGACATATTTCACAAACAAAAGGCTTTTCACCAGTGTGATGAAGAAGATGTTTCTTTAAATCTGCTTTACCTATAAATGCTTTCTGACATATTTCACAAACAAAAGACTTTTCACCAGTATGTATAAGTAGGTGTCTTTTTAAAAAACTTTTAAGTGTAAAAGCTTTACAACATAATTCACAAACAAAAGGCTTTTCACCAGTGTGATAAAGAAGATGTCTATTTAAATCACTTTTATGTGTATATGCTTTCTGACATATTTCACAAACAAATTGTTTATTATTAGTATGTATAAGAAGGTGTGCATTTAAATTACTTCTATGTGCAAATGCTTTCTGACATATTTCACAAACAAAAGGCTTTTCACCAGTGTGGTGACAAAGATGTTTATTTAAACTTGTTTTACGTGTAAATGCATTCTGACATATTTCACAAACAAAAGGCTTTTCACCAGTGTGGTGAAGAAGATGTTTATTTAAATCTGCTTTACGTATAAATGCTTTTTGACATATTTCACAAACAAAAGACTTTTCGCCATTGTGGATAAGAAGATGTCTATTTAAATATGATTTAAGTGCAAATGTTTTATGACACATGTCACACAAAAATTTTTTATCATTATTATGCATAAGAAGGTGTGCATTTAAAACAGTTTTACGTGTAAATGCTTTCTGACAAATTTCACAAACAAAAGGCTGTTCACCAGTGTGCAAAAGAAGATGTGTATTTAAATCTACTTTATGTGCATATGCTTTCTGACATATTTCACAAACAAAAGGCTTTTCACCAGTGTGCCAACGAAGATGCGTCTTTAAATTTACTTTACATGCATATACTTTCTGACATATTTCACAAACAAATTGTTTGTCATTAGTATGTATCAGTAGGTGTGCATTTAAACCACTTTTAAGTGCAAATGCTTTATGACATATTTCACAAACAAAAGGCTTTTCACCAGTATGTATAAGTAGGTGTGCATTTAAATATCTTTTATCTGCAAATGATTTCTGACATATTTCACAAGCAAAAGGCTTTACACCGGTGTGCATAAGTATATGTGTATTTAAATCTATTTTGTGTACAAATGCTTTCCCACATATTTCACAAAAAAAAGACATTTTACATGTATACATAAGCATGTATTTAAATGGCTTTTATGTACAAATACTTTTACAAATATTACATACAACAGGCTTTTCACCAGTTTGCCTTAGATGTTTATTTAAATCACCTTCATATACAAATGTCATCCTTGCATATAAAAGGCATTTCACCAATGAACCTGAGTTGATGTTTATTTAAATCACCTTTACAAGTATACACAATTAGATACTTATTTAATCACCATTATATAACATTCCAAAGGTTTTTCATATGCACATGAGTTTGTTGATTCAGGCTATTTATATTTACAAATTATTTGGCACATTTGACTGAAAAGAAGTCTTTTGTCGTGTATATAAGTTATTAATTCAAATGACTGTTATTGCAATTGCTTTCAGATACAAATGATTTATAACATGTAAACATAAGAAAATTACGATCTATTACTAAACGCAGAATAAATTTCCTCTTCAAACAGATACAGCAGCTGATTGGTTACTTTTGAGATTATTAGATAGCGCATATTGCTTTGCATATTTAGTGCAGTGCTCTATTACAAGTACAACCTACCTGATAGCAAAAAATGTCGCAACAGAGTGTAAAGTTTGGTCCTGACAAAATTCAAAATTGAAGATTATATAGTTTCTTTGTACAATGAGTTTATTTATTACGTAAATAATGAATCTTGGCATTGTATCGATTACTCATATCATGACTTATGAGGAAAAGCTTTTACTATGGATGACCATCTACAAAAAAAATTTTATATCATTTTTCACTCACACATCATGGAGAATCCAGGCAATGATGCAATTAAAGAAGAAACAATTGACACTAGCGACTACGAACAATAAAAGAAACAATTGACACTAGCACGGGCAACTGTAGTTTTTTCTTAATGGGTCCATTAATTTGGGAAACTTGCTTTTATATTATATTATTATGAAGCTTCTAAACACTACAGTAACGTAACCTCAGTATCAGCTAACACGAAGCGTTAGAGACAGTGACAGAGGTCCGCTCCACTCGCGCAAAGTATTCTGGGATCGTTTGGCGATTGCGGCGATATTTAAGCAAGGTATAACAAAATTGGCAAACTATCGCCTATGTGGCGTGTAAAGTTATTTTGTAAGATCGCAGATAAGCACAGTCGGTCAGTTCATTCGAAGGTGGGGGGAATGGGAGCATTTTAGCCTTAGCCACTCTTTTCACAGTTTTGCAGTTTCAGTTGGCTATCTGATAAGATTGTAATCACTTTTAAGAAAAATATCTGAATATCGGCCCCGGTCCAGACCGAAATGCTATGTATTCAAAAGCCCGAATTTGTGAATCTTATGTACAAAAATTAAGATTAAAGTTAACTTATTTTTAAACATTATCTTTACATAACTGAAATCAACCTGCGCTATCTGATAAGATTTTAATCACTTTCAAGAAAAATATTTTAAAATTTTGTCAAATATTTTATTTGATGACGTTGTAATTTAGAGATTGACTGCGAAATAGCACTGTAATACATAATATAAAATATTCGCTGAACCTGCTTAAATAATCTGCAATTAAAAGATACTTCGTAATATAATTAGATCATAAACAGTTTGTTAAAAATATTATCCGGTAGCCTGTGGTAGAGGTCTACACGGGCTCGTGTCTGACGAACGGACAAAAGCCCGACCCGACCAGTGGGCATAGTCGGGCCAGACTTGTTGCGCTTAGATTGAAGAAAAATCTGGTCAGGCAGAACATATTTAATTTTGAAAATCTTTTAAATGAATTTTAATAGAGTACATGAAATTATTGTGTTGATTTCAGTTATGTAAAGACAGTGTTTAAAAATAAGTTAACTTTAATCTTAATTTTCGTACATAAAATTCACAAATTCGGGATTTTAAAACATTTGAATACAAAGCATTTCGGTTTGGACCGGGCCGATATTCAATGCCCTTCAGGCAGCGCCGGGCTCGGGTTCTACATCTGTAAATTTCTTCGGATGAAAGTCTAAAATTTTGGCCTCTAGCTAACGGTTACCCAGCCTGGGGGGCTGAGAATTAGGTTAAAAAAATCCATTTGATATATTTTTTAAAATATATGTCCATTTACTGAATATTTAAACGATAATATCAAGAAAGATTTCTTCCTATAGCAAACATTCGATACATACAAAAAACCTTCAGATATAATGATAAAATTATTATTATATAATAAAGTGATATAGTAATATACCGCCTGAAGTAATACAGTACCGTAAATAAAACAAATTTATTTCCACATTTATATACAAGTTATACATATATAAAACATCATAATTTACTAAGTGCATTTAATTTATTGTAAACATCATAATTTACTAAGTGCATTTAATTAATTGTAAGAATAATTTAGTGATATTCATTTTGTGTCAGTTCATTTTAATTTTCTAAGTGTTACATTTCACTCTTATTTACATAAAAGTACCTATTTTTAATTTACTAGTTTTAAACAAAAATAGCTTTAAAATTCATGTTTTTTTATTAGAAATTAATGTTATACTTCAGTAAGTATGAGCAAATTTTGGTTCCAGTTGTGAAATCAGCCACTTTTTTAAACATTTATGTGTGTTTTGTCTATTTGTGAGTCTATTGACACGATATCTCCCGATCAAATTAGGAGCATTGAAGGAAACGTGGCACGATTATTTTCATCAAAAGCACCAGAAGTCTTTATTTTCAGAATGATCAAATTAAGAGAAAGCATTCAATTTGACATAATTTTCAGAATATTAACATCCACCGTTCTCAAGATATTGCATGTTTTTATCTAAATTCGAAACATTAATAAAATATAAATATGTTCACTATTAGTAAATGTTTAAACGCTTTGTAAGTACTTGTAACTAAAATTAAATGGATCCATTATTATTTAGGATTTTGTGTGGATGAATTATTTATTTATAACCAAAAAGAAAAAAAAACAGCAATATAAACATTATATATATTTGTTATTTTATTATTCTAATTGTTTATGTTTTATACAACGCTATTCGGATTCTATAAAATATAAGGTAATATTTTTCGATTAAAATATTTTTGCTGTGATTGAAAATAATGTCAACAGTATTTATGCATCACATTTTATTACAAATACATATTTCATTAAGTATTAATATGTGCTCATTTAAAATAAAAATTCGTAATTAATTTTACGTATGCTGTCCCTAAGTATTATTTCCATTCAAGGGCCGCCAGTTGGAAAATCTTGCATTTGAGCTTAGATCATGGCCAAATTATCTAAGGAAGGACGCGATTCCCCCCCCCCCCCCCCCGCCTTACTTCAATATGCAAAATGTCAGATTTTTTAAACTTTGAAATTTTCAAAATATGTCAGTTCGTAATCCCCCCCCCCCCCCCCACACACACACACACCACACACACACTACTACATCTTATTATAGATATTCTAGTAAAATCTTGGATATCTACTCATTTTATATATTGGTAACTTGGGTTCCGACTTGGGTAGTATGAAATTTCCTTTAAAAAATTCCCTGCAGGGAGCAATATATGATAGATGTACTCAAAAGGAGAAGAGGATCTATAAGCGCCCATTGGATTTTCCCTCATCTGAGCAATATCTACCTAGTTATGCCGCATTTCTGTGATATTAGATACACAATTACAAAACTAGCTATAAAACATAAATTATTTATGTTTAAAAAAAATTTTCAAATAGTTTTCAATTATTTACTTTTGCTTAAGTTGTGGCATATTATATGGATGGTAGATTTTTAAATCAATATTGTCAAAGAAAAATTTAAATGAATTGAATATAATCATTGTTATATATGTCTTATATGTTTTCTTTCATTTGGTGGAAACAAATTTTTTTTCTAGTTACTTTCGAATTTCCTTTCCTAAATCTAGAGCATCCTAGCTTTTAAATCCAGAATTTGCTGTTAATCATGACGAGATATTCGAATTACTTCTAGCTTTTACTTATATTCGATATCTCGAATACTTTAGTATTCGATATTGACGGTATTCGCCGATATCGCTCATCTATTAAATATCTATTTTCATAACATTTTTATTCGTAACTATGTTTTTATAACATCTGTATGATTTTTGAAAAAAATAAATGCTTGAAAAATTGAGATCCTTTCCATTAATCTGTTATCACTCACTCCCCAAATCAATGGGCATCTGACGTTTATCGATTTCAGAAATCATGCAAAATGTTATTCAGTTTTATCAATTTCTTTGAAATATAGTATACCCACAGTCACACAAACAGACACACAGGAAAAAAGTTTATTTTCTCATGCTACTATATGGTGAAAATATTGTTTACCCGAAAATTTTCAAATTTGAGATTTTCTCGGATAAGCACGTTTTATGACTGCCTGAAGCCATTTGAAACACCTGTGGAAATGTATATGTTTGTGTGTGTATGTGTATGTGTCTATGAGGTATACCATCATAGACACATAGACACACACGGCCCTATAGGGCCGCCTGTAGATCTGGACATACATCATTTAGATAGAAAGAAGATTCGGGCGTCAGAAAAGACTCAGTCACTATTTTTTATGGCTAGTGCTTGGTGAAAAATGTTTGTAAGGGGAGAGGGAGGACTGGATAACTCACGAACTAATGTTCCTACGACTATAAAACTTTGTATGAAAAACTTAATAGAAAAAAATTTCTTTCCATTAGAATTCGAATTTTAAAAATTGTATGGCATTGTTTTCTATAGAAAATATTAATAATTCCAAAAATAAAAATATGATGTGAGCACCACATGACTTTCCTTGCAGATTTAAACTCATTTTGTAATTTTATCTCGTTATGCATTAAATTGAGTTTAATTTCAAAAACTAATATGAATAATTTTCTGATATTATATCTAATTTGTCTTTTTATTGAGCATCTTCGTTTCGTTTCGCAACTTAATTCACTTTAATTTCCTCAGGTCCTTAGAATTCCAAAAAAGCTTTGTTGCCAAATTTTATATGTAGAACAAGTATTTAATTAATATATTTCAACAATTTTAGTCATTTACTTCAGAGTTTCACTATCTTTGCAGACCATTTCGCAAAAAGTGTCGGTTATACATTTCTTAATCATATCAAAATCAAATCAGCATCAAGATAACCAGCATGAGACATAATTACTAAGTTTTAAGAAATTTTATTAAATCGTTTCTGAACTACTGTTAAAATCGCATTCATGTCCTCAAAATTAAAAATTTAAATATCTCGAGAATGGTCTTATTTTAGATTAATGGAGTGGAACTTATTCATTTCGTCATTTATAATTACGCATAAAACAAGCATTTAATTTTATACATTTGAACATATGTAGTATTTTATTTTAGATCGAATACATAGCATTTGCGGGTCATTCACCCCCCCCCCCCCCCTAAAAAAAAAGGCATATTCTCTTTTTTTTAATCATATCAAAATCTAACCAGCATCACAGTATCGTACAAGCGACTTATCCACCCAATTTTGAGCAATTTGATCGATTAGTTGTCAGGTAGAGTGGAAATACACAATTTTTGTGGGCCATTTCGTAAAAAAGACAGGTTCATTTATCCCAAATCGTACCAGAATCGCCAACGACTTATCTACTAAATTTTACCCATTGGTTGAGTTAGTGTGGATACATACAATTTTTGCGGGCCACTGGATAAAGAAATGCAGGTTCTTCTTTTTCGAATCGTATAAAAATCTAATCAGCACCAGGGTATCTCCTATCAAATTTTGTGAAATTTGGTCCATTAGTTTTTCAGTTAGAGTGGATACAGGCAAATTTTGCTGGCCATTTCGTAAAGAAAAGCAGGTTCTTTTATCCTGAATTATACTAAATTCTAATCAGCACCAGAGTAACCCACAAGGGACTTATGCCTAGCCAATTTTATGAAATTCGGTTTTTGAATTAGAGTGTATACATACATTGCACAGATACACACACACACACACAGGCGTCACTCTAAAAATAGTTTTTTCGTATTCTAGATGTCTCAAAATATGTAGATCCGTCGAGAACTCGAGTTGCGATTTTCGACACGATTCCAATTCTTTCCTTCCTTATACATTACCATGTATTGCAGGGAGAATAATAATATATATAAAGTATCTCATCAGAGAGAGATTAAAGTTTGTAAAAAAATAAAAAGTTCTTGAGCTTTATAAAAAGTACAAAAATAATTGAGATAAAAACTATTGTCCAGCTTTTCAAACTTTAGGAGTGAAAAGTATAGCGAGGAAAAGGTATTGGCTATATTTCATAATAAACGTGACAAATTTGCCTCTTTGTCTTTCATCTAGATCAGTTTCTTGATGCAATGAACTATAATAAATTGAAAGGAGTTTGTATGATAAAAGTTGAACTGTATCGGTTGCTTTCCCCGCTGTCCTTAGAAACTAAAACCCCCGCTCTGCTAGCTCCGGTACTCACTTTTGCGCCCTGACACTGAAAACTACCGCCCCGCAGGTCTTTGTTCAAAATGACATGTATTCTCAAATTTTCAAAACATCCCGAATTGTGCGACATTCTTTCCCATTCATTATTTATTAAAGCCAGATAAAAGTCACACAGTATTTACAACCAAATGAGTGGGGTGTGTACCAATATAACTGAACACCATGAGCTGCATTCTTCGCCTTTTGTTGGAGTCCTCCGCCCCCCCCCCTCCCACCCCCAGGGTGAAATCGCACAAGGAGCCCTGGAAATCGCATACGGCTTATTGTTTCCCACCCCTCGGGCAAAGAATCTCTGCCTTGGGTCTCGGGTGAATATTCATTTATTCCCAGCCCAAGTCGCTACCTTGGAAGAACAATTTCCGCTACATTTCGATTCAATTTGAAAAATTAAGGATTAATGTGTAACCCTTTTCGACCAAACGTAAGCGATAGCGTAGAATGACCTTTTCCCTAAACAATCCTTCCTGTGGAGCGAGAAAAATCTATCAACAATCACTACCATATTGCTAGGACTTCTAATAGAGACTACAGAAATATTGTTTATTTTTTAGTCAGTATGAAGAGAGGGGTTGTAAAAAATACCATTTCGTTTTTAGCTGTAAGAAAAATAATAAGCAAACCATTTGAAACAATTCTCAAAGATATATCAATCCAATCCACATTTTGAAAATTTCATTGTTCTCATTCAGTTATCATAATAAATATCAGTTTAAAAGATGTTATATTACAAGATTGAAAAGTAATAGTCCTTAATTTGATTAAAAATGACTATTTATTATTATTATTTTTTACCTAGATCAAAGAGAAATTGAGCACATTTTGTTTATTGTGCAAAATTTTCTATCACAAAATTAACAAAACTATCTTAGATTTTTTATAACATTACTTCACTAAATATGTCCCCCTCCTCAGGGCTGGATTACCCACTAAGCACGCTCTTAGGGCATCAGCAAATTAGGGGGGCACCAATCAAAATCCATTTTTTTTTACTTCAACGAGAATAAAATGAAACCCTTGATCTCACTAAAATTAAGATAAGCAATATTTTTCCTTATTCTGCAACATGATTTTTATCTTCAGTAGCAATATTATTCTTAAAACTTTCTATCGCCCGTTCTAAACAGAACATAGTCCTTTACACAAATCCATGCAGGGCTTGATTTATAATAAATGGGGTCCAGGGCCTGACTTACAGTAAACCCCAGCACAGGACCTTACAGTACAGGACCCAGAACCTAAATACATTTGGGGATCCCTTTCTAAACATTTAAATATTTTCTTCTAAATATTTAAATCTTATATTTAAATATTATATTTACTTTTAAACATTTAAATATTTACTATAAAGTAAATAAATATTTAAGATAAATGGCATACTGGGAATCTGGATCACACAACATTAACTTTGTTGTGATATTGAATAATTTTGCTGAAATTTTCTTACTGACATTCCCATTTATTTTTAAAACTTTTAAAAGTTTCAGACCAAAATGGTAAATTTAGATTCCATAGTGCCACGGACCCTGTGGACCGTGTATAAATGCATGTTGCTCCATGACCACATATTTTTATTTTATATTCTTTGAATTTTTTATGTTTATTATATTTTTTTTTTTCGAAATTCGACAAAGTCTTTCCCTTCTGTTACCGCATAAAGCAATGAAAGGCAGCAGAGAATTGAGGCATTCGGTATGGACGACCGTGTAGAGAGAGAGAGGTTTTCTTTTCTGTTGGTAGTGAGTTTTATAGTTTGGGCAAGACTACTGGTGTAGATGACACTATCCAGTAGACTAGAAGCTTTGAAAATGCCACGATCTAGAATGAGACGTATAAATTTATACATCTCATTTGTTTGTAGTGTTATTTAAATAACACTGAGGGCACCGAACTTTCCAATATCGGCTGCATTGCACTTTGGGGGCCCAGAGCTGTCAGAAAGTTTCTGAAATCTGTGCTAAATTTTAGGGGGTGAGTTAATGCCAACTAAATAATTTCGGGTTCTTAACATTCTAGGAGTCTTTTTTAAATTGAATGTCCAATTTTTACTTTCCTGATATACATAATGTATAAGGTAAGTATTGTGACGGGGTCGAAAATTCGAATTCGAGTTTTCGACGGGAGAGCACGTTTCAAGCATCCCTGATCACGAATCAAACATTTTTGAAGTGATGTCTGTGTGTGTGTGAAAATATGTGTGTGTGTGTGTGTCAGTGAGTCTGTGGAAACGATAATTGACGAACGAATGAACCGATTCGAACGAAATTTGGTACAAAAATCACAATCCGTAAACACTGGAAGTCTATTGCTTTTATACGCAATCGAATGTTCAAAACCCCCTTAAATTTTCGAGTGAAATTTTGAAAAAATCGTCAAAAAATCAAAACCGCTAACAAAGTTACGCAAATAGACATTTCTTATGTAATTTATCATTAGAAAACGATTGATATAAATTTTAGACCGCTAACATGAACCATTCTCGAGATATTCAATATTTTTCAAAAAAATTATCAAAAAGTCTTATAAAATAATAAAAATATATTTCCTATTGAGAAACATGTTCACTTTTCATATGTAATACCATACAATAAATTGGGTGACATCATTCTCGTGGACCTAGCTCGTTCTATTCATGAAAAAAGATACTTTGAGTAATACTTTTGTATTTGAACGCCAGTAGTCATTTATCTGCTGTAAGAATAACTTATTTCTTCGTCCATAACGCTTGGCGAGATTTTGGCGACGAATTTGGTGGAATGTCGCCAATTTGGCGAGATTTTTAAATGTTACTAAATTAACGAAAAACTCGCCAAATGGATAAAAATGACGCTAAATCAATGACGACTCATTGATGATGACGACATGGAAAATCACGACTCATTAACGAAAATTCAATAATATCTTGGAAAGAATGTAAATAACTACTATAAAAATAATCTATTTTTTTTTTACTGAAAAAGTAGTAAATTCATTGCATTATATAAGGAAAGTCATGTGCTGCCCACATCAGATTTTTTTAGTAATTATTAAAAATTCATTTGAAAATAAGAATCAAATGATTAAGTTTAAAATCAAGGTTCCAGTATTCCTTGATTGTAATGATCGTACCAAAACTTTTTTATAACGTTCTATTCGTTAGCGAGATATCGCATCCACAGACTTATGGACACACTCACACACACAAGCGTCACTTCAAAAACGTCAGATTCGTGTTCAGGAATGTTTAAAGTGTGTTGTTCTGTCGAAAATTCGAATTTTCGACCTTTTCGCAATACTTTTCTTATAGATCCTTTCCTTACATGTAGGAAAATCATTATATTATATGAAGGGAAAGAAAAATGTTTAATACAAATACTATTAAAAGTAAATTTTTACTTTCCTTATATACATAGTATAATGTATAAGGAAAGTATTGCGACGGGGTCGAAAATTCGTTTTCGACGGGCGAGCATGTTTTAGCATCCCTGATCACGAATCGAATATTTTTGAGGTGATGTCCGCGTGTGTGTGTGAAAGTATGTGTGTGTGTCCGTGAGTCTGTGGAGACGGTATCTCACGAACGAATGGAGCGATTCTAATGTAATTTGGTACAAAAATTACAATCTATGAATACTGGAAGCCTATTGTTTTTAAATACAATCGAATGTCCAGAATCCGCCTAAATTTTTGAGTGAAATTTTGAAAAAATCATCAAAAAATCAAAACCTTTAATAAAGTTACGCAAATAGACACTTCTTGTGCAATTTTTCCTTAGAAAACGATTGACTTAAACTTTAGAACGCTAGCAGGAACCATTCCCGAGATATTGTACTTTTTTTTTTTTAAATTATCAAAATATCGCATAAATTAAAAAAAAATATTAACTGTTGAGAAACATGTTCACTTTTCATGTGTAATATCATGCAATAAATTTGGTAACATCATTCTCGTGGATAGCTAGCTCGTTCCATTCATGAGAAAAGATACTTTGAGGAGTGGTACTTTTGTATTTGAACGCCAATAGTCATTTATCTGCTATAAGAATAACTTATTACTCCGTCCATAACGCTTGGCGAGATTTTGACGACAAATTTGGCGGAATGTTCCCAGCTTGGCGACTTTTTAAATGTTGCTAAATTAAGGAAAATCTCACCAAATAGATAAAAATGATGACAATTGGCAAAAATTCAATATCTTGGAAAGAATAAGTATCTATTATAAAAATAACCTTTTTTTTTTCTGTATAAATAGTAAATTCATTGCATTATATAAGGAAAATCATATGCTGTTCACATCAGATTTTTTAATATATTTTGATATTAAATATATATATATTTCTAATAAAACTAGAATTATCTCCTAACGTGGCAACGATAAATCGTTTGCATTATGTTGCCATTATTTAAAATTTTGCAAGTATATGTCATATAAAAGATTAACATAGCAAATGAAAAATAAAATCATTTAAAAACTGCAAATTCCATTTAATTTAAAATAAGTATTAATTTTACATTTAATTTTTCTGTATAAAACGGATATAACTTATTTTACGGAATTTAAACAACGCAATACAGACAAACAAATTTGTATAAATAAATAATTTGGCATCACGTGTGATATTATAATAGCAAAAATTAAGCACACATCCACAACAGAAGGTCTTTATTTTACTTCAAAACAAATTTGTGTTTGAAAGAAAAGTTACATCTGACTTTTCATATCCAATTTGCTGGTCACATCAGTTTTTTTTCCTTCCGATGTCAGTTCTATGGCTGAGAGCGGGGAGGGGGGGGGGGCGTAAGCCCGCATTAATTGCCAGTCCTTTATTGAGTCCATATTGGTAAGCAAAATTCTGCAATGTAAATTCACTTCCATTCGGTCATACCAATACCTAAGTCCTTTAATGCTGTTATGTTGGTCATATTCTTGATGGTGTTGGTCATATCTCCTCTCTTTTCTGAGATCTTAGCTATGCATATACACTGGTATGGATTTGTGCATGTGTGACTGTTTCGGGGTGTTTGGAAATTACGAAATTGACTCAAACTAATGTGAATACATAATTGTTCGAGAAATTACTTTTAAATCAATTGAGGATTTTACATCCAGTAATAATGTGCTGGATGTAGTAATGATATTGCTATGTGGGTGCATTTTTCTGGCGATGTAGAATATTAATGACATATTAAGGAACAAATAATTGACATGACCATTTGAAAAATAGTTCACATGGGAAAAAGAGGATTCTATTCAGAAAAAGCATATTTAGATAAAACTTTGAATTACACAAATGCTATGGGTGCCCATAAGGGAAGGCAAGAGGGGGCACTTTCCCCCCTGGACATTCAAGATCATAAAAGTGGACGTCAAGCTAGTCAATGTTATACACCTTATCATTGAGTTTGCCCTGCTGCCCCCTCTGGAAAAAGTTACATGGGCGCTCATCCCTAAGGCATTGGCAGCATTGATTTTACAAAAGTGTAGAGACTAATCGTATGACAATGCTTCTAATATATTAAGCCGTTCTCAAGTGGCACAATAAAACTTTTAGAAGGGAATAAATATGCAATATTTATGATATGTGTTTGCTCTCTATATTTGGTAGGTATTAGTGCTGTTGATTGTTACCCAGTAGCAGTGATTTTTTCCAACTGTTTAGATATTCTACACATTTTTTTCTGCTTCCACATACTGGTGGACAATACTTATATTCCACTGGGAAACGATCGTGCTTTAAAATTTATATCAATTTCTGAGAGTTTAGAAATGGTGAAACAATTCGAGAAATTGGAAGTGTTGTAAACAAAATGTTGGAAATTGTTTTGATACTGTGAAATAAGATTTTAAACCACCTCCACCGCACATGTCAAACACTTAAGAACTATAAATTTGAAAACGTGTTCAAATCTATATTAGTTTCTCGTGGATCATATGAATATTATAAGAAATGATATCAAAAGATTTTAAAGCTTGTCAAAAGCAATACTATCCGAACTATACCATTTTTCTTGTATTGTCGAAAATAGGGTCAAAATTATAAATATATAAAAATAATTTCAATATTTTAATTATTGAACTTTAGTTTTTTATATTATTGAACTTTAGTTTTTTTCGAAAAACTTCAAAAAGTAGTGTAAAGTAATAAACCAAGTGTTTTATTTTCTCATTTTCCTAACTTTCACTCGAAATATATAGTAAACTATAAAAGATATATATAAATAGTAAATTACAAAAATGTGTATTAGAAAATTTAGTATTAAAAACTATATTTATTATTAAAAAAGGTTTTTATAGTTTTCGAGTAATCGTCTTACCAAGTTGAAGAAGATTAAACATTTTTCGTTTTCCAAGTTTGTAATGCTTATATTTCAAAAATTAAAAGAGCTAACTTAGATAAGCAAGAATTGTAGAACTAACAATAAGCAAGAATTTGTAGATATTTTAAAGCTCTACAGGTGTATAAAAAAGATCGGATTTTTGATCGCGTTCTACTTTTTTTTTTTTTCGAAAAAACTTGAACAGGTACATCTGTTCAAACGAGGTTTTTTTATTTTTTGTTTTTTCATACTTTCTCAAAATATCTTCGAATATAGTAAGTTGCAAAAATATGTATGAGGAAATTTAGTTTCTAAATCTATATTTAGTTTTATAAAAAATGTTTAGATAGTTTTCAACTTATCGTCTTATTAAGTTGAAGAAATATGAAAATTTTAGGTTGTAATGCTTAAAACTAAAAGTGATAGCTATAAACAGTAAGCAAGAATTTGTAGTTCTTTGATAACCTTATAAGTATATATAATCAGATTTGGGATCGATTTCTTTCCTTTTTATTTCTTAATTTTTTGATATTACAAAAGTTGAGTTTTATTTTACAAAATGCTATTCGGGCAAACCCATGTCGGATCCATTGGACTGGATCCACCGTCGATTTTTGAATCTGTGATCATTTAAGGGAGGGGGGGGGGGGGGTCTTTATGATTTGGGGAATATAGGTCCAAACAATTTTTCGTCGAATTCTTCAAAATATAATATAATTATGATTTAAATATCATGAGACAGTTCTCGAGCCCCTAACATATAAGTATTTTTTAAGATATGGGGGCATAGGCGTTGACAAGATCTTTAAAAGAACATTCGACAATCGAATGAGGATTACAGTATACATACTTCTGTTTTTCAATATGGATCCCATGGATAACTAATGGACTTTTCCCCAGCGAATGAAAGGATTATTATATCCCCTCTTATACCATGGGCACAAAAATGTTCTGTTCTTAGGGCCCCAAAGAGTTTTAATCCGGCCCCGCCCCTCCTTGAAAAGTTGGGACCTTTCCATAAAAAGAATCTGTGTGAACCTATTTCCACCTTGGAAGTTCCTCTTGTCAAAGAACTTCCAAGTGGTCATATTTTTTAGATAAGAATTTTCACTAAATAAGGTAAGACTTTTTTTTATTAAGAAATTAATTGGAACCTGGTTGTATCGTTAATTATATAATTAATTAATTATGCTTAACTTATTATGACCTTCTTATAAAATGCCCTACTGGATTCCCCCCCCCCCCAAAAAAAAAAAAAAAAATTCTCTGTATGTTACCAGATTTTTACAGGATAAAAGGAAGGGGGGGGGGTGCATTAATGGAATCATTACGACAATATTATTATCTTTTGAGCCCCAAAATTTTTTAAACTTATTCAACACTGTAAGTGTTTAATGCTTTTATGCACAAAGGACATAAAACTCCTTTTTCATGTGAAAAAAGTGCTATTGGAGGGGGAGAGGATATTTTTCAAAAGTTACTCGAGATATTGATGAGGCAAAAGAAATGGGCACCTTAAAAAGTTGAAAAGCTCTAGCATATGCCTGGTAGTAAATGAAATGACGACCTTGTATTTTCCAGGACATTATTCAACGAACAGTTAACATTTTATTAATAACACAATTCAAGTGCGGTTGAAAACTACCAGTGGACAAAACTCTTCGTTAGTAATCAGCTTCAGACAAAAAGTATAAAGGTATCAGCTGGTTTATCTCTTTCAGTCTCGGAGGCCAAACGAACCTCAGGGATGTATCTAGAGAAATGTGAGTGGTGGTTGATTTTCCAGAACAATTATAATTGCGAATACAAGATTTCGAAACGAGCTTCGCGTTAATTCGCACACATAAACAGTATTAGTATTGTATACTTTTATATTAAAGAAAAACATTTGATAAAATTGAATATAACTTTTTTTAAATGTAATTATAATATGTATATTTTTTTGGATGAGTGGTGGTCGGCAATTGAGTGGTGGTCGGAAATTCTGAGTGGTGGAAACCCCGACCACCGCCGACCACTGTAGATACATCCCTGGAACCTCCTTGTGCAAATTGGTGAACTTACGCAATATTTCATCTGGAGATTTTGAAAATAATTAAGAATTAAGAAAATATAAGTTATAGTGATTTGATTACTAAATTGACTACAAATTCAGCAATGAAACATATGATTAAATAAATAAGTAAATAAAAATAGAACAGTATTAAAAGGAAAAGTGAAGTTAATGAAAGGCGTTACTGAGATATTTCTAAATTACATGCTAGAAAATCCACGAAAACTAATATGTGTAGCCTATTAATACCATCTCAGCTGAAGCTCAAGCTTTTTTGGAGTGATTATACGTATTGTTACAAAGTAAATAAGAATAAATGGTATGTGCACCATTTTTTAAAAAGTAGTGTGTAGCACATTTAAAAATTAATATGTAGCACTTTTAAAAATTAGACTGTACCTATTCTTAAAAATTACTGATAATCACCTTTTAAAATTACTGTGCACCACCTTTTAAAAATTAGAGTGCACCACTTTTTAAAAATATTCTACTTTGAGAACATTCTGTCCTTCTAGAGACATATCAACTAAACTACCAAATTAAACATTCATGAGCATACCAAATGCAATAATATTTCTATGTTTCCAGGTATAAGTTTAAATTGTTTATATAAATTCACTCGCAAGAAGAAACATAAAGGCATGAGGGAGGATCCACACAGCTGTCGTCGAATTCCAATTCCAAACAGCATTTTTTTAGTTTTTCTCTGACTTACCTGATATTTGTATTAGATTTTTTGGGATTCATATTATTTCAACATCGAGAAAATTTATTGATTTTATCGAAATTGTGTTCTAACCACAATTGCTCTATAAAAAGTTCCCCTGTATTGCTACTACAATATTCTGTGACTTCTAATCAAAGTCACAATTCTCCGGGGGGGAATTCTGAACCCCCATAAATACGCCCATGCGTCCTTTTCATAGTCTGGACCACGTAGCCTCTGTTTTGGGACAAAAGTACAAGTATATAAACCTTATGGGTGGAACAGCCCAGTGGTTAGCACACTGGGATTGCACTCAGACGACCGGAGTTTGGTTCCCGGCTCTACCTAAACTGTTCCCGTGTTCAGAGTACGGGCACATCAAATATGTGGGTTCGTAAGACTTTTCGAGGTTGGTGGTAGGGGAAAGAGGATACAGTTCCTGTGGATTCCGCCCCCCCCCCCACTGGGTTCCGATTTAAATTGGATAGCACTTCCCGTTTGGGTAGGTCGGAAGGTTTGGATCGAAGAAGTATATAAACCATAAATATATTACTTAAGATAATGAATTTATATTGTTTAATTTATTTTTAAAGGATATTTGTATATATTTGATTCTTGTAAATGAAGATCAGGAATTAAAACACTATCATAATCGCAAAACACATATGAAATTATACGAGATTAAGGTAAGGTCATATCATGACTGAATAAAAATTATATATCATGAGAACATAAAATATGATACGTCAATCAATAAGTCCCCTAGCAATAGCGGGCATATTTGTATTTATTGCTACTTTCTTCAGGAGTTTATGTTTCCAAAGCTTTATGGCAGAAAATTAGCTACCGTAGATCTAAACTTATTAAAAGGTTCTCAAAATTTAATGGAATATATCTAGTGTTTTCTATGACTATGCTTAATGTATAAAACTCGCATAGTGAAAATCACTTCTTTCAAACACGCCGAGAAAAAAATCGTATATTTCTGCCCCTATTCTTCGAAGGAGTAGCCTTAGTGCGAGAAATCTCACACCTAAAGAACTCTTATCAAATTAATTGCTCCTTGAAGGTTGAACCCATTTCGTGCAATAAGGAGATACCTTCCCTATCAAATATATAAATATTTACAGATACATTGTAACAAGGAAATTTAAATGATAAAATAAACAAAACCTGCAACGATATTGCTAAAATATTAAAAAAAAAATATTGATATACAAACTACAGAGTTTTTTAAAAATAATTATTTTTTTAGTAAAGAGTATGTTCAGCAATTTTATGAATTACAAGAACACAGTCTATATTTTGCAAAATATCTCTTTCAGAAGCCATTAACATGAATGATTCAAGTCGATGGCCATTCATTGTGCTTCTTAATCTGTTTTTAATAAATTTTAGTGTGGAGAACGATCTTTCACATGCAACTTGTGTTTCGGATAATGTTAATAGATATTTATATGCACTATGAAGCAATCAATATGTTTCAACAAATTAGCAATATGAAGCAAGCAATATGTTTCACACGCAAACAGCATTTTTGCAGCACCTGTAGTGTAAACAGCATATCACACAATTTTTGTAAAAGTTTGTTGTAAGTATTTCTGAACATATTTAAACCAATAATATTTTTGCGGGAAGAAATAAATAATGATAAGAAATCAGCCGTATGAATGTTGTATGTACTTTACAGTGATTTTAACAATATCTAAGGGGTGATAAAGGTTGAATATAGCTTAGAGCACCTCTATTCTTGACGGCAGTTCTTAGATCGACAAGAACTCTTTCTTTTGTACTAGACTACCACACACACGTCCCACATGCACATGTACCGTTTCCATTTATGTGACACATGTTTCACACATTTTCTGTGAGGCGAGTTTATTATTCCGAAATTATTCCAAGAAGCATTGCCTCAGCCCTCAGGCAATTGTTTTCAACACGCTTACTTACAGGAGAAAGGCCAAAGATATTTACATAGACTAATATATAGTATTCTGTGGATATTTATTAGGGATTTGATTTAGTTAGTCCATTGACATAGGTTTAGTAGCTTGATATAGTATTTTTTCAATGAATTTGCGGGGAAAATATCGTCTGTATAATGCTATTTCTATGGAATGTTTAATTATGTGATTTTATTAATATCTCGACAACCTCTTGTCCTAGACTTCTAGAAACTCAAAACATGGATTAAATTTTAAGAGGCTATTCTAAGATCCACAAACTTTCATAAAATTCGGTACACCCGTTTTGCCGTGTTGATGAAATGCATGCACACAAGCAGATATTTAATTTTATTTATATCTTCTTCTTCTTCAGTGGCCTGACAGCCCAGGATGGGCCCTTGCCTTCCGCAGTATAGAACTCCAGGCTCCCCTATCCCTGGCCAAAGACCTCCAGTTCAAAACTTTTAAAATTTTAAAGTCCTTTTCCACACAGTCGAGCCATCTGAGTTTAGGTCTTCCTCTTTTACGGGTGCCGAATGGTCTGGCAGAGAAGATCTTTTTTGTTGTACGGCTTTCGGCCATCCTGCACAGGTGACCCACCCATTTAATTCTCTGAATCGTGATGTAATTGACTATATCTGGTTCTTTAAAAGACTTATAAAGTTCTGAGTTAGTTCTTCTTCTCCAGATGTTGTTACAATTTAAGCCACCAAAAATACCTCTCAAGATTTTTCTCTCAAAAACAGAAATGATGTCTTTAACTTTTTCTGTCATTGCCCAAGTCTCAGCAGAGTAGGTAAGAATGGGTCTGATTAAACTTTTGTAGATTATAATCTTCGTTTTTCTGCTGATGAAGTCAGACTTTAAGTACCTCTTAAGGCCGAAAAAACATCGGTTAGCAGCTGTAACTCTACCACGAATTTCGGGCATAATGTCATTGAGAGTATTAACTTCAGATCCTAAATATCTGAAGTTGCTTACAGTTTCAAACTTGTAAACCCCAATTTCGAAATAAGGACAGTCATAATTACCACAGGGCATATACTTAGTTTTATTTTGATTAATAGTTAGATGCATTTTACTGGCTGCGGCCTCTAAGGATGTGAAGGCTTCCTTAAGTAACTCGGGAGTGCGTGCTACAATGTCAATGTCGTCAGCAAACGCAAAAATCTGGACAGACTTGTTAAAGATTGTTCCACGGGTATTGATGTTAGAGTCTTTCACAATTTTTTGGAGTGCAATATTGAAAAGCAAGCAGGCCAGTGCATCGCCTTGTCTGAGCCCATTTGAAACAGTAATAGGCTCGGAGAGATTATTCTGAATTCTTACCCTAAGCTTTGTTTCGGTAAGAGTAATATTAGCCAAATTTATAAGTTTATCGGGTATTAGAAATTCTCTCATAGCTTCAATTAATAGTTTTCTGTTTACTGAATCATAGGCAGTCTTGAAATCAACGAAGAGATGGTAAGTTGCTATGCCATATTCATTAGCTTTTTCCAACACTTGCCTAATGTTAAAAATCTGTTCAATGGTAGATCTATCTCTGCGGAAACCACATTGGTAGTCTCCCACAATATCTTCTTTTATTTATATACGAGTAGATAAACAGAGTCGAAGATTTGGAAGAAATATTAAGTATTGTTAAAAAAAGGTTATCTTTCCAAATGCAAAAATATTGTGCGACAAATTAATTAATATCATTCTCGTGGATTTAGGACGTTCCTATTACGAGAGAAGACATTAATTTTGTGCTTCAGTTTTAATTTATTCTCTAAATTTTACTTACTTGATATTTATTAAATATCAATGTTATTTTGGTTTTGCATATACGTCTAAAGACATTTTATACAAACAAAAAATTGTCGAAATATAAATTTTATGGTATAATTTTCTTTTTAAATCAGTGGCATAAATGAGTGAAAAAAAGTATTTTCTACAGAAATTATATACATTGAATTACTTTTATATATTTATAAATATATAAAAATAATTTATCACAATGTGTCATGTGCAGTAATTTTTCAATGATGTCTGTGAACACGATAATTCGAACAAACTGAATGAAAAATTGAATGAAATTTTGTACGATTATTGTAATCAATGAACATACGATAACTATTAATTTTCAGGACACTCAGATCAAGGAATAACTCTCAAATTTGAAAATCAAAAAAAGAATAAAAATTTAAAATTGTTAAACTTAATAATGTTATTTCTGATGTACTTTTTATTTAAAAGCAAATGTCATCATTTATAAAATATTAACATGCGTCGTAGAACCAATATCACTCCAGTGCTCCGTTTTTTCCATGCGCAACCATGGCAGTGATATATCGCGGGCATAATACGCTTCGTACGCGCCCTAAATAAGCGAGTCACAAGTAAATAAAACATTTGTAGTTGCAAAAAGTATAAGAAAATCTTTTACATAAGAAGTAAGGGGCGCGGTAGCCCATTGGTTAGCGCGCTGGAGTTGCACTCGGTAGGCCCGGGTTCGATTCCAGCCACTGCCAAAACTGCCGCCGTGTTCATGCGGAGTACGATCACGTTAAACATGTGGGTCCGAAAGTCCTTCCGAGAGGTTGGTGGCAGGGGAAGGAGGGTACGGTCCCTGTGGATGCCTCCCCCACTGGGTTCCGGTCTAAATTGGGTGGCACTTCCCGACCGTCCAAACAGTTACCTTACACCTTTCTGGTAGGTCGGACGGTCTGGGTTTCAACAACAACATAAGAAGTAAAATTAGCATGTTGGACATCCAAGTGAGAGTTATATTTAATTCACGCGGGATTTATTCAAGAAATTATGTGAATTAAATATAGCTCCAACTATGGATTGAATAACTATATTCTGTGAGTTGAATATGCTTTACATTTACTATGCAGTGCTTAAATGCAGACACTTTCTGAGTGGCCTCTTGGATCCAGCTTTTTCTTTAATAACGATATGTGGCCTCAAATGGGTCAGGTTCTAAATTGTTTTTCGAATTTGGTAAACAATGTATTAAAAAATAATTTCTATCAGCAAGTTTTTATTGAAGTAAAGTCAAATTTTCAGAAAACACTTATAATATTGAAATAATTAATTTCAAAACATAAAAATTTACCTCTTAAATTCATGAATGTAAAAAGAAGCAAATAAAATAACACTCGTCTATATAAAAGTTTGTGATATCATTCTAGTGTTCTGTTCTTGGAAGCTACGACGGATAAATTGGACCTCCTTTTACCATCTGCCGAGAATAAAATTGATTTTGAAGTCGGGATTTCAACGCATCATTTACTTTAAATGTTCATTACTTTTAAATCAAATCGAATTAAAAAAATCTCTTCGAGCCATTGTCCGTGTGAGTAGACTAGAAGTAGCTTTATACCGGATTTCGCCGCTGCCAGAAGCTTCGATTTTAAACTACAGACATCTTTTAGTATGTCAGATTTATAGTTCAAACGAGACTCATACAGGAGTTGAGTTTGACAAAAAGAAAAAATTGTTGACCCAGTCCAGCAGCGTCTGATCGAAATACCAACCGGAATTGTAATTCAACATTTTTAAATGTCTAACTCATATGGACAATTTTCTGCTTTTTATAGTTTGTAATCCTTGTTTACGCATTTATCCAGTTACTCCCATAAAAATCTGATGTGGGCAACACATGACTTTTCTTATATAATGTAATGAATTTACTACGTTTACAGTAAAAAAAAATAGGTTTTTCTTATAGTAGATACGAATATTCTTTCCAAGACATTGAATTTTCGACAATTAGTCGTCATTTTCATTGATTTAGCGTCATTTTTATCTATTTGGCAAGATTTTCGTTAATTTGGCAACATTTCAGAAAGTCGCCAAGTTGGCGACATTCCGCCAAAATCTCGCCAAGCGTTATGCACTAAGAAATACGAGCGGATAAATAGCACCGGACCCACTCCGATTCGACCAACAAGGAACCACAACTGACGATGATGCGATTGACGTATCCGATGACGTAGGGTACACGTTGATTCTGGTTAGGAGAGTTTTTATTTAGCATTCGCGGCAAATTTAAGTTTCGTGAATTTTTTCTTTTTGAGAAATATGAATATTGATCCAAAGCTTAAGGATGGACCAAACACTTCACAAGCCAAAAACTCACAGAAAACGGAAAAGTTTTCTAAAATGTGCAATTGCAAAAAGATATTTTCCAGTAAATTTACTTAAGAAAAACTGTAAGAAAAAAATTGACAGATTTTCAATTTTCTTTATATAGATTATGCAATTGCTATGTCAAAAATATAAAATAACATAAATATGCACATAACTGTAAAGTATTGTGTAAATACAAATTTTAGTACATTCCTACATAAGCTGATAATGATATGTAAGAAAATAACAAAAATACAAAATTGAGTAAAATTTTTGAGTGGATAACAATTTCTTCCTAGCTATTGATATATTTACATTTGTCAGCTGAAACATATCATTTATGAATGACTGATTCTGGATTAAAATTATCCAAATGTAGACTTTTAATAGATATAATGCAAGTTTACTCATTTTGCTTATTTTCAATCTATTTCTCTAAATCTATATAAATAAAATTGAAAATCTGTCTGTATGTGCGTCTCATCATCATGGGAGAACAACTGAATCGAATTTAAATGAAATTTTGTAAATAGCTTTGAAATATCCAGACTTAAAATTTAGTCCATGTTTTGAGTTTCTAAGACCAGGGGTTGCCCAGATATTAATTAAAAACGAACAATTAAACCTTTCATATAGCATATTTGAAGAAAATTTTATCATGTCGTTTAGAAACAAATTTAAATCCAATTTGTTTATACGGCAGCTGATTCTTATTATATCCTTTCCGATTTAAATAATAAAGATATATATATAAAATAAATTTTAACGATATTGCATTTTTGACTGGATTATATCAATTATGGTCTTCAGGTTTAAATATTATTACTATTGATATTTTCAGTTTATTATGTCATTGTTTTATTTTTGCAAAAATTTTTGAAACTCATTGTACGTAGTACCGAGTAATCTTCTACAAATGCATGGGTATATCTTCTATTCAGTGGCTTATCCTGATTCTAAAAAGTGTGTGTGTGTGGGGGGGGGGGGGGGGGAGGGGCAACTGTTTAGCATTTTCTTATGCGAGGGTTATTTTAAATGAAAAATACGCATAACAATAAAAAGCCTTGAAAAGTAGGGAGGCCTGCCCCCCCCCCCCCCAACATACGCTGCTGCTTCTACTCCATGAGAATATAAGCAGTACAAGTATATTAGCACATATTTTGGCATATATTGGAATCAATTACGGCCTTTTAGGTTTTAAGATTACGGAATTATTGATATTGTCAATTTATGATGTTATCTGCTTTATTTTGGTAAAGATTTTAGAAACTCATAAGTTGTAGTATGAGTCCTATACAGTTTTAGCTCTTTTATTTTGCATATATTTATTCAACTTCATATATTTTGTAAATTTGTTTACAAACAAGACCAGGACATTTTATTCTTCAGATCTACCCGTGAAGATAATTTTGTATAGCTAGAACAGATATTCTTAAACTTCATTTTAGGAGCATTGAATTAAATATTTTAATAGAATATTTTGATTAACAATGTCATTTAATATATTATAGGAATTTGCACATGATTGTGAATTTTAAATTGAACTTGGCAACTTGAATGTTGCAAAGAACAATGTTTCATCTTGACAATCTAATTAATGCATGACTAATAAAAGGAGATTGATTTTGTGAGTTGCATAATATAAACAAAGCAAATAATTTTTAAATTGCATCTATGTAGAACAATTTTTTTTAAATGGGAAAAATTGGTCAGATGCCATTGACACATGGCTCTCAAAATGACTAAATTATATCTATATGTCACATCTAGCCATCAATTATAGAGTTTAATATTCTATTCTATCCAATAACACGAAGGATATTTAAATATATTTAAATTTCCTTGAATAATACCGAGATCGTAATTAAAACAAAATACTCCTTGCACAGGCGTAGTTCATTTTAAGCATCAACTATAACTTAGAATTTAATATTCTAAACTATCAAATAATACTAGTATACGATAGTAAATTTAACAGCTGAGTGATGATGAGTTCGTATTTTAAACTACCATCTCCGTGCACAGGCGCAGTTCCCTGAAGCTACTATTGGTTGTTGATATTGACGTCGGGTGACGCCACATCATGACGTCTGAGTGGGTCCGGTGCTATTTATCCGCTCGTCTAAGAAATAAGTTGTTCTTACAGCCGATAAATGGCTATTGGCGTCCAAATACAAAAGAGTATCTTTTTTCATGAATGGAACGAGCTAGATCCACGAGAATGATGTCACCCAAATTATCGCATGGTATTACATATGAAAAGTGAACATGTTTATCAATAGGAATTTTTTTTTTATTTTATATGACTTTTTGATATTTTTTTGAAAAATTTATAATATCTCAAAAACGGCTCGTGTTTGCGTTTTAAAATTTATGTCAATCGTTTTCTAATGAAAAATTACATAAGAAATGTCTATTTGCGTAACTTTATTAGTGGTTTTGATTTTTTGACAATTTTTACAAAATTTCATTCGAAAATTTAGGGGGGTATTATTTGAACATTCAATTGCGTATAAAAACAATAGGCTTCCAGTGTTTACGGATTGTGATTTTTGTACCAAATTTGGTTCAAATCGGTCCATTCGTTCGTCAGTTATCGTCTCCACAGACCCACTGACACACACACACATCACTTCAAAAATGTTCGATTCGTGATCAGGGATGCTTGAAACGTGCTCTCCCGTCGAAAACTCGAATTCGAATTTTCGACCCCGTCACAATACTTTCCTTATACATTATGTATATAAGGAAAGTAAAAATTAATTGGAATGTGGCTCCACTCAACTTTCTCATACCAGAATCTATTTTCAAGTAACTTGTGTTTATTATTTTTCAAATTTTATAAGAAAAAATTTGAAAAATCTGTATTACTGATGTAAACGATCGCCATTATAACTTATTATACCCTTCAAAGGGATAAAGAATAACTCCTTTCCCCCTCCCCCCCTGAGGGGACTAATGATGTCCCGACCGAACACAGAAATTGTATCGCAGCTGTTTTTCACTATAATGATTAATTGGCACTATTTTCATGATCATTGAGACATAAATAACCCCTTTTATGAATGATTACGTGAAATTTTGTCGTATACTCCCATGTTAAGAAAATATAAAATTTCGAAGTTTTCGCTCGCATTTTAAAAAATTCCATTAGATTTATCGTTAACAAAGGTAGTTTTGTGAAAATCAATATTTGCAACAGTTATTGTGTAAACAATAAATCGACCACGGACAAACGAACCACTATCTAAAAATATTGAAAGCGTGCTCAGGAGGTGTTAAAACATATTAGCATATAAATCTCGAAATTGAAATTTTCGGGAAAGCAATACTTTCTCAATATTCTATGGAGTGAGAAAGTAAGTGATAAGACGCCTTAAAAACATATTGGCATGAAAATATCGAAATCGAAAATAATACTTTCTCTATACTATATAAGAAAGTAAATATGTGATAAGATATAGACCTTAAAAATAATTTTCACAGGTACACATGCAGCTTAAAAAGTAATGGATACTCGGCTCGCAACTTGAGAAATAAAAGAAATTCATGCGAACCCAACCTGATGCAGATCTCGAGTTTGAACTGGAAAAAATCACAAATATGTGTATTCACTATAATTAAATGTACAAATACGTTGTACATTTTATAACAGTAAATACACATATTTATGACTTTTTTCAATTCAAACTAGAGATCTGAAGACTGAGAAATACTTTTTAAATTTGTAACTAGAAATAAATATTGTCTCGAGTTTCACGATATTAATTTTCCATATGGTGAGCTCTATATCTCTCAAAAAAATTATATACTACGTAAACTACATAAATAGGTACGGCATTTTTGTACAGAACTTTTGTAACATTTTGTATGAAACATAAAAAGCAAAATGAAGAATTTTGAATTAAAACCAGTCAATTTTCACTTTTTGTTGAGGGTTAATGGGTCAGTGGCTTTTTTAAGGAAATTTCAAGAAATACTCCTTTAACATTAACTAAAAATGCAGTTTTATCCATTTTAAAGAAATTTGAAAGCTTCTATTTAGGTAAGGAGGGATTGGACGATGAATCCAGACCCTCCCTCTAATAGAACTCAAAAATTAAATATCAAATTATGATTAGTAAAACAAAATGTTACTGAAATGTTCATTGTACATATACCGTAATAATTTAAGTAGTTTACGTACCTATATATATATATCACAACTGATGTGATAACATGGCTTAGTAGGCGTATTTCCTCCGCCATTCAATGCAACGAGGAGTCGTACGACACGACAACTGACACTGCCGAAATGGGAATGCCTTCTTGCACAGCGTTAGGGACAGAGGCCCGCTCCTTGGCGATATTTTCTTATAACAAGCAACCCCACCGGTAACAAAGAAAATGTCACATGACATCAGAAACGACCTCTGATTGGAGGGAGAGGCCACTCTCTCTACCGGCTCTATCAGCTAAACGGCAAGTCTACCAAGCGTTAGATAGAGACAGGAACCGCTCCACTCGCGCAAGGAATTTTGGGATCGCTAGGCGAAAACTGTAAGATTTGAGGTATAACAAAATTGGCGCACTATCGCCTGTGTGGCGTGTAAAGTTTTATTGTGCGATCGCAGATATGCACCGTCGATCAAGTTCATACGAAGGTGGGGGTATGGGTATAGCCCCAGATTAATATAGTATTCTGTGGGTATAGTGACTGGTATTCTAGGCACTGTAGTATATGTAAGTCCTTTGGTGGGGGAATGGGCGCATTTTCGCCTTGGCCATTCCTTTCACAGTTCTGCACTTTCAGTTGGCTGTGTTCCTGCGCTATCTGATAAGGATGACCTTGTAATTTAGAGATTAACTACGAAATAGCAATGTAATACATAATATAAAATATTCGCCGAACTTGCTTTAAATAATCATTTAAAACTTGCTTTAATTATTCTTGAAATAATCAATTAAAAAATACTTCGTAATATAATTAGATCATAAACAATTTGTTGAATATATTAACCGGTAGCCAGTGGTAGCGGCTATACGAGCTCGTGTCTAACTAATGGATAGCAGAGACAGACTTGTGCTTAGATTGAAAAATGTCTGATCGGTTCGAACATATTTAGTTTTGAAAACCTTTTAAATGAATTTTAATAGAGTACATGTAATTATTGTATTGATTTCACCTATATAAAGATAATGTTTCAAAATAAGCTAACTTTTATCTAAATTTTTTGTATATAAAATTCACAAATTCGGGTTTTTAAAATATTTGAATGCAAAGCATTTCGGCCTGGGCCAGATCGATACTCAATACTCTTCGGGCTGTGCGTGCGGGGCTCGGGTTCTACATCCGTAAATTTCTTTGGGTGAAAGTCTAAAATTTTGGCCTCTAGCCAGCAATTACCGGACCTGGGGAGCTGGAAATTAGGTTAAAAATATTCGTTTAATATATTTTCAAAAACATATGTCCATTTACTGAATAATTAAACGATAATATCACCAAAGATTTCTCCCTATGGCAAATATTCGATATATACAAAGAACCTTCAGATGTAATGATAAAATTATTATTATTATATAATCAAGTAATATAACGTGAGATAGTAATATACCGTCTGAAATAATATAGTACCGTAAATAAAACAAATTTATTTCCACATTTATATACAAGTTATGCATAAAACATCATAATTAACTAAATGTATTTAATTCACTGTAACAGTTTTTATAATTGTAAAAATAATTTAGTGCTATTCATTTTGTGTCAGTTCATTTTAATTTCTAAGTGTTACATTTCACTCTTATTTATATGAAAGTACATATCTTTAATTTACTAATTTTAAACAAAAATTGCTTAAAATTCATGTTTTTTTTACTAAAAATTAGTGTTATACTTTAGTAAAGTAAGTGTAAGCAAATTTTGGTTCCAGTTGTGAAATCAGCCACTTTTTCAAGGTTGTGTGTGCTTTATCTATTTCTGAGTCTATTGACACGATATCTCTCGAACGAATTGGAAGTATGAACGAATCTCGGCGCGATTATTTTCATCAAAAACACCAGAGGCCTATTTATTTTCATCGGTCTCTTTGACATCATTTTCAGAATATTAACATCCACCGTTTTCAAGATATTGCATGTTTTTGATCTAAATTAGAAACAATAAAACATAAATATGTTCACTATTAGTAAGTATTTAAACGCTTTGTAAGTACTTTTAACCAAAATTAAATGGATGCATTATTGTTTAGGGCTTGATGCAACGTGTTATCCTTACATATGATCAGGGGCGTGCTGGCCCACCGGGACATGTCCCGGTGCGCCCTCTTCTCACAGCGCCTCTCGCCCTCCTGGATGTAAAATTTTAGTTCAAATTGCTTATGTAAGAAAACCAAAATATATCTAAATAATACGTCAGTGTGAGACTGATTGCTCCAAGAAATATGGCGCAGAAGACGGTACCAGCACTCACGGCCTTTTGCATTGCGTAGGTGGTGACTCTGCGACGAACCGCTCTGCCCGACGTCGCTGTTAAAAGGAATCCTCAGTGTTTCAAGCTTTGATTCGCTATCACTAGATGGCGCAACGTATATGGACATGAATCCGTTCAAAATTACAGAAGAGCGATAATTCGTCAATTCTATCTACCTCTGCCTCTTGGCGACATTCAAAGCGTGCCAAAAGATTAGTCCCATTTCTTCTATTGAGGAGGTGCGTCATCTCCGAAAGCAGGGTAGTGATCTTCTATCGGAGGTGAAGTATTTTCTGGGAATTCTCAGAAACAAGTTTACCAACCCTACCTGTGCCTGGGGGGTCAAGGAAGATCCCTTTGTGAATAAATAATTTTGAGATCATGAGTGGGGAAGGCTTTGGGCACAGACAGTATTCTGTGGACCACAGACTACTATATAGTATTCTGTGCTGTGGACTGTGGCTTTGGGATTCAGTTCGGATGCTTATGGTACAAACTCGTTATTTCGAGCGATGTTGCTTACTAAAGAATATAGTAATGCGTGGATATTAAAATAATAAAAACGTGAAATATGCAATTCTATATATTTTAATATTCCTTCCATAAATAATTAAAAATATTAATTTAATATAATTTGCAAATAAATGATGCAAATTTTAAAGAATTCGATTAAAGCGTTATTTTCTATGGTAAACAATGATAATTCTACGAACGGTATCATATGGGGTCAAACATACAAACAGGGTGGTCGAGAAAAGATGGAAGCCAGGTTAATTTATGAAGAGGCCCTTGCTCCAAGGCGACCTCAATCGCTTTCCACGAGCTTTATATGAAATGTGTTCAGGAGTACGTATACTTTTCACCGAAATCTCAAATACAAAATATCTCGGAAAACATTACCTTATACTTCGATTTTGACTGACAGGGAAGTGTTCAGGAGTACTTATAACGTATTTTTTTCCATTTATGTTGGCCCTATGTTTTAAAAGTGAAATGGTCCCAATCAAAATTAACAAACGTTTTATCAAATGGCAAGTGCTCTGTAGAACTCCTATTCAAATTTTATGATTGGTCAAACATAGGAAACTGTTTAAAATGTGTTCAGGGGTCCCTATAACGTGAGAATACGAAAATTGTCAGATAAACACCTTATACCTAGATTTTAATTTGCGAATGAGCACAACTCCTGGATTCATGTCTACGATCAGGAACTGTTTTTTTCCTACTCAGACTATCCGAGAAACCAGAAATTGTAAAGTGACTGTTTGGGCGGTCTGAACAATGCCACCCAATTTAGACTGGAACCTAATAGGTGTGGAAAACCACAGGGTCTATACCATACTTGTAATACATATACATACTTTTAACCGCAAATGAATGGACACAATTATTTAGAAATTATCAAAAGCCGTCCTAGAGATATCGGATTTTTTTTTTCTGCATTTATTGCTATACTAGCCGAATACCCATTGAAAATCAACGGTCTTGATTGAAGAAGAAGCATGGTTTTTGAACTCCTGAACCCATTTGTACGGTACGAACTTCTTGCAATTGTTTGGGCAACCAAAGTAATCAGATGGGGGTGGCAGCTAATGAGACGGTACCATCCATCCCCTAACCTCTGGGATTGAGGGCCAGGAAAATTAAACATTTCAGCCATAACCAGCTTCATGTTTTTGAAATTTTTATTCACATACCATATTCACATACCGCAGATACACTTTGGGCCATATATATACATAAATGTGACCCTCCCCCCCCCCCCCCCCTCTTTAAATCGAATGTTATTCCGTCACTCTACCCTCTCCCTCTTAGAAATTCTGAAAAATTATGTAAAACAGCCTCCTCTCCCAAACATCGGAAAAAATTAAAATAATCCATCCTCGGAAAAAATAAATGTATTTGTGCCCCCCCCCCTCCCTTTAAATCGAATATTAAAATATTGAATATAATGTAAGAATGTTCTTCTATAGTGGTCAGATGTCCTTATAACGTTTCTTTACATTAATTTTTTTATTACAAAAATTATTGGATAAATACTTTATACCTTTATACAGGCTTTGACAAATAAGCACGTTTTCTGTCCAATTTCTAATGCTACAAACTTCTTTTATTCATACCCAAACCATCCGATCTACCAGAAATTATAAGGTAAAATTGTTTGGGCAACCAGAACAGTGTCACACAGTTTAGACCGAAATCAAATGGAGATGGCAACTAAAGACCGTACCTTCCTTCCTCTAACCTTTTAGAATAAAGCCCAGCAAAATTGAACATTTTAGCTGTATCTAGTTTACTATTCACTAAATTGTGACGCATGATACAGCTACATTCTGGGCCATATATATATATATATATATATATATATATATAAAATTCACTTTGTTTTTATTATTTGTCCTTCCACTAACCAGTAGACAGTTCCAATGGTGTCCATAGGTAAATACTATCGCCATTGTCAGAAACTGGCTATTCTATCGGTTTTAATTCGAATTGTATGGCTGTCTTGACGAAATATTTTTGCATAGCTGAAAATAAAATCTATCGATAAATTCCGCTGATCAGCAACCTCAAATATGACTGAACTATTTTTCCTCTAACTAATCTTTCGGATGAAGGGCCACAAAAACATAACTTTTCAATCCTGGCCAGTTAGATTTTTTTTTAATTTTCACTAATCAGACATACACATGACAAATGCACACTTTAAAACAGATGTCTATTTATCTACGAACAATGGTGTCTTACAAGGTCAGACAAACAGGACAGATGAGAAAAGGCTGAAGTCCGGTCTGATTAGGGAGAGGAGCCATTGCCTTAGGGCCCGCAATCACTTTTCATAGGACTGCAGCTGAAATGTGTTCAGGAGTTCGTATAACGTGTTTTTTTAATAACATCTCAAATACAAAATATTTCGAAACTATATCTTAGATCTTGACAGACTGATACGTATATTTCTATAACTCCTGAACACATTTCGAAGACATTTAGAGCCAGCCCATCTATGTTGTATGTTCAAGAGTTGTTATAACGTGTTTTATTATCAAAATTTCGAATACGAAATTTCTATGAAAAACCATACCTTAAACCCAAATTTTGATTGACGGATAAGTAAAAGTGTACAAAAAGCTGTGTACACGATGTGTAGCATAGCACAAAAACTATTGAACATGTTGAGCGTAGCAATTGTTCAGTAGCGTAGGCAGGAAGAAAATTGGGGGAGGGGGGAGGCGTTTGCCAAATCTTATGTATTACATTTTTTCAAACATATTTTCTAACTTCTTAAAATTTTATATAAAAGTAATTTGCATAAAAATTTGAAAACGAAGAATTAGGGGGGGGGATATCTATTTAACCGGGATCAGAAACTTAATCTTCATTCTTGCACAGTAAATTCACCACTGAGTAAAACGTTTAGGTGATGTTGTAATGACGTCAAATTGATGGCCTGATCAATCTGAAAATAAAAAAGCCTCTGATGATTTTCAGTGGAAATAACCGTATCAGTTTCTTCCAATTTGTTCGAGAGATATCGTGTCTACAAACGGACGTACAGACAATATACACGGACATCATTGAAAACGTGGTTGATTTCTGGATGCACAAAACGCACAGATCCATCAATATTGAATGGTCTTTCTGTTTTTTGTACTCCCTTTACATATATCATGTGTTGTATGGAAAATATATGAAAAGAACATCTATTTTTATATAATGTGTTACTCAAAATAGAATGATTCTATTTATATGTTGCCAGCTAGGAATGGTAATCCTTGAATCCAGATTCAAAATGTTTATCCCACAATCTAGAGTATAATTTATGAAATGATTTTTTCTTAGTTCTGAAATTATATCAAAAGCGTTGTAGTGAGCGATGTCATCAATGTAATACATCCACCAAAAAAGTAGTATAATTTTTGAAAAAATTGCCAATATCATATAGTATACAATTGAAATTAGTTTTAATTTAAATCAGATATCCTCGTGCAAAATTAAAGTAAAAAAATCTGATGTGAGCAGTACATGACTTTCCTTATACAATGCAATGAATTTACTCTTTTCACAGTAAGAAAACAATAAGTTCCACGGTACTGTGTTTTTAACTTTGAATTGTACATTTGGCGATTTTACGAAAGGACAACATGCAAGACTATTTCAATGTACCCAATAAACTTATATTCCACGCAACTCTATATAAACAATTATCAATATTGATAGCATCCTCCATAAGCGATAGAGTCCACATATTAAAATATTTTATTATTTAATACATCAATTAGGAGTCATTTTCATTAATTTAGCGTCATTTTTATAATTTTGACGATATTTTCGTCAATTTGGCAACATTTAAAAGTCAGCAAGTTGGAGATATTCGACTTCGCCCAATAATCGATAATACTTCACCAAAATTTTCCCAAACGCTACGGACGGAAAATTAGGTTTTTCTTACAGTAGATTCTTATATTCTTTTCAAGATATTGAATTTTAGTCAATAAGTCGTCATTTTCATTGATTAAGTGTCATTTTAATCAATTTGGCGACATTTTCGTTAACTTGTTAATATATAGAAAAGTCGTCAAGTTGGCGATATTTCACTAACTTCGCTGCCAAAATCTCGCTAAGCATTACGGATGAAAAAATAAGTTATTCTTATAGCAAATAAATGACTATTGGTTTTCAAATAAAAAGTATTACCCAAAGTATCTTTTCTCATGAATGGAACGAGCTAGATCCACTTGGAATGATGTCACCCAATTTATCACATGATATTATATATGAAAAGTGAACATATTTCACAATATTTAATAATTTTTTGATAAATTTATTTGAAAAATAAGCGTTCTAAAGTTTGTGTTAATTGTTTTCTAATAAAAACTACATAAGAAATAACTATTTGCATAACACTTTATTAAAGGTTTTGATTTTTTAAAAATTTCACTCGAAAATTTAGGGGAGTTCTGAACATTAGACTGTGTTTAAATCAATAGGCTTCCAGTATTCACGGATTGAAATTTTTGTACTAAATTTCATTCGAATCGCTCCATTCGTTCGTGAGATATCGTCTCCACAGACTCATTGACACACACACACAGACATCACCTCAAAAACGTTTGATTCGTGTTCAGGGATGCTTGAAACGTGCTCCCATCGAAAACTCAAAGTCGAATTTTCGACCCCGTCACAATACTTTTAATATACATTATACTATGTATATAAGGAAAGTAATATATTTTAAAATTTTATTTAATATTTCACTTACTAACTGTTTAGTTTGACTTATTAAATGATCAAAAGAAATTTAATGCTGAATATTATTTTATTTGATACTGTTGAAATTTAGAGATTGACTGCTAACAGTGATGAAATAGCACTGTATAGCAACATAAAATATATTCACTAAACCGGCTGTCTTAAATAATCTGAAATTAAACATATTTCGTTATTAGTTACAGCATAAACATTTGATTGAATATATTAATCAGTTTCTGAGCAACCACACCAGCAAAGAACTTCTTGCCTGAAGAAGAGGGGTATTTTTTGCTTCTGAAACGATTGATATATTTAATCAACTATTTATGCTGTAACTAACGAATTAATTTTAATTTCAGGCTACAGAAACATTTTTGTAATCGGTAAAGATATGTTCTTTTATGTATAGAAAGTTTGTTATGGAAAGAAATCTATTATGTTATTATCGTTAAAAATATACCAAAGGAATATATTGATCCAATTCCCAGTATCGTAGGCTAGCGCAAGAGTTGATTAAATATATAGAATATATTTAATCAACTATTTATGCTGTAACTAACGAATTAATTTTAATTTCAGACTACAGAAACATTTTTTTAATCGGTAAAAGTATGCTCTTTTATGTATAGAAAGTTTGCTATGGGAAGAAATCTATTATGTTATTATCGTTAAAAATATACCAAAGGAATATGTTGTTCCAATTCCCAGTACCGTAGGCTAGCGCAAGAATATAGTAATTCCCCCCCTCCCCCCAGGTATACAGCAGAAAGCAGAAACACAAGTTCTCTGAAGCTGAAGGACTCTGTTGTGCGGGAGGAATGGAACAAAGCGAACAAATGGAACAATCGACTCTTCCTAGGACAAACTTCCACCTCTGTGCTTCCTATCATACCCATTACCTTAGGATGGAATGAACTCGTCGGTGTATTACTGCTTTGGCGGTCTAGTGGGTTGCTATACCTTAGTTATACAATTGGCGATTTATAAAACATAGTTATTCATTTTATCTCTAGATGGCGCCACCACACAATAAGCCAAAATTAGGAAAGTTACCTTTTTTGAAAATTAATTTGATATATTTACTAACTATAAAGAGTGTTCTAATTGTATTAGAAGATTCAGAAAAGCGTATTTTACAAGCAAAGTAAATTTCAGACTTTCATATTCAGTATTTTTTTATTACTGCTCATTTTTATAAAATTACATTGATGGTATAGGGCGGGGGTCGGCAACTGGCGGACCGCGGTCCAGGTCCGGACCGCGGAAGGTCAAAAACTGGACCGCCAAAAATTTTTTGACAGTATAAAATAAATTAATCAAATTATTTAAAAAATATTTTTCTATATTATAGAAAAATATTTTAGAATCAAACTTATAGAATCTATAAGTTTGAGCGCCACCCTTATTATTTTTATTTAATGAAATTATTTTTATTTAATCAGAGCAGGCGTAAATCGAACGAAAGCCTAACGCCACTTTATGAAACTTATATTTCGGGCGGGTCTACTCAGCGGCGGCGACCTTGGGCATGGAAGCGCCTCCCCTTTGCGGTGCGGTCCTTTGTTGTGCGCCAGCATACACTTCGACACGACAGCGGTCGTCGAATCACTTCGTCAGTATAGTCCGACTCCCGTGAGTTGGCAGATGACCTTGGATGAGTCCACTTCGCTTAAGGGAAGAAGGCTGGCAAACAGACGATTTGTGCATTACAGGGAAAGGGCTGCTGAACGCAGAAACCTGTTTGGCGACCGCGTATTTCGCCAAGAATTTGGAATTGTTGGAATGCATTTAGAATGAATCATTGCGTTGGACTAGCATTGCGCTTGCGACTAAAAGTCTGTCTAACCTCTGTTCCAACTTCTAACATCAGTTTATTTAGTTAATCAGAATCTGATATTTGTGAACCTTGTTTCTGTCGACAAAATGTCTGTAAAAGGAAAAGTAGTTCATTCCAAGGAAAGAAATGTGGTCCACAACGTTCTCAATTTTTTTGAGGCCGAAGTAACTTCAGGAAAGTTATGCATCTCCATCCAACAGGTCCAGAAGAGAACAGCCACTGCAACTGGTGTGCCAATGAGAACAATTGCACGCATCAAGAAAGAATCAAGTAAATCACCGATCCTAGTGTCGCCACGTAAAAGAAAGAGACCCGAGAAATATCGAAATGCAGTTTCAAGTGTGGATGACAACACAAATTGGGAAATTGATAATTTAGTGGAAGAAACCATAGAGGAAATAAGTTTTGTGGTAGACGCCGACTCCTCTTCAGAACATGACTCAGAGTCAACTGAAAGTGCAGAATCAGATTTCGAGAATGGCGACAATGATACAATTTATTAAATATTTTGTATATAAAATAAATAAATAAATATATATAAAATATAAATATTTTATGTATTTTTAAAATGTTTTAAATATTTTAATAATTTCGCAAATTTTGTATCTCGGGAGGGGGGGGAGGTTATAGATTCCTTAGATAACATGGCCATGCAGAGCTAAGCTCTAACGCAGAACTGTCCAAATAGTGGCACACAAACAAGGATAATGTTTAGATAACATATTTAAAAATAATTAAATTACCAAAATTTATTTCAAAATAAACAAATATTAATACTTTATGAAATATGTAACTGTATAAAATGTGATGCATAGATATTACTGAAATGATTTTCAACGGCAGCAAAAGTATTTGCATTGAAACATTTTCTCTGTGTTTGATGGAAGTTAAACGCGTTATATAAAGAGTAAAATATATAATGATAAAAATATAGAGATGTGCGTATGTCACGTTGTGCATTCCTCACTAAATAAAAGAGTTTAAGAAGAAAAGTATTACAACACGAACTCTTCAATTTTAATAAAACATTTGCAACCATTATTGTAATAAATAGTTTAAATCATTGTGAAGAAAACAATTCCGCTATATCCCAACACTTACACTGAATGTACTTATACATATAAAGCTCTTTATCGTATAAACAAATTATAAATTAATTCGCACTAAGGGCGCCAATTCTGGAAACCCGTTCTTCTTAAGCCGTTTCTATCTGTCATTGAATTTAACTAATGGACTCGTCCAAAATCACGTGACCCAAATGCCTTCTCGCTGGAGTCGTACTATAGTTGTTGCAATCTCGTACGGAGAGTTTTGTTATTATCGACGCTTATAACGTTTCTTTCTCATCGATATGGATCCTAAAAAGCGTAGAGTTGATAGTGAAAATAGGAAGTTTTTGACTGAGTGGACTGAACAATATTGTTTTACGCTGCCTGATAGGCCTGGAGCTGTTCCAGTTTGCCTCATATGCAACAGAACTGTCGCTCTTGTTAAAAGTGGCAATTTAAAGCGACACTACGAAACAACTCATCAGCAGTTCCATAAAAATTTTCCTCTGGGTAGTGAAGCTCGTCAAGAAAAACTCCAGGCATATCTAGCTTCTTACACAAAAAGCACGGTCTTACTAGTTCGCTCTATGAGCGAGCAAGAAAAATCTGCAGAAGCAGCGTTGCGTGTGTGTTGGACGCTTAATAAACACCAGAAGCCATTTTCAGACTCTGAGATTGTAAAAAAATGTATGTTGGAAGTGGCCGCGGCACTTTTTAAAGAGAAAAAAGATGTTGTTGCCGCAATTCAAGGTATTCCATTATCGGCAAGAAGCAATACAAGAAGAACCGAAATTTTGGCTGCTGACAATAAAAGTAGTTTACTCGAACTTCTGCAGAAGGCGCCTTGCTACGCCATAGCACTTGATGAATCATGCGACATTGTTGATGAGGAACAAATGTCCATTTTCGTGCGATTTTTGGATATTGAAAGTAAATCATTTAGGGAAGAATTACTAGCAATATTGCCGTTTAAAGGCAAGACTCGCGGAGAAGATTTATTCAAGACTTTTGATGACTTCATGACAAAATCAAACATTAGTTATGATAAAATGGTGTCTCTTTCAACTGACGGGGCCCCAGCGATGATCGGCAAAGAAAAAGGGCTAGTAAAGAGAATCAAGGATAAGAATGCTGGGCTACTATCTTATCAGTGCATTATTCACCAGGCAGCCCTTTGTGGAAAATTTAGTGTCACTCTGAAAGAAGTAATGGACAGCTTGATCAGGTTGATTAATTTTATGAGGTCTCATTCTGCTCTTCAGCACAGACAGTTCAAAGACTTTCTATCTGAGTGTGATTCGACGCATTCTGACTTACTGCAATACAACAATGTTCGTTGGCTAAGTAAAGGTCAAGCGATTGAACGTTTTGGGGAAATAAAAGAAGAAGTAATCTCCTTCTTAGAAAACTTGGATACACAAAAAGCACGAAACCATTTGGAGTTCCTAACAAACGAACGCAATATGCTAGCTGTGGCTTTCCTGAAAGACATCCTTAAACATTTAAATGCGCTCAATACCGAGCTACAAGGAAATGGGAAATTAATATGTGATCTGATACAAAGTGTGTCTTCTTTCCGTCGCAAGCTGGAGATCTTTGAAAAGGACATTGCAAGTCAAGAATTTATTCACTTTCCAACAATTTTTGAATATAGAAATAATTATGAATTAGACATTGCAGTATTTTCAAATTTTATGTCAGAACTTAAGAAGGAATTTGCAACAAGATTCCAAGACTTTGCAGAGATAGAGAAGTTGTCGCGATTCTTAAAATCGCCTTTTGAAGTTTCTCCAGCGGCAGAATGGACAGATGTGGCTGCGAAGTTGTTCCGCCTTTCAAAGCCTTTACTCCAAATGGAGATAATAGACTTGCAGGAAGACATTTCCTTGCAAACGTATAAAACTGCATTCGCCGAAGAATTTTGGAGTAAACATGTCCCAGAAAAATATGGAAATTGTAAAAAATTAGCCATTTACCTAGCTACTCTGTTTGGCTCCACATATGTCTGTGAAACTTCATTTTCAAAAATGAATTTTTTGAAGAACGAATATCGTTCAAGATTAACGGCCGCCCACCTTGAAGACATTCTTCGTATAAGCTGCTCTTCGCGTGAACCTAACTTTAAAAAACTGGCACAAGACCGCAAATGTTATTTCTCCCATTGATTTTTGAATACAAATATGCCTATCTACTGTATTTCATATTATTTTGTGAGTGAAAATTAAAATAAAAAACTAGTAAGGAATATAAGGTTTTTTTCTGGACCTCGATAAAAATTTTCAAAAGTATCCGGACCTCACCCAAAATTACTTGCCGACCCCTGGTATAGGGAGTCAATGAGTGAGACACCCCCTTGCGAAATGAAACTCCCAGGTTCACCAACATGGTAATTTGGCCCTTGTGCTACTAGGGTACTTTATTTCAACTGTATTTCTTTTAATGCCCAAGAGATTAAAGGATACTTATTAACAATCAGTATGCACCAAATTTTTTTTTTAAATGTCAGTTTTTTTTTAATTTCAAAGTCATTTTGCCTTGCTGTTTTCTTCTGCTTACTTATTTTTTTCATTTTTAATTACTTATTTTTTTTATTTTTAATTGCTTATTATTTCATTGTTTTCAGAATTCCAACGGTAATGAAATGGAAGAGAAAAAAAAGGAAAGGAAAGCGGCCATGAATGTAAGAAAGAGGAAAGAAATAAAATGTTGCATTAATCTGCTAAAACATACCCCAAACTAACAGCTTTTTTATCAAAATACTCAGCTTGTGAAGCAACGTCATCACTCTTAGAAAATGAAGTATCGAGCCAAGGAACGCAATTGAACGATTCTGTTGATGAACAAAGTCTCTTCCTGGAACCTTCTCGAATTCAGACAATGTAGAAACAACACACGAAAAATTATAAGAACCAGGACTATCAACGTCAAATACAAAACCGCACTGAAGCCAAAAAACATCATTTAATTCACAAACAGAAGATATTGATTACTTTAAGAAACCGGGAGCAAATGACTTACTTGATCGGGAGCAATCATACTTGGCATTCCAACCAGTTCAGCCTGATAAAAAAGAAATGCCTTTTACAGATAGAAAATCAATATTTAAAATCGAAGAAAGTAACAGTGGTAACCAATTTTTCCGAATGCAGTGGTTATCCTACAACGGAAAAACACAACAACCGTTCTGTTTCATTTGTGTTGAATTTAGAAAATCCACTTCAGTATTTTGCTCTGGATTTAGCGATTGGAAACATGTCCGTCAGAGACTACAGGAGCACGAAAACTCACACATAATCTGTGAATTGTTTCACGCTAATGAAAGATAAGAAAAGTTTGCCAGATCTTCTGTTTGGGAACCAAATGGCCAAAAAGGAAACAGGAAGTAAAAGAAAGAAGACATAGTAGAAACAGTAGTGGATGTTTTGAAGCTGATAGGTAAATAAGGTCTTCTCTTTCAAGGAAAACTAGAATCTGCTCATGCTTTGGATAACGACTCAGTGAACCATGGAAAGTTTTTAGAGCTTATTCTCATATTAAGAAAATATGATGCGATTCTAGAGAAGCATGTGAGCAGTGTAATTTCAAAAAGTAAAACCAACCTCCTCCAGAACAGAAAACCCAACGAAAATCAAAAAAGGAAGAAAAGGCCAGTAGGAAGAGGAGATCAAGTTACATTTTTAAGAAACAAAATTATTGTGAAAATCTTACAATACATGAACGCAGAAATGAAAAGTAAAATATGTGAGGAAGTGAAATTGGCGGGGAAGTTTTCCATCCTAATGGGTACTACAGTAGATGTTTCAAGTTACGACCAATGTTCATATGTCTCACGCTACGTTAAGGGTTCTGAAGTCGTAGAAAGACTGCTAGCTATAAAATGTGTGGTTTTCACCACAGGCGAGGATCTGTGTCAGTCACTCAGAACAGTTTTGGAAGATGCCGACATACCGATCAAGGACTGCGCTACTAACGCTTTTGATGGAGCTTCTAATATGAATGTAAGATTATCTGAAGTAATTCCACACCACATTCACACTTGGTGCTATGCCCATGTGCTGACCCTAGTTCTCACTGATACTTCCCAATGTCTCATTGTAACCATATCATTTTTTAATGTACTGCAAGAAGAAGCTCAAGTGTTCATGAAGGAGTCACAAAAGTTCATTGACGAAAACCCTTCTTTTAAGGTGGAAGCTATTGACATGACCAGGTGGCGGAGCAGCAGTGATGCTACGGTCAAGATATTTGGAAGGATAGACGATTGGGATGATATTGAAAAATCTCACCCTACCAAGGTCGTCTACTTAGAATTGGTCATTGCCTTGTTTAAGATATCTAGTTCTCCAGAGTTTAACTCTAAAGCAAGAAATGATGCTGAAGGTCTTCTCATAAAGTTTACAAGTTTTGATACAATATTGGTAGCTATGTTGTTTCTGAAAGTTTTGAAGATAACCACTCCTTTGTCTGATTACTTACAGACTAAGAATCACGATTTCGTTCAAGCATGGAAACTCACATCGAAACTTCTCACTTAAAACTTAAAGAATTACGTGAAAAGTTTGTTGAAATTTTACAAGCTGCAAGAACATTCTTATCGATAATGACGCGCAATTTAGATGAGTAAAAAAAGATGAGTCTTTGGAAAGTATTTGTATTGAAACTGAATTGAAAGAGAAACGAAAGAGAAAGGGGAAAAAATTTCACGCTGGTCAGATGCTGGATGCTGGTCATGAAGATGTTGGTCATACCTCAGAAGTAGATGGTTTTAAAATTTGAACATTTTACAGTGTCATAGATACTCTCATCAATACTATAGAAAACAGACTTCTCCAACTCAAAAACTTGTACCTAAATCTAGCATGGTTTGATCCTAAGCGGTTTGGCAATAAAGAGCCCTTACCTCCCAAAGACCTGGACAAAATAGTAGAGATTCTCTCAAACTTGACAATGGAAAGCTTGTTGAAGAACTTACTTCATTTGCTGATGTATGGCTCCAAATAAGCAAAAAGACAATCAGTGAAGAGTATCAAGAAGAAGATCCCACAGAACGTGATTTGTCTGCTGATGACTTTGACGAAGAAGAGAACTCAGCATTTCAACCTTGCAATTACAATAAGTGAAATTCTTGCTTAAAGTGTGCTTACGAAGTGCTTCTTAACTATAGCATGTACTCTCGTTAACATAATGAACTGTTCAAAGTATATAAGCTGCTCTTTACAATCCCGGTGACTCAGTAACATGTGAAAGAGTTTTTTCCAAGCTGAAGATTATTAAAACAAGATTGAGATCTACCTTAAGGAATGACGACTTGGAGACATTATTATTAATGCATTCCGAATCAGACCTATTAAACATCATAGACAGTGACACTATAATTGATAAGTTGTGTCAATTGATCTCTGAAATGAGGCGATTATTTAGTGTTTAATCACTTAGTATGATATACGTATCCTTTACTTTTATATTTACCATTTGTTAAATTCTGTCAAGTAGCTGATATATTTTTAGTACGTCAAATAAATCCGGTTTATTTCAAGCGATATTAAATAAATATGCATATTGTAATAGGTATATATATTATATCAACGGAAATCTTGCTGTCAATTATTTTGTTTACCTTTATTACTTTCCTTATATACATAACGTATAAGGAAAGTATTGTGACGGGGTCGAAAATTCGAATTCAAGTTTTCGAAGGGAGAGCACGTTTCAAGCATCCCTGATCACGAATCCATTTTTGAAGTGATGTCTGTGTGTGTGTGTCATTGAGTCTGTGGAGACGATAACTGACGAACGAATGGACCGATTCGAATCAAATTTGATACAAAAATCACAATCCGTAAACACTGGAAGCCTATTGTTTTTATACGCAATCGAATGTTCAGACCCCCCCCCCCCTAAATTTTCGAATTAAATTTTGAAAAAATCGTCAAAAAATCAAAACCACTAATAAAGTTACGCAAATAGACATTTCTTATGTAATTTTTCATTAGAAAACGATTGACATAAATTTTAAAACGGTAACATGAACCGTTTTCGAGATATTGCACATTTAAAAAAAAATTATCAAACAGTCATAAAATAAAAAAAATATATTTCCTATTGAGAAACATGTTCACTTTTCATATGTAATACCATGCGATAAATTGGGTGACATCATTCTCGTGGAACCAGCTCATTCCATTCATGAAAACAGATACTTTTAGTAATACTTTTGTATTTGAATGCCAATAGTTATTTATCGGCTATAAGAATAACTTATTTCTCCGTCCATTTACGCTTGGCGATATTTGGGCGCCGAATTTGGCGGAATGTCGCCAACTTGGCGACATTTTAAATTGTTGCTAAATTAACAAAAATCTCGCTAAATGGATAAAAATGATGCTAAATCAATAAAAATGACGACTAACTGAAGAAAATTCAATATCTTGGAAGGAATATAAGTATCTACTATAAGAATAGCATTTTTTCTTAACTGTAAAAGTAGTAAATTCATTGCATTATATAAGGAAAGTCATGTGTTGCCCACATCAGATTTTTTTAAAATATATTAATTACTTATAAAAACAATAATTATTAATTATGCAAGTACTGTGAATATAAAAGAATGACGAACGAATAAATATGTCAAAGAAGGAATAAACAAAGTTCTTTATAAAGTCTATTGCAGTTCTCTTTGTCCCGTGCATCATTGGAAAGCAATGATACCATATTGCTGCGGTATTTGTAGGAGCACTGCTGTGACACTGGTAGGGAAATACTGTAGGAATTTCTCGTTTGAGAAGTAAAGAACATAAGACATATAAAAATTCTATAGTTTGCAAAACAATGATTGATTGTGCAGATCTATAAATTACATTTGGTCTAATTGTATTTCACATTTGTTAAAACAATCATAATGTTTTGCAATGTCTGAAACTAACTAATGTCTAAATTTTTCTTAACATCAGGATATCAGAGAATGGGTCTCTATAGATTTTAAGAATTCAACATTTTTTAATGTCAATATTCGTTGGTTGTAGTTAAATTTTTTTATTAAAAAATATTTTGTTTCTTTATGTATTACATACAATTTGTCCTAGGGCCAAATTGCACAAGAGGATAAAATACCTTTCAATTCAATTTTTCTTTCTCTGCCATACATAGTACTGTAAAAGGGAAGTATTGTGATGCAGGAGAAAGTCTGACTTTAAATTTTGGTGGATTTACATTTTTTGAACAACCCCCTGAATACTAGTCAACATTCAAATCACTAGAGATCAAGTATTTGTGTTAGAGATATGAACTAAACATCAGCAATGTCACAAATAATTATTCTTTTGATATTCATTAATACTATTCTTTTACCTTGAATATTTATTATTAGTTAAAACGCCGTCAAAGTTTGAAATTTTATTTTTCTGTCTTTAAACATAAAATAAATCTTAACAGGCTTTTTAAAGTGCATAAGAAGGTTAATTATTAGATCTTTTAATTAACTTACATAATAAATATATTTTTATAAATGTATAATGTATTTATTAAATTCAAATTCATTTTTTTAGTTATTTTATGCTTTAGCACGACTTTTACACAACTCAGTCCTTCCAGGGCGTGGTAGCCCATTGGTTAGCGCGCTGGAGTTGCACTCGGTAGGCCCGGGTTCGATTCCAGCCACTGCCAAAACTGCCGCCGTGTTCATGCGGAGTACGATCACGTTAAACATGTGGGTCCGAAAGTCCTTCCGAGAGGTTGGTGGTAGGGGAAGGAGGGTACGGTCCCTGTGGATGCCTCCCCCACTGGGTTCCGGTCTAAATTGGGTGGCACTTCCCGACTGTCCAAACAGTTACCTTACACCTTTCTGGTAGGTCGGACGGTCTGGGTTTCAACAACAACTCAGTTCTTTGGCTTATTAATAATTTAAATATTAAAATATTATCTCAGAATTTCCCTCTTGACACCATCAGAAAGATTGATGAACGTTCTTTTCAATGATCTTTAAACCGAATCCGTAGATTATTCATTATTTTAAGTACATCAAAATTTGTATTTTATAAGTAATCTAATTTTTAAAAGCTTGCAAAACTTCTAGAATAAAACAGACATATGTCAATAAAGAACTAAAATTGTTTCAAGGGCATTATAAGCCCTCTTCATTAGGGCAAGAAAGAACAGTATGCGCCCTTAACAAAAGTGGAGAGGCAAGTGATGAGCCATTCAAAAGAGATAGGACATACACAACAAACAAATTCGCAGAATGGGTGATATTGGCACTTGGAAAACACCTATAAACATATCCATACTATAACATATCCTCACACAACAGTAAAGGGTTCTTCTCCTGTCTACGATGACAAGCACCAGAATGAAATCTTAAGCATTGGAATGAAATTTAAAAAACAGAGGAGAAATATAAGAAATGTTAAATTATTCGTAAAAAATGAAACAGCTTAGAGAAAAAAAAAACACTCAAAGCCTTGTAAAGGAAAAAAGACAGAAAATTACAAGTGAATGAGACAGTAATTAAGAAAAAAAATAGCAAAAGGAAGAAACCGGTTTCGAGAGTTAAATTCATTAGCAAACTACCAAATAATTAACACTGGTTAAGACTAGGCCAAAAAAGGAAATAACACAGAAAATAAAGAAAAAATGGTTTCAGAAGCTATATGAGTTAACGTCATCAAGTATAAAAAGTACCAATCGATTGGTCTACTCAAAAATATCCACGGATGAGACTGGAATTAAGAAGAATATAACAAAATTAAAAGAAAACTAAATGAGCTAACTTTTAATGTCAAAAATGAGTGTACAAACCACCCTGTTGAATGAAATTGGAATTTAGAAGGAACTAATTAAATCAATGTCTAGAAAACAATATAAAAATAGAAACTGTTTCCATATGAGTCTATGAAGCTATATGAGTCTGTGCCAGTTGGGTCTTTTTTTATTGCTTCATTATAAGATCCCTCATTTAAAAAATTTTCAACCTTTTAAACATAGACTCATCAAGTAAGACTATTTGGTCCCCTTTATCAGACTGACAAGGGGGACCACATAGTCTTGACAAAGAGGGCTCTCAAGGAGTGTATCAAAGAACATTCTAGAATGATCATTAAGAAAGAAACATTTAAGTCATCCATTTCCTAACATTGCTAGTCTGAAAATCATTCATTTCAAATTTTAAAGGCAAAAATCATAATGCATGCCTGCACTACATTAATTGGTTGGAAGTTGCTTTTACTTACTTGAACTCTGATAATTTTGTTAATGATAAACCAACAGTTCCTTACATCTCCTCAGCATGGAAAAAATGTTCCCTATCCCTTAACTTCATTTATCAAATCATATAGCTCCCGAAACAGTTTTCCTTTTACTTTTTTTTTTATAAATTATTTAATTAGTTCTTTTTTAATTCTAATATCATTCAATAGTGGTTTAATTAAAAGTTATTTGTATACTACTCATCAGGGGCGGCAAATAGGGGGCGCTGTCGCGCCCCCAAATTTTTCTTATTCTGAACCAAAACTGGAAAGGCGTAAAAAAATTCCAAGCAAATTCAGTGAATAAAAAATCCCCAAGGTGAAAAAATCCCCATGATGATGTTAAATCATATCACAGAATTAATATTCAATATAAAATTATAGATTCAGTATCTAATGAAATTGAGACAAGATTTAATGAGAATAATATATCCGTTTTGTTTGCCCTTAGTTCAGTATTATTCGAATGAGATATCGGAAAAGAAAAAGAAAAAGTTTCAACCATATGCAAAGTATATAACTTCCAGAAAAAGGAATTGCTATGTGAATTGCGACTGTTTTATTCAATGGTGGAAAATGTAAACATAGACCATCCCAATTTTAAAAGTCGCCTGAATTATTCTAAAGAGCGGAATTTAAAAAATGTGTTTCCTGTCATAACATTATTAGTTAAATTATTTTTGACTGTGCCAATCAGCTCAGCCTGTTGTAAAAGGTGTTTTTCGTGTCTCAGGAGGTTGAAAAATTATTTTCGTAATACGATGGTACAAGAAAGACTTTCATCTTTAGCTACTTTAGTTATAGAATAGGATATATATACCACTGAATTATGATGATATTGTAACAAAATTTTCTCTTCATCCAGACTCTAAGAACCGGCGTTTAAAACTTCAATAACAGGTAAATAAATATAGATATTTGTATTTAGAAAAATTATGTTAACAAGAATTATGTTACCACAATTATGTACAAAAATTATGTTAGCAACAATTATTTTTCTCAACATCAATTTAATTTTGTGATCCCTCTCCCCCCTCTATTAAAAAATATTTTATTTATTTCATATTTGGGATTTTCATACAAATCTCGCACCCCCAAATGAAATGCTGAAATGCCGTCCCTGCTACTCATACTCATCTTTAAAAGTTAGCTCATTTGGTTTTTTTTCAATTGTGTTATATCCTTCTTAATTTTGGTCTCATTCATAGATATTTTGGAGTAGATTAATCAATTGATTCTTTTATAATTGATGAAGTTAGATCTCATAGCTTATGGCACAATTTTTTTCCCTTTATTTTCCATGTTATATCCTTTTTAAGCTAGTCTTAACCACTGTTAATTATTTAGTAGGTTGATTGATGAACTTAACTCTTGAAAATGGTTACTTCCTTTTGTTATTTTTTTTTTAATTATACCCACCCCATTCACTGTAATTTCCTATATTTTTTCATTTCAAGGGTTTGATGATTTTTATCCCCTCTAAACTCTTTAATGTTTTCAATATTTATAGGTTTTTAAATTTTTTCTCTGTTTTTTAAATTTGATGAAATGTTCATAACAGATATGTTTATGGATGTTTTACAAATGCTAATACCACCCATTCTGTGAATTTTATTGCTATGTGTGTCCTAGCTCCTTTGAATTGCTTGCCTCATCGCAACTCTCAGATTTTAATTAGAGAATATAATGTTCTATTTTGACCTGATGAAGAGGGCTTATAATGCTCCCAAAACAATTGCGGTCACCTTACTGACATATGCCTGATTAATTTAGAGTTCATACCAGTCCACCCGGGTGACCAATAAGGTTTACACACATAAGTTGGGTAGCAGTGAAAGTACTAATCTCCCACCCAGGGAGGCCACAACCAGGCAGCCAGGGAGAAATAGTCACAACCAGGCAGATTCATTCACCGGACGAGGTCTGAAGAGGTCCCATCAAGCCCGACAACAGTCCCCAGGTTTAGGCTCAGGTCATGAATAGACACAGTCCGTCATCACGGTCACCTGGAAGAGTCCGAGACCTAACCGGAAGTTTCCCGTTTTTTTTCTTTTTCTTTAATCTTAGAAGTAGCAGTTTGATTTATTGTAATCTAATTTTTATTTCGACGAATCTGAAAATGTAAGGTTTATACAATTTTAAATTTTGGCAAAAAGTTATGTACGCTTAGTATTTTAACACAAAAAAAAAATATTTTTGATTTCATCTGCAATTTCATTTTCTGCGATATTTTAAACGAGCGAATCTATAAAATTTTCAATGCCTCAAACTTTTGCCCTTTGTTTCGGAATCTGCGCATGCGCTTAAAGCCTTTTCTTCTATAGAAAGATTTAAATATTATATATTTTATTAATTAATTTCTTACAAAACAATTATTTTCTGACAAAACTGGCTTGAATCTGTTTAATTTTGACTGAGGTATATTAAAATTGTGTTTTAAAATACTTTAATTTCAAATTCATCATTAGATTTTTGACATAGATTTCTACTTTCAAAATCTCTTTTCTTAGTTCATTTTCTGCTTTATATTTTGCCACATATTATAATTAACTATTTCCATGTTTAAAATTTATTTCAACTGGAGTTTTTCTTTTTTATATTCAAGATTAGAATTATGACTTTGGCTTCTACTTTTAAACTTTCTGTTCTTTGTTCACTTTCTGTTAATTTTACAATTTGGCAAATATTATAATTGACTATTTCCGTGTTTCAAAATTATTTCAGATGAAGTTTTTCTTTTTTATAAACTATTTTCCATTTTTAAAACTTCTTCAAATTCTAACACACTTTTTAGTACTTTCTTTCAATATAAGAGCAACCTGACACCATATGCAAATATTGTAGAAATGGAAGGTGACCAGTGAATAATATAATTTAAAGACAGCAACTTCTCTAGTTTTCAAAGCATCAAAATTTGCAGAGTACAAAACATTTAATTGCCAGTTTTGTCAAATGTTGTGCATTTTCTTACTAGTCATTTTTGTAAAGCTACTTATTAATTGGTCAGTGGCAAGTGCTAATCTGCAGTTCTAGGAAAAGGTAGTAATTTCTCCTTTACTATCTCTTTCTTATTTCAGACAATGTATCTATATGAAAAATTTTGGAACCCAGTGGGTGTGACAACCACAGGGACCATACCTTCTTTCAAGCTTTGTGAAAGTTGCAAATGCTTTCCAACATATTTCACAAATAAAAAATATTTAACCAGTAGGAGTACAGTTAAATGACTTTTGTACAAATGCTTTCAGAAATTAATTTAAAAGACTTGTCAACAGTGGGCCTATGTAGATATTTATGTAAATCACCGTAATGTACAACTTCTTTCCTAATATATAAAATGCCTTTTACCAGTATGCACAAATAGATGCCTATTTAAATAAGCTTTATGTGCAAATAATTTCTGGCATTTCACAAACAAACTGTTTTTCACCAATATGCATAAGTAGGTGTGTACTTAAATGACTGTGTAAATGTTTCCTAGTGTATTTTACAAGCAAAGGTGCTTATCACCAGTGTGCTTAAGTAGGTGTGTATTTAAACGACTTTTACGTGCAAATGCTTTTTGACATGTTTCACAAACAAAAGGCTTTTCACCAGTGTGGTTACGAAGATGTCTATTTAAATCTGCTTTACGTGCAAATGCTTTCTGACATATTTCACAAACAAAAGGCTTCTTACCATTGTGCGTAAGAAGATGTCTATTTAAATCCATTTTACGTACAAATGTTTTCTGACATATTTCACACAAAAATTTTTTATCACTAGTATGCATAAGTAAGTGTGCATTTAAAAAAGTTTTACGTGTAAATGCTTTCTGACATATTTCACAAACAAAAGGTTTTTCACCGGTGTGCCAAAGAAGATGTGTATTTAAATCTCCTTTACGTGCATATGCTTTCTGGCATATTTCACAAGCAAATTGTTTGTCATTAGTATGTATAAGTAGGTGTGCATTTAAACCACTTTTACGTACAAATGCTTTATGACATATTTCACAAACAAAAGGCTTTTCACCAGTATGTATAAGTAAGTGTCTTTTTAAAAGACCTTTACGTGTAAATGCTTTACAACATATTTCACAAACAAAATTTTTTTCAGCAGTATGTATAAGTAGGTGTGCATTTAAATATCTTCTATCTGCAAATGCTTTCTGACATATTTCACAAGCAAAAGGCTTTTCACCAGTGTGCATAAGTATATGTGCATTTAAATATCTTTTATCTGTAAATGCTTTCTGACATATTTCGCAAACCAAAGGCTTTTCACCACTGTGCACAAGTATGTGTGTATTTAAATCCCTTTTATGTGCAAATGTTTTCCAACATATTTCACAATAAAAAGACATTTTACCAGTATGCATAAGCGTGTGTGTAAATGGCTTTTATGTACAAATGCTCTGACAAATATTACATACAACTGGCTTTTCACCAGTGTGCCTATATAGATGTCTATTTAAAGCAACTTTATATATAAATGTCATCCTTGCATATAAAAGGCATTTCACCAGTGAACCTGAGTAGATGTTTATTTAAATCACCTTTACAAGTATACACAATTAGATACTTATTTAATCACCATTATGTAACATTCCGATGTTTTTTTTATGTGTACATGAGTTTATTAATTGAGGCTACTTATATTTACAAATAATTTGACATATTTGACTTAAAAGAAGTCTTTTGCCCTATATACAAATTTTTAATTAAAATGATTGTTATTGTAACTGCTTTCAGACACAAATGATTTATAATCCGCAAATAAAAGATAATTATAATCTATCACTAAACGTAGGGCTAAATTTCTTGTTAAAATAGATACAACTGATTGGTTACTTTCTTCAAAAAAATAAATATACCTATTTCTTATTATTTTTACATTAAACCAGGCAAGCGTTTGACCACGATCTCACCTAGTGGGAAGCGACGATGTGGTCGAAGCTGTACCACGCTTGCTTGTTTACTTTAATTAACCAAAAAAAAAAAAAAAAATTAGGTGCGTAGCCGGGCAGGAAATATTATTTCTGAAATTTGGCCCGCCTGCTGAAAAGGTTGGCCACTCCCGGGTGTAAAGTGAGGACCTGACAAAAACTGAATATTAAAGATTATAAAGTCTCTTTGTAAAATGAGGTTATTTATTCCAAAAGTAAATAATGAATCTTGGCTTTGTATCGATTACTCATATCACACATCCAGGCAATGATGCAATAAAGAAGAAACAATTGATACTAATGTTTCCACATAAGCACGGATTCCTATAGTTTTTTCTTAATAGGTCTATTAATTGGGAAAACATGGTTTTAAATCATGTTATTATGAAGCTTCCAAACACTAGACGTAACGTAACCTCAGAATTAAGTCAGGTCAATGCTAAGTGCCTCATCAAAACTTGCGTCTCCATACAGCTCACAGACAAATATAAACAGACGTCTCAGTCGCTACCGCAGACGAAGCGTTAGAGACAGGGACCGCTCCACTCGCGCAAAGGATTCTGGGATCTTTTAACGAATGCGGTATAATAAAATTGGCGCACTATCGCCTATGTGGCGTATAAAGTTTTATTGTAAGATCGCAGATATGCACCGTCGGTCAGTTCATTCGAAGGTGGGGGAATGGGCTCATTTTCGCCTTGAGCATTCCTTTCGCAGTTCGGCAGTTTCAGTTGGCTGTGTTCCTGCGCTATCTGATAAGCTTGTAATGACCAAAATCAAATCCAATGTCAAAGTTTGCGAGCTTGGTGATGGCCGGAGAGGTATATTGACACGGGGTGTCCGTAGTGAGTATGGCTGATATTGGAGGTATGGGCGGTACATTGGGACGTAAAACCCAAACGTCACTTCGTTTCCCATATCCATTTTTCTTTCTTTACGCTAGAATGATATTATGGTTATTATGCTGGATACAATTTTTTAAGTCTGATCTCACCAACTTCGGCTAAAATACAACAGAGGTTTAAAGGTTGATTAGCACTTTTTTGCGTCTCACCAGCACTTTAACGGCGTTAAAGAGCCAAATAAAGGGCCGTTAATTTAAGGCGTAGTTAAACCGATCCAAAAAGTTACCTTTTTCCGATAGATGGCTATGAATATCGCAGGTTTGGCGAGATCCGACCTCGCGCCAAACAGCGATTAAGTTCAATTTGCGGTAACCATAGTCTCACTTCCGGATTAATCCTGAAACCGGATGTTATTAAAAGCATTCAAATTGGCAATCACAGCTGCAACACCCCCTTTAACCAATCAGAAGCACCAACCGCGTACTATAGTTCGACCAATCAGAAAGTCCGTTACATGAAATGCGATCAGTTACGGTTAAGTTAAAGATTTCACACTGAACTAAAGGGATGTTGCACACGAGCGGTTATTCACTGTAACGCACTCCCGCCAGAATATCACGTGATACACACACACGTCAGGCACGAATTTCAGCAGACTAGTATTCTCAGCTCTTCCGATTGACTGTTTCTTTTTATCTTTTTGTGTGACATCCGTAGATATGTTGTTGTTGTTGAGACCCAGACCGTCCGACCTGACAGAAAGGTGTAAGGTAACTGTTTGGACGATCGGGAAGTGTCACCCAATTTTGACCGAAACCCAGTGGGGGAGGCATCCACAGGGACCGTACCGTCCTTCCCCTACCACCAACCTCTCGGAAGGACTTACGAACCCACATGTTTAACGTGATTGTACTCCGCATGAACACGGCGGCAGTTGTGGCAGCGTGCAAATCCAGCGCGCAAACCACCAGGCTACCGTGCCCGAAAAATGCCAACAGCACACGGTGTTCCCAGGTGGTCACTCACCCAAGTACTAACCGCGCCCGATGCTGCTTGACTTCGGTGATCTAACGAGAACCGGTGTTTTTAGCACGGCACGGCCATTGGTTCATCGGTAGATATGTGGCCGCGATGAATGAATAGAGTTCTTTGTTGCGTGATTTTGATATTGAAAATACAATACACACACACATATATATATATATATGTATATATCAGAAATATTTAGAACGTCAAATATTAATGTAAAAAATATTTATAATATATATATATATAATGTCAAAAAAATATATGTCATAAAATATATATGTCAAAAATATTGTACGATCAGAAACATAGTGTGGTAATTGCAGAAGGAAGTCGACCTTGATTGAAAGAAGTAGGATTAAAGAATGCTAAAAATACTTTTTTCTGAGGTGGTGAAACTAAAGTATGAAATGTAAAAAATTAACGAGCTTGATGTTTACATTTGTGACCTTTAAACTTCCAAGGGAGGGTAAGTGACCCCTGGCGCTCCCCTATGGACACCCATGGCAAAGCGCAAATAGAATTTTTCTAGGGGTGCAAACTATATGATTATACCTATAATATCGACTAGCTTGAAATTTACATGTGTGATCTTAAATGTCCTAGGAGAGAACAAGTGCACCCCTTTCCCTCTCCTATGGGCGCCCATAGAGCTTTTTTCATGGTGACAAACTGAAGATTAAGGTGTTCAACATCGATTAGCTAACAAGTCTAATGAGTCATCTATGGGAGGGCAAGTGTCCTACTTGCCCTCCACTATGGGCGCCCATGTAACATTTTCCAGTAGGGCAAAATCAAGGATGAGGCGTTCAATATCTACTAGCTTGAAGACTACATTTGCAACCTTAAACGTCTACAGTATGGCAAGTTTTCCCTTGCATTCCCTTATGGGCGCCCATGGCAAGGACACCCATAGAATTAATTCCTTCGGTGCCAAATTCAAGGATGAGGCGGTTTATATCGACTTGCTTTTAATCTACATTTGTAACCGTAAACGTACACAGTAGGGTAAGTTTCACATTGCGTTCCCTTATGGGCGCCCATGGCAAGGACACCCGTAGAACTAATTTCATCCGCGATAAACTCAAGGATGAGGCGTTCAATATCGACTAGATTGAGACTTGCATGTCTAACCTTGAACGTCTATGGGACGGCAAGTATCATCCTTTCCTTTCACTATAGGCGCCCATGTAACATTTTCCAGGAGGGAACTTAAGGACGACGCATTCAATATCGACTAGCTGGTAACCTACAATTCTAACCTTGAATATCCTGTTGGGATTAAGTGCTCCCTTGCCGTGCTCTATGGGTTCCCTGCTTATACTATTGCCCTCAGGACAGAACCTAACGGCGCTGAAGTTTCGATTTCCTTAGGGGCGGTAAACAGTCTTTCCAGACCCTTCAAATGTCTCTGTGACATATTGAAACATTGCACACTTGCCATGGGCGCCCATAGGGGATGTTGAAAGTCACGAATATCAAACTAATGAATACTGTACGTCTCATCCTTGAGATTGTCCCCGCTGGAAAAAGTTATATTGACGTCCTTGCCGTGGGCGTCCATAGACGTAAAGGGGCATCCATACGTAAGGGGGCGTCCATAGATGTAAGGGAGCACTTGTCTTCCCGTAAACATTCAAGGTCACAAATGTAGGTGTCAAACTAGTAGATATTGTACGTCTCATCTTTGAGTACGCTCTTCTTAGAGAAATCGCTTTGGACACCTTCGCCATGGGAGCCCATAAAAATTTTGAAAGCCACAAACGTCGGTATCAAGCTAATCGATATTGTGCGTCTTGTCCTTGAGTTTGCTCCAGCTTTAATAAGTTCTACGGTCACATTTGCCACACGGGCGCCCATAGGGGAGAGCAAGGGGCGCTTTCCCTGCCTTGGACGTTCAAGGTCCCAAAGTATCAAGCTAGTCGATATTATAAGTCTCATCCTTGAGTTTGAGTTTTCCCCTTTGAAAAATTTCTGTGTGCCCTTGCCATGGGCGCCCATAGAGGAGCGGGAAGGGCCCACTTGCTCTCCCGTGGACGGTCAAGGTCGCAAATGTAGATATCAAGCTAGTCCATAATTATGTCTCATCTTTGAATTTAGCCATCCCAGGAAAAAGTTTTATGCTCGCCCTTGAATCCTACTCTTTCAAAACAAGGTTAACCCCTTTTTGCAGTTACAACACTATATTTTGATCGCACTATATTTTTGACACACACACACCCTCTCTCTTATTCGTGCCCTAATCACGTTAATTATAAAATGTTATACCTAATTCCGATTTTTTTTTTCAGAATGCATCTACATATAGAATTTCATGGCTATACGTACTCTCTCTCTCTCTCTCTCTCTTTTGTAAAATCTCTAATTTTGAATAATCTGTGTTTTAATCACATTGATTTCAAACTATTCTACCATTCTGTAGGAAATTAGAAACAGTTAATTAAAACACGAATAATTCGAAATTAGATATTTTAAGAGAAAGAGTACGTACAGCCATGAAATTCTATATGCATATGCATTCTGTAAAAAAATGGAATTAGATAGAACATTTTGTAATTAACGTGATTAGAACTCGGATGAGAGAAATAATGTCAAAATATAGTGTTGTAATTGCAGGAGGGGGGGTCCACCTTGTTCAAAAGGAGTTGGATTCAAGGGCGTCCATAAAATTTTTCCTGGAATGCCCAAATTCAATGATGAGAGGTAAATATATCTAGTATCTTGATACCTACATTTGAGACCTTGAACGTCCACGAGAGGACAAGTGCCCCTCGCGCTTCCCTATGGGCGCCCATGGCAAGAGCACCTATAGAACTTTTTCAGGGGGTAAACTGAAAGGTGAGACGTACAATATCGAGTAGCTTGATACCTACCTTTGAACATCCACGGGATGGTAAGTTCCCCCTCACGCTCCCCTATGGGCGCCCATAGGGGACAATAACATTTATCAATATTTATACAATAATATTAACAATACTCGAATATAGATATCAATACTGTATGTCAATATAATCAATACTGTACTTCACATCCTTGTGTTTATTCCGCTGGTAAAAGTTCTATTGGCGTCCTCACCATGGGCGCCCGTAGGGGAGCACAAGGGGCCACTTGCCCTACTGTGAACGTTCAAGGTCACAAATGTAGGTACCAAATTAGTAGACATTGTACTACTTATCTTTCAGTATACCCTCCTTGGAAAAATTTCTACTGACGCCTTTGCTATGGGCGCCCATATGAGATGCTAATAATAAGGTGTTGCCCACAGGGTGTCAAGCTAGTCGATATTGTCGCCCTTGAATGTTCCCCCGTTGGAATAAATTCTATAAATGCTCTTGGCATGGCCGCTCATAGGCGGTCTTGAAGGAAAACTTGCTATCCCGTCGACGTTCAAGTTCACAGAGGTAGATATCAAGCTAGTCGATGTATCTCTCACCCTTCAGTTTTCCGTCTGTAAAAGTTATATGGGTGCTCTTGCTATGGGCGCCTATAGCAAAGGAGGCCATAGAACTTATTAAAACTGGCCGAACTCAAGGACGAAACGTACAATATCGATTACCTTGATGCCTACGTTTGTGGCTTTCAAAATTTGTATGGGCTCCCATAGCAAGGACGTCCATACAGTTTCTTCCAAGAGTATAACAAGGATGAGACGCACGATATATTCTAGCTTGACACCTACATTTGGGACCTTGATGTTCAAGGAAAGGCAAGTGCTCCCTTATGATCCCCAATGGGCGCCTATGGTAAGGACGTCAATAGAACTTTTTCCAGCGGGGACAATCTCACGGACGAGAAGTACAGTAAGTATTCATTAGTTTGATATTCGTGACGTACAACATCCCTATGGGCGCCCATGGCAAGTGTTGTTGTTGAGACCCAGACTGTCCGATCTACCAGAAAGATGTAAGGTATCTATTTGGACGACCGGGCAGTGCCACCCAATGTAAACCGGAACACAGTGGAGGAGGCATCCACAGGGACCGTACCCTCATTCCCCTATCACCAACCTCTTGGAAGGATTTACAGACTCGCATGTTTAACGTGATCGTACTCCACGTGAACACGGCGGCAGTTTTGGCAGTGGCAGGAATCGAACCCGGGCCTACTGAGTGCAATCAATTCCCGCGCGCTAACCACTGGGTTGTCGTGCCCCACTCCATGGCAAGTGTTGTTGTTGTTGAAACCCAGACCGTCCGACCTACCAGAAAGGTGTAAGGTAACTGTTTGGACGGTCGGGAAGTGCCACCCAATTTAGACCGGAACCCAGTGGGGGAGGCATCCACAGGGACCGTACCCTCCTTCCCCTACCACCAACCTCTCGGAAGGACATTCGGACCCACATGTTTAACGTGATCGTACTCCGCATGAACACGGCGGCAGTTTTGGCAGTGGCTGGAATCGAACCCGGGCCTACCGAGTGCAACTCCAGCGCGCTAACCAATGGGCTACCGCGCCCTCCATGGCAAGTGTGTAATGTTTCAGCCTTTTATGTCACAGAGACTTTTGGAGGGTCTGGAAAGACTGTTTACTACCCCTGAGGAAATCGAAACTTTGGCTCCGTTAGGTTCTGTCCTGAGAGCAATAGTGTATAAGCTGGGATCTCATGCGCTGGAAGCCCATAGAGGACTGCAAGGGATCATTTAAGCTGAACTGGATATTCAAGGTTACAAATGTAGGTTACAAGCTAGCGATATTGAACGCTTCATCCTTGAGTTCTCTCCAGGAAAATGTTACATGGGCGCCCATAGTGGAGGGAAAGGATGACACTTGCCGTCCCATAGACGTTCAAAGTTAGACATGTAAGTCTCAATCTAGTCGATATTGAACGCCTCATCCTTGAGTTTATCGCCGATGAAATTAGTTCTACGGGTGTCCTTGCTATGGGCGCCCATAAGAGAAAGCTTGATGGAACTTATCATGCCGTGTACATTTAAAGATATAAATGTATATTACAAGCAAGTCAATATGGAACGTCTCATCCTTGAGTTTGTCACCTCTGGAATTAGTTCTATGCGCGTTCTTGCCATGAGCTCCCATAGCAATTCCCGCGAGCTAAACACAGGGCTGTCGAGCCCCATCCCATGGCAAGTGTGCAATATTTGAGCCTCTTATATCACAGAGACTTTTGGAGGGTCTGGAAAGACTGTTTACTACCCCCGACGAAATCGAAACTTCGGCTCAGTTTGGTTCTGTCCTGAGGGCAATAGCATTAAGCAGGGAGCTCATGCAATTGGAGCCCGTAGAGGACTGCCATGGGCGCCGATAGGGGAGTGTAAGGGGATCCTGGACGTTTAAGGTCACAAATATGAACATTAAGCATGTCAATTTTTTCCGTCTCATACTTTAGTTTGACCACAAGGTCGACTCCCTTCTACAATTACCACACTATGTTCTTGATAAGGCGATATTTTTGACACTCTCTCATCTAATAAAAGCAGAAGTAACTCGTAATACTAGTAGTTTGATAGCCTTGAAAAGTTTCCCTCCCCGAATAGGATAGCACACAAAAATAATGTTCAACAGATGAGCTAATTTCTAAACGGCACGTGCTTGTGCCATTTAAAGAAGTTTAAATGGGTGTTGAGAAATTTTCTATACAACACACACTTGTGCCAAACTGCACTTTAGTAAGAATAAGATGTTGCACTAAAGCGTCTGTCCGTTGTGCTGACAATCCTTCAACGCATTGAGTTCTCTCTTTCCACGTATTATGGTTCTATTTATATATAGTCCCTTTTTCCAAGTATGATAGTCATAAATTAGGTCTTCTGTGGCTTGGTTCATTAGCTATAGCCCGACCTGAAGCGTGGGCCGGGTCAAGTTCATTATTTAAAAAGTCGGGCGGAGCATATTTAATTTTGAAAAGTTTTTGAGCGAATGTTAATAGAGTACTTGAGATTATTGACAGGAACGGTCTTCTTTGGTTTTACGCAGATTATACCAAAAATAGCGAAAACCATCTGGCCCATCAAGATTGAACTTCTTTTCATCGGAAAAGATTACATCAATCCATTTTGGACAGAGAGAAATGTATCTTTTTGAAAACTCCTATCTTCTTTCCTTATGTTCCTTTTTAAGAGGCAGAAGTGATATTAACTTTCCATACCAAATATTTGGATGTTTATTCAAAACATTTTGAACTGTTCGTGTGGAACATGGTAAGTCTAAATTTCTTTTAACTTCATTTGCAGTTTCTTTTTTCTCGCAAGCTCCTCTTACAACCATTCTTTTCTATCGATGCGTTAGAATTTCTGATCTTCCAGTTCATTTTTCATTCCATACATTCCAGGTTCTTTTAGAAAATTATAAACTACAGTTTGAGATCTTTTAATTTTTTTTTAAATTTCATGCCCACTCAATCCAAATTCTTTAAAAGCAAGAATTTTCTCTTTTTCAAGGTCAGACAGATGAGTTCCTTTAGGCGTCGTACAAAAGTCGTTAAAAAATGAGATAAGTGTGAATTTTGTTTAGAAACCCAGTCTTTACATTTGAAATGGTCATTTTCTGCTTTCAAATATGCAAATTTTACTATAATTTTAGATAAAAAAAACAGTTGTCCTTATACTTTTTTCCAAGATCATATGGGTTTAAAATTTAACTAATTTACATGAAAAAGAACTTAATTTTATCAATATTTTTATTTCAGAAATTTGTATACATTTCGCCCTAAAAGATTTCTAGATTTGGTGAGTTTTCGCTTGTCCTTATATTTTTTTCGTGCACTGTAGTATCAGCATCAACCGGTTTCTGAAACAAGAAACATCCAAATTTTCAGAATAAAAAGACATAGCAATTACCCGAAGGGCAAGAAGGTCTTTGTGTCTGTCTCCTTGCTTCGTTTTTTTATTTTAAAGAAAGAGCTTGCTCAAAACTGGTTGATACCATTACAAAAATTTTATATACTGTAATTTTAGTGACATTTTTACTTTACAGTTATTTATAGCATATTGTTTTAATTTAAATATTTTCTTAATTTATATATATTTCTATTAGTTTTATCACCACCAAAAATGGATTTTTATTTAAAATTACACTAAACTCACAATTTTTAAATAATTTTTTCATATTTTGTTATTTGGAAACATTTTAAAATGTGTTATATAAAAATTTAGTTCATGGTATTTTATCGTGAAGTTTTCTTATACATGAATTCGCTTCAAATAAAGTTTGAATACACAACACACACGTACAGGGTACAAAATTTTCATTTGTAAATGAGGAGTAGAAGTTTACATCTAAATATAAAAAAAAATCTACATTTGCTTTTTTTTCTTCTATGTTTAGAATGTATAAGAAATGGTACCCTCTATACAATGTTATTTATATGCTATAAGTAAAAGAAGCTTTTAGCAAGTAAATTTTGAGCTAAAATTTTTAATCCTGCTATGTATATAGATTTTTCAGAGATTTTTCTATAATGAATATAAATGTTTGTCATAGAAATGCTGCAATATCAGTCTTTTGAAATGCATGACAGATTGTGATTTGGAAGTTACATATTATGTAAAAGGTTAAGATATAATTGTAACCTGTAAATTAAAGGATAAGTTGAAAATTGAGCCGATTTAACTTTGAATTGATAATAATTGTTTACCGTTGGCACTAATGAAAACACAACTAAGCGTTAAACAGTTTAAGAATACAAACATTTTTAGTTTTTTACATCATTGATGACAGATTAATAAATTAAAAAAAGGTATCTATAACAGGAAATCTGAAATTGAAATTTCTCGGATCGAGAAACTATTGCGCACTGAAACGAAATTTTTGCGATTATATTTAGGCAGCATAGAAGCCTTCAAACGTGCTATTTTTGCTATCTTCATTCATATTTACTGTATGATCGTTAATGAACCGTACATATATATGTAAGTTGAAATAGAGCAATGCATAACGTCACAATATCGGCAATTTAGCTCCGAAAAGCATCCCCAAGTTTGACGCCCTTTGTTAGTGCCTAGCATCCCCAGCTACAGCGTATAACTGAAACTATTGCAAATAGATTATTTTTTTTTTAATTTATCATGATGCGAAACACGTTATGAATATTTAACCAATAAATAAATTTACAAGCCGAAAATAGCAGGGGCATTTTTATTTTAATACGTGATTTTAATTCCGTTTGCGCATCCACTTTCGGAAACAGTTTTAAATTTGAGGCAGGTGTAAAAATGATGAAAGCTCTATTAGTACAGTATGTAAAAGTGGGGGGCACTCTGAATTTCAGTAAGGTGCTTTTGGGGTCAATTGATAGAATGCACTGCGCCTGGGCATGCCTCAAAAGCAGGGTTGGCAAGTTTTTGACAAATGACGGTTTTATCAGATTTTAACTGTCATGTCAAAAACCTAAAATTTTTCAAACCTAAAATTTTTCATTTAGTGAAAAATAAATAATTATCAGATAATATAAATATAAAATAGATAAAATCAAGAACAAAGCGTTTTAAAAAATGAAATGTCTTTTATTTAACACATCTTAAAAGACATACAAAACATATATTAAAAACTGTCACAGCACTTTCAGACATATATACATCCTTCATCAGTGGCTACAATGCTACATGAATAGTAAAAACATGGAATGTTTATATATATATAGACCAGTTTAAAGCAAATTTGCATAAAATATAAAATGGTAAATGAACTTACTAAAAATAACAATAAATATACATGGAAATTACAAAATAAGTTACGAACGCTTACGAATTTTAAAATATTACAAGAAAAGAACTAACACAAATTTTAGAAAAACGTCAAGCATGATATTCCTGAGAATGACGTCACAAATAACTTTTAAGAGGTTTGAATTGCATAGAGTCGAGAATGAGTCGCCAAGCATAACTTAAAATTTGAACAGGATCAAAATTATAAATTGGTTCACGGTAAATATAAATAAACAGGGATTCATAAAAAAGAACACTATGTGAATTGTTACAACGAACCAAAAGGAAAGTTTTTTCAAAAACGGGAAGAAACTTATCATTAACCACATATTGAGCAAGAGCCGTAGAAAGTTTACCAGATCTGACATTGCGAGCATGTTCTGCTAAATTGATGCCAACAGTACGTTTTGTACTACCAATGTATAATTTATAGTCACCAGCAGGGGATAACAGGGGAATGACATACACCCAAGCAAAGTTTTTAAAATCATCAAAATTCCCACGTTTATCGGATTGAATACGATTAAATAAAGTAGTAATATTAGAGTGAGCGGGTTTGAAACCAAATTCATGACAGAAATTATTAAAAGGATGGAATTTCTTAGGATGGTAAGGAACACTAGATTTATGGACTAAACGATCTTTAATAGTTATGAATCCCTGTTTATTTATATTTACTGTGAATCAATTTGTAAATTTGATCCTGTTCTAAATGAGTCCCCAAGTTATGCTTGGCGACTCATTCTCGACTCTATGCAATTCAAACTGCTTTAAAAGTTATTTGTGGCATCATTCTCAGGAATATCATGCTTGACATTTTTCTAAAATTTGTATTAGTTCTTTTCTTGTAATATTTTAAAATTCGTAAGCATTTAAACTTATTTTGTAATTTCCGTGTATATTTTATGCAAATTTGCTTTAAACTGGTCTCGCTATACATAAACATTCCATCTTTTTACTATTCATGTAGCCACTGATGAAGGGCGTATATATGTCCAAAAGTGCTCTGGAAGTTTTTAATATATGTTTTGTACATCTTTTAGGATATGTTAAATAAAAGACATTTCGTTTTTTAAAACACTTTGCCCTTGATTTTATCTATTGAATGCAGACGTGATACCAATCTTGTTTAAATATAAAATAATTAATTTTAGCTAACAGTAAATATATAAAATAATTACATCTGATAAATAATAATTACTTAAACATTTAGTTTCTGCTGTAAAGAGTATCTTGAGTATTTCTTTTGCTTAATTCTTCAAAATAAAAATACATTACATTAACATTAACTGTGTTTTGGTGAATTTAAGAAAAAAAAATGCAGCTGAAGGAACATCACTGCTTACTAAGTTATTGAAAAATAAAAACATTATGTCCATCTCCACCTCACTTAGTATTTTTAGAGAAAACAAATTATTATGTCCTAGTTCTATTATGTAAACAAAATATTATGAAGAGAGTAGTTCTTTGTTCTTTTATTGTCTAATTTTAGTCCCATTCTAAGTCCTTCTTTCCCCGCAGCATACGATAACAGAAAACTAGCTTAGAAGCCTTTTGAACTCCAAGTTTGTTCCTCAGTTTTGAATGAATAAAACTAAAATTGGAGAATATTCTCTGTAATGATGCTGAACTGCATGGGCTAGAATGTAAGCACAAGACTGGTTGGATAGATATTCTCTTAAGGCCTTTCCACCATACAGATGCTGTGACATTCTGAACCAGAAATAAATTTCCAGGGTATGGTGTAGATTCAGCTTCAAAATCAATTAAAAATGGCAGAAAAATTGGCTGCACTTCAAATAACCATGTACGAGCTGCTTCCCTTTGCTCGTCATTTAGCAGTTTACCTTTTAGCATATTGCAATTATAATATACTTTCAAGTTTTCACAGTAGAGTATTTGTAAATAAATAATATGCAAATTTGTTTAAGTACATTGTTAAGTGCCGTGATTTTCAACGAAGTTTACTATGTTCAAGATTTATTTCTCACCAATTTTCAATGCACTCTTTTGAATTGTCTAATTTTATTAGTTCCATTAATATTTACAACACTGATTTTTTCTGTCATTTACTAATATTATTCCAATATATTTCTACTTCCTATTTAGTATAATGGTTGTAAAAGTTCACTTATAAAATTTTAAATATTTTCTTATTTCTATCTACTTTGTTCAAAATGTTATATTTGTATGTATTCATCCGACGTAGGTAACATTTTTAAAATTTCATACATTTCATGCACTCTACATTTTTATGTTCATTTATTGTATTTTACTGACCAAGGAAATAAACCTTATTGAAAGAGTGAATTCCAATATGAATGCCACTTGTAATACCAACTGTAGCCACACAAATAGCTACTGTGAGCCTTCGGGGCAGTCATGTGATCTGGGTCTTTCACTTGTAATACCAAAACATTTCTTTAATTAAAATGCCAATAGCTCAGTATTTATCCACAACACTATATTACAGAAATGATTTCAAGTTACATAACCTATACCTATATCTCTAAAAATACAGCGATTTAAAAATATTTTAGTTTGACTTTTTATAAAGTCTATGGTAGTATAGAAGAATAATCTAACCTACCAAGGTTGTAGGAGAGGAAGATTTTTGACAAAGCTTCCGATAAAGAATTGCCACTGAATAGTATATACTAAAATAGTTCTCGACCAAAACATATTTTGACTAGCCAAATTTTTTTACCATGAATTTAACCTTTCCTGTTGGTTACTTATATGTAATATATATTATGCCACACACTGAAACATAAAAAAACTATTTATTACATGCATATATTTAGCCTTTTTAATTATTGTATGCATACAATTATCTGAAATTATTGCAGAACCAAATATTTCTTCATATTTTTATACAATTGAAAATGGACATTGAAAATTGACTAAATTTCTATGTATGTCATAGCATTTAAATATTTATATATATATATATATATACATAGAAAACTTGACCCTAAGTTGCAGTTACCCTATCGGCTAAAATGTTGACACACAACTAAAACACAATCTTTAATTTCAGATTGTACATTATAGATGCATCTGCAGGGGTTGCTCTGGATTTTTGATTACTTTCATCAACCTATTTACCAAACTGCGTTTTTATTCGCCAAATTTTATTTTGACTTTTCGTTTGAAAATTCAATTTGATTTATAAATTTTCAAATGCTAAAGATCATTGTTTTGGAGAAGGCACATAGTAGTATAAATTATGATTAGTATACAAAGGGTTGTATACCATCATTTCTGATTTTGACATCAGCAGAATTCATCAGCACTGAAATTTTTGCTGTATTTTATTTTATTTTGCAAAATGTAACAACAGCTATCAGCACTGTGACTACTCTAAAGTTATGATTGGGTTTTTTCAGAGATATTTTGTTCACAGTCATTGTAATTAAGTATCATGTCAGTGATACTGGGTGAGGGTACTGCAAAATACTACATTACAGTAATGATTTCAAGTTACATACTCTATTCTATACATCATGTATCTCTAAAAATATAGTGATTCAAAAGTATTTCAGATGGCTCATTAGTAAAGTCTACAGTAGCATAGAATAATAATCTAACGTTGCACGGTTGTATCTTAAAAGGTGAGGAAGATTTCAAAGATAAAGTTTCTGATAAAGAATTGAGAATATCCTAAAACTGTTCTCGACCAAAACATATTTTGAATAGCCAAATTTTTTTACCAGGAATTTAACCTTTTCTGTCAGTTACTTATATGTAATATATATTATGTCACCCAATGAAATATAAAAAAAACAAATTTACTGTATGCATATATATAACATTTTTTATCATTGTAAGCATACAATTATCTGCAATTATTGCAAAACCAAGTATTATCTGCAGAACCAAATAATTTTTCATCTTTTCATATAATATGGGTTTGTCTCTTACACTCCAATTAAATTATGGGTTTCTTACAAAACTAGCTTATGTTTAATTTTGGCTTAGGTATAAGATTGTGTTTTAAAATACTTTAATTTCAAATTCATAATTAGATTTATAAATTTGATTTCTACTTTTAAAAATTTATTTTTTGTTGTTCATTTCCTTTTAGCTTTACATTTCATCAAATTTTATAATTAACTATAGGTATTAATGTTTTAAAATTATTAAAACAGGAGTTTTTATTCTAATGTATTTTCTATTTGTAACTTTTTCAAATTCTAAAACATTTTTTAGTACTTTCTTTCAATAGAAGAGTGCCCTGACACCATATACAAATGTAGAAAGTAGAAGGTGACCATTGGATAATATAACTTAAAGACTGCAACTTTTCGAGATTTAATAGTGTCAAAATTTGCTCGCCAAAATATTTGCTCATGAGTTTTCTTACATGTTGTGCTTTTTCTTACTAGCAATTTTTGGAAAGTTACTCATCAATTGGCTAGTGGGAACTGCTAATTTGCAGCTCTAGTCGAAGTTAGTCATTTTATAGTATTATTTCCATTTACTTACTTATTCCAGACAATGTATTTATATGAAATAGTGTGGAACCCAGTGGGTGCGACAGTCACAGGGACCATGCCCTCTTTTTAGCTTTGTTGAAGGTGCAAATGCTTTCCAACATATTTCACATACAAGAAATATTTAACTAGTATGCATAAGTAGGTGCATATTTAAATGACTTTTATGGGCAAATGCTTTCTGACATACAAAGTGGAGTCACATTATTATGACCACCTGCAAATATCCAAAATAACCACACCTGTGGCAGCACAGATGGCAGCCAAAGGGAGTGGGAGTGTCTCAGTAAAATGATGAATGGTCAATACAGGCATTTGGAACCCTGCAGATTGCAGAGTGTCCGATAGGTACAAGGCGATGGATCCATTAGTTGAATATATCAATAGAGGTGCTCCCAAATGTGCTCATTCGGGTTAAAATCTGGGGAATTTGGAGGCTAGGGAAATAACAATAATAAAAATCTTGGTCATGCTCTTCAAATCACTCATGATCAATATTTTTAGTATGACAGGTTGCATTGTGCTGTTGAAAGATCCTATCAGCCATAGGTAATGACCTACAACATAAAGAGATGTACTTGTTCCGCAATAATAGCGATATACCCAATTCTATCAAAATTGCCTTAAATGGAAATCAAGGGACCCAGGTATAAGTTAATCACATTAGTCCATGAACAGTTTACAAACTCGGCTGTTTCCGAAGTGTTGCTGTCCCTGGCCCAGTTGCTAATGATCACACCTTTATTCATGTCTGTTAAATCACTTTATTTAACAAGACAGCCACGGATGCTATCTTAGCAAGTTGTCAATTCCCACCTAAAACACAATGAAGTTTAACCTTGACATATGCATTCTTTCATTGGCTATGCAGTCTTGACGCAAGATGTAGGAGGTGATCATAATACTGTGAGTCGACTCTCTATTTGATTCGCCTACCGAGATTCGCCTACTGGATTCGCCTACTGAGGACTCGGAGCTTAGCCTCCGACTGTGAAGGACGTTTATATTGTGCTCCCGTCGGTACGTGACTTTTGGATTATTTTCGACGCTGGTACCGTGACCTCCTCGCCGGGCCCCGCGACCTTCAAGCCGCCGCCGGTCTGTTCGGAAGTGGATTGTTCTGCACGTGGTTGTTCTGCTGCCTGTTCCTGTTGGAGTTCGTCTACGACTGTCTGTGCGATGGCACAGACCCAGAAAAAGCGAGAAGTTATGAAATTATACGAATTCAAGCGTACATTTGGTGAAGACAAGACTATTGCTGAGTATAACAAATACTGTGAGAGTATGTGGGGAACACCAGTAACTCGTGCCCAGACACGTGAAGTGCCAGTGCAAGAAGATGAAGAGGACGATTTCAAAACTTGGCTCATGGATATGGATTACAACGAACTTTTATGTGCTAGTAAAGATACTGAGGAACTTGAACAAATGTCTGCGGAGCAGAGAAATCTCATGCGTGCCAGGCTGGCACAGTTGGAAAACAACAGAAGCAACCAAATGGACACTTCCTCGTCTGAAGATATTGGTAAGCCCCCCGCGAGTTCTTCTCGCGGGAGTATTCCTTTTCCTGCCTTCGCCTCTAGTATAGGTCACCAGCCTAGTTTTAGTCAAGCCACACAAGTGGCGAATTTTAAAAGCTCTTCTAGCAGCAAAACTGCTAACCCCCCCCCCCCCTCTAATAGTAATGAATGCAATGATTTCATAAGGAATAAAAAACACCCCAGGATAGATGATGAGGGATTCGAAGTTGTACAAAAAAGGCACGCGGCCCGTGCCAAAAAGATTGTTCCCCCCCCCCCCCCCCCCCCCCGTTAGTACGGTCGAGCATGTGCTCGAATCCGAGGTTCCGGCGCCGGATGGCGAAAATGTTTCCGATGCTCCTAAAAAAGAAAAACCTCCAACGCCCTTTTTCATCGTACCCTCGCCAAATTGGCATAGTTATATTGTTGAACTAAAAAACATCGCTCCCTCCCTTCAGGGCAACCTAAGAGGAGAACTAGTTAAACTGCAAGTAAAAGATAGAGAAGAGTATATTGCTATACAACGTAAGCTTAATGATGAAAAAGTATTCTACAGAACTTTCTTGTTAAATGAAGAAAAACCGCTAAAGGTAGTGATTAGGGGACTCCCCGTGCCAACTGATATTGAAGCCATTAAGGCGGAACTAAATTATAATAAAATTAAGTTCAATAACATAACCCAGCTTTATAAAGGCCCCAAAAATAATAAAAAACTTATGCCCTTGTTCTATGTTCAGTGCCCCAAAACTCCTGAGAATGTACAAATTTATCAAATTAAAATAATGTTAGGCCTAGATGTTAAAATTGAGAGATATAGAGGTAGGGCTCAAGCGAGCCAGTGTTTCTCCTGCCAAACTTTTCACCATTCCTCCAATCAATGTTTTCTCCCCCCTAAATGTGTAAAATGCGCAGGCCCCCATAAATCTTATGAATGTCTAAAATCAAAATGTACCCCTTGCACGTGCGCAAATTGTGGTGGCGCCCACCCAGCCAGTTATCGTGGCTGTCCGAGATTCCCAAAACCCAAGCCTAGGCCCCCTGTTAATGTAGAGCAAAACGTAAACAATAAATTTAAATCTAAATATGCAACCAAAAATGTTTCTTATGCAAAGGCTTTCCAAAATAACCCTGAAGATTTCCCGGAGCTCCCCTCCCGCCCTGTTGAAAAAGCCCAAATTACCAACCCGTCCAATTCTAAAGAACAAAAAGAGAAGAATGAGCTAAATCAAGAAATTATTGGTATGCTGTGTGGTTATAGGAGCTATTTTCCCCCTAAACACATTCACGAATGCTACACCAAAGTAATTCCCCTGTTAAGAGATGCCGAAGATAATTTAGAAAGAATTAGTATTTTATATGCCGCCTTAAATGGCCTCCCCGTTGACCCTGTAGGCCAGCCCCCCCTTGCTTAGGTTTTTTGGGCAAGTCGGTCTTTTTGCTTGGTTGTCCCTGTTCCGCGTGTTGTTCACGCAGCTTTTCATTGGTTCAAGGCCGGTGCTCTACGGAACACTGCTCGATCCCCCCCCCCCCTCTTTTCTTTCGGGGAAATTTAAATCCTCTTTTCCAAATTATGCGACTCGTCAGATTCCTGCTGTGACTTGTCACAACAGGTTTCGAAGAGCTCCGCCCGTTTCTTTGTTGAACCTTCGTTTACGTAAAAGTCTTCTTTGTTACTATCCCCCTCCCCCCTTAAGTTTGAAGTATAAAGGCAGCCTGCGGCTGTCCTGGGAACTTCGTAAATTGGAAACCTTGAATCCTTGAATCGACTCTCTATTTCACATACAAATCGATTTTTACCAGTGTGCCTATGTAGAAATTTAATTAAATCATATTTATGTGAAATTCCTTTCCCAACATATAAAAGACACTACAGCAATAATTTTACAAGTAGATGTTTATTTAAATCCCCATAATGTGCAAATGATTTCTGACATATTTATCGAACAAAATGTTTTTCACTGATATATGTAAGTGTGTCTTTAAACAACCTTTTAGTATAAATATTTTCTAACGTACTTCACGAGCAGAAGGCTTATCACCAAAATGCATAAATAGGTGTGCATTTAAAAGATTTTTATGTGTAAATGCTTTCTGACATATTTCACAAACAAAGGACTTTTCAGTGTGTCCAAGAAGATGCCGATTTAAATCTGAATTACGTGCAAATGCTTTCTGACATATTTCACAAGCAAAAGGCTTTTCCCCAGTATGCGTAAGTAGGTGCCTATTTAAATCATTTTTATATGTAAATGCTTTCTGACATATTTCGCATACAAAAGTCTTTTCACCAGTGTGTGTAAGAAGATGCCTATTTAAATCTCTTTTACGTGAAAATGCTTTCTGACATATTTCACAAACAAAATTTTTTTCACCAGTATGCAAAAGCAGGTGATCATTTAAATAACCTCTAGATCTAAATGCTTTCTGACATATTTCACAAACATAAGGCTTTTCACCAGTGTGCCTACGAAGATGTATATTGAAATCTGAATTACATGCAAAAGTTTTCTGACATATTTCACAAACAAAGATCTTTTCACCAGTGTGTCTAAGAAGATGCCTATTAAAATTTTCATTACGTGTAAATGCTTTCTGACATATTTCACAAACAAGATTTTTTTCACCAGTATGCAAAAGCGAGTGTGCATTTAAATGATCTCTACATTTAAATGCTTTCCGACATATTTCACATGCAAAGAGCTTTTCTCCAGTATGCATAAGTAGGTGCACATTTAAATGACCTCTACATTTAAATTCTTTCTGACATATTTCGCAAACAAAAGGCTTTTCACCAGTGTGTTCAAGAATATGCCTATCTAAATCTGCATTACATGCAAATGCTTTCCGACATATTTCACAAGAAAAAGACTTCCCTCCAGTATGCGTAAGTAGGTGCCTATTTAAATGAGATCTACATTTAAATGCTTTCTGACATATTTCACAAACAAAAGGCTTTTCACCAGTGTGTCCAAGAAGATGCATATTTAAATCTTTATTACGTGAAAATGCTTTCTGACATATATCACAAACAAAATTTTTTTCACCAGTATGCAAAAGTAAGTGTGCATTTAAATTACCTCTACATTTAAATGCTTTCTGACATATTTCACAAGCAAAGGGCTTTTCTACAGTATGCACAAGTAGGTGCCTATTTAAAACATTTTTAAATGTAAATGCTTTCTGACATATTTCGCAAACAAAGGGCTTTTCACTAGTATGTCCAAAAAGATGCTTATTTAAATGCACTTTATGTTTAAATGCTTTTTGACATATTTCACAAGAAAAAGGCTTTTCTCCAGTCTGCATAATTAGGTGTGTAATTAATAGATTTTTATGTGTAAATTCTTTCTGACATAGTTAACAAACAAAAGGCTTTTCAATGGTGTGTCTAAGAAGATGTCTAATTGAAATTGTATTGCTTAAAATTGTTTTTGACATATTTCAAAAACAAAATTTTATTCAGCAGTATATAAAAATATGTCTGCTTTTAAATGATATTTCAGTGCAAATGTTTTGTGACATATTTCACAAACAAAAGGCTTTTCAGCAGTATGCAAAAGTAGTATTTAAATGACCTTTCTGTGTAAATCTTTTCTGACACATTTCACAAGTAAAAGACTTTTCACCAGTTTGCATAAATAGGCGTGTATTTAAACTACTTTTACACGTAAATACTTTCCAACATATTTCACAATAAGGCTTTTGACTAGTGTGTCTAAAAAGATTTCTATTTAAATCTGCATTGCATGAAAATGGTTTCTGACATATTTCATAAACACATGGTTTTTAACTAAGATGTCTATTTAAATCTGTTTTACGTGCAAATGTTTTTGACACATTTCACAAGCAAAAGGTTTTTCTCCACTATGCAAACAGATACAGCTAATTGGTTGCTATTAAGTTTATTAGATAGCACATATTACTTTGAACTTTTAGTGTCACAGTGCTCCATTACAACCAACACGAAAGCATAAAATTCCCCAACAGATAGATCCTGACAAAACTCAAAATTGAAGATAATATAGTTTCTACTTAGTGAGATGAACTTATATACTTCCAAATAAAGAAATAATTTTCGCTTTATATTAATTACTCACTTCATTAATTAGGGAAAAGCTTTTTATTTTTCTTCACATGATTAACCACAAAAAATTCTAGACCCCGTAGAGAGAGTGGCCTCCCACTCCAATCAGAGGTCGTTTTGATATCATGTGACATTTTCTTTGCCGTGGATTGAGACGGGGTGTCAAAATTAATACTTACTAAGGCTCCGCCTCCATCACACCCATACTTTATACGACCGGAGGTGGAGTCAATGTGACGTAGAATTCAAGAAGGATTGACGGCACAGATATGATTACATAATGCAAGGGTAGATGTCAACAAAGTAATTCTAAATGTAACTTACCCAATTCTTTTAGTAAAATCAAATATTGTGCATATATGCTTGTAGCGGCAATATGAAATTTATGTCATCAAAACATATTTTTTTAAGAATATTTGTTCTAAATAATCCTAAGAAAAGTTAAATCTTGATATATCCTACTGAAATTATGCAATAAGTGATTGTAAATTTCTAAAAATCATCTGTAATATACGGATAGATCGATATTACAAAGAACATGGCCGCTGTGCAGTGGAATCGCGAACGTGACGTCACGTGAAACTCATCTATTTTCTTTTAGCAACAAAGATATTATCACATGACATCTAGACGACCTCTGATTGGAGGGAAAATCCACTCTCTCTATGGGATGTAGAATTTTTTGTGGTAAATTATGTGAAGAAAAAGCTTTTGCTTATAATTCATGAGAGAGGTGAGTAATTAATACAAAGCGGAAATTAATTCTTTATTTTGAGAGTAAATAAATTCATCTCACTAAGAGGAGAAACTATATTATCTTCAATTTTGAGTTTCGTCAGGATCTCACTTTACAGTCTCACTTTACATTTTATTGCATCCTGTAGGTTGTAATGGAGCACTGTGACCCTAAAAGTTCAAAGTAGTATGTGCTATCTAATAAACTTAAAAGTAACCAATCAGCTGTATCTGTTTGCATACTGGAGAAAAACCTTTTGCTTGTGAAATGTGTCGGAAAAAATTTGCACCTAAACCAGCTTTAAAAAAAACATCTTAGGCACAATGTTAAAAAGCCTTGTGTGTATGAAATATGTCAGAAAGCATTTTCATGCAATGCAGATTGAAATAGACTTCTTCTTAGACCCACTAGTGAAAAATGTTGTTCACACTCTAGTATGTTTGCTAAATATGTGGGAAATCATTTACATGTAAGAGTAGTTTAAATACACACCTATTTATGCATACTGGTGAAAAGTCTTTTACTTGTGAAATATGTCAGAAAACATTTACACAGAAAGATCATTTAAATACTACTTTTGCATACTGGTGAAAAGCCTTTTCTTTGTGAAATATGTCAGAAAAATTTACTCTGAAATATTATTTAAATGCAGACATATTTTTACATACTGCTGAATTTTTTTTTTTTTTTTTGAAATATGTCAGAGAGCATTTTATAGTAATACAATTTTAAGTAGACATCTTAGACAAACTGTTGAGAAGCCTTTTGTTTGTTGTTGTTGAAACCCAGACCGTCCGACCTACCAGAAAGGAGCCTTTTGTTTGTGAAATACGTCAAAAGGCATGTTCATTCAAAGTAAATTTAAATAGACATTTTCTTAGAGACACTGGTAAAGCCTTACATTTGTGAAATATGTTAGAAATCATTTACATATAAAAGTAGTTTAATTACACACCTATTTATGCATACTGTTGAAAAGCCTTTTGTTTGTGAACAATGTCAGGAAGAATTTACACATAAAAGTCTTTTAAATATGCACCTAATTATGCATACTGGACAAAAGCCTTTTGCTTGTGAAATATGTCAAAAAGCATTTAAACGTAGAAGTAATTTAAATGCACACTTAATTTTGCATACTGGTGAAAAGAAATTTGTTTGTGAAATATGTCAGAAAGCATTTACACATAAAAATCTTTTAAATACGCACCTAATTATACATACTGGAGAAAAGCCTTTTGCTTGTGAAATATGTCAGAAAGCATTTAAACGTAGAGCTCATTTAAATGCACATTTACTTTTGCATACTGGTGAAAAAAAATTTCTGTGTGAAATATGTCAGAAAGCATTTACACGGAAAGAACATTTAAATGAGCATCTTCTTAGACACACTGGTGAAAAGCCCTTTGTTTGTGAAATATGTCAGAAAGCTTTTGCATGTAATTCAAATTTAACTATACATCTTCGTAGACACACTGGTGAAAAGCCTTATGTTTGTGAAATATGTCAGAAATCATTTACATGTAAAGCTGATTTAAATTCACACCTACTTTTGCATACTAAAGAAAAATATTTTGTTTGTGAAATATGTCAGAAAGCATTTTCACGTAAGAGAGATTTAAATAGTCATCTTTTTAGACATACTGGTGAAAAACCTTTTGTTTGCAAAATATGTCGGAAAACTTTTGCACGTAATTCAGATTTCAAAAAACATCTCCGTAGACACACTGGTGAAAAGCCTTATGTTTGTGAAATATGTCAGAAAACGTTTGCACTTAATGCATATTTAAATAGGCATCTTCTTACACACACTGGTGAAAAGCCCTTTGTTTGTGAAATATGTCTGAAAACTTTTGCACTTAATGAATATTTAAAAAGGCATCTTCTTATACACACTGGTGAAAAGTCCTTTGTTTGTGAAATATGTCAGAAAGCATTTACACATAAAAATCTTTTAAATGCACACCTATTTATACATTCTGGTGATAAGCCTTCTGCTCATGAAATACGTTAGAAAACATTTACACAGGAAGGTTGTTTAAAGACACACCTACTTTATGAATATCGATGAAAGCATTTTATGCAATAAATTTGCTAGAAAGCGTTTGCACATTAAGGGCATATACATAAGCATTTACTTGTAATTATTGGTGTAGTGTCTTTTACATGTTGGGAAATGAGTTTCACATTTAGGTGATATAATTAAATTTCTACATAGGCACATTTGTAAAATGCTACTTTTATGTGAAATAGAGAGTCGAGTCACAGTGTTATGATCACGTCCTATATCTGACGTCAAGACTGCATAGCCAATGAAAGAATGCAAATGTCAATGTTAAACTTCTTTGTATTTAAGGTGGGCATCGACAACTTGTCAGGATAGCATCCGTAGCTGTCATGGTAAACAATATAATTTAACTAACAGACATGGATAAAGGTGTGATCATTAGCAACTAAGCCAAGGATAACAACACTTCGAAAACGGCTGAATTTGTAAACTGTTCATGGACTAATATAATTAATTTATACCTGGCTTCCTTGATTTCCATATAAGGCACTTTTGATAGAATTTGGTTTCTCTCTGTTATTGCTGATCAAGTGCATTTGTTTATGTTGAAGCTCATTACCTATGGCTGATGGGATCTTCCAACAGCACAATGCAATCTGTTATATTACAAAAATTGTTTGCAAGTGGTTCGAAGAGGATGACCAATATTTTTAGTTATTTCTCTAGCCTCCAAATTTCCTTGATTTAAACTCGATTGAGCGCATTTGGGAACACCTCGATTGATATGTTCAACTACTGTATCTACCACCTCGCACCTGCCAGCAAATGTCGGATGCACTGCAATCTGCAGGGCTCCAAGTACCTCTATCAACCTTTCAACAGTTTACTAAGACACTTTCCTCCATCTGCCTGCTATCTGTGCTGCCAGGGATGATTATTCTGAATATTTGCAGGTGGTCATAATAATGTGACTGCACTTTATATGTCAGAAAGCATTTGCACACAAAAAAGTCATTTAAATATATATATCTACTTATGTATATTATTTAAATAATTTTTGTATGTGAAATATGTTTGAAAACATTTGCACCTTCAACAAAGCTAAAAAGAGGGCATGGTCCCTGTGGCTGTCGCACCCAGTGGGTTACAGAATATTTCCTATAAATACATTGTCTGGAATAAGAATGAGAAATGAAAGAAGAATACTGTAAAATGACTACCTTTTGCTAGAGCTGCAAATTAGCACTTCACTTCCCATTGGCATTCTGCAGATTTGCACTTCCTATTGAAATAAGGAAGAAAAGGTAAAGGGAAAGAATACTGTAAAATGACTACCTTTTGCTAGCGCTGCAGATTAGCACTTCTCACTAGCCAATTGATGAGTAATTTCCCCAAAATGGCTAGTAATAAAAAGCACAACTTGTACGAAAACTCACGAGTAAATTTTTTGGTGAGCAAATTTTGACGCTATCAAAACTCGAAAAGTTGCAGACTTTAAATTATATTATTCAATGGTCACCTTCCACTTTCTACAACATTTGCATATGGTGTCAAGCCACTGTTCTATTGAAAGGAAGTACTAGAAAATGTTTTAGAATTTGAAAAAGTTAAAAATAGAAAATAGCATTGGAATAAAAACTCCTGTTTTAATAATTTTGAAACATTGATATAGTTAATTATAAACTTTGGCTAAATGTAAAGCTGAAAGGAAATGAACAAAAAAAATAAATTTTAAAAGTAGAAATCAATCAAACTCATAAATCTAATTATGAATTTGAAATTAAAGTATAGTACAGGATCTATTATCCAGACTGCTTGAGACTTCAGGCATTCTGGATAAGGGGTTTTTACGTAATTCGGAACACTTTTCTAAAACTTACTGGAATGGTCTAAAATGTTATAGAAAATTATAATTCATTTTAAAAACATGTATTAAATACAGATTTTTTACAATCCATATGAAAAGATATACTTGGTTAACTAAAATGCAAATTACATATAATTATAGTATCAAATTTAGGAATTAAGAAAATTTTTGAAAGAAAAAAATGTCTGAAAAAAGTTGATTATTCAGGGTAGTTATTAGAAGTTTTTTTTTTGGAACATTTCAACTAAAGTGGGCCCTCACCATACTCATCTAATATTTTAGCAGAAGCACCTTTGTTCATATGTTTCAAAATATTTTAAAGTACTTTTAATAAAATTAAGATGAGAAGGATGTTCATTTTTAATTGAAATGAGAGATTCAACTATGGGTACAAATATATAAAATTCTAATTTATGCTCATCAAATGTGTTTCTAATAAGCCTTATAATTCTAAATGCCTGAATAAATAATAAAATTTAATTTCGTTATCCTAAACATATATCTCAATTTCATCAACAACATGTTTAAAAATAATATCCCAGCATAAAAAGCCCAAATAATATAAAAATGAAACTAAATATACCAGTGATCGTGTTTACATAAAAAAATTCTGTGATATTGTTAAACCGTCTTTTATAAAATACTAATTAATAAATGTAGCACTTTAAAACTCTATAAATATACTGCAATGGAACTTTTTGATAGGGTCAATTTTCGGTTCAAAATAGTCATTTTCATCCACATAATAGGATTTCATTGAAAATGATTTCGATGTTGGAATTCCATCAACGTTTTTTAGAATATTAAAGATGTGTATATTTCCATGGAGATGAAAAAAAAACCATGTTTTTCCGAGAAAATGACAAGTTTATTGCTTAGGTTAAGTATTTAAAGAGATCAATCAGAAGGCCCTGAATGACATTTTATAGCTGCTATATTTTTCTTTGCATGTTGGCAAAAGTTAACTCTCATTAATTTCAGGAGTTCCTTGCTTAAACGTACTTTCTTTCATCTCAGAAATGCGTTGATAACTTTTTTTTTTTAATCTTTTCCAATAAATGTTTATTAAATTGTGCAAAATAGTGTGAATTCTGTGCGACACATCGCATTTGAAGGGCGTAGACAAAGCAAATAGGATTTCTTTAGCGATATCGGAATATTTCTAGCGAAAAAGTTGGAATACTTTTACTGAAAATCAAAGTCCTGGAACAAAGAGCGGAAAAGAAAATGTAATGAATTCGGAAAAATCAAAACCTTTGTGCCTAGTGTGCTCTGCCCTATATATCCAGAAAAAAATGAAACGCCATTAAAAAAAGCACCTTGCCGCAACTTGTCCGTAACTAAGGCTCCTATATATACAGGAGCCATATCCGTAACTAGTGAAGAATAGAATGACACGTCTCGCCATGAAGACTAGATAGATCCTTTTAGCCTTCATGTGTCTCGGCCGTGCCGGATGCAGCCGCTTCGGAAATTTTAGGGAAAAACGGTGCTACTTCGGATGTTTTCTGGAAAAGAGGAGTTGCGCTATGGAGATGCGGAACTTCCCGGAAAAAACACGATCCACGGAATATTTTCATTCCTGCTTTTCATTCGCTTTCGCGAGAATTCCTCGCTTTCGTTTTCAAAATTTAAAAAGGATCAGTGGCGGTGAGTGCACACGAATTCCCGCGTGGCATTTTTTTCTGTGTGGGATTTTTGAATTTCGTGCGCGGATCGCGTGTACCCTGGAAAAATGTAGGCTTCAATGAATCATTTTTTTTTTTTAATTGATATTGCTAATTAAGGCAAAAAAGTGTTTGGTGGGATTTTAAACAAAAAATTGTTATTTGGTGCAATATTTGGCAAATAATCGCTTGTTGGTGCAGAATTTGGCATTATTTTGCCGAATTCCGGTTTTGAGAGAGTCCGGATATTGGGATGCCAGATAAGAGGTCGCATACTGTATTTTAAAACAGAATCTTCATATGTCTAGGCCAAAATGTAAACATAATTAAGCTGGTTTTGTGGAAACCCATAATTTAATTGTAGTGTAAGAGACAAACCCATATGATATGAAAAGATGCAAAAACATTTGGTTCTGCAATAATTTCAGATAATTAATTGTATTCATACAATAATAAAAAATGATAAATATATGCATACAGTAAATAGTTTTTTATAATAAAGGTGGTATCACGTCTATTCTAAATTCAGTTATAAAATCAACAACACAACATCATAGATAAAAGGTCATGTAATAAAATCATCCTACAAGATGTAAATAGCTTTCAAAATCCAGAGCTTTTCAGATATTAATCTACCCCTCAGCAGTGGCTATACGAAACAGTAAACGTGGAATGCTTATATGTAGACCAACCAGATCATCAGACAAATTTGCATAAATAAACACAAAATAATGGTAGTACAAGCAGGCTAGTAAAATTAATCAATTACAAATACAAATTTAGGGGTTATATACCCCACTCACTTTTCAAAGTACGATCCAGCGCCAAGTTGACGTGATTCTTCGGGTTACAATTTCATTCCGTATACTTCGCCAATCTGATAGCCCACAACTTCTGGTAACCAACGGACATCCAATCAGCGTGCGACTGTTTGGGAATCTGCATTTTAATAGGCAGGAAGTATTTCAAAAGTCTTTTGTGTATTTCATCAGACCTTTTCCGATCGAATTCGTTGATTCTTGTTGTTAGAGATGTTTTTTGATCGATTTTACAAGATTTAGACACGTACACTTTTTGGAATAAAAATTTAAAACAATTCCTTGTAATTCATGTATATTAACATTTTACGCAAATTTTCAGTAGATATGTAGAATTTTGTAGATTTAATTGGATTGGAGTGTGAAACATGTTCCGGTGATGAATGTACTTGTATGTTTAAGAAAACGTGTTGCTGTGTTGAATGTACTTACTTGTATGTTCAAGAAAACGTGTTGCGGTGTGGATGTAATTAAAAATATGGATATTATCAGTAAATATTTTTGGATTGCAGTGTGAAACATGTTCCGTTACATAAAGGTTAGTTCTTTTATGTATTCATCCCGTGTTTTTAAAATGGTTCTCCTAAGTACTGATTTTTTGTTAAAGTACAATCTTTTTTCTAAGTTCTGTTTTTTCTTAATTTTAGTTAGAGTATAATCTTTTTTCTAAGTATCATGTTTTCTTAAATTTTGTTAAAGTACAATCTTTTTTCTAATTATCTTTTTTTCTTAAATTTTGTTAAAGTACTGTCTTTTTTTTTAAATTTTCAATATTTTGAATTATAAGTTTTTGATATTGATTTAAATTTAAAAAATATTTTAAGTATCGAGTGTTTCAATATGGCTTCTAAAATTTTATTATTCCGCCATTATGCAATATTTTTAAAATGCACAAAAATCATATTTTGTAATCTTTATGAGTATTATTCACTTTTATTCAAAATGAATTGCATTATCATTTATGAAAATTCCAGTTCATAAAACTGAAGAATACGATGTCATTTTGGTAGGAGGAGCCTATTTTAAGACACGGGAATATACGTCTCTTCAGTTGGGAGGAGTCAATTGCAAAACACGGAGAAACATGCCAACTTGGCTCAATTTTGTACTTAGAAAAAAACAGTGGGGGTCTATTCTCAGAATTAAAAAAACAGTGGGGGTCTATTCTCAGAATTTACCAATTTAATTTAAACAAGTGGTAAATATTTTACAAAGAAAACACACAATTCAACACCGGATACCATCAGTACATACTATTGCTATCCGGTTAGCGAAACACACTCGTGACGTCAGGAATAGTAAACTTTCTATGGCTCTTGCCCAATGGGTTGTGAAAGATAACTTTCAACCCGTCTTTGAAAAACACCTTCCTTTTCATTCATTCTAATAACTCACGTAATATCCTTCTTTATGAATCCTTGTTTATTTATATGTACCGTGATTCCCTTTGTAATTTCAATCCTGTTCAAATTTTAAGTTACGCCTGGCTACTCATTCTCGCATCTGTTCATGTCAAACCTCTTCACAGTTATCTGTAATATCATTTTATTGTAATTGTGCTTGGCTGCATTTTTGAATTGCATCTTTTCTATGTAAAATATTTAACACTTGTTTAAATTTAATCTCTTGGGTATAACCCCTAAATTTGTATTTATAATTGATTAATTTTAATATCCTGCTTGTACTACCATTATTTAGTGTTTATTTATACAAATTTGTCTGCTGATCTGGTCTACATATAAGCATTCTGCATTTACTGCTTCGAATAGCCACTGATGAAGGGTATAGTAATGCCCCAAAGCTCTCTGGATTTTTAAAGCTATGTATGCCTTGTAGGATGATTTTATTAAATGACCTTTTATCTATAATGTTATGTCATTGATTTTATAACTGAGTTTTTTATATTTCAGTAGGTGGCATAATATATATTACATATAAGTAACCAACAGGAAAGATTAAATTCATGGTAAAAAAATTTGACTAGTCAAAATATGTTTTGGTCAGGAACTATTTTATTATATACTATTCAGTGACAATTCTTTATCGGAAGCTTTGTCTTTGTCTGACATCTTTCTCATTTCTTAAGATACAGCCATGTAACGTTAGATTATGCTTCTATACTACCATACACTTTATTAACAGGCCATCTAAAATATTTTTAATCACTATTTTTAGAGATACAGGTATAGGTTATGTAACTTGAAATCATTTCTGTAATATAGTGTTGTAGATAGATACTGAGTTATTGGCATTTTAATTAAAGAAATGTTTTGGTATTACAAGTGAAAGACCCAGATTACATAACTGACCCGAAGACTTACAGTAGCTATTTGTGGGGCCGGTTGGTATTACAAGTGGCATTCATATTGGAATTTACTCTTTCAATAAGGTTTATTTTCTTGGTTAGTAAAATACAATAAATGAACATAAAAATGTAGAGTGCATGAAATGTATGAAATTTTAAAAATGTTACCTACGTAGCATGAATACATACAAATATAACATTTTGAACAGAGTAGATAGAAATAAGAAAATATTTAAAATTTTATAAGTGAACTTTTACAACCATTATACTAAATAAGAAGTAGAAATATATTGAAATAATATTAATAAACGACAGAAAAAATCAGTGTTATAAATAATGTGAACTAATAAAATTAGACAATAGACTATGTGAACTAATAAAATTAGACAATTCAAAAGAGTGCATTGAAAATTGATGAGAAATAAATCTTGATCATAGTTAACTTAGTTGAAAATCATGGCACTCAACAATGTACTTAAACAAATTTGCGTATTATTTATTTACAAATACTATACTGTGAAAACTTGAAAGTATATTATAATTGCAATATGCTAAAAGGTAAACTGCTTAATGAATAGAATTTGAAAAAGTTAAAAATAGAAAATACATTAGAATAAGAACTCCTGTTTTAATAATTTTAAAACATTGATATAGTTAATTATAAAATTTGGCTAAATGTAAAGCTAAAATAAAATGAACAACAAAAAATAAATTTTAAAAGTAGAAATCAAAGTTATAAATCTAATTTGAAATTACAGTATTTTAAAACACAATATTCTTATACCTAAGCCAAAATTAAACATAAGCTAGTTTTGTAAGAAACCCGTAATTTAATTGGAGTGTAAGAGACAAACCCCTATTGTATGAAAATATGAAAAAATATTTGGTTCTGCAATAATTTCAGATAATTGTATACATACAGTAATAAAAAATGTTAAATATATACATATAATAAATAGTTTTTTTTATATTTCAGTGGGTGGCATAATATATATTACATATAATTGACCAACAGGAAAGGTTAAATTCATGGTAAAAAAATTTGACTAGGCAAAATATGATTTGGTCTTGAACTATTTTAGTATATACTATTCAGTGGCAATTCTTTATGGAAAGCTTTGTCTTTATCAAAAATCTTCCTCGCCTTTTAAGATACAACCATGGTAGGTTAGATTATTCTTTTATACTACCATAGACTTTATAAACAGTCGATCTAAAATATTTTTTAATCACTGTATTTTTAGAGATATAGGTATAGTGTATGTAATTTGAAATCATTTCTGTAATATAGTGTTTTGCAGTACCCTCAACCCCTTATCGCTGATATGACACCTAATTGCATTGATTGGACGACTGTGAACAAAATATCTCTAAAAAAAAAATCCAATCATAACTTTACAGTAGTCGCAGTGCTGATCGCCATTGTTACGTTTTGCAAAATAAAATTAAATGTTTCAAAAATTTTGGTGCTGATGAATTCTGCTGATGTCAAAATCAGAAAATGTAGTATACTACCTTTTGTAATCTCAAATTAAAAATTGTGTCCTATTGCAGATAACAGCATTTGTGGACTGATTTTTATATATGTATGGTACTTATCGGTTATAAGGACCATGGGCTATCAACTGCTTTTCTGAGTTGTTGCTAACACGAACATTGGCGATAAAATCCAATACGAGAAATTCACTAGAAACACAATGATTAAAATTTAATATATAATGGGGTTTGATCAACTTTACTTATCAAAAATATTGTGTTACATTAAAATTTGTGACAGCCAAAGCTCAGGTATTGACGATAAAATTTCATTAAATATATCACTAATGATAACGTTTTGCCACATAAATTCTGCAAGATATGAGTTCAAGTGCTGTCGCGCAGTGCCTCTATACTTTTTGTTATGCCATTTTGCGGATCCCCAGTCTGTCTATGGTCTGCTTATGAGCTCTGGTCTTAGGATCCACAAAGTTATACCGATGGTTTACTTTCAAATGTTGAAAGCAGGCTTATTCTAATTCTTCAGTTTTGTAGCCACGCCAGCAATCTGAAAATAGGATTGAGCCCCACCTATTTATAATATCAGCAACCGGTATAAACCAGAATTTGGCGTGGTCCCTACATGTTGCCGTGTTTGGCTTCATGGTCCCTATAACCGATTAGTAGCATATGTACTTATTTCATACATCAGCACGGAGTAGGTAGTATGACATTGAAAGAAATGTTCTGTGTGTCAAAATTTTGTGAACCTTTATGGAGACTGACTTTATTCTTCAGATCTGCCTATGAAGATAAATTTATATAGCGAGAACATATATTCTTGTACTTCATTTTAGGAGAATTAAATTAATATTTTTAATAGAATGTGTTGAATAACAGTGTCATTTAAAATACTATAGAAATTTGTGCATAATTGTGAATTTTAAGTTTGTATATTATATATTTCGTAGGAAGAACATGTATATTGCTAGTCAGAAATAAAACACTGTTGCCTGTGCTATAAAGGGGTAAAGCTAACACTTATCAACAACAGCCACTAATATTTATTATTTTTGGCATTTGCTATATGAATATTGTTTGTCTACATTCTTTCATTGCCGATGAGCTCTAATAAGAACAAAAATGTTTCATCAGAGCTGTTTATTATATAATTGACATGCTTTAATTCTTTTGACTAATATAATTTACTTTTAATATTAAATTATAAAAAAATAAATATTAGTCAAATGGTATTTTTTCAATCAAATTATTGTTGGAATTTGAGTGAAATTATTGATATATCATTCTGGTACTAAATGGTTTACATCAAATATAGAAGGAAAAACTTGTCTCAGTAGCTCAATACGCCAGCCAGAAATTAGTGTCCCAATTCCTCGAAGAGGCATGAGTTCTTTCCAATGACACATGATGGGTATATTTATTGGTTAGGTGTCATGAATATTTTGTAAAATGTAAATGGGCAGAGATATATTGGACATTTTCATATTCTGTCCCGAACTTATACTTAAAAATATAAAGTAATTAGAGATTTTAATTGTACAGGATTATATGTGAAACTGTTTCCATTGATACTGGATCAGAAAATATTCCATGTATGGACTACAGAACAACTTTTATAAAACAGCTGGCAAACTTACTGAACAACTTTTATTTATCAGAGCAAAAGAAGCTCCATTAAAGGAATGTATTATAAAACAATTACAATTAACGGTTCTTCAATATTAATAACTTTTATAAATAATTTAAAACCTAAAAATTTTTTTTTTGCATGGGGTATCCATCCTGTCCAGTCATCCAATGGAAACAAGGCATTTACTAGACTAAACGATTTATGACCCCTGAACATGAGTGCACAGCTGGAAGTTATGTATGTTGGAAAAACACTATTGGTTGTGTTTGAAAGGGGGTGGGGGAGTAATCTAGTTCTGAAAATAAAATTTAAGATTTTATTTCAGTTTTTATTATTTATCCTTCTAAACTATAACCACCAGATCTTAATGTCACTGAAGGGAATTATTTTCTATGTAAAGGACTATATATATATATTTATATATATGTATATATTTATTTATATATATATATATATATATATATATATATATATATATATATTTATATATATACATATATATATTTATATATATACATATATATATATATATATATATATATATATATATATATATATATATATATATATATATATACATATACATATATATATATATATACATATACATATATATATATATATACATATATATATATATATATACATATATATATATATATATATATATATATATTTATATATATATATATATATACATATATATATATATATATATATATATATATTTATATATATATATATATATATTTATATATATATATATATATATATATATTTATATATACATATATATATATATATATATATATATATATATATATATATATATATATATATATATATATATATATATATATATATTTATTCTCATATTCTCCCCTTATTATCTTATTTTAGCCGTACTTCTTCATTCTCTTGAAATTATATTTTCATCTTTTTATCTTGAAGCTTTAACTGTTGAATAACTCATTTTATTGCTTTTGCGCAGTACAGTTTTTATTACTCTCTTTGGCAACAGCAAATCACATCTTTTCATTTTGGCATATGGCAACATTGGTCCAGTCATATTTTGCTCGTCATGGTTGCGCTGAAGAGGTGTGTTTTGAGGTATTTATGTTTCCTTTATTGTTCCAATGTATATGCTTGTCGTCCATATAACACAAGTTTATAGATAAAATCTATCTTGTGTTTTAGAAACAAGCATTTTTGTGTTCATTTCGAAGGGATATATGGACCCGAAGAGAATTTTTTCGAAATGAACTTATCGTAAGCCTAAATCTCCTCCATGTGCAAGCTTTTTTGCTTGATTTTTTTGTTTTCTTATTTGCATTCCTCATTTTTGAAATTTGTTGATTGTCTTTGTCTTTATGACTTGCATTATGCTTTATTATTTCCTCTTTTTGTCTTAATTTCTTTTATTTCTTTGTATTTTGTAGAAAATTTTGGAATAGTGTATTATGAGTTACTACATACATTCTAACTTTGGATTTAATAATTTATATTTATATATATATATATATATATATATATTTATATATACATATATATATATATATATTTATATATATATATATATATATATATATATATATATATATATATATATATATATATATATATATATATATATATATATATATATATATATATATATATATATATATGCACAAAATGACAATGTTATATGCATTCTATTTCAAAAATCTTAAAATTCTACAGATTAAACTTTATAAAATTATATGTACATTATAATGCTTGCTACAAACTAAGCCTTATTCCAGTGCAATCGGGTTGAATTAGGTCAATATATATATAGACTTTCGAATATGTCAAGAATCATGAAAAATTACCTGATTTTCTAATTTTTCAAATTTTTATAATTAAAAAACTAATGATAATTGGGGTCTAAAATTTTGCACAGAGACATATATGAGTGGACAACAGCAAAATAGCCAAGTTAAAAGAAAAAATGGTATCTGTTGATTAGGCTGTGTTGATTTGACATATAATGGCCCTTTGATGTCATTCGCTCTGTCTCAGCTTCTAGACCAAGGAAAGGAATTTAAAATTCTGACAATAGAAATTGAAGATCAAAACACTCAAAACCACTTTTCAAAATTATAGAGTATTTCCAATTGAACCATAATATCAGTTTCGGTTTCATTCGTTCCATCTCAGCTTCCAGGTCAACGAGAATATTTAAAATATGCAAATTAAGTTGAACATTGCGAAAAGTTATTAAAAACGTCAAAATTATTTTGTACTTTCCTCCCATCTAAAATTTCAGTTTGAGTCTCATTCGAAGCGTCTCAGATTACAGATCAGCAGGAAATATCAGAAATTCGAATTTGGGGTGAAAGTAGACACAGTTTTTAAAAATACTTTCATCACTTTGGCCATCAGAAGTCATAAAATTAAAATTAGATATCTTTTCACTGCTAACAAATAAAACCGAAAAAAGGAAATAAATTTATAAATATAACGGGATATAATTTTTCAAAACGATCCGATAAAGTTATATAAAAGATTCACAAAGACGATAAAAATATAACAACTTACAAGGCCGCCTTGAAGAAAGCAAGCATATGTCAGTTAGGTGACTACAATTAGTCCGAGGTCATTTTAAGCCCCTTCTTCAGACCAAAAGAATAGTATGCGCCCTTAACAACCGCCAAGAATGAACTGCTCAAAGAACGGCAGCAGTAGTTGTTAAGAGCGCATACTGTTATTTTGGTCTAAAAAAAGGAGGATTATAATGCAATCAAAGCAACTGTAGTTACCTAACTGACATATATATGTTGTCCTTGAGGAAGTTTTGTAAGTTATTGTTTTACAAGCAGCAGTTTTGGAATGAGATAACCGAGTGGTTAAGTCACAGGGATTGTACTCGGAGGATCCAAGTTCGATTTCTGACTTTGCCTAAATTATCCCCGTGTACGAGCACGTTAAATTTATGAGTTTGAAAGTCCTTCCGAGCGGTTGATAGCAAAGGAAAAAGGGTCGGTCCTTGTGGATGTCGCCCCCACTGGGTTCCAGTCTAAATTAGATGGTATTGTCTCGACGATCTAAACAGATATTTTACACCTTCGGGTAGCAGGGGCGCGGTAGCCCATTGGTTAGCGCGCTGGAGTTGCACTCGGTAGGCCCGGGTTCGATTCCAGCCGCTGCCAAAACTGCCGCCGTGTTCATGCGGAGTACGATCACGTTAAACATGTGGGTCCGAAAGTCCTTCCGAGAGGTTGGTGGTAGGGGAAGGAGGGTACGGTCCCTGTGGATGCCTCCCCCACTGGGTTCCGGTCTAAATTGGGTGGCACTTCCCGACCGTCCAAACTGTTACCTTACACCTTTCTGGTAGGTCGGACGGTCTGGGTGTCAACAACAACAACAACACCTTCGGGTAGCGTCCAAACAGTTACCTTACACCTTTCTGGTAGGTCGGACGGTCTGGGTCTCAACAACAACAACAACACCTTCGGGTAGGTCGGACGGACTGGGTCGAAAGAAAGATATCAGCAGTTTTATTTATTGTACGATAAATATTTTGAATCTTTTTAGGTCTATTTATATTTGTAAGCTAAGAGTTGATTAGGAAAATCCATATAGTTACTATGCATCAATATTATAATATATAATAAACACAATGGATTTTAATATAAGAATTAACTAGTAGCAAAACTGTTAATTAATTTTAAAAAATCTGAAAGTTAATACACGTTAACGCTTAATATCAACTCTTAACTACCTATCAGTTGATTTTGACACAATAAATTAAAACAATGAACCCAGCAATAATACAAAAGTATCCAAATACTATTGTCTATATTTAAATAGTTTTAAATTAACTATGTAAATAAATTGATCATCACTATAACCACACATACAGCTAAATTAAAAAAATCTTTAAAACAAAGCAATTTATAAAAAAAAGTCTCATAAATAATATTTTTATGCAAAATTTGGATGACAAGTTGGTTGAAATTTCTTAGAAATAAGTCATATCTACTTCGTGGTAATCATTTGTAGTTATTACTGGAGCGAAACAGCTATTTTTTGGAAATGCCAATAACATGGCTGTTATATTCCATTTCTCTTTGCATTAGGTGGTCAGTTGAAAACATTCTGGTAACTAGGTGTTTTTGTCATTAGCGTAAACATGTTTCCTGGGAGTAAAGATGAGCTTGGTTTGTGTGCGAGATAGTTTAGGGAGCTATGGTAAGGAAAATAGGAACAAGACTGAACTGAAATGTGACATTTACGTTGATAGAATTTTCTTTCAATTATTTTTATGTTAAAAAAATTTCATTTTTTGGTATTTAGTAAAATATGCAGTTAGAAAAAAATCTTAAAACTTCCCAGAGGGGGCAAAGCCCCCTCTGGAAAAGTTCAGCGGGGGCTCGTGCCCCTCTGCCCCCCCCCCCCCCCCCCCCGTAGTCGGCGCCAATGCACCGAATACATGGTAATTGAAAAAAGTCTAAACGGGTGCGAGGTAGTATCTTCAAGTGACGAAAGCGATTTTGAACCAGTTTACCACAAGAAAGTTTGCGTACTGTCAGACTACGAAGGATAATGGTTATACGTTTTGAAAAGTTTTGTATGTGTAAAATAAGTACATATGTAAATAAAATATTTAAAAATGTTCGCATGTGTATTTTCTAAATCAGATTCCAAAAGGTTTCGCGAGATTCCAAGTAGCTGCCAAGCTTCGAGTCTTGATTCCGTTTAGAAAAGCAATTCCTAATTATTTCGTAAGATTTTGAGTTATTTTCTACGTGAAACTTTTTTTTATGCGCTCCCTATTCACCGCATAAAAATAGGTTTGAGTGTATATATATATAATATATATGTATATATATATATACAATATATATGCATATATATATGTATATATATATATAATAAGATATACTGTTGCCATTCGTAAGAAATAAATAACAGTAATACGAAAAGACGTGTACAAGAGATAATATACCATCAAGAGGAGCAATAAAAGAAAGGCTAATGTCTAAGTGGATGTATAAATAAAATATTAAAACAAGAGAAGGGAGATGTCAGGCTAAAATTTAAAACAATATTAAATAAATAAAATTCAAGAAAATCCAGCTATTCTAAATTTTTTAACTATACCATTTACAAAATAAGAGGGATATTTATATAAATTGCTATATATATATATATATATATAGATATATATATATACGTATATATACACACACACACACACATACATATATATATATATATGTATAATATAAAAGATAAAATTAAAAATAAATAAAATAAAACATAATAGTAATAATAATAATAAGACTAATTTAAAACATGATCAGTGTAATACCCTGGTTCAAAATCAATATGGAGGAAAATTAAGTAAAGATGATATGAAAGGATATATCAGACTAAAGGAAAACAATGTTACCATATAAGACAAAATGATCTTAATTTTAAATATCAATAATACACATGAATTTATAAACACTCAAGAGCGATGCAAATCATGTTCAAACATCAAAGGATTATCAAAATCTGGAGGCTCAAAATATTAAAATGACAAAATAAGAGAAAAGATATAATTCGAAAATATGAAATTGGATAGAAGCTCTGTAGATCCAGCTTTTCAAGAATCTTCGCCACCAGAGAGGTTCCAAATGTGTTTCGCTCAACGATACAGCCACATGGTCGCAACATCGTCAAAAGATCCGACACATTACCAGACAGAAACATAAATGGAGATAACAAAAAATAATATAAGGCAAATGGAAAAAAGAAGATGAGAATGCGTATAGCAAACATATAAGTAATCTAACCAACAATCCACAAGGATTCAGATAGAAATTCTTTCTTCGCCATTATACAAGACACCTAATATTTCGTTACTCTATCGCTATCCTAATGGTGTTATTACACAGGGCAATTTTTATTGCTGAACTTCGGCAATTCCGCCCGACAATCATACTTTAGGCTCCTCCTCTTCAACAGATCCCTTCTCTCTAATGTCGCCAATTTCATTTCAGAAAGCATTCTTTGGTGTGTTTTTCGTATAATTTGAATCTTTTATATCCCAAAGGTGTCTGTAATTTGTTAAAAGTTCTATTATTATTTTTCCATCGCCAGATTTTAGAAATTCCACCCGGCAATGATACTTTAGGCCCCGCCTTTCTAAAACGCCTCTCCTGTCTAATACAGCCGAGTTCATTCCAAGGATTATTTAGTGGGGTTTTTTCATATAATTTGGATCTTTTATATGCCACAGGTGTCTGTAATTTGGTAAAAGTTTTATTATTATTTTTACATCTTCAGACTTTAGCAATTCCGCCCGGCAATGATACTGTAAGCCCCTCCTTTCTAACAGGTCCATCCTGTTTAGTGCCGCCTATTTCAGGCGGCACTAAACAATTCTTTAATGTGTTTTTTCGTATAATTTGCATTATTTTATATCCCACAAGTGTCTGTAATTTGGTAGAAGTTCTATTATTTTTTCCATCTACAGATTCTAACGTAATTGAGCTGCTTCGGCGTGTTTACATTACAGTCGTCATCGCCATCTTGAATGCAAATGAGGAGAGGAAAAGCGGAGCACAGTGACCTCTAATTTTATCGTCCTCTGATTGGTTCGCCGCTCAGAAATTCAGAAATTTTTATTGCCGAGTACGAACGAATTGCGGCAATTCGGCGGCAAGATTTATTCCCATTGAAATGTATGGTGTTGCTGAAAAATCGCTAGAATGAATTGCTCCGTGTAATAACACCATTATAGTGTTATTACACAGGGCAATTTTTATTTCCGAAGTTCGACAATTACGCACGTCAATCATACTTTAGGCTCCTCCTCTCTAACAGATCCCTTCTTTCAAATGTCGCCGATTTTATTTCAGAAAGCATTCTTTGGTGTGTTTTTCGTATAATTTGAATCTTTAATATCCTAAAGGTGTCTGTAATTTGTTAAAAGTTCTATTACTTTTTCCCATCTCCAGACTTTAGAAATTCCTCCCGACAATGATACTTTAGACCCCGCCTTTCTCAAATGCCCCTCCTCTCTAATACCGCAGAGTTCATTCCAAGAAGCATTATTTAGTGGGATTTTTTTTGTATAATTTGGATCTTTTATACGCCACAGGTGTCTGTAATTTGGTGAACGTTCTATGATTACTTTTACATCTCCAGACTTAACAATTCCGCCCGGCAATGATACTGTAAGCTTCTCCTCTCCTTTCTAACAGGCCCCTCCTGTTTAGTGCCGCCGATTTCAGGAAGCATTCTTTAGTGTGTTTTTTCGTATAATTTGGATATTTTATATCCTACAGGTATCTGTAATTTGGTAGAAGATCTATTAATTTTTCCATCTTCAGATTCTAACGTAATTAAGCTGCTTCGACGTGTTTTCATTACAGTCGCCATCTTGAATGTAAATGAGGAGAGGAAAGGCGGAGCGTAGTGACGTCCAATTTTATCGTCCTCTGATTGGTTCGCCGCTCAGAAATTGAGCAATATTTATTGCAGAGTACGAACGAATTGCGGCAATATTTCTTCCCATTGAAATGTATGGTGCTGCTGAAAAATTGCTGGAAGTAATTGATCCGTGTAATAACACCATGGTGTTATTACACAAGGGCAATTTTTATTGCTGAACTTCGGCAATTGCGCCCGACAATCATACTTTAGGTTCCTCCTCTTCAACAGATCCCTTCTCTCTAATGTCGCCAATTTCATTTCAGAAAGCATTCTTTGGTGTGTTTTTCGTATAATTTGAATCTTTCATATTCCAATGGTGTCTGTAATTTGTTAAAAGTTCTATTATTATTTTTCCATCGCCAGATTTTAGAAATTCCTCCCGGCAAAGATACTTTAGGCCCCGCCTTTCTAAAACGCCCCTCCTGTCAAATACAGCCGAGTTCATTCCAAGAATTATTTAGTGGGTTTTTTTTTCATAAATTTGGATCTTTTATATGTCACAGGTGTCTGTAATTTGGTAAAAGTTTTATTATTATTTTTACATCTTGAGACTTTAGCAATTCAGCCCGGCAATGATACTGTAAGCCCCTCCTTTCTAACAGGCTCATCCTGTTTAGTGCCGCCTATTTCAGGAAGCATTCTTTAGTGTTTTTTTTTGTGTAATTTGGATATTTTATATCCCACAAGTGTCTGTAATTTGGTAGAAGCTCTATTATTTTTTCCATCTCCAGATTCTAACGTAGTTGAGCTGCTTCAACGCGTTTACATTACAGTCGTCATCGCCATCTTGAATGCAAATGAGGAGAGGAAAGGCGGAGCGGAGTGACGTCCAATTTTATCGTCCTCTGATTGGTTCGCCGCTCAGAAATTCAGCAATTTTTATTGCCGAGTACGAACGAATTGCGGCAATTCGGCGGCAAGATTTCTTCCAATTGAAATGTATGGTGTTGCTGAAAAATCGCGGGAATGAATTGTTCCGTGTAATAACACCATTAGTGAGGGGGTTATATACAATGCATATAACCAACACCCACCGGTGAAATGCAGATCTAAGTTAGTGTATGTGTCGTCATCTCAGTCAAGAAATTGTAGAATGAGAAAGATAGGGATGAATTCTTCCTCTCGTCTAAGTGTTTTCGCTGAAATCTATTGTAAATAATGATGGCTCCTCTAAACCAAAAACCTCAAATTGATGATCCATGCACATCTGGCGGAAATGTGAATTTGAATGCGTTTGTAATCAATTCTGATGCTTGATCGTGGAGCTAATGGCTGCGAAAAATAATTGAGACTTCCCAGATTGCAGAAAAACAAGGGAGGTTTCGATCTCCTTTCAATTTGTATTTTCCATACCATAAAATGTCATTTGAAGTTTTGAGTGATTGTAAGCTGGATGCTTTTAATTGTTTTACTGCTTTCAGCTTTGATGACACTCTGGGAAAAAATCCATTTCCTTGGACCACCATGAAGTTGAGAAAAATGTCCGCATTGCACTTTAGAATTTGGAAATAAATGAGATATCAAGAAACATTTAGAAGGATGAAAACACCTAATGAGGTGGATTGAGGTGTACTCACTCAAGGCACCTAGTGGCGAAATTATGAACTAGGGTAGATTTTCAAAGTCGAGACTTTAGAGGTTTTAGATAAATGACAATTTATACTAACTTTTAAAGAAGTAGAAATACCTAGTAAGATGGTTTGGAATGAATGCAACACCCATACATAGCAGCGAAAGGATAACTTCGTATTTTTTAAAGACTGAACTTCAAATTTTAAAGTAAATGTAGGTGTTTGGAAACTTTTAATGGGCTATGTGCGATACACATGCCTGATATATAACAGTAAAATGGTGAACCAAGAATAACTTTTTAAGGACATAACTGTGGATTTTTTTTAGCTAAATAGGGATTTCTACTAATTTTTAAACGGATAAAGCGCATACTGAAGGGCATACAGCAAATTTTTAGGGGAACTTTGAGATTTTTTTAGCTAAATAGGGATTTCTACAAACTTACAAGGGGATAGAAATCCCTATTTAGCGAAATAAATCTAACTAAAAAACATACTGAAGGGTATAGAGTGGAATTATTACTAACACCTAGCGGTAAAATGGGGAATTAAAATAATATTTTAAGGATGGTATTTTAGACTTTCAGGTAAACGACATGATTAAAAACTTTAAAACGGGTGGATATGTAGATTGAGACGGCATGTGTCATACACATCATCCGCATATCGTAGCGTAAAGTAGAACTAAGCAAGTTTTTAAGGATAGAATTTTTATTTTTTCAGGTAAATGGGGTGTACGTTCATACTTGGTCGCTGGAAAATCCGAGAAATGCCGTCGAAGTTCGACATCAACAACGCTGGTTGATTAATGTTTGGTGAGGAATTTTTAATGACAGGCTCATTGACCAGTATTTTACGAGGGCACGTTAACGGGACAACGGTACTTGCAGCTTATGCAGGATGTAATAACCGACTTTGCTGAGAATCTACCGTTGCACCAACTCCTAAATGTATGGTTCCAACATGACGGCGCACCTCCGCATAAGATTTCAAACGTTCAGCAGTACCTAATAGACATTCCAGAATCAAGTCATCGGGTATGATGGTTAAGTCGAGTGACCCTCGCGCTCACCTGACTTGACCCCATTGGACTTCTTATGGGGACACATAAAAGGGCAGTATATGCGACCCCTCCGCCAACATTGCAGGATCTTCGACGACGTATTACTGATGCTTGTGCGTTCGTAACACCTGCCATGTTGCGCAATGTGCAGCGAGAAATCTAGTCCAGAGTGCAAATGTGTATAGCGGATAACGGAGAGCATTTTGAGCAATATACTATTGTAAATAAATGATCCTGAAGACAGGGGAGTGTCTTAGTTTTTTTCTTCCACTCTTTACGACATGACAATTTTCGAAATCGTGACCAAACAAATGTTCATTTTTTGCATTCTGTTTTGAGTATTAATGTATGGAAGGTATCTTTCCGTACTAAATCGAGAGTGCTCTACAACTTTCTAATTGGCTTCTTTTACGTATCTTTCTCCGTTTACGAGATAGAACCGCTAATTCCTAAATTTGAAGATAGATGGCGTTGTAAGTTGTCTCATCGAGTAGCGCATCGCCGTTTTACTATACCTAGACACCAACTTTATGGCCTAAGCTGTCACCGTTTAGAAGTTAAGGGGGGGGGGTGTAACGGATATAAGTGGGCACCCTGTATATAGTATATATATATAGTAATGAACACATAAACGTAAAATCAGCATTAACGAACCAGGTATGCCTTGATAACGTACATGATTTCGGAAATGCTTTTCATTTTCTTCAATTTATTCATATTAAAAAAATTTGGGGGCAGCCAGAAAGGCATAGCTCCACGTGCAAAATTTTTTTTTCTGTATGCAAAAATTTTTTTTCTTATACACTATTCGTGCTTTACATCATGTATGTTTATGCAGGGAACAAGGGGACTAGTACCTGAAGTACTACCTGTACTGCATATGTGATTTATAACACAAAACAAAACATTTAACCTAAGGTTAAGGGATCTGCCGTTAAGGAATATTTTAACAAATCTTTACCACATGTCATTCGTTTTCAATTCCTTAACTTATATATAGAACAGGGAAAAAGGGGTATTTTATATGAATTTAGTACCTGTTTTATTTATAATGTTCTCTTTATCATCTTCACAGGCTTGTCGTGTAGTCGCTATTGATTTCAAATAATTACTTAATATATCTTTTTCCATTTTTGCTATACAGAACTTTTCAAATGATTAATCTCAGATATATATAATACAAGTAAATTAAAATTCTTGAATTATATATATATATATACACTCTTTTGCAAAAAGAACGAAGGACCACGAAGAAAGTGACTATTTTATTGAAATTAAATGAGTACAGATCGTACACAGTTAATGAAACTATTACAAAATCAAGGCCTAAGAACGCATCAATGGTTAGCAATTGCACATTGAAATTCCAAATCAGTAATTGGTGAAATCCCCCTTGGCGGCAATGTATGCTTGTATATGTCTAGGTAAGGAGTGATAAAGTGTCCTAATGTCATCGTGTCATACATTATGCCAGACATTCCTCAATTGTTGCTCCAGATCTGCTACATTTAGGGGTACCAGAATCTGGCAGCCTAACATCTCCCATACATGCTGGATTAGCGAAAGGTCTGATGACCTCACTGTCCAAGAAACAGTATCAACAGCACGGAGACAGTCCACAGATATGCGAGCCGTATGTGGTGTGACATTATCTTGTTGGAAAATGGTCCCAGAATGACATGCCAAGAAGGTCAAATAAGTCCCCATTTCTAGAATATCATTTCTCTGAACTTCAATGGGTTACTGAGTGGGGCAGGGGTTATGACTCCAAATACCCCCTCCTTTGGTTAAGCTACTAAAGGGGTGGGTATAAAATTCAAAAATTTGAATTCATTTCTATAGCTGGTTTTGCAACTGTAGCTGTAAGATAAAACAAACCTCGAATTATTATTATTTTGGTTGTATCGTAAAATAATTTGGGTATCGGCCATATTTAAAACAGTGTTAATAAAAACTGGCAAATTAAATGCAATTTCAAATATGTATATTACTGATGGATATTTTTGTAATTAATTGAACAGATTTTATTCCACATAACACAAATAACAAAATATAGTAGGCAGCCAGTCTCTAGGTTATATCGATCACCAGAGATTTTTTTATTCATTCATTGTCTGAAATCAAAGTTAAACATCTGAAGATTTTTCTTGGGTACGAATATCTAACAAAAAATAGGTGTAGATATTATATATGCAATACAATATAGCATGTTGCCTAAGCAATAATGATGATCACAACTTTTTTCTTATGATATTCGATTAGCAAGCAATTACATTTTACAGTTGCTCTAAGAATTAATCTTATTTTAAGTTGACAACTTAGAGATTCACACAAATTAGTTAATATGAAGCACATTGGAAACAAAAATTGCTTGCAGTATATCATCTGCAAATTATCCCTATGTTCTTATACCAAAATTAAGAATATAATTACTATCTTCAATTATTTTAACTTAACTATACGAAACATGAGAATTGTCTTTCTGTACAATAAAGATAATTTTTCATGATGGTAAGGCTGTGTTATTATTTTAAATGTCAATATGCTCAAGGGTTAAAAAAACATGCATTTCTCTTCATTTCACACAATAAATACATATAAATTTTCCTAGTGATAAGGATTTATGTTCTCAGATTATTTTAAATCTCAAACTGTGCTCAGCATGCTCATATGTCTCATACTGCTTAAAATGTGCTCGCAAACCACACATTTCCCCCAAAAACAGGAATACTAAAAATATTGGTAAAACACTGCACAATGTATACTTATCCCTCGATTTACATGGCACTTGTTTTACACGATTTCGCTTTTACACGGTTTACAAATTAACAGATTTCAAAAAATTGATAAAAATGTATATTCCGCTCCATATACGCCTATACAAAGATTTGATGACATTTTTGAATTTTATTCCTTTGGTAACACTGATGAAAACAACAAGGGATTCCTGGTGTTGTAAAATATATACATTTAGGGGAATCCCCGTAATAGGGGAATCCCCGTATGTATTTCACAACAGTAAAGCTATCTGGTTCATGCAAGTACGCAGAAACATTTTAGCAGCAAAGCTTATATTATTGTGTGTTTATTTAAGCTTATATTATTGTGCGTTAGCAGCAAAGCTTATATTATTGTGCGGTTTCCTTATTACAGCTGTTAGATCAAGGGATAATTTCGACTTTTAAAGCACTGTACATCAAGCAAACTTTCAGGTATATCTTAGAACAAATGAAGAATGATGAATCTCTTACTCTGATGGATGCTTGGAAGAAATTTACAATTTTATATTGTGTTAAGCATGTTGGACTGTCATACACTCAGATCAAACAATCAACGATCAACGCCTGCTGGAAAGCAATATGGCCGGATGTTGTTGAAAGTGGAAATGATAAATCACCAATAGAGCATGAATATTCTCAGATCACTGAGTTGGCCCATACTATAGGAGGAGAAGGTTTTGTAGATTTAGCTCAGACAGATATTGAAGAAATAATGGCTGATGAAGAATTGAATGATGATTTAATTAACATGATTCGTGAAACAAACAAACATGATGAAGACAATGATTCTGATGAAGAGCAATCTGAACCAGTTGCATTCACAGCAAGAATAATAAACGTAGGACTTGATTTGGGAAGAAAATTGGGCAATCATTTCTTACAATATGACACAAATGTTGATCGAGCTCTCTGATTCCAGCAAGACCTTCATAAATGCTCTTAAATCAATATGAAGAGGTCTATAAAGATTTAGCAAAAAAACCTACGCAATTGTTAATTACCGATTTCATGACAAAGTCTTGTCAACCCAAGATCTTACCTAATTCGTCAACCATTGAGCCAGAATCACATCAAGAAAGCACAAGTGATGAAAGTGACATCATACGTAACAGAAAGAAAAGACTGATAATACATGAAAGTGATGACAGTGATTAAACTTATAATTAATTTTTAAGGGTCTTTTTGTTCTTTTGTTTCTAATGTAAAATAAATTAAATATGTTATATTACTACATTCATATGTTTGTTGTTTCATAAACTAAGTATAATTTTAAGTTTTCTAAGATGTCTTACTTTTATTTTACTTAAATAAATGACTAAATCATTCACATTTTGGGGTTATTTTAGTTTTACACGATTTTACTTAGCAAAATCCAAGATTTCAATTTACACGGTTATGTGCCGAACCTATCTTCCGTGTAAATAGGGAGACAGGTGTAATTCATTATGGTATATGAAGAACTAAAGGTTGTATGAGAAAGTTAAACTTTTACTGTAAATTATTTTATTTCATTAATAACCAACAGAATTTGGTGTAATGTTTCTCGGTTACATCCTAAAAAGTATCAAGTTACACATTATAGTTATTACACATTAGTTGTACAGGAAAGAAAGAATGGTTATATATGGACGACAATAAATAATATCTTTAAAATTCAGGGGAAGTAAATTTAATAGCAGAAAAAAAATAGTGCAGCCAATGTCCCATTTTCAGTATTGGAGCTAAAGATTTTTTTTTCTTGCGAAAATAATATCAGTGCTGTGCAACTAAAACATAAAATATATAAAAATATAAGGAATATGAAAAAATTTCAAAGTAAATACTCTTGCCTGATTACAAAACATAATGAAAATTTCACAAACAAGTGCACTCAAAAGACTGCAAATATTAACATTATTTCTAGTCTTAAAAATATACTAATTTGTTAGCAACTGTAATGCACTGAAAATAAACAGAGTCTAAATTATGTTTATGTAGTTTTTGAATCAAGAATTACATTGAAAATAAGTACATAAACAATTAGTGATTTGTTGAAGAAAATGAAATATACTGAAAAGTCATATATTTACTTTTTGAAACTTCATAGATTTAAAAATTTTGTACATTTGAAAAAACAGATAACATTAGTATAGGTCAAGAAATACTTTTATCATCAAGTTTTATCAGACATTTTTTTTTACAAATAATTAACTGAATCGGATACAGTGTTTTTTTTCAGGCATACAACAATTATCCCCCCCCCCCCCCCATCACACCACATCCTCCAGAGACATTGAAAGTTAACTAAATTTCTATTTATGTTATAGCATTTAAATATTTTTATATATAATATACATAGAAAACTTGCCCCGCACCCCTAAAGTTGCCTTTACCCTCTCAGTCAAAAAGTTGACACACAACCAAAACACGGGCGCGGTAGCCCATTGGTTACCGCGCTGGAGTTGCACTCGGTAGGCCCGGGTTCGATTCCAGCCACTGCCAAAACTGCCGCCGTGTTCATGCGGAGTACGATCACGTTAAACATGTGGATCCGAAAGTCCTTCCAAGAGGTTGGTGGTACGGGAAAGAGGGTACGGTCCCTGTGGATGCCTCCCCCACTGAGTTCCGGTCTAAATTGGGTGACACTTCCCGACCGTCCAAACTGTTACCTTACACCTTTCTGGTAGGTCGGACGGTCTGGGTTTCAACAACAACAACACAACCAAAACACAATATTCAATTTGAGATTGTATCTTATAATAGATGCATCTGTGAATATACAGCTGGGGTTGCTCTGGACTTTTGATTACTTTCATCAATCTATTCACCAAACTGGGTTTTTATTCGCCAAATTTTATTTTGACTTTTCGTTTAAAAATTCAATTTGATTTATAAATTTTCAAATGCTAAATATCATTGTTTTGGAAAAGGCACATAGTAGTATAAATTACAATTGTATACAAAGGGTTGTATACCATCATTTCTGATTTTCACATCAGCAGAATTCATCAGCACCGAAATTTTTGCCCTATTTTATTTTATTTTGCAAAATGTAACAACAGTGATCAGCACTGTGCCTACTCTAAAGTTATGATTGGGTTTTTCCAGAGATATTTTGTTCACAGTCATTGTAATTAAGTATCATATCAGTGATATAGTGTGAGGGTACCACAAAATACTATATTACAGTAATCATTTCAAGTTACATAACCTATTCTATATCTGTATCTCTAAAAATACAGTGATTAAAAATTATTTCAGATGGACCATTAGTAAAGTCTACAGTAGCAAAGAATAATAATCTAATGTTGCACGGTTGTATCTTAAAAGGTGACGAAGATTTCAAAGATAAAGTTCCCGATAAAGAATTTCCACTGGATAGTATATCCTAAAATTGTTCCCGAACAAAACATATTTTGATTAGCCAAATTTTTTTATCAGGAATGTAACCTTTTCTGTTGGTTACTTATATGTAATCTATATTATACTACCTAATCAAATATAAAAAAACAATTTACTGCATGCATATATTTAACATTTTCTATTATTGTATGCATACAATTATCTGCAATTATTGCAAAACCAAATATTATCTGCAGAACCAAATATTTCTTCATCTTTTCATATAATATGGGTTTGTCTCTTAACACTACAATTAAATTATGGGTTTCTTACAAAACTAGCTTGATTATGTTTAATTTTCACCTAGGAATGTGAAAATTGTGTTTTAAAATACTTTAACTTCAAATTCAGGAATAGATTTATGACTTTGATTTCTACTTTTAAAACTTCTTTTTAAATTTGTTCATTTCCTTTTAGTTTTATCAGCTAATTAACTCTATAAATGTTTCAAAATTATTAAAGCAGGGGTTCTTATTTTAAGGCTATTTTCTATTCTTAACTTTTCCAAATTCTAAAACATTTTTTAGTACTTTCAATAGAAGAGTGTCCTGACAGTGACACCATATGCAAATGTTGTAGAAAGTGGAAGGTGGCCATTGAATAATATAATTTAATACTGCAACTTTTCGAGTTTTGACAGTTTCAAAATTTGCTCGTCCAAAAATTCACTCGCTAGTTTTCTGGCATGTTCTGCTTTTTCTTACTAGCCATTTTTGAAAAGTTACTCATCAATTCGCGAATGGAAAGTGCTAATCTGCAGCTCTAGCAAAAAGTTGTCATTTTACAATATCATTCCCCTTTACTTTTTCTTCCTTATGCCAGACAATGAAATATTCTGGAACCCAGTGGGTGTGACAACCACAGGTACCATGCTCTCTTTTAGCTTTGTTGAAGGTGCAAATGTTTTCAAACATATTTCACATCCAAAAATATTTAACCACTATGCATAAGTAGGTGCATATTTAAATGACTTATGTGCAAATGCTTTCTGAGTTACAATGTGGAGTCACATTATTATGACCACCTGCAAATATCCAGAATAACCACCCCTGGCAGCACAGATGGCAGCCAGAGGAGATGGGAGTATCTCTGTAAAATGTTGAATGGTTGATAGAGGTATTTGGAGCCATGCAGATTTCAGTACATTCGACAATTGCTGGCAGGTACATGCTGGTGAATCAAGTATTTTAACATGTCAATCGAGGTGGTCCTAAATGTGCTCAATCGGGCTAAAATCTGGGGAATTCAGAGGCTAGGGAAGTAACTAAAAATCTTGGTCATGCTCTTCAAGCACTCCATAATCAATTTTGGTACTATAACATGTTGCACTGTGCTGTTGAAAAATCTCATCAGCCACAGGTAATGACCTTCAACATAAACAGATGTACTTGGTCAGCAATAATTGAGAGATACTGAATTCTATCAAAACTGCCTTATATGGAAATCAAGGGACTTTAGTCCATGAACAGTTCACAATTTCAGCCGTTTCCGAAGTGCTGCCATCCTTGACCCAGTAGCTAATGATCACACCTTTATCTATGTCTGTTAAATTACATTGTTTACCATGACAGCCACGGATGCTATCGTGGCAAGTTGTCGATATCCCACCTTAAATACAATGAAGTTTAACCTTGACATGTGCATTCATTCATTGGGTATGCAGACTTGACATCAGATGTAGGAGGTGATCATAATGTGGCTCGACTCTCCATTTTATATACAAACGGCTTTTCACCAGTGTGCCTATATCTAGATATTTAACAAAATCACTTTAATTTCAAACTCTTTTTCCAACATATAAAAGAACCTTATACCATTAATCACAAGTAGATGCTTATTTAAATCCCCTTAATGTGCAAATGCTTTTTGACATATGTAACGATTAAAATGTTTTTCACCAATACGCATAAGTAGATGTTGAAAACCCAGACCATACGACTCGTCCTAGGGCACGAGCAGCAATTTGAGTGGCCAGCATAACTAGGTGTGTATTTAAACATCCTTTCTGTTGTTGTTGAGACCCAGACCATCCAATCTACCAGAAAAGTGTAAGGTAACTGTTTGGACGGCTGGGATGTGTCACCAAATTTAGACCGGAACCCAGTGGGGGAGGCATCCACAGGGACTGTACCCTCCTTCCCCAACCACCAACCTCTGGGAAGGACTTACGGACCCACATGTTTAACATGACCGTACTCCGCATGAACATGGCGGCAGTTATGGCAGCGTTCAAATCCAGCGCACAAACCACCGGCACGGACTACCGTGCCCGAACAGTAGTCGTGACGTTTCGGGCACGGACTACCGTGCCCTAAATCTGCCAACAGCACGCGGTGTTTCCAGGTGATCACCCACCCAAGTACTAACCGCGACCAATGCTGCTTGACTTTGGTGATCTAACGAGGACCAGTTTTATCAGCATGGTAGGGCCGTTGGCTAAAACATCCTTTCTGTGTAAATGTGTTCTAACATATTTCAGGAGTAGAAGACTTTTCACCAGAATGCATAAGTAGGTGTGCATTTAAAAGATTTTTATGTGTAAATGCTTTCTGACATATTTCACAAACAAAAGGCTTCTCACCATTGTGTCTAAGAATATGCCTATTTAAATTACTTCTACATGTAAATGCTTTCTGACATAATTCACAAACAAATGGCTTTTCACCAGTGTGTCTAAGAATATGCCTATTTAAATTACTTCTAGATGTAAATGCTTTCAGACATATTTCGCAAACAAATGGCTTTTCACCAGTATGTCTAAGAAGATGTCTATTTAAATCTACATTTTGTACAAAAGTTTTCCGACATATTTCACAAGCAAAAAGGTTTTCTCCAGTATGCATACATACGTGCCTATTTAAAAGACTTTTATATGTAAATGCTTTCTGACATATTTCGCAAACAAAAGGCTTTTCACCAGTGCAGCTAAGAAGATGTCTACTTAAATTTCCATTACTTGAAAAAGTTTTCTGACATATTTCACAAGCAAAAGACTTTTCATTAGTATGCATAAGTAAGTGTGCATTTAGACGACCTCTACATCTAAATGCTTTCTGACATATTTCACAAACAAAATTTTTTTCACCAGTATGCAAAAATAAGTGTGCATTTAAACTACATCTGTGTTTAAATGCTTTCTGACATATTTCACAAGCAAAGGGCTTTTCACCAGTGTGTCTACGAAGGTGTCTATTTAAATCTACTTTTTGAGCAAAAGTTGTCTGACATATTTTACAAGCAAAAGGCTTTTCTCCAGTGTGGCTACGAAGATGTACTTTTAAATGTACATTACGTGCAAAAGTTTTTTGACATATTTCACAAGCAAAGGGCTTTTCACCAGTGTGTATACGAAGATGTACTTTTAAATGTGCATTACGTGCAAAAGTTTTTTGACATATTTCACAAGCAAAAGACTTTTCACCAGTATGGATACGTAAGTGCATACTTAAAAGATTTTTATGCCTAAATTCTTTCAGACAAATTTCACAAATAAAATTTTTTTCACCAGTATGCAAAAGTAGGTGTGCATTTAAATGACCTCTACACGTAAATGCCTTCTGACATATTTCACAAGAAAGTGGCTTTACTTCAGTATGCATAAGTAGGTGCCTGTTTAAACAATTTTTATGAGTAAATGCTTTCTGACATATTTTACAAACATAAGGCATTTCACCAGTGTGTATATGAAGATGTCTATTTAAATCTGCTTTTTGAGCAAAAGTTGTCTGGCATATTTTACAAGCAAAAGGTTTTTCACCAGTGTGGGTACGAAGATGCCTACTTAAATGTTCATTACGTGAAAATGCTTTCTGACATATTTCACAAGCAAAGGGCTTTTCACCAGTGTGAATACGAAGATGCACTTTTAAATGTGCATTACGTACAAAAGTTTTTTGACATATTTCACAAGCAAAAGGCATTTCACCTGTGTGGCTACGAACATGCCTATTTAACTGGTCATTACATGAAAATGCTTTCTGACATATTTCACAAGCAAAGGGCTTTTTACCAGTGTGTATATGAAGATGCACTTTTAAATGTGCATTACGTGCAAAAGTTTTTTGACATATTTCACAAGCAAAAGACTTTTCACCAGTATGGATAAGTAAGTGCATATTTAAAAGATTTTTATGTCTAAATTTTTTCTGACATATTTCACAAATAAATTTTTTTTCACCAGTATGCAAAAGTAGGTGTGCATTTAAATGACCTCTACATGTAAATGTCTTCTGACATATTTCACATTTACTTCAGTATGCATAAGTAGGTGCCTGTTTAAGCGATTTTTATGTGTAAATGCTTTCTGACATATTTCGCAAACAAATGGTTTTTCACCAGTGTGTCTAAGAAGATGTCTATTTAAATCTACATTTTGTATAAAAGTTTTCCGGCATATTTCACAAGCAAAAAGGTTTTCTCCAGTATGCATACGTACGTGCCTATTTAAAAGACTTTTATATGTAAATGCTTTCTGACATATCTCGCAAACAAAAGGCTTTTCACCAGTGCAGCTAAGATGTCCATTTAAATCTGCCTTATGAGAAAATGTTGTATGACATATTTTACAAGCAAAAGGATTATCACCATTGTGGCTATGAAGATGTCTATTTAATGGTCATTACGTGAAAATGCTTTCTGACATATTTCACAAACAAAATTTTTTTTTATCAGTATGCAAAAGTAAGTGTGCATTTAAATGACCTCTATATTTAGATGCTTTAGCTGACATATTTTACAAGCAAAAGGCTTTGCTCCTATGCATAATTAGGTACTTTTACATGTTAATACTTTCCAACATATTTAGCAAACATTTGACTTTTTACCAGTATGTCTAAGAAGATGTCTGTTTAAATCTGCTTTGCATGACAGAAGGCTTCTCAACAGTGTGTCTAAGAAGATGTCTATTTAAAATTGTATTACTTAAAAATGTTTTGCCATATTTCGAAAACAAAATTTTTTTCAGCAGAATGTAGAAATATTTGTGCTTTTAAATGATATTTCAGTTTAAATGGTTTCTGACATATTTCACAAGTAAAAGGCTTTTAACCAGTATGCAGAAATAGTTGTGTATTTGAACTACTTTTACATGTAAATGCTTATGCTCACAAACATAAGGCTTTTCACTAGTGTGTCAAAGAAAATGTCTATTTAAATCTGCATTGCACAAAAATGCTTTCTGACATATATCACAAACACATGGCTTTTTGACTTTGTGCCTATGAAGATGTCTATTTAAATCTGTTTTACGTGCAAATGTTTTTTGACACATTTTGCAAGCAAAAGGTTTTTCCCCAGTATGAATAATCAGGTGAATATTTAAAATAATTGTATATGTAAATGCTTTCTGACATATTTCACAAACAAATGGCTTTACACCAGTGTGTTAAAGAAGAGGCATATTTGGATCTCTTTTACCTGCATATGTTTTTGACATATTACACAAACGTAAGACTTTTTACCATTGTGCCTAAGAAGATGTCTATTTAAATCTATTTTATATACAAATGCTTTCTAACATATTTCACAAACAAAAGGATTTTACTAGTATGCATAAGCATGTGTGTATTTAAATCCATTTCATATTCAAACAGTTCTGATGACTTTATTTTGATTCAAATTACTTATATTTATACAAATATTTTATAGCATTTACAAATGGTTTTTCATAAATATGCACAAGTTGGTGTTTCTTTGATTATCATTATGTACACATTCTTTCTGACATACGTAAAGATTTTTCAGGTGTTCAGGTTAAGTTTATCGATTGAAGCTGCTTATATTTACATATTATTTGACATATTTGTCTTAAAGGAAGTTTTTCGCCCTGTAAATATGTTTTTTAATTCAAATGGCTGTTATTGAAAATGATTTCAAACAAAAAGGATTTAATACCCACAAACATAAGAAAAATATGATTTATCTCCTACACCGACTAAATTTCTTTACCAAACACATACAGCTGATTGGTTACATTTAAGTTTATTAGATAGCACATATAACAGTGAATTTTTAGCGTCAAAGTGCTCAATTGCAACCTTCCCGATAGTATAAAATTTCTCAAGTGAATTCTTGACAGAACTCAAAATTTAAGACAATATAGTTTCTTCTTCGCAAAATGGACTTATTTATTCCCAAAGTAAAGAATAATTCTTGGCTTTGTATTGATTACTCATGTCATGAATTATGGGGGAAAGCTTTTTCTTCACATGATTATCCACAAAATATTCTTGGCATCATTCCTCACGCATCGCAGCGATTCCATACCATGAAACAATACAGAAGAAGCAGTTGACACTCTCCGCATGGGCACCTGGAGTATTATTTAATGGGTACATTAATTATGGAAACATTGTTATACAACCCTTTTAATATTACGCGCCAAACACTTAAAGCATATAGATACATCAACATAGAGTTATAAATTTATTCCACGGAAATTTACTTTTCCCTCCATGATAAATACGAAGCGTTAGAGACAAGGAACAGCTCCGCTAGCACAAAGGATTCTGGGATTGCTTTCCGAATGCACCAAGTATTGAGGTATACCAAAATTGGCGCACTATCGCCTGTGTGGCAAGTAAAGTTTCGTTCTTAGATCGCAGAAATGCACCGTCGCGCAGTGGTGCCGTGGCGGAAAAAACCGCGAAACCTGAAAATATTATTTTTCGATACCAACTACCTATTTTTTGATAGGCAATGAACCGAAGTATCTTGCCATGTAAATAAATGTATTTTATTCAGTACAACTAGAAGGAAAAACTGATCTTAAACAAGACTTCCACATTCTAATTGAAATCTTGTTTTTTCTAACTAAAATTTCAATATTTTTTCCAAAATTTTTGTGGATATTTATAATTATATTTCTCACGTATTTTCAATATATGTAATCTTAGTTTATTTCTGACATAAATACATTTCATAAAAACATTGCCAAAATCATACTATAAAGCGTAAAATATAGATATATAAAATTTTTTGTTTTCCTTCATTTCTTTAAGCCTATAAAAAAAGCTACACGTTCCTATGCGCTCTGGATGAGTTATTTCGAAAGCAGATAACTGTTCTGTGAAAATCAGCTGCAACTTTTTGTAACCTTCGCTGTTTCGGCATATTTCATACTTTTTCTGAAGGTCCTGCTCAACCCTGCATAAGTATCGTTCGTATATATACGAATTCGTATACCAATTGATCCAGCGACATTATTTTCATGAGAAATATTTTATTACTACTTTTAAAACATCAACGACACATTTTACAACTTTTAAACTTATCCCATAACAAGACATATTGCATTGACGCAACATTTCTTGAACTAAACTAAAGCAGTTTTAAAAAGTAAAAACAAAGCTTAATAATTTAATAGCACTTTATTATCGATATATATATATATGTATATAATTCTTGTCTTTCTATAGATATCCTCATTCTTTTTTAAATTTCATTAACTTTTTTAAATACAGCTATTTTTATGAGCTAAGGGTCATCATTGGACTTTAAAGTCGATTTCTGAAGAACGTGATTTTGACGCACATTGTGCAACACGAAACATAACTTTGGTTCATTTATATCAATTTGCGAAATTTAAAGTGATTATTAAAGCTAATAAATGTGGCAATGTAATACACTAGGATCTAACACCTACATTAAAATTTGTATTTTCTATGATGTATTGTTTCAACAATTGTGCCAAAATACGGGCATATTTCCGTACATTTTCTATTTATTTTTTTAACTAAACGCTAATTAATGTGCTAACTAAAGAATGACAGTGAGCCGAATTGAGAAAATTTGGCAGCCTATTATAAAAGCGATATCGACAAGGAAGAGCTTATATTCGACAGCATATATCTCAAACACTACATAAAGGAAGAGGTAAAAACCCTACGAGAAATGTACCGATATAAACCATCTGGAAATCATCAGAAGGAGCGGGAAGAAATGGAGTATGTCGTCGATGATTCTGAAGAGAAGGACAGTGATTATGATCCGAAGAGAACCACTTTCAACATCCCACTTTTGTATTATCATTTGCACACTAGAACAAGACTTCTTCTTTTCGCCTTTCCTAATGTTGAAATCGCCATGCGGATTTTCCTGACAATGATGGTTACTAACACAAGTGGGGAGCGAAGTTTCTCGAAATTAAAGTTAATCAATGACGATAGAAGGAGCACAATAACCTAGAAGAGACTGAACTATTTAAGCATTATGAGCATTGAAAGTAAGGCGTTGGAGAGGATTAATTTTAGTGATATTATAAAAACTTTTGCAGAAAGGCAAATATTGTTGTTGTTGAAACCCAGACCGTCCGACCTACCAGAAAGGTGTAAGGTAACTGTTTGGACGGTCGGGAAGTGCCACCCAATTTAGACCGGAACCCAGTGGAGGAGGCATCCACAGGGACCGTACCCTCCTTCCCCTACCACCAACCTCTCGGAAGGACTTTCGGACCCACATGTTTAACGTGATCGTACTCCGCATGAACACGGCGGCAGTTTTGGCAGCGGCTGGAATCGAACCCGGGCCTACCGAGTGCAACTCCAACGCGCTAACCAATGGGCTACCGCGCCCTAGGCAAATATTGTGTAGCAAGTTTCTATATCTCATTTTCACGTATTGCAATCTAATTTACAGCTGAAGTAAAACGCTTTGTTATGGAATAAATACGTTTATTTAGTCTGTATCATAAAACATACACATGTTGGGTGAAACAATTAGTTATACGACATAACGAGCGATTTTCGACTGAAATGTTTCCTGAAAAAAGGAATGTTCTTGCCCGCTCCCCCTCCTCTATCTCCCCTCCCCCCCAAAAAAAGGAGCAGCAGGAGCCTCTTGAATTACTGTGTCGGGGGCCTCAACAATTCTCAAAACGGCTCTGCTGATGACCTTGCTGTCTGAGGAACAGTATCAACAGCATGGAGACAGTCCACAGATATGTGGGCCGTATGTGGTGTGGCATTATCTTGTAGGAAAATGGTCACAGAATGACATGCCATGAAGAGTAACGCAAACGGCCACTGGATTTCATTAACATATCGTTGAGCTGTTAAAAGTTGTAAGCAGAATGACTCGGGCAGACTACTGCCGTAAGAGATAGCACCAAAGAAATTTCTGGAAAGGAATGTCACAGTTAGCACCAAAGAAATTTGTGGGAAAAATATTGCACGGAGACAGTCCACAGATATGCGAGCCCTATGTGGTGTGACATTATCTTGTTGGAAAATGGTCCCAGAATGATATGCCATGAAGATCAAATAAGTCCCCATTTCCGAAATATCATTTCTCTGAACTTTAATGGGTTACTGAGTGGGGCAGGGATTATGACTCCAAATACTCCCTCCTTTGGTTATGCTACTAAAGGGGTATATGATTCAAAATTTTGAATTCATTTCTACAGCTGGTTTTGCAACTGTACATGTAAGATAAAACAAACCTCAAATTATTAGTATTTTGGTTGTATCGTAAAATAATTTGGGTATAGGCCATAATTAAAACAGCATTAATAAAACTGGCAAATTTAATGCAATTTCAAATGTATATTAATGATGGATATTTTTGCAATTAAATGAACAGATTTTATTTGACATGACACAAATAACAAAACTTAGAAGGCAGCCAGTCTCTATGTTATATCAATCACCAGAGATTTTTTTATTCATTCATTGTGTGAAATCCAAGTTAAACATCTGAAGATTTTTCTTGGGTATGAATATCTAACAAAAAATAGGTGTAGATATTATATATGCAATACAATATAGCAGGTTGCCTAAGCAATAATGATGATCACAACTTTTTTTTATGATATTCCATTAACAAGCAATTACATTTTACAGTTGCTCTAAGATTTAATCTTGTTTTAAGTTGACAACCACTTAGAGATTAACACAAATTAGTTAATATGAAGCACATTGGTGGAGACAAAGATTGCTTGCAGCATATCATCTGCAAATTATCCCTATGTTCTTATACCAAAATTAAGAATATAATTACTATCTTCAATTATTTTAACTTAACTACACGAAACATGAGAATTGTCTTTCTGTACAATAAAGATAATTTATCATGATGATAAGGTTATTTGTACTTGTGTTATTATTTTAAATGTCAATATGCTCAAGGGTTAAAAAAACATGCATTTCTCTTCATTTCACACAATAAATACATATAAATTCTCCTGGTGATAAGGATTTATGTTCTCGTAATATCATTTTAAATCTCAAAATGTGATCGTAAACCATACATTTTCCCCAAAAACAGGAATACTAAAAATATTGGTAAAACACTGCACTATGTAATTCATTATGGTATATGAAGAAATAAAGGTTGTATGAGAAAGTTAAATATAGACTTTTGCTGTAAATTATTTTATTTCATTAATAACCAACAGAATTTGGTGTAATGTTTTTCAATTACATCTTGAAAAGTATCAAGTTACACATTATAGTTATTCCACATTAGTTGCACAGAAAATAAAGAATGGTTATATATGGATGACATTAAATAATATCTTTAAAATTCAAGGGAAGTAAATTTAATAGCAGGAAAAAAATAATGTACAGCCTATGTCCTGTTTTCAGTATTGAAGCTAAAGATTTATTTTTCATGTTAAGATAATATCATGGAAATTAAAACATAAGATATAAATAATATAAGGAATAGGAAAACATTTCAAAGTAAATGCTTTCGCCTGATTACAAAACATAATGAAAATTTCACAAACAAGTGCACTCAAAAGACTGCAAATATTAACATTATTTCTAGTCTTAAAACTATATTAATTTGTTAGCAAATGTAATGCACTGAAAATAAACAGATTCTAAATTATGTTTATGTAGTTTTTGAATCAAGAATTACATTGAAAATAAGCACATATACAATTAGTGATTTGTTGAAGAAAATGAAATATACTAACAAGTCATATATTTACTTTTTGAAACTTCATAGATTTAAAAATTTTGTACATTTAAAAGACAGATAGCATTATTAGTATAAGTCAAGAAATACTTTTATCAAGTTTTATCAGACTTTTTTTTACAAATTATTAACTGAATTGGATACAGTGTTCCTTTCAGGCATACAAGGATTATCCCCCGCCTCACTGCACATCCTCCAGACATTGAAAATTGACTAAATTTCTATTTATGTCATAGCATTTAAATATTTATATATATATATATATATACATAGAAAACTTGACCCTAAGTTGCAGTTACCCTATCGGCTAAAATGTTGACACACAACTAAAACACAATCTTTAATTTCAGATTGTACATTATAGTTGCATCTGCAGTTGTTGCTCTGGATTTTTGATTACTTTCATCAACCTCTTTACCAAACTGGGTTTTTATTCGCCAAATTTTATTTTGACTTTTCGTTTGAAAATTCAATTTGATTTATAAATTTTCAAATGCTAAAGATCATTGTTTTGGAGAAGGCACATAGTAGTATAAATTATGATTAGTATACAAAGGGTTGTATACCATCATTTCTGATTTTGACATCAGCAGAATTCATCAGCACCAAAATTTTTGCTGTATTTTATTTTATTTTGCAAAATGTAACAACAGTTATCAGCACTGTGACTACTCTAAAGTTATGATTGGGTTTTTTCAGAGATATTTTGTTCACAGTCATTGTAATTAAGTATCATGTCAGTGATACTGGGTGAGGGTACTGCAAAATACTATATTACAGTAATGATTTCAAGTTACATACTCTATTCTATACATCATGTATCTCTAAAAATATAGTGATTCAAAAGTATTTCAGATGGCTCATTAGTAAAGTCTACACAGTAGCATAGAATAATAATCTAGCGTTGCACAGTTGTATCTTAAAAGGTGAGGAAGATTTCAAAGATAAAGTTTCTGATAAAGAATTGCCATTGGATAGAATATCCTAAAACTGTTCTCGACCAAAACATATTTTGATTAGCCAAATTTTTTTACCAGGAATTTAACCTTTTCTGTCAGTTACTTATATGTAATATATATTATGTCACCCAATGAAATATAAAAAAAACAATTTACTGTATGCATATATATAACATTTTTTATCATTGTAAGCATACATACAATTATCTGCAATTATTGCAAAACCAAGTATTATCTGCAGAACCAAATATATTTTCATATAATATGGGTTTGTCTCTTACACTACAATTACATTATGGGTTTCTTACAAAACTAACTTGATTATGTTTAATTTTCACCTAGGCATGTGAAAATTGTTTTAAAATACTTTAATTTCAAATTCAGGAAAAGATTTATAACTTTGATGTCTACTTTTAAAATTTATTCTTTATTTTGTTCATTTCCTTTTAGTTTTATTAGCTAATTAACTCTATCAATGTTTCAAAATTATTAAAGCAGGGGATTTTATTTTAATGCTATTTTCTATTTTTAGCTTTTTCAAATTCTAAAACATTTTTTTTTGTACTTTCAATAGAAGAGTGTCCTGACAGTGACACTATATGCAAATGTTGGAGAAAGTGGAAGGTGGCCAATGAATAATATAATTTAATACTGAAACTTTTCGAGTTTTGACAGTTTCAAAATTTGCTCGTCAAAAAATTCACTCGCTAGTTTTCTGACATGTTCTGCTTTTTCTTACTAGTCATTTTTGAAAAGTTACTCATCAATTGGCGAATGGGAAATGCTAATCTGTAGCTCTAGCAAAAAGTTGTCATTTTACAGTATTCTTTCCCTTTACTTTTTCTTCCTTATTCCAGACAATGTATTTATATGAAATATTCTGGAACCCAGTGGATGTGACAGCCACAGGAACCATGCTCTCTTTATAGCTTTGTTAAAGGTGCAAATGTTTTCCAACATATTTCACATACAAAAAATATTTAACCACTATGCATAAGTAGGTGTATGTTTAAATGACTTTTATGTGCAAATGCTTTCTGAAATACAAAGTGGGGTCACATTATTATGACAACCTGCAAATATCCACCCCTGGCAGCACAGATGTCAGCCAGAAGAAATGGGAGTATCTCTGTAAAATGTTAAATGGTTGATAGAGGTATTTGGAGCCATGCAGATTGCAGTGAATTCGATAATTGCTAGCAGGTACATGCTGGTGAATCCAGTATTTGAATATACCAATTGAGGTGATCCCAAATGTGCTCAATTGGATTAAAATCTGGGGAATTCAGAGGATAAGGAAGTAACTAACTTGGTCATGCTATTCGAACACTTCTGTTGTGATAAGTTTTTCAGACATTACTAGTTGTGAACAACCATCCATCATACACGAAGGTGCGGTTCATAGCGTGAGCCCCTCTTTTTTCTAGAAAGTTCCAGTACTTTCTTTGATCTCCAAGGTTGTTGTCAGAGGTCAGAAAGAAGCGAACTAGCGAATCAGGTGCGACCTTTGACCTAGCAATGGAGAAGCCAAGATGATAACGAATTTATCGGCGGACGTGCCAGAGAAAGGTCGCATATTTTTTTGTGCAAGAGTTGATTCTCGGGGAAGGTGATAACCTCGTGCTATCTGCTCGAACGGACGGATATGTGTTTTTAAAGTATTGAAAGGCTCAAACCATAAAATAACTGTATATTTTGGAGGAATAAGTTATTTTATACTCTGAATGTCTATTTGAGAAGAATATAAGCTTGAACCAAAAAAGATGTCTGAGGATACAGAAGAAATGTGAACATTGAAGTCTTAGCTAAAATCTGAAGTGATGGAAGAATAGCAAAATGTTGTGGACAATAATAAATAATATGACATTACGAAAAACATAGCCACAAGTTCGCCGGTCCGAATAAGGCTCTGAATGTCATTGCAGTCTTTTAAGGGTGCTCGGGGCATTGTGGAGGAAGATTACAAAATGAGGATCAAGAACATAAAATTCCTGTGACGAAGCAAGTTGGTTCTTAAGAGAGAAAGAATCCCGATACTGAGAGAAATTCCTATCAACCAGAGACAAGATGCATACCGAGTATGATGATACAGCAAAAAATAATTCAGAATCCCAAGGAAAGACATCATTCCGATATTCAAGGAAATTCCCTTAACAAGAGCCAAGACACCTATCAAATGTTTTCTAACATATTTCAGAAGCAGAAGTCATTTCACCAGAATGAATAAGTAGGTGCCTATTTAAAAGATGCTTATATGTAAATGTTTTATGACATATTTTACAAACAAAAGGCTTTTCTCTAGTATGCACAAGTAGGTGTGTATTTAAATTCACTCTACGAGTAAATGCTTTCTGACATATTTCGCAAACAAAAGGCTTCTCACCAGTGTGCATACGAAGATGTCCTTTTAAATATGCATTACGTGCAAAAGTTTTTTGACATATTTGACAAGTAAAAGGCCTTTCAGCGGTATGCATAAGTAAGTGTGTACTTAAAAGATTTTTACGTCTAAATGGTTTCTGACATATTTCACAAGCAAAGGGTTTTTCAACAGTGTGTATATGATGATGTCTACTTAAATTTCCATTACTTGCAAAAGTTTTCTGACAGATTTCACAAGCAAAAGGATTTTCATCAGTATGTATAAGTAGGTGCCTGTTTAAAAGATTTTTACGTCTAAATGCTTTCTGACATATTTCACAAACAAAATTTTTTTCATTAGTATGCAAAAGTAAGTGTACATTTAAATCATGTCTATGTCTAAATGCTTTCTGACATATTTCACAAGCAAAGGGCTTTTCACCTGTGTGTATACGAAGATGTGCTTTTAAATGTGCATTACGTGCAAAAGTTTTTTGACATAATTCACAAGAAAAGGGCTTTTCACCAGTATGCATAAGTAAGTGCGAACTTAAATAATTTTTATGTGTAAATTCTTTCTGACATATTTCACAAACAAATTTTTTTTCACCAGTATGCAAAAGTAGGTGTGCGTTTAAATTACCTTTACATGTAAATGCCTTCTGGCATATTTCACAAGCAAGTGGCTTTACTTCAGTATGCATAACTAGGTGCCTGTTTAAAAGATTTTTATGTGTAAATGCTTTCTGACATATTTTACAAACATAAGGCATTTCACCAGTGTGTCTCTGAAGATGTTTATTTAAATCTGCTTTTTGAGCAAAAGTTGTCTGACATATTTTACAAGCAAAAGGCTTTTCCCCAGTGTGGTTACAAAGATGCCTATTTAAATGGCTATTACATGAAAAAGCTTTCTGACATATTTCACAAGCAAAGGGCTTTTCACCAGTGTGTATACGAAGATGTACTTTTAAATGTGCATTACGTGTAAAAGTTTTTTGACATATTTCACAAGAAAAAGGCTTTTCACCAGTATGCATAAGTAAGTGGGTACTTAAAATATGTTTATGTGTAAATTCTTTCTGACATATTTCACAAACAAATTTTCTTTCACCAGTATGCAAAAGTAGGTGTGCATTTAAATGACCTCTACACATAAATGCCTTCTGACATATTTCACAAGCAAGTGGCTTTACTTCAGTATGCATAAGTAGGTGCCTGTTTAAATGATATTTATGTGTAAATGTTTTCTGACATATTTTACAAACATAAGGCATTTCACCAGTGTGTCTATGAAGATGTCTATTTAAATCGGATTTTTGAGCAAAAGTTGTCTGACATATTTTACAAGCAAAAGGCTTTTCACCAGTGTGACTACGAAGATGCCTATTTAAATGTTCATTACGTGAAAATGCTTTGTGACATATTTCACAAGCAAAGGGCTTTTCACCTGTGTGTATACGAAGATGTGCTTTTAAATGTGCATTACGTGCAAATGTTTTTTGACATAATTCACAAGAAAAGGGCTTTTCACCAGTATGCATAAGTAAGTGCGAACTTAAATAATTTTTATGTGTAAATTCTTTCTGACATATTTCACAAACAAATTTTTTTTCACCAGTATGCAAAAGTAAGTGTGTGTTTAATTTACCTTTACATGTAAATGCCTTCTGGCATATTTCACAAGCAAGTGGCTTTACTTCAGTATGCATAAGTCGGTGCCTGTTTAAAAGATTTTTATGTGTAAATGCTTTCTGACATATTTTACAAGCAAAAGGCTTTTCACCAGTGTGGTTACAAAGATGCCTATTTAAATGGCTATTACATGAAAAAGCTCTCTGACATATTTCACAAGCAAAGGGCTTTTCACCAGTGTGTATACGAAGATGTACTTTTAAATGTGCATTACGTGTAAAAGTTTTTTGACATATTTCACAAGCAAATGGCTTTGCTCCAGTATGCATAATTAGGTACTTTAACATGTTAATGCTTTTCAACATATATTGCAAACATACGACTTTTTACCAGTATGTCTAAGAATATGTCTGTTTAAATCTCCTTTGCCTGAAAATGCTTTCCAACATATTTCACAAATAGAAGGCTTCTCAACAGTGTGTCTGCAAAGATTTTTATTTAAAATTGTACTACTTAAAAATGTTTTCTGACATATTTAGAAAACAAAATTTTTTCAGCAGAATGTAAAAATATGTGTGCTTTTAAATGATATTTCAGTGTAAATGTTTTCTGACATATTTCACAAACAAAAGGCTTTTCACCACTATGCAATAGTATTTAAATTACCTTTCAGCGTAAATGTTTTCTGATATATTTCACAAGTAAAAGGGTTTTAACCAGTATGCATAAATAGATGTGTATTTAAACTGCTTTTACTTATAAATGCTTATGCTCACAAACATAAGGCTTTTCACTAGTGTGTCGAAGAAGATGTCTATTTAAATCCGCATTGCATGAAACTGCTTCCCGACATATTTCACAAACACATGGCTTTTTAACTTTTTGCCTATAAAGATGTCTATTTAAATCTGTTTTACGTGCAAATGTTTTTTGACACATTTCACAAGCAAAAGGTTTTTCTCCAGTATGAATAATCAGGTGAATATTTAAAGTAATTTTATATATAAATGCTTTCTGACATATTTCACAAACAAATGGCTTTACACCAGTGTGTTAAAGAAGGTGCACATTTGAATCACTTTTACCTAAGTTTTTGACATATTACACAAACTTAAGACTTTTTAACATTGTACCTAAGAAGATGTCTATTTAAATATATTTTATGTGCAAATGCTTTCTAACATATATCACAAACAAAAGGATTTTCACCAGTAGGCATCAACATGTGTGCATTTAAATCCGTTTCATATTCAAGCAGTTCTGTTGACTTCATTTTGATTCAAATTACTTATATTTTTACAAATATTTTATAGCATTTACAAATGGTTTTTCATAATGCACAAGTAGGTGTTTATTTAATTATCATTATGTACACATTCTCTCTGACATGCGTAAAGATTTTTCATGTGTTCAGGTTAAGTTTATTGATTGGGGCTGCTTATACTTACATATTATTTGTCATATTTATCTTAAAAGAAGTCTTTTATCCTGTGAATAAGTTTTTTAATTCAAATGACTGTTATTGTAAATGATTTTAAACTCAAATGATTTAATATCCACAAACATAAGAAAAATATGATCTATCTCCAACACAGACAAAATTTCTTGATCAAACATATACAGCTGATTGGTTACATTTAAGTTTATTAGATCGCAAAAAAATTCTGTGAATTTTTAGCGTCACAGTGCTCAATTACAACCTACCCGATACCATAAAATTTCTCTGAATTCCTGACAAAACTCAAAATTGAAGACAATATAGTTTCTTCGTAAAATGGACTTATTTATTCCCAAAGTAAAGAATAATTCTTGGCTTTGTATTGATTACTCATGTCATGAATTATGAGGGAAAGCTTTTTCTTCACATGATTATCCACAAAATATTTTTGGCATCATTCCTCAGGCTTCGTAGCCATTCCATGTAATAAAACAATACAGAAGAAGCAATTGACACTCTCCGCATGGGCATCTATGGTATTATTTAATGGGTACATTAATTATGGAAACACTGTTATACACCCCTTTTAATATTACGCGTCAAACACTTAAAGCATATAGATACATAACAGCAACATAGAGTTGGAAATTTACTCCACGGAAATTTACTTTTCCCTCCATGATAAATACGAAGCGTTAGAGACAGGGATAGCTCCGCTCTGTGGCTCCGCTAGCGCAAAGGGTTCTGGGATTTCTTGGCGAATGCAACCAGATATGACGTATAACAAATTTGGCGCACTATCGTCTGTGTGGCCGTTGCCCACGGGATAATAAAGGCCAGGAAATTTCGATTTAGAAAGTGGGGAATGTGTAGTTCCAGAACAATTGGTAGAGGGCGCTGTTATTTCCTGTCGGAGCTGATTTATTACTGTCAAAGTTCTTATAATCCTTGTATTTTTAGATTTCTTTACATTATCTAACAAATTAAAATCCACATCTGTTTGCGTATTATTTGTTTAATAAATGTAGTTATTTTTTATTTAACATAGAACATTTTTAGTTTTGTAAAAAAAAAAAAAAGATACAAAATTAACGTCTTTAATATGTTTTATCGTTTAGTAAATTAAAAAAGGCAAACGTTATTAATTATTAAAATGTTAAAATAATTTTTACAGGAAGAAGGAAATATACCTGTAAACATGCGCGAAGCCAGAAATTTCCATAGGGGGATGTCAGAAGCGAATTTTTTTTCAATTTAAAAGCGAAAATTTTTTATTAACAAGTTTTTTTAATAATTTTAAAATTTTCAATTTTTTATTTTAGTTATTATGAAATACAAATGAAGTTTTATAAATTATATTAAATAAAAATTAAAATATTTTTAATTTTTTTTAAATCCGCCATAAAGTACCTTCCCCTGCCGCCAGGAGTTCTTCAGGATTCACAAACTGGGGAGTGTATAATTTAAAAAAAATGGAAGGGGGAGGTTCAACAGGATAGATTGATTTAAATCAACATTTAAAATGTCAAAATAATTTTTACAGGAAGAAGGAAATATACCTGTAAACATGCGCGAAGCCAGAAATTACCATAGGGAGATGTCAGAAGTGAATTTTATTTTTTCAATTTAAAAGGGAAATTTTTTATTAGCAAGTTTTTTTAATAATTTTAAAAATTTTTATTTTTTATTTTAGTTATTATGAAATAAAAATGAAGTTTTATAAATTATATTAAATAAAAATTAAAATATTTTTAATTTTTTTAAATCCAATTTTCATTAACATGCCATAAAGTACCCCCCCCCCCCCGCCGGGAGTTCTTTAGGATTCATAAATTGGGGAGTGTATAATTTAAAAGAAAATGGAAGGGGGAGGTCGACAGGATAGATTGATTTAAATCAAGATTTTAATTACTTGGTTTAAAAAAAAATTATTGATTTAAATCACTTATTTTTTTTTTAAATTATTCATTAAAATCAATGACTTTTTTAAATTAATTGATTTTAAACAACATGAACATGCATTAATTTATTTCACATTTATAAGTTTGGGTTATATAAAATAATAATGCTTATTATTACATATTAACGGTTTGCCTATCAATAATGAAGGGGAATTGAGTTATTTGGGATAAAAGGCTTATGATAAAAATACATATGCTTGGGATTTTTATCCCAAGCATATGTATTTAATATATTAAAATTTGTTAAAGAAAATAGTTTTAACCTTTTGCTTACGTTACGTTACAATCAGAATTGCAATATGGTACACAACAATGTACCATTTTTACCGAATTATTTTTGCACAATATTGTTATATTAATGCTATAAAAATCAGTATAATTTAATAAAAAATAACAAATATAAAATTATGGAAAAAAGCTTTACCATAAACAAAAATGCACCCAAACCCTTACGAGTCCATCATTATTTACATTGAAAAACTGCGAAAGGACAGGAAATAAAAGCGATCCTAGCGGACACTGGAGTGAACTAAGCTGTCGCCCGTTTTTGGAAGAAAATACGCGAAATTTCCCGGCCTTGTATATTACGTAGGCAACGGTGTGGCATGTAAAGTTTTGAAGTTAGATCGCAGATATGCAGGGTCGTTCAAGTTCATTTGAAGGTGGGGGAATGGGCGCATTTTCGCCTTGACCATTCCTTTCACAGTTTTGCAGTTTCAGTTGACTGTGTTCTTGCGCATACATGTGTGTTATATAGATGCTTCCTGCATCAGCTCACTTGCTAAATGTAAATAATTGTGACGCGAAACTTTCTTTTAATAATTAAAGCTCGTTAATAAATTTACTTTAAAAACTCAACAAAACCCAATTCCGTCGTTTTTCTCATATTTAAAAAGTTATCGGGTAAACTTAAATAGTTTTAACTTAACTCATCTTTACTTCATATTTCAAATGTAATTTTAATTTAATCTTAAACCGTTTAGCCTTAGACCGGTTAAATTGTATGTTCTAACTTTAAAGTACAGTGTGTTTTTCGGGAGTGTGGCATCTGTGTTGGAAGGTTGTTTCTTTCCGAGACTGGACGTGGTACTCGCGAGCTTAGTTCTCCTCGAGCTCTCTGCTCGAGCTTTGTTCTCCTTTTTTCCGCCTTTGCTGTGGATATTTGGTATTGCTTTTGTTTCTTAGATTTTTTCCGGCCTTTCCGGCGGTAAGTGCTTTTTTCTTGTTTGCTCTCTGTTTCGTTTGGCTGGTTTTTGTTTGGATTTGATACTGGTGCGTAGTTAGTTCTGAAGATGGCGGGCGTCTCCCCCCCGGGGGCGGAATGCCTCCTTGTTTCTTATGGATATTTTGGACCTCATAGATTTGGCTAGTTACTTGGAAAGACCTTCCTTTACCTTTTTCTTGTTTCCTTCTTCCCCCTTTCTTGTGGGTAACCCCTATGTGCTAAAAAAGGACATTCTTAGCAACCTTTAAGCTCCCAAGGAGATAGTACCCCCTTTCAAAACTAGAGCGGGGAACATTATTCTCACTGCCTGCACTAAAAACACTGCTTTAGAAATATTGAAAATAAAAGAAATTCAAAACATCCCTGTCACGGTGAAACTCAATTATGACAATATACTATCTGATTACGCCATCAATAACATAGATCAAGAAATAACTTTAGAAAAAGTAACCTAGGATTTAAGACAGCGGAACATTGAAGTTTTCGAAATTTGCAGATTTATGAAAAGGATAGAAAATGAAACGATTCCACTAAAGACAATAAAATTTCGCACCCCATCTCCAAGACAAAACATCCCTGCTAAAGTACATATAGGCATGCTTATGCACCCTATAAAAGAATTCGTGGAAAAACCTCGACAATGCCAAAAGTGCTGGATGTTTGGTCATGGCTCAAATAGTTGTAGGTCTCAACTCACCTGCAAAACATGTGCAGGTTTTCATGAAACCAACAGTTGCCCTACCCCTTCCATTATAAAATGTCGTAACTGTAAACATGAACACTCAGCGGATTCCGAAAACTGCGAAGCCAAAAGAAAGGAAATAACCATCTTACGTTTGAAAAGAGAGGGAAGAATATCATACAGGGAAGCTAAGGAAAAATTAATCTCCTCGTATGCGGAGAAAACAAAAATTAAGGCTAAACAAACTAACATTCCCATACCTTGTGATTTGACTCCAAATAAAATCCCTGTGGAAACCATAACTAAAATAGTCATGGAAACAATCCAACCCATCATAGAAAACATAAATCAGATTATGCAAGCTCAAAAGTGGCTGATTCAACGTCTGATCAACTCTGAAATTATACATGTGGATCTCTTAGAAAATGGAGATATAAACCAAAGCCCATCAAATGAAGAACTGGCTGAACCAGAAAAAATGGAATCAAGACAAACAGAACACGTCAAAACCCTGACAAATACCGGAAAACAAAATGGGAAAAATCAACAAAACTAAACGCACAAATGAAGAATCCCCCCCCCCCAAAGAAAATAACAATAAAAAAAAGCAGACGTTAAGATACATGAACTAGAAAAATCTAGGGAAGATGAAGAAAATGAAAATATGATCTTTTAAACCTTTTTCTGGCTGTTTTTGCCTGGCTCTTTCTCCTCTTTTCCTGTGTTTTGTTCGCTGACTTTACCATAATCCAATGGAATATTTGCAGTGCCAGAGTGCGCCGTCCGGGTCTCAATTTTTCCCATCACTTTTGCCAGGCGGATATCATCATATTACAAGAAACTTTTCTCAAATCTCATCATTTTTTTCTCTTTGAGAGACAAAGTTGTCTTTCGATTTGACCGACCTAATCTAAATAGAGGAGGTGGTCTTTTAATAGCGGTAAAAAAAACCTCAGTGCAAGGATTATCAACCAAAATTTCCTACCCCACATCGAATTCCAAGAAATCAAAATCTCTACGCCCAGATATAGTTTCAATATTTTTAACATTTACTGTAGAAAAGGCATCTTAAGTACTAATAACCTTCAAGAAATCAAATTTGACACCAACACCAATTATCTTATCACGAGAGATTTTAGTGCATCGCATATCAATTGGGGATATTCTACTAACACTAGTGGAGAACGGTTATTAGACTGGATCCATAATCATTACCTTTACCTATTAAACCATAAAGCAGGCACTCGAATTGACGTGAAGGGTTCTTATTCGGCCATCGATCTTACCCTTTGTACTCCGGACCTTGCCACCAATACTTCGTGGATGGTTCTCCCAGATAATTTGGGAAGTGATCATTTTCCCATCAAGATTCAAATCAAAAATAATACTACACGCAAGAATAACTGTATAACGAACTTCAATTGGGGAAATTTTTTTACTGAAATCAAGAAGTACGAAGAGGAAATCAAAGGCCCCAACAAATTTTGCAGCATCATGAACAAGGCGGGCACTTTAAGCAAAGTCATCCACGAACTTCCTCCTCCGCGGGTCCCTTGGTGGAACGCTAAATGCGGGTATATTCGTGCTAAAATGAGAAAGCATTTAAGCAGGTCAAAAAGAGTCATTAGCTGCGATGACTGGGAAAGTTACAAGAAGTATAGAAATAAACTTAAAAACTTGCTGGCCATCCTGAAACGCAATTATTGGGCAAACACATGTAAAAAAACTGCAGCCAACAACAATATTTACAAAATTATCCGTCACCTTAGAATTTGCTCAACCTCCTCCCACAACAATATTAATTGTATCATCATGAATAAGACCAATATTACTGCACCGATGATAAAGCTAACTCTTTTAGTCAGCACTATAATAAAAATCAAAATTTCCCAAATATTCCTCTCAGCTTTATGGACACCTCTTCCTCCTCTCTCAACAGAGATTTTTCGTGGACCGAATTTGAAGTTGCAATTAATCGCATCCGTTAATCCACTCCCGGTCATGACGGCTTTACTATTAACATGATAAAAAATCTCCCGGAAGAATTTCTTTCTCTTTTTGACATCGCCAACATCAGCTTCAAAACCGGCAACATACCTTCAGACTGGACCCATTCCATCATCATCCCAATTTTGAAACCTCACAAAAACCCCGAAGACATTATGGCTTATCGCCCAATCGCTTTATCTTCTACTGTTGCTAAAATTATAGAAAGAATGATTCTACAAAGGCTGATAAATCACATCCATTATAATAAGAAAATATTCCACAAAAATAACTATGGATTTCTTCTTCAGAAGGGATGCATCACACTCCTGGCGAAACTACATCATGATATACTTTTGGCCAGAAAAAAATTACGTCTATTGTGTCTCTATAGATCTAAAGGCAGCATACGATTTTATTTGGATCGATGGCATTCTGAAAAAAGCAGCAAGCAAGGATATACAGGGTCAGATCGCCTTATGGCTGTATAATTTTCTGAATCAACGCACTGATCAAATCAAATGGAGGAACACGATATCCTATTCTGTTTCCAGTCATCAAGGTCTGCCACAAGGTTGCATAACCAGTCCTTTTCTTTCTATGCTATACATGAATGACTTCCTTTTACACATTCCTACTGATGTTCAATGTCTTATATATGCAGATGACATTCTCATCTACAGTGAGCATAGCGACAGGAAGGAAGCTATCAGAAACCTACAAAATGCGATAAATATAAGCAATAACTGGTGCAATAGATGGAAACTCTCGATTAGCCCTGATAAAAGCCATATAATAAATTTCTCGAATAAAAAAAACAGCCGCCCTGCAATATAAAAATTAATAACATCCCCATTCCTGAAGTAAAACAAATGAAAGTGTTGGGAATTATTTTCGACAAAAACCTAACCTGGAATTCTCACTTTAACTATATGAAGCAAAAGAGTGCCAAAGCTCTAAATGCCCATAAATTTGTATCCTCTAAGAAGTGGAGAGCGAATTCTATACACCTCTTGAAGATCAGCAATTCCACGATAAGGAGCCAATTTGAGTATGGCTGCCCCATCTTTAGCTCTTCTGTTAAACCTCAATACAAAAAAATCAATCCCATTTACAACAGTATGCTTCGAATCGCCACTGGCTTGCCGAAATGCACACCTCTCCCTATTCTCTACGCTGAAACTAATGCAACCCCCCTCTCCAAGCTCATCATGGCATCCTGACAAAGAATTTTACATTAAAAACGTCTAACTGGGAAGTGGTCCCCTGTTCGGGAAATGATTTGGAACCCTCCGCCGCAAATCTTCGGATCTTGGAAACCAGAGAAAGCGGCGCTCACCACTAACATGTGGAATTTTTTTGAAAACTCGGGCATCTATAAGACTGACCTCATTCCCTGGACTCCTCTGACCTTTCAGCACAACTATAAAATTTTAACTAATGAGCTCCCTTTTGAAAATAAAAATTTCCCGGAAATGATTATCCAAGCACTTTTTCAGAACTACCTGGATAATCACCAGCTCTATATTAATAAAGGAACTGACGGATCTAAGACTGACCTGTCCAGCGCACTAGGGATAGTTATACCGCAACTACAAATTCAAAAAAGGTACACGACTTCTACATTTAACTCAATTTTCACCATAGAAGCCCTCGCCATCCTGAAAGCAGCAGATGAGTGGATTGAAAGGAAAAGAACTACATTATTTTTTCGGACAGCCTTAGCGTTCTCACCAGCCTCAAAAATATAAAGAAAGACTCCCCCTGCATTATTCTACACATTCATAACATTATCACAAAGAAGGCGACTGAAAGTAAAATCAAACTTATCTGGACACCAGGTCATAAAGGAGTACCTATTAATGTTCAAGCCGACGCTGCTTCTAAGCAGGCACTCCCCCATAATACTATTCCAGGAATTGCTGGAGAAGATATTATAAACAGAACCTGTAGAAAAGCAACCGAAGATAACATTATAGCTTGGTAAGACTACCCGAAGCAACACCTGTTCCCTTATATTTCTCCGAAGATTTTGTGGTTTAAAAAAGGATACTTCAACAGAAAAAATGAAGTTCTTATTCAACATGTCCGCGCCAACACGCTTTTACTCAATCCTATCCTGCATAAGATGGGGATGTCACAGACCCCGAACTGCCTCCGATGCAACGTCTGTGAATCTCTCGACGATTCCTTTTTACCTGCCCTTCTTACTGTGATGCTCGTATTAATCTTCTTAATTGTCTTAACCATCGCAAGATTCAGCTTTCTCATCATGGTCCCATGAAGAACTTCTCGGATGATCTGTGTTTTGCGCTTTCTATGTTTTTTTCTTTGATCTGTAGATTCTGAGTCTGTTTTCCCTCCTTTTTTACCTTTCCTCTTCCCTCGAGACAAAAGGCGAAGTGCCACGTCTCAGTTTCCCTCTCCCCAGGTCGGAGAGAGTTAGTTAGTTAGTTAGTACAGTGTACAAACTTATAACTGGAAATTTTTTCCTTCCTATTTTTCCATTGGCCTGCTCTTCCACAGGCAACACCCCTTCTCTTACAGCCACAGCCCAGTATCAGCCATCCCAAGACTAAGACGGCAGAATATCAGCTGTTTCTGACGCCTATATTGAGACGGGGTGTCCAAATTACTATTTACTAAGGCTCCGCCTCCTGTCTCGCCCATAATGAGAAGCACGTAGCAGGAGACAATGTGACGTAACACATAAACGTAACGAGTTATGTCAATCAAGGAGAGATTCACGCCATTCTTTAGCTAGATATAATTCTTTAAACAATTTAAAGTTATTTAGCATATATCAGAAAGAGGATTTTCATAAATTCCCATTTATGGGTTCTAAAACACAGAGAATTAATTTTTTTTCTTGTCTTCATCGTATTACGGATGGATATCTTTTTCTATTTATGTGTGTATAATTATCGAAACTCATTCAAACTGCGTTTCGTATTAATTTGAGCACATAATGTAGTTTTTGAAATATTTTAGCGAGCTGGGAATTTTTTTTTATTAGATGGATTATAAAACAACTGATTCACTGTAAATTTATCTTGCTCGCATTTTTAAATTCATTTTAATCATCAGTATTATTTTGTGTTGAATTCAAGTTCGTCTTATTTTCAAGTTTTCTACAACATATTTAAAGCTTGCAAATATGAATATCAAATATTTTCTGTTTTTAATGTCTTCTTGCCACAATTACAAATGACAATTAGTAAATAGTATTGCATAATTCATGTATGTAGTTACAATATCACACAACTATCTAATATTTTACCCACTGCATTTCATAAAAAAAATGGGGGGGGGTCATAGTGGGGGCCATTAATGGCCCCCACTACGACCCCTTAATTTGTTGCTTGTAGTACACTCCAAAATATTTAGTATAATATACCATTAAAACATTGATAAATATACCACTTAAAGCATTGATAATCTAAATTATTTCATAGGAATGCTGTTGTGAATCTGAGGTTTGATTTAAACTTTTATGCCAGCTTTTTATGTTCATAGCTTCAGCTATCTTAGCTGCAATGAGAGCAGGGTGCAAAATAAGCGGTATCACATCGCAAATTGCAATAGAAAATTTCTGTTTTGCTATGTAAAAATAAATTTGAATCGCATTTTAAGACTTAATTTTAAAATTCACAACAAATGATACAGCATACGTGCATAGCTCCTGCAATATTCACAGGCGACGACTACGGGGGGGAGGGCAGAGGAGCATGAACCCCCGCTGAACTTTTTCAGAGGGGGCTTTGCCCCCTCAGGGAATTTTCAACATTTTTTTCTAACTTCATATTTTACTAAATACCAAAAAATGAAATTTTTTAAACATAAAAATAATTTTAAAGAAAATCCTATCAACGTAAATGCCACATTTCAGTTCAGTCTTGTTCACATCTTCCTTACCATAGCTCCCTAAACCATATGCGTAGAGTTAGGGGGGCGATGCCCCCCCCCCCCAATATTTCACGTGGGGGGGGGGCAGAGTTAAAACTAGTTTTCAAATTAGAACTTTCTCTGATGTTCTAGATCAGGGGTCGGCAAGTAATTTTAGGTGGGGTCCGGATACTTTTGAAATTTTTTATCGAGGTCCAGAAAAAAAACTCATATTCCTTACTAGTTTTTTATTTTAATTTTCAGTCACAAAATAATATGAAATACAGTAGATAAGCATATTTGTATTCAAAAATCAATGGGAGAAATAACATTTGCGGTCTTGACCCAGTTTTTAAAAGTTAGGTTCACGCGGGGAGCAGCTTATGCGAAAAATGTCTTCAAGGTGGGCGGCCGTTTATCTTGAGCGATATTCGTTCTTCATAAAATTCATTTTTGAAAATGAAGTTTCATAGACATATGTGGAGCCAAACAGAGTAGCCAGGTAAATGGCTAATTTTTTGCAATTTCCATATTTTTCTGGGACATGTTTACTCCAAAATTCTTCGGCGGATGCAGTTTTATACGTTTGCATGGAAATGTCTTCCTGCAAGTCTATTATCTCCATATGGAGTAAAGGCTTTGAAAGGCGAAACAACTTCGCAGCCACATCTGTCCATTCTGCCGCTGGAGAAACTTCAAAAGGCGATTTTAAGAATCGCGACAACTTCGCTATCTCTGAAAAGTCTTGGAATCTTGTTGAAAATTCCTTCTTAAGTTCTGACATAAAATTTGAAAATACTGCAATGTCTAATTCAGAATTATTTTTATATTCAAAAATTGTTGGAAAGTGAATAAATTCTTGACTTGCAATGTCTTTTTCAAAAATATCCAGCTTGCGACGGAAAGAAGACACACTTTGTATCAGATCACATATTAATTTCCCATTTCCTTGTAGCTCGGCCTTGTGTTTAAGGATGTATTTCGGGAAAGCCACAGTTATCATATTGCGTTCGTTTTCTAGGAACCCCAAATGTTTTCTTGCTTTTTGTGTATCCAAGTTTTCTAAGAAGGAGGTTACTTCTTCTTTTATTTCCCAAAAACTTTCAATCACTTGACCTTTACTTAGCCAACGAACATTGTATTGCAGTAAGTCAGAATGCGCCGAATCACACTCAGATAGAATATCTTTGAACTGTCTGTGCTGCAGAGCAGAATGAGACCTCTTAAAATTAATCAACCTGATCAAGCTGTCCATTACTTCTTTCAGAGTGACACTAAGTTTTCCACTAAGGGTTGCCTGCTGAATTATGCACTGATAAGATAGTAGCCCAACATTCTTATTCTTGATTCTCATTACTAGTCCCTTTTCTTTGCCGATCACCGCTGGGGCCCCGTCAGTTGAAAGAGACACCATTTTATCATAACTAATGATTTTGTCATGACTATGATTTTGTCATGATTATGATTTTGTCGTGACTATGATTTTGTCGTAACTATGATTTTGTCATGATTATGATTTTGTCGTGACTATGATTTTGTCGTAACTATGATTTTGTCATGAAGTCATCAAAAGTCTTGAATAAATCTTCTCCGCGAGTCTTGCCTTTAAACGGCAATATTGCTAGCAATTCTTCCCTAAATGATTTACTTTCAATATCCAAAAATCGCACGAAAATGGACATTTGTTCCTCATCAACAATGTCGCATGATTCAACAAGTGCTATGGCGTAGCAAGGCGCCTTCTGCAGAAGTTCGAGCAAACTACTTTTATTGTCGGCAGCTAAAATTTCGGTTCTTCTTGTATTGCTTCTTGCCGACAATGGAATACCTTGAATTGCGGCAACAACATCCTCTTTCTCTTCAAAAAGTGCAGCGGCCACTCCCAACATATATTTTTTTACTATCTCATAGTCTGAAAATGGCTTCTGGTGTTTATTAAGCGTCCAACACACACGCAACGCTGCTTCTGCAGATTTTTCTTGCTCCCTCAAAGAGCGAACTAGTAAGACCGTGCTTTTTTTGTAAGACGCTAGATATGCCCGAAAGTTTTTCTTGACGAGCTTCACTACCCAGAGGAAAATTGTTATGGAACTGCTGATGAGTTGTTTCGTAGTGTCGCTTTCAATTGCCACTTTTAACAAGAGCGACAGTTCTGTTGCATATGAGGCAAACTGGAACAGCTCCAGGCCTCTCAAGCAGCGTAAAACAATATTGTTCAGTCCACTCAGCCCAAACCTTCCTATTTTCGCTATCAACTTTACGCTTTTTAGAATCCATATCTATGAAAACGAAACGTTATAAGTTTCGATAATAACAAAACGCTCAGTACGAGATCGCAACAATTACTGTTGAAGTGATTCAACGACCGCTTTCGTGTCAAAGTGCATGCTGGCGCACAGCAAAGGACCGAGGCTCTTCCACGCCCAAGGTCGCCGCCGCTGAGTAGACTCGCCCGAAAGAAAAGTTTCATAAAGTGGAGTTTAGCTTTCGTTCGAGTAACGCCTTCTCTGATTAAATAAAAATTATTTCATTAAATAAAAATAATAAGGGTGGCAATCAAACTTATAGATTCTATAAGTTTGATTCTAAAAGATTTTTCTATAATATAGAAAAATATTTTTTAAATAATTTGATTAATTTATTTTATACTGTCAAAAACTTTTTGGCGGTCCAGTTTTTGACCTTCCGCGGTCCGGACCTGGACCGAGGTCCGCCAGTTGCCGACCCCCGTTCTAGATAGTTTTAAACAAGATCCCATAGCATTTTCTTGCCTCAGCGAAGTAAAAAAAAATGATTTCATTAATATTAACGATACCAGTGACATCGTGCTCATCGGAAAGATCTTTTAGCATGCTTAAGAGATTAAAAACTTACTTGCGGTCAACGATGATTCAAATGAGACTTAACAATTTAGCCATAATTAATTTTTACAAAGAGGAAGCTGACAATTTAAACATGGAAAAATTAGCCAACGAGTTTATCATATTAAATCAAACTCGAAGAAATACTTTTGCTGTAATTTAATCAATCTTTATACACAAGAATGAAATACAAAATGTTAAAAAAAGCTGTCTATTTGAAAAAATATTTTTTAACAATTTGTTTGTTTGTTTTTTTCTTGAAAATGTCTTTAAGACTCTTATAGATATTGAAAATTGGGATTGTAAATTAAAGATCTTATATTTGCATTTTTTTTAGGGTTATAACATCATTACTATTTCAAATAATGTAAATGCTTAGATTTTGTTATCAAATATTAAGGGGACGGTGGACGTTGAAATTTTTTTATTTATTTATTGACTTAGAAACGTGAAAATTTGTATAAATATTCCTCTTAACATTACTATATAGAATACCATTCAATTTCTTTCAATTTTGTTATAATTTTGTATTTTTTTTTAATTTAATATTTTTTAACGTAAATTTGAAATGCTCCTTGCGTGCCATTTGTTCAGATTTTTGATTCATTTTACATTATGATCACTCAGAAACATATTATGAACCAATTTGGGTACTCATTTTTAAATCCCTTAGAAAGTTAATTTTTTAAAAATATTTTTCTGCATTAAAACTTAATTTTCATCACTTAATTAGGTTCTTGTTCACTTTTAATTGCCTTAATAAAGTCCAATTATGAAATGCATACCCAGTTTCATTAAAAAGTATGAGAGGTGTCTTCTTGCCAACTTTCATGCATCTTACATAAAAATTAAGACGCATGGAGCATTTTAAAAATGTAAAACCTTTGAAAATTTTGTTTCGAAAAAAATGCATTTAACCTTTTGCTTACGGGTGGGACAACGTTCATCCCAAACGAAGAACCTTCCAAAAAGACAGGTATTTGACATACCCTATTCTAAACAGTTCGATCCCCCTTTGCAGGCATTGGCGTCCATGGACGCAAACATTGGCGTTCCGCCAATGCCTGCGTCCATGGAAGAATTTTTTACCTTGATCTTAATACATAGACTTGTAAACTTCTTTGTTATATACAACTATGCCACTTCTAATTTATATTAAAAAAATTGAATTAATTAATAAATAAATATCAAACAATGTAATGTGAAACTGATTACATTAAAACATCAGGATATTTAAGACGAATGTCTCATATTTTTTAAAAAATATCAATTCCATATATCGAGTTTTAAAATCTGAAAAATCGAAACAACCCTATAATATCAAAACATCTATCATTTAGCAATTTTCCGAGTCATATGTCCTATTAACTATTAAGAAAACAGTCACTTCCTTATCGCTTAGACATGTCTATCAGAAACTTACTGTAGCTCGAGTATAAATTGTGTGCATATTTTCTTTTAGTTCCATTTCCAATGGAATATCTTCCGATGAGGGTAGACAGAGAGAGATTCGTCACTTCTGAAAATCCTGTTTGACTCTTAGCTTTACTAGACAAAGTAAAAATACTTTGTTTATTTACACAGAAAATTTTTTATCCATTTAGTTTGAATCATATATAATTAAAATAAAAGTAACTTAATCTGAAATTATTTGGATAAAAGCTATCTCCCTTGTCAACCATAAAACCAAAATAAATAAAATATTTCGACAAAATTAACTCTTTATAAAAACTTAAAACAAAATTGCAACATGTTATATATATAAACGTACAAGGTTACAGAAATGATTTTTAAATGAAATGATAAAATCAGTGGTGTGCAGCGATATTTTGCTTTAGACAAGCACAACATTTAATTCTGGTATATAAAAACAATAAGAAAAGTATATTACAGTCAACCCTCCTATATCGTGGTACTCTCATAATGTGGAGCAAAATTTGCGACAGCCCTGATTCATGAAACACGGTAGTCTTATAAAGTTGTTTCTCTATAATACCACTCAGTTTAAGCAGTCTCCGTATAGCATGATTTTTTATATTACACTTTTACAGTTCGAAATTAATGGAGAATTCCCCTGCTTTTTCATCCACGTACATCACCATATTTTAATTTCAGTTATAAGGGAAATCCCCTGTAAAAAAATTTAATACATTAACCTCAAATGCATTGGTAGACGAAAATATGGAAAAAGAATGGGTTTCAAATTCCAATTTAAGTGTTGTGAAAAGGAGACTGGCTTTGGGTAAACAATTAAAAAATTATTATTTAATTGAAAATAATCCCTCATCAGTGCGAAGTACAAAGTTTAAAAGAGAATTACAAAATTGCTTTGCTCTCTCCTTTCAGAGAGATTTTGGTAGATTTACAAATTAAAACTACATTTGAAAACGAATATGAAGATATGCAAAGTGAAGAAGACTTTAAAAGAATTAGGCCACTAACTATTATTTAACAGTGATGATGAATATTAATAGGATTTTTGTTGAAAGAATGTTATTAAGTTTATATTTCACATTGTTTTTTAATTTTCTTATAAAGTCTTAATAAAAATAATTTGAAATATGTAAACATATATTTATTGCCTTTTGTATCTATAAACTCATATTTCATAACCATATTCATCATAACATGGTACTCTAAAAATACAGTTTTATATAATATAGAATGAATCAGTCTGATTTATGTGTTCTGAGTTCCTTTTAAAGCGGTTTTCGTATAACACGGTACAAATTATTCTGTATAATACTAATTCTAAGTTTCTTATAACACGGTATGCGGTTTCCATATAACATGGTACGATTTAATCTGATGTGTACAAATCTGAGTTTCATAATATAACGCTGTATGAATTAACACTAGAACGATGGAAGCCGTCATTTTGACCGCATAATCACTTTGAGAAACGATTCCTCCAAAACGACTAATCCCATTCTATTGCAATTGTATGACTTTTCTTATTTTCTTTGCAAAAAATGTGTCGAAGAAACATCTTAAATTCTGTAACTATGATGTTCTGGTTTTGAATTAAAAGTATGTTGTATTATTTCTAAGGCAATCAATTTGGCCGCTGCCCGTTGTTCTAGGTATTTCAAAATACCAGTCATTCTAGTGTTAATCGCATTATGGTTGGTTGAGTGTACTGTTAAACCTATTAGCACATAAATTCCAATCTTCTACTTTTCTGCTAACGCATTAATGACATTTTCGTGGAAATTAAGAGTTCTTATTTCTCAAATTTGAAGAAAACTTTTTAAAATAAAACAAAAGATTGATTTCAGATTTGCGACCAATGATTTATCAACCATAACAGTTTCACAAATGCTGCTGAAATATTATAGTAAAAAAAATTAATTTTTTTAAACTGACGTTAGGTAAGCAATGCTTGCATTGTTTTTCAATACTGCATACCACTGAACAAAATCTAATTAAACGGATTATATTTGGGAAACATTTAGTTTAAAGGGAGGATTAAATCCTCTCCTAGCCACTTCACTGTACCCCCGTACTTGAGTATTTGGGAAACATTTGAAGAGTTTCTGCGATTATGACAGGTGACTTGCAATCATGACCACAGAGTTCGAAAGCATTTTTCTAACCACTGTCATTTGAAAACTTGTTTCGGTTACAGTGCAGTTATAACCAGAATGACCGGGGATTTTCTCAATGATGTTATGTGATCACATGATACACAGAACACGTGTTTTGCTTGTAATGTGGTCTAGAACCTTGCAGAATAACCATGCTGCTTTTTTCTGGTGAGTGACTTGATAACTGATAAACAATTGTAACATAAAATTCTCGACTCCATGCAATTCATTCTCGACTCCATGCAATTCAAGTCTCTTCATAGTTATCTTTGACGTCATCCTCTCAGGGATTGGACCTGATTGCCCCCATTTTTTAAAGTGTTTTGAATTTGAAAATTCTGTAATAAAATTGTAAATTTTTACTGTTCTTTTCGAGATTTATGCTCGATTTTTTGCAAAATGTTTTGTATTTTTGGATTCTCCTTAGATAAACGTAAGTTTATTGATAATTGCATTTATGCAAATTTTTCACCTTTTCTGGTCTATATATGAACGATCATTCCTATTTCCATGTAGCCACTGATGAAGAGCGTATTTACGTTCAAAAGGGAAGTGAAATGGAGACCTTCTATTACAGTTGTGATCTTGTTGTTTCTACACCTTGTTATGTGCAAAAGCTATACAATAAAATTAATGCGCAACTCATTGACTCCTTCAAAGCTGGTTCAAGTCCTGTTTAACAGAAATGATAAAAGAAACTGAATATCGCAACAAAATTACTTACTTCTACAAAAGAAAGCTTGTTGAATGAAAGTTTGTTCAAAAGTATATACAAAATTAGTTAAAATATATTTCTGCATGTGTGTATGCCTGTATTCTGTAACTATTTATTACCAGGCATGGGGTGGTTTGTATCAAAAGATGCTAGTGTGAATTGTTATAATGATTTGCAAATAATTGATTAGTTACACATGCAATATATTTTTTACATATAGATATCTTTAGAAATTCCCTGGCCAGAAAAACACTGGAATGCTTGCTGATATTTTATAAACAGCAGATACTTCATTGTGCTCATCTAGCCTTTCCGAGGTTTAACAAAATATGCAGTCTTTTAGTATGTACTTTTATACATAAGATTATTTGATTGGTAAGAATTTGATATTTTTGTAAATAATACTTGAATTTGATATAAAACAATCTTGAAATGATGTTTGATTATTATTAAAAGGAAATCTACGTTGTTATGCATATTAAAATATAACTCTTACTCGATTGATACTTTGTTAAAATATTATATCCAAAAGCATAATAGCATAAATAGGCCCCAGGAAGGCCGTAAGCAAACGTCTTTGCTTGGCTTATAGCATAAAGAAAGAAAATAGGATCTATGGCAAGGGAGGGACGTTTAAGGCCGGATTCATACTGACGCGTTCGTCCGTTGCGTTGGCTATCCGTCAGAGGAGCAACGCAGAGCATTGATTCACACAAATCCGTCAACGCATGGAGTTCTCGAGCACAAGGGATTTTCCTCTTTTTCCACGCTGTATGAGGCGATAGGGGTGCAAATGGTGTGGGAAAGAAGAAATCTTTGTGCGGCTCAACTTGATTGGTTGGGATTTGTTTACTATTTGACAGCAGCTGTTCGATTGATTTTCATATTGTTCTATGATAATATATTCATATTGAGGTCTGGTCAATTAGCGCAGGCCCGATTTGTCCCGTGAGTCGGGTCGGGCTCAGTATTTAAAAAGTCGGGCTGGGCGTATTTAAATTTGAAAAAAATTTAAGTGAATTTTAATAGAGTGCATGAGATTATTGTGTTGAATTTAGCTATATGTAAATATAAATGTTTGAAAAACTTTTATCTTAGTTCTTTGTACAAACACATTTGAATAAAAAGCATTTCGGCCGTGACTTAATGGTCCTCGGGCCGGGAACGTGTTCTAAATTTGTAAATTTCTTTGGACAAGGCCGGCATGTCCCCCCCTACAAACTTTATGGAGGGCTTCATATTTCAGTTCCTCTTGTGAATATTTCATGTCTTCTCCAGCTTAAAAAAATTACTGGAAGTATCAGGCTTCCCGTTCAAGTGGTGTCCGCTCCCCCGGGCCGGGTGAAGGATACAATCTCATATTTTCTGGGATATGGCCATATCCCAGTATATATGTAAATCTGTTTCTTCAAATTCTCTATTTAGGGATTTTTCAAATGAAATCCTATTTTGGTAAATTCTTGAATTGAGCTTATTTGTATTTACTGTATATTTTTGACCACAATTCTCGTTTAATATATTTATGAGATTATTTATTTGTGGAAGTCTCTCTCCGCCAATAATGCAAAAATCTTAATTATTTAGTAATTTCGAAATACACCAATTTACCAACAATTGAGGATTGATATATTAGCATCTATTGCGTCTTCAGAATTAATATCTTTCAGTATAAATTTAAATAAACAGCCTTGGGTTTATATATATATAATTGTAAAAATAAAATCTTTTGAATTTCCATTCATTTTCTTATAAAAGAACTCAGATTTTTAATAGTATGTTGGCTGTGAAAAATCACCTAGTTTATGAGATCTTTACCAGATATGTTACATATTTAGAAGTAAAGTTGAACAATACTTACCTTAAATATAAATGTTATTTTGCTTTCCAAATTTTATAATTTTGGGCTAACAGGCTTCATGAACCTTATGCACTACTCCGGGGTTTTAGTGCATATGTTAGTAGATTTACCATTTTGCAAATTTGGGGTGCTTCTTAATGACAATTTCATGCCCATTCTGCTATGCATATTTTTTTTACATTATATTTTGTGTCTTTTGTATATTCATCAGTGTATTTTAAAGTATTGTTTGGCTACCAAGGTATTACTATTTACAAAATACCTAGACTTTCTTGGTATTTTAAGTTTTACTACTTAGATGGTGACAAGTATTATCCAAACACAAAAAATTTAATCTACTTTTTTAAGCAGTAAATTAATTTCATATCTAATCCAACTTAAGCTAATCCTGTTTTCTGATGTGGAACAATCAAATATTAACATGATTTAGCTTTAACTGACTTCACAATTATATTCTGCAACTGTCAGCAAATATTGAAATAGACAAATATGATTAATAAGCAACTGACTCATAGTTAATGAGAATTGTGCTAAAAAATTATTAAACCAGATGTCAGCATTTTGTGTGAAGTATAAATATAATCTGACAAGACAAATGCTTATTTCTCTCACATAAACCAATGCTCTTCCTAGCTAATATCTTCAATAAAACAATGCACATTACTACAAATTCTTTTCGCTTCTTATCATTATTCAATCTTTGAAATATTAAATTGCTTTAACAGATTAAATTTGGTAAGCTGAAGTTTATGGAAGAAGAAATTGACATTTTAAAAAGATTGCAGTAACTTCTTTCTTATAATATATATTTTTACCTAACATATTCGTCAAAGTAAAAAGAAGGAAATCTGAGTGATAAAAATTGCCAATAAAGCACCATTAAGCTTTCCGATATATTTTAGCAGTAAAATCAGCTTACCTTTATAAATAAAACTATTTTCCCATAATATTGGAACTTTTAACATTTCCACTTGCATTTATAATTTTTTCTTTTTTTCTATTTTTTTAATCAGTTTAGAATGCTTTCAGGCCAACAACTTTATAATACCAGCCAATAGCAAAAATGTTTGATAACCTCACTCAATTTCAAGTAGGATTTTACGGAGTATTTCACATTACTTCATGGAGAATACAAAATAGATAAAAGGAATAATCCACATTGTCGTGTATTTTAAAATTATGTTGGTTTGAGAGCAATCAAAACAGGCTTGTTGAAAACCCAGACCAGCCAAGAGCATATAGCAGCTGGTAACAAGCTGTTTGTTGCAATATCAATATATATATATATATAGTTTAATTAAATAAATAGTATTTATAAATATAAATAAAATTCACATCATTGATGGTACAGCTCCATCAGGCCATCTTATAGGTTTTCTCAGTAGTTCCTCTTTGTGGCTACTTCGCCAGTTTTGTTTTTCACATCGACATCAAACCATCAAAATAATATGCAAATTATATTTAACAATAAAAAAAATTTAATCCAATTGGACTTCCAGAATTAACATTTAGTTAAAAAAATAAAATGTGCTCATTTTGTTAGAATTTGAGTTGTGATAATTTTTACATTTAAAATTTCAAAGCTGAGTTCAGTAGTTGACATGCTCTCAAAAACACATTTTGATTTTATTAATATGATTTTAATAATGCTTTTTCAACTTTCAAACCTGTAATGTTATATTTTTTACATCAATATAATAAAACTAGCTTATAACCATTGAAAATCAATGATGCAAGATGTGCTTGTATAAATTTTTTCAGATATTGTTTTTACTTCCACTCAAACCAGAAAAATACTGAATAATGAAAAAAGAAAACGAAGAAATGAATTATCATTAAAGGAGAAAAATAATTGTTTTTTATTAATGCATTAACATTAATTGAATGGAAATGAAGAACAGATGTTTCTTATAATAAATCTAATAGAATATTTCAGTATATTTAGTATTTCCACATATTTAGTAATTTTTTTTTTTTTTTTTTAGCAAATTAACCGAAATCCACATTTGAATCTAAACTAAAATCCAATATAACTAACTGCGAATCCAGTTTTGAAAACATATCTGAATTAGAATTCCAAATTTGTTGATCAACTACCCATTGCTAAAATATTTTATTATTATTCAGTATATTCAGTATTTCCACATATTTAGTAAATTTTCTTTTTTAGCAAATTAACCGAAATCCACATTTGAATATAAACTAAAATCCAATATAACTAACTGCAAATCCAGTTTTGAAAACATATCTGATTAGAATTCCAAATTTGTTGATCAACTGCCCATTTCTAAAATATTTTTCCTCTATACAGAAAAGTGTTGAACTTATTGGGTCTTACAGCAGTCTGATAAATATTTTTATCATAGAGATATTTCTTCGTTTATGTGTAACCATATTAGTTTCCATATTTTAAATATCTGCAAGCCCTTTTAGTTAGGTGACAGTTTGCTTACAACAATGGTAATATGATTAGCCATTGTTATAAGATAGTTAAAAACGAGTCTAATATTCAGCTTCGCTTCTACAGAGAACATTTTAATAAGAACAGTGAAGCTGAATATTGGACTTGTCTTATTCAATATTTTTCACCAGCCAGCACACCCCTCCGAAAAACTTTGCATCATAATTACTCATGTATCCTTTTGGAGTAAGAACTAAATACTTACGATATTTTTGTTCCAACATTAAATCCCAATGGATAAATTCAAAACATACTAATTAACAATAAAATCAAATACATACATTTAATTTGTTTATTTTTCAGAAGTATACAGCTAAAATTTTTAGATATAAGAAATAAAATATTTTATAACAGATTATGTTCAACAAATATGAATATTTTTTTAAAACAAAACTAGATACAGTCAAACTTTCTTTAAATTTTCTAGTCCATACTTGAATTCAGAAAAACCTGTAAAAAATAAAATGTATAGTTTTAAAGAAATATCATTTTCAACTATTTTACAAAATTAAATGAATAGAATATCAACAAAGGCCTGACATAAATCACACATGGGCAACCCATGTCTTCATTTTTTTTTTGTTATGAATACTTTTTTTTTTAAACTTTAAAATTCTATTTGAAATTTCTGCATTTGGATTAATGTATACCATAAAGCAGTAGATTTTGATCATAAAAGTGAGGCTTTCAGTTCTATCGTTAGTCGTACCTGATAAAAAAAAGTAATCACTGGCTGTCAGCTAGTTATACAAAAATGCAATTTTCTACAACCAAATATGTTTTTATGCAGGAGAAGCAGATTGAAAATAGTGTAGCTATCTTAGCTTATATGAAACATTTTCAAAAAATAATATTTCATGGACAATGAAAATGCTTTTAAAATATTGGAATGATATGAAGCTTTAACTTTAGTGCCAACAAGTTGCTAAATCTTAATCCCCATTAGCATGGCATATTTCACATGTCATGTTTCTATATATATAATGGTCAATAGCAATTCTTCCTTTTATACAATATTTTCATCATATGTTTACAAACTGATCATTGGGAACACTCAGGGCTGTGCAGTCGGAGTGTGTAAAAATATACCGACTCTGACTCCTAAATTAAACTATATAAAAGTAATTTTATCTTGGAATATTAAATTCTTTCATTAGTTAAAATAGTTTTAAAAAATCATTAAATGTTTACCAATTAAAAAACTAATGAATTGAAAAATTAAAAATTGTTATCTATAACAGTCACTATTTTAGCAATAACTTTTATAAACAAATAATATGTGAGCACTATTTTATCTAGATATAAGTTACTATACTACACTACCTAAAAATAAAATGTGACCTATGCAAACTAAATACATGCACCCACTATTCAGTGGAACAGGCTGTGCTAACAAAGAAAATATTAAAATGCAGCTTATGCATATTAAAAATATATGCCTGCTACAGTGTGGCATGTGCTACTACTTGGCATCATAGCCTGCTTATGTCCTAAATAAACACCTTTTGCGTAGGCAATAAATGCACTTGATATGTTGATGCATACTGTGGTGGTGTCCCAAGCTAGCAGTAACTTTTTAAGACAAATGGGTTATGTATTACATGTGCAATATATGAATCATATTAAAATTGGTCCTACAATGAATGCAGTTTAAATTCAATTTGATCCTTTTCACGATAGTTATAATTTAATTTGAAACAGGTTATTTTCACAAGATACAATTTAAATCTAAAACCAGTAACTTTTACAGTTGATTTCAAATTGTTTAGCTTGCTTATATAAAACTGGAAATCAGAATAAAATTAGCATTTATTCTAAGAAATTTTAGTTGACCAGATTGATTAATGTAATGAAAATGAAAATTTTAATTTTCAAAACTTTAATTTCAAAAATGCTAAATTTAATTTTTTGATAATATTTCTTTACTCAGTGAGCTGCTTGCATGCACAGGTCAGGTGTTTCCGTATGATCATTGGAAAGTCCTTGAAAATGAAATGACTAACCCACATGTGTGTGTTAGAGACTGATAAACAAATCACGAGGATTCAAATTGCAGATTATGAATTAAAATGACTACAGCAAGATTGAATTTATATGTTAGATGTGTTTGTCATTATAAAAACTTACTTAGCATATATTATAAATATGGAACAGTTTACCCCACAAAGTTCTATATACAAGTATTTAACTTTTAACAGCACAGCAACATCTAATGTTTACTTAAATTCATCCACTTTACACTTTTTAATCACCAATTAAGGAATTTCTAATTTACAGTATATTAACTAGGAATAGTAAATGTCAAGCACTGAAATTAATGTGACAAAAACATACCTTAACTTCTTCACAATCTTAAGGGATCAGAGCAGAGGATGTGTGCACCAGCTGTAGATTTTTCAGTCCTTCAAGAAATATATCTTTCTAGACACTTTAAATTCCTGTAACAAATTAAATCAGAATTAGTATCACTTTATAACCCTTGGTAAAAAAAAAGCACATCAAAACTGCTTGTCCTCAACTATTAGAATGAATATTTTTAAATTATGGTATCTAGCTGTAGATAAATATTCATGGTAATAAATATCAGACCTGAACTTGAATACCACACGCAATCGATCTACACACGAACCTTGAAGAATATTGCTAAATAGATTTCTTCTGTATTCAAACAAGTTAGCAAAATGAAAATATAACAAATCTAATTGTAATGCTGCATAATAAGCTATAAAATTCTACTAATAACGAGTGAATAATTCAGAAATTTCAGCTCAGTGATTACTCGCCAAAAGTTTTTTCACATACCAGTATTATATAAATATAATAGCTGTGCTTTTAACTCTTTTGGCATTTTTTTCTTGAAAAAAAAAAAAAAAAAAAACTAATAATCACAATAAAATTTATAGACAATTATGTAAAAAAATTAACAAAAATATATACATAACATATCAGCGATTAAGATGTTGCTTACAGATGTAATGGACAAAATGTTGTTACACAAATATTGATTTACAATTGCAAAATCTAAAAGTCACTATTTTCAAGATCTCTGGGATTTACACATAAAATGCGAGTAAGTACAAACCGCCTGTTATACAGAAGTGCATTGGCACTGGATAAAAGAGAACATACATTTCATATTAACAGTGGCGAATCATGGGAGAATGTGGCCCCGGCAATCTTTTCCGAAGAGCCCCCCCCCCCCCCCCACACACACACACACACTCTAAAAGCCAGTTTAGAAAAAAAAAGTTCTTAAAAATAAACACGTTGAATCTCGTTCTATACAAATCCTGCTACGCTTTTTTTTTTATCTAATAAACATACTTGAAATATTTGCACCCAAAAGTTTGAACAGAAATTAAATTAAGATGAGAATAATAATATTTTATGAAAATATTAAACGATACAAGTGTTTAAATATTATACATTTTTATTTGTTAAACTGTGTGGTAAATATTGATATTACAGCACAATACTAAGAAAAGAGTTAAAACTTTTTATGGTTAAATTGGACATTTTCTGGCTTTTGATGCAACAAAGTATCAATAAGTAAAATCTAACGTTTTAACACGGTAGTTTTCAATGCTAAGAATTGACAAATGATTTGATGACCTCTTTTCAGTCATTACGCTTCTTAAGTTGTTTTTGATTAGTTTTAATTTAGAGAATGACCTTTCCCCACTAGCGTTGGAGATCATCAAACGCAGATAAGTATGAAGTACTATTTCAACATTTGGAAATGCTTGAATTATGTTTTCTCCACATAGATACGAATACAAACACTTTAAATCCCCTTTTTGGGATTCATTTTCGAGTTCGTCCTTATTTCCTTCTTCACTATTAAAAATCTTTAAGAAAATTTTTTTTTTCTTAAAGATATTTTACTTTTATTTTTCGTTCAAAATGAGGCTCATCTCTGAAGCGAGGTCCCTGGCATTCGTCAGTATATAAATTCACCACTGCATCTTAACTATTATTTTGCATGAAACAAACAAATATATTGGTACAGCCTGCATATCATGTTAACCAATATTTCACTTTCGCGTTAAGTAGTCTCAATAGTATATATTATCAGAACATTCATAGCTAGGACGAGGACCCTGTGTTGAAGTTGATAAATGCTAATATAAATGCCAAAATAAATTGTACAATAAAAAAAATTACAAAAGTGTATAAGATTCCCAAATTTGCATGCCACATAACAAATATGCTATATGTGAAGTCTGCAACAAAATATGGTTTGGGTTGTTTACTTTATTCACATAAGGATACAGAATATGGAATGCTTAAAAACAACACACATTATACTTAGGACTCAAAAACATACTAAACACATTATACAAATAATTATTTAAATCATTATTTTCGGATGTAATTATAATTTATTGAAAAACTGTTATATCTAAAGGGAATTTCAACAATTTATAAATAGCATCACATACTACACATCCTGACAGATTTCTTAACTATGTGAAAAAGTATGACATCGCAAAACTTGAAATACCGATAAAGTCCGGAAGGGATAGAAATATTTGGTATGGTCATGATGAATAACCGAGTGCGATTAAATGCTATGTTTCTACAAAATATTTACAATAAATTTTACTCAAATATCCATTCATTGAGAGCGTACTAGTTTGCATTGAACATTAGATGTGGGGAGATTACTTTAATCACATTTTTAAATTGGATCAAGTCGGGTCATTCTACAGTTCCAAATTAGTAAATTAGGCGATCGGTATACATTAAAATAAAATTTTATGACCACACGTTCAAATGAACAAGTGATCACACAAGTAATTTATCTAATGATCGTCAAATTGGCATAGATTTAAGAGTAAACTTCCCATGTTTCTTTTAAATAAACAAATAATAACTCACCAATCAGAATATTTTTCATATAGTCTGCTGTATATCCGAAATCATTCTTGCATTTGGAAATCCTGTGATCGAAGTGACGGCCATCTTGTTTATCAAGAGAAGCCTTTTCATTGGTGTCTTTTCAGAAGGTAACGCATCACGTGATCAACGCATCCGTTAAACATGAACTTGAACCATGTTCAACGGATGAACGCACGGTCGTGCGTTCGAGCCTGTGATTGGTTGACGTACAGCTCCCAACGGATGGGCAACGTACGAACGGATCAGTCTGAATCCGGCCTAAGTTTGACGTCGCAATGGCCCGCCCCCGTAGCCGCCCATAATCAATCGGAACACCCTGTATCAATATATGCCACTGCTGTTATTTTCTTTTAGCAATCCTAACGGCATCAAAGATATTGTCACATGACATCAACACAACCTCTGATTGGAAGGAGAACTCTCTGATCTAGAATTTTTAGAAGAAAAGGCTTTTCTTTATAATTCATGACGTGAGTAATTAATACAAAGCGAAAATTAATTTTTTATTTTGAGAGTAGATAAGTTCATCTCACTAAGAGGAAAAACTATATTATCTTCAATTTTGAGTTTTGTCAGGATCTCACTTTACAGTTTGATGCAGAATTTTATGCTATCCTGTATGTTGTACTGGAGCACTGTGACGCTAAAAGTATTATGTGCTATCTAATAAACTTAAAAGTAACCAATCAGCTGTATCTGTTTGCATACTGGAGAAAAACCTTTTGCTTGTGAAATGTGTCATAAAACATTTGTAACTAAAACAGATTTAAATAGACATATTTTTAGTTACAATGTTAAAAAGCCATGTGTGTATGAAATATGTCAGAAAGCATTTTCATGCAATGCAGATTTAAATAGACATCTTCTTAGACACACTAGTGAAAAACCAAGTATGTTTGTGAAATTTGTGGGAAAGCATTTACATGTAAGAGTAGTTTAAATATACACCTATTTTTGCATACTGGTGAAAAGTCTTTTATTTGTGAAATATGTCAATATGTCAGAAAACATTTACACAGAAAGATCATTTAAATACTACTTTTGCATACTGGTGAAAAGCCTTTTGTTTGTGAAATATGTCAGAAAACATTTACTCAGAAATATTATTTAAAAGCAGACATATTTTTACAAACTGCTGAAAAAATTTATTTTGAAATATATCAGAAAACATTTTTAAGTAATGCAACTTTAAGTAGACATCCTCTTAGATAAACTGTTGAGAAGCCTTTTGTTTATGAAATATGCCAAAAAACATTTTCGTTCAAAGTAAATTTAAAGAGACATTTTCTTAGAGACACTGGCAAAAAACCTTATGTCTGTGAAATATGTTAGAAATTATTTACATGTCAAAGTAGTTTAAATACACACCTTTTATGCATACTGTTGAAAAGCTTTTTGTTTTTGTCCTATGTCAGAAATAATTTACACATAAAAATCTTCTTTTTATGCACCTAATTATGCATACTGGAGAAAAGCCTTTTGCTTGTGACATATGTCAAAAAGCATTTAAACGTAGAGGTCATTTAAATGCACACTTAATTTTGCATACTGGTGAAAAAAATTTTGTTTGTGAAATATGTCAGAAAGCATTTACACATAAAAATCTTTTGAATACGCACCTAATTATACATACTGGAGAAAAGCCTTTTGTTTGTGAAATATGTCAAAAAGCATTTAAGCGTAGAGGTCATTTAAATGCACACTTACTTTTGCATACTGGTGAAAAAAATTTTGTTTGTGAAATATGTCAGAAAGCATTTACACGTAATGAACATTTAAATGAGCATCGAATTCTTCACACTGGTGAAAAGCCCTTTGTTTGTGAAATATGTCAGAAAGCTTTTGCCCGCAATTCAGATTTAACCATACATCTTCGTAAACACACTGGTGAAAAGCCTCATGTTTGTGAAATATGTCAGAAAACATTTACATGTAAAGGTTATTTAAATGATCACCTACTTTCGCATACTGGTGAAAAAAATTTTGTTTGTGAAATATGTCAGAAAGCATTTTTGCGTAATAGAGATTTAAATAATCATCTTTTTAGACACACTGGTAAAAAGCCTTTTGTTTGCGAAATATGTCAGAAAACTTTTGCACGTAATTCAGATTTCAATAGACATCTCCGCAGACACACTGTTGAAAGGCCTTATGTTTGTGAAATATGTCAGAAAGCATTTACATGTAGAGGTTATTTAAATGATCACCAACTTTTTCATACTGGTGAAAAAAATTTTGTTTGTGAAATATGTCAGAAAGCATTTTTACGTAATACAGATTTAAATAGGCATCTTCTTGGACACACTGGGGAAAAGCCTTTTGTTTGCGAAATCTGTCAGAAAGCATTTACACATAAACATCAGTTAAATGGGCACCTACTTACGCATACTGGAGAAAAGCCCTTTGCTTGTGAAATATGTCAGAAAGCATTTTCATTTAAAAATCTTTTAAAGAGACACCTACTTATGCATACTGGAGAAAAGCCGTTTGCTTGTGAAATATGTCAGAAAGCATTTAATCGCAAAGGTCGTTTAAATGCACACTTACTTTTGCATACTGGTGAGAAAAAATTTGTTTGTGAAATATGTCAGAAAACATTTACACGTAATGAACATTTAAATAGGCATCTTCTTTTACACACTGGTGAAAAGCCTTTTGTTTGTGAAATATGTCAGAAAACTTTTGCACGTAATTCAGGTTTAAACATACATCTTCGTAGACACACTGGTGAAAAGCCTTTTGTTTGAAAAATATGTCAGAAAACTTTTGCACGTAATTTAGATTTAAGTATACATCTTCATGGACACACTGGTGAAAAGCCTTATGTTTGCGAAATATGTCAGAAAGAATTTACATGTAAAAGTGATTTAAATGCACACCAGCTTTTGCATACTAGTGAAAAAAAATTTGTTTGTGAAATATGTCCGAAAGCATATACACGTAAAAACCATTTAAGTACTCACTTATTTATGCATACTGGTGAAAAACCTTTTGTTTGTGAAATATGTCAGAAAACTTTTGCAGATAGTGCATATTTAAATAGGCATCTTCTTACACACACTGATGAAAAGCCCTTTGTTTGTGAAATATGTCAGAAAGCATTTACACATAAAAATCTTTTAAATACTCACCTATTTATACATTCTAGTGAAAAGCCTTCTGCTCGTGAAATATGTTAGAAAATATTTGCACATAAAGGTTGTTTACAGTTACCTTACACCTTTCTGGTAGGTCGGACGGTCTGGGTCTCAACAACAACATAAAGGTTGTTTGGCCGGCCATCCAAATGGTTGCTCAAGTCCTTAGAATGTGTAGGACGGTCTGGGTCTTCAACAGAAAAATTGTTTAAAGAGACACCTGCTTATGTATATCTGTGAAAAACATTTTATTAGATAAATGATTTAAATATAAATAAGCATCTGCTTATAATTATTGGTGTAGTGTCTTTTATATGTTGGGAAAGGAGTTTCACATTAAGATAATTGGCATTATCCCAAAGACCGGTACGGTCTTGAATTTGGCGACTTTTCTGGCGCCCGATGTTGAGACAGTTGCCATAGTATCCAACCAAGTCGCAAGGTTACCATGATTATGTGCGCACGAATGTAAATAAACAAACTGCGTAGTAAAATGCGCAGAAACGTAAGTGCAAAGGGACATTATTTTTATCATAGCTCGTAACGGTAAACTGACGATGATGCCAAATAAAAATTGAAATTAATCCCATTAAACATCGAATTTATATTTGTAATGAACATTAGTTATTTAGAATACATTAATAGCAATATATATTTAAAGATTTCATTTGCTAAAGTGCATTTTAAGTGAATATACACTACTAATCATTTTTATCATAGTCTCTAAGTAACGTTCTAAAGATGTATACATTTACTAGCAAATTGCAATGTATATGCGAGTGAGGGGAAGATATGTAACGATTTTTCGCAAAAAAACTCGTGTATATATTTTAATGAAAGTTAATATTTTATTTTCCGATTAATTAAAAATATCCATCAAAGAAGATAAATTTAGATATATCCTACAAAAATTAGAGGTTAAACGAATATAAGTTTCTAAAGTAATGTCCATGTATATATATACGTATATATATGTATATATATACGTATGTATATATCGTAATTCAAGTATTTGTCGGAGGTCGCACGTAACAACAGCTGTTTGTGCAACAGGTGTTCTGTGACTCATAGAGTGATGTAGCAGTAGCAATTAGAACATGGATCTACGCCCGCTTCGCGAGCTAACCTCGCTACGCTCGCCCGCTAAAAAAACATCACAGAATCCGGTCCCGCTGGCTGTCGGAGGTCGCACGTAGCAACAGGTGTTCTGTGGCTCATAGAGTCATGTAGCAATTAGAACATGGATCTACGCCCGCTTCGCGAGCTAACCTCGCTACGCTCGCCCGCTAAAAAAAATCATAGAATCCGGTCCCGCTGGCTGTCGGAGGTCGCACGTAGCAACAGCTGTTTGTGCAACAAGTGTTCTGTGGCTCATAGAGTGATGTACGAATTAAAACATGGATCTACGCTCGCTTCGCGAGCTAACCTCGCTACGCTTGCCCGCTAAAAAAACATCACAGAATCCGGTCCCGCTGGCTGTCGGAGGTCGCACGTAGCAACAGCTGCTTGTGCAACGGGTGTTCTGTGGCTCATAGAGTGATGTAGCAATTAGAACATGGATCTACACCCGGTTCGCGAGCTAACCTCGCTACGCTCGAGCGCTAAAAAAACATCACAGAATCTGGTCCCGCTGGCTGTCGAAGATCGCACGTAGCAACAGCTGCTTGTGCAACGGGTGTTCTGTGGCTTATAGAGTAATGTAGTAATTAGAACATGGATCTATGACCGCTTCGCGGACTAACCTCGATACGGTCGCCAGCTAAACAAGCATCACAGTATCCTGTTCCCCTGGCTGTCAGAGATCGCACATAGCAATATCTATCTGTGCAAAAAGTGTTCCATAGCTCATAAAGTGATTTTTATGTTACTTCCACGCTTCAAAATCTCAATCAAACTCAATCTAGAACAAACCACGTACGATTCCTTATACGTAATGCGCATTCGTTCCAAAAACACGGCAAGCCCACGTATAATCATCAAACTCTTCCGTACTATCATTCCTCTCACACAATCGCATTACCCACTTGCAATCAACCCCTGATTCACACACCATTTAATCACATTAATTTACCACTATCAACCAAACGATCAAAAAGAACAATACTAAATCTTTCACTCTTCACAGCCATTTACTACACTCAAATGAAATCAAAGAAAATTTACCAATACTTGTATTTAAATCTTGTTCCCAAACATCTAATTTTAAAAGATCAGTACAATAATTCATAATGAGCATAAAATAACACAAATTTAGGCAGTTGCCAGAGTTATCAACTCGCAAGGTTACCATGGTTACGAAGTACGATGAGTTAAAGAGTTACCAAGGTCGCAACATAGCCCTCCACTTATCGCCGATTTGGCGCGATAGAAAAAAAACAACCGTACCGGTCTTTGGGATTTAGCCAGATAATTTAATTCGATTTCTACATAGGCACACTGGTAAAAAGCTATTTGTATGTGAAATAGAGAGTGGTGTCACATTATAATCACCTCCTATATCTGATTTTAAGACTGCATAGTCAAAGAATGCACATGTCTAGGTTAAACTTGCAGTAAATGTGGAATACTTATATGTAGACCAGTGTTTTCCAAACCGTGTGCCGCGGCTCACTGGTGCACCGTGAAGTATAGTTGGGTGGATCGCGAAAGAATTAAAATTATATTAAAAATAAGTAAAATATGAAATAAAACGCTTAATATAAATCATTAATATTAAAATAATATAAAATATTGCATAATTGTTGTGTAGTGCTTGGTTCAGTACGAATGTTAGTTTCCTTTAAAAAAATTATATACCGTATATATATATTATATGTTGAATTATATAATTATTATTAATACATAACCTTATGCTTGTTAATTCTTCTACATATTATGTAATTAATTTACTTTTATATGGTATTTTGGGTACAAGAGTGTTTTTAATAATCACAATTGGTACGTCTGCCTGTGTCGCTGGCAATTGTTCTCATACATTTTAATATTTATTAATTTTGATTAAAAAATTCATGTGGTATTTCCTGGTATATTTATTTTTTTTATGTAAAGATGTTATAAGTTAATTAAAAAATCTACTTAAGCATTAAAAATAAAATTCATGGATAAAGCATATACGAATGCAAAATTGTAAATTGAATTATTAACAGCCGTTGGTATGCAAGTGGCGTCTGCACTTTGAGGGTCGAGTCCTCATTGGCTGATGCAGTATTCTGTTGTTCACTCGTCATTGACTCATTTACCTTAGTTTTATAATTCATTTCGATCAGATTAGAAATGTTTTTTGTTTTGTTTTTGTGCAAATAATGCTTATTTAGGGTGAAAGTTGTATAGCAGTATTTCATTTTTCTGTAATTATTTTTTAGGTAAAATATATTTCCCATAACAATAGATAGGTTTACTAAGAGGAAAAATAACAGTGACCATTGTGAACCTGAATATGAACATTTGTCAAAAGTAACTAAGCCTTGTACTAGTAATATAGTAAAAACAAGGCATAATCATCAGTACTGCAATACTTATTTAAAGTTTGGTTTTACTTGGACTGGAAAGGGTGATCATCCATTTCCTCTTTGCCTTGTCTGTGGAGAGGAAATGTATAACGAAGCCATGTTACCTAGAAAATTAAAAAGACATTTTACAACTAAACATCAATATCTTCAAGGAAAAGATTTGAATTGTTTCAAAAGACCGTTAGAACAACAATCAAAGCGGTGTAAATATTTTTAAAAAAAGTTTACAATTTCAGAAAAGGCTAAAATCGCTTCTATTGAGATAGCCGAAATGATTGCATTAAAAATGAAGTCTCATACTTTACCCGAGTCTATTATCTTGTCCGCATATAGAAAGATGGTTAAAACAATGCTTGGGGATGAGGCAGACCAAGAAATTAACAAAATTCCTCTCTCAAATAATACAATTCATAGGCGAATTATGGATTTGGCTGCTGATATAGAAGAAAATGTGTGGAATAAACTTCAGAACTCAGAATTTGCTTTGCAAGCTGATGAATCAACTGACATTACCAATAAGGCCCAATTACTTACATTTATTCGATTTATTGATGGAGATCAAATCATAAATCAAATTTTTTGCTGCAAAGAAATTGAACCCGGGGGGGTGAGAGGGTCAGACACTACAAGAGGTCAAGATATATTTGATATAAAATTTGATATAAAATATTTGATATAAAAAATGGAATTTTTCATGGAAATCATGCGTTGGAATATGCACTGATGGTGCTCGATGAAAGGTTTTAGATCATTAGTAAAACAAGAAAATCCCAATGTTATCCGAACTCATTACTTTCAACATAGAGAGGTACTAGTTTCGAAAACATTACCAGTTGAATTAAAAGACGTATTAGATCAAGTTGTTGAAATGGTGAATTATATAAAAAGCATACCGTTGAAGACTCGCTTATTTGAACAAATTTGTGTAGATATGGATTCCCACCATAAATGCTTAATTTTACACATGGAAGTCAGGTGGCTATCAAGAGGAAAAGTTTTAAGTAGCATACATGAACGCCATAAAGAATTACTTGCTTTCTCTGAAGGAGAAAAACACCAACGTTGCTGTTACTATTTAAGATGGAAATTTTGGATTTCTAGACTGGAATATTTAACAGAGGTATTTACACATCTTAATAGTCTTAACACAAGCATGCAAGGTAAAAATGAAAATATTCTTATTTCAACAGATAAACTGGTTGCATTTCAGGAAAAATAGCAATTTGTAAAACTAGAGCTGAAAATGGTAACTTTGAAATGTTTTCATTACTTGGTAAAACTAAAATAAAAGAAATGACTCCTATTGTAGTTGAGCATTTGACAATTCTACCTGTAGAAAAAAAATTAAACTATTATTTTCCATCACTGAATACAGAAGATTATGACTGGGTTCGAAATCCATTCATAAAAATATTACCTGATATTGGTTTTAACTTAAAAGAAGAAGGATTGGCTTCTATTTCCAGTGATTGGGGACATAAAATGAAGCATGCAAAATTACCTATTGATGCATTTTGGATTTCTATTAGAGAAGAATATATCTCAGTAGCTAAAAAAGCATTATCCATTTTGATGCAGTTTTGCACATCATATTTATGTGAAAATTGGGATTTTCTTCACTCATTAACATTAAATGTAAAAAAAGAGCCAGACTTCATTGCATTGAAGATGAAATGAGGGTCTGTTTATCTGAAATACATCCAAACATAGAAAATGTGGTGAAAAATCATCAAGCCCATGTTTTCACATTGATAATTTTTTTTTTACTTGCGGAATAAAAAGTGAGTACTGTACTTAATAATTTTAGTTTCATCTTTTATGTTCATATGTATAAATACTTATTTTATATATATATATATATATAATAAAAAAAATAAAATTAAAAATAAAATAAAAATAGTTGGACTAATTTAAAACATGAATAGTGTCTTACCCTGGTTCAAAAAATTAATCCGGCCATCCATTTTGTTGCTCTTAGTCCTCGGATGAGTCGGATGGTCTGGGCTTTTGACAGAGGAAAATTAAGTAAAGATGATATGAAAGGAAATATCAGACAAAAGGAAAACAATGCTACCATATAAGAGAAAATGATCTTAATTTTAAATATCAATAATACACATGAATTTATTAACATTCAAGAGCGATGCATACAAATCAAGTTCAAACATCAAAGGATTATCAAAATCTGGAGGCTCAAAATGTTAAAATGACAAAATAAGAGAAAAGATACAATCCGAATATATGAAATTGGTTATAAGCTCTGTGGATTCAACTTTTCAAGGATCTTTGCATCCACAGAGGTTCCAAATGTATTTCGCTCAACTATACAGCCACATGGCCGAAATATCGTAAAAAGATCCGACACATTTCCAGACAATAACATAAATGAAAATAATAATAAATAACAAAAGGAAAATGGAAGGAATATGATGAAAGTGCATAAAGCAAACATATAAGTAATCTAACCAACAATTCACAATGATTCAGATAGAATTAAAGTCATACCTTTCATCACCATTATATATATATATATATATAATAAGTGTGCCGCAAAATTTTCATTTGTTATAAAGTGCATGCCGTGAGCTAAAAAAGTTTGGGAAACACTGATGTAGACCAACCAGATCATCAGACAAATTTGCATAAATAAACACAAAATAATGGTAGTACAAGCAGGCTAGTAAAATTAATCAATTACAAATACAAATTTAGTGGTTATACCCAAGAGATTTAATTTAAGCGAGTGCTAAATATTTTACAATGAAAAGACACAATTCAACACCGGGTACCATCAGTACGGACTTGTTATCCGGTTAGCAAAACACACTCGTGACATCAGGAATGGTAAACTTTATACGGCTCTTGCCCAATGGGTGTTAAAGATAACTTTCAGCCCATCTTTGAAAAAGCCTTCCTTTTAATTCGTTGTAATAACTCATATAATATCCTTCTTTATGAATCCTTGTTTATTTATATATACCATCATTCCATTTGTAATTTCGATCCTGTTTAAATTTTAAGTTACGCCTGGCTACTCGTTCTCCCATCTGTTCATGTCAAACCTCTTCACCGTTATCTGTGATATAATTTTATTGTAATTGTGCTTGGCTGCATTTTTGAATTGTAACTTTTCTATGTAAAATATTTACCACTTGTTTAAATTAAATCTCTTGGGTGTAACTCCTAAATTTGTATTTGCAATTGATTAATTTTAATAGCCTGCTTGTACTTCCATTATTTAGTGTTTATTTATGCAAATTTATCTGCTGTCTGGGCTACATATAAGCATTTTGCATTTACTGTTTCGTATAGCCATTGATGAAGGATATAGTAATCCCCGAAAGCGCTCTGGGTTTTTAAAGCTATGTACATCTTGTAGGATGATTTTATTCAATGACCTTTTATCTATAATGTTGTGTCATTGATTTCATAACTGAGTTTTTAACACTTTACAACAAAGTTGAAAAGTGTTTATGACTTTGTTCATTCTGTCTGTCTGTCTGTCTGTCTGTCTGTCTGTCCGTTAGCACGATAACTGCCGTAAAAATGAGTTTATCAAAATGAAATTTTAGTATGTTGTTCAGACGGTCTGTAGGACCTATGGGAATATAAATAAATAATATCACCCAATTAGTTTTTTATTGAACCCGGGTTGAAAAAATGAAATACATTGAACCCTATGGGACCTAATTTTTCAAACATTTTTTAAGTAAATTTAAAATTCACGAATTGCTTCGAAATTTTTAGGAAATATTCACATTATCCCATAGAATATATAAAAAAAAATTCAGTAAAATATGTTAAGTAGTTTTTTAATTAAAAAAATTATTTAATATAGGGAAAAAAACAAATTCAATTAAATTCTGACTTTGGGATATCTTCCAGAAAGAAAAGAGAGAGATATTATATAATAAATATCTCTCCATTTGTTAAAACGTTTTGCATATGGGAGTGGCTTCATATTTTAAAATAAATTTGGTAGATAACAATTTTTCATTTTTTTTAAATTTTATATAACTCTTCATGATAAATTTAATTGATGGCATTTTAAATGCACTTTCCTACGTCCTAGAGAGTTAAAATTTGGTACACAGCTTAAATTTGATGAACATTTTATTCGACAAAAATTTGATGGATCTTTAAATATAGATCATACATTTTTTTCGAAATGGCCTGAAAATAATCCCCGTTCACTTCTATAAATCATTGGTGTAATATTGTTAAAAATTCTGATGTGGACAGCACATGTTTTTCCCTGCAGACTCATATTCGTTCTCTTTATTTATTCAATGATAATTTGAGTTTATCTGCACAACATAAGTATTTTAAATGACATTGAATTTACACGTTAAACTTAAATTTGGTTCTCATTTGATAGCTGGACTTATTGTCAAAGGTGGCGTAGCAAAAACGCGAAAAAACTAGAATATCTCAAGAACGGCTAGTCCTAGAGTAATGGGGTTAGTCTTATTCTTTTTGTTGTCAAAAATCACATATAAAATAGGAATTTAATTGATATAATTGAGCACACGTAGTCTTTTATTTTTATATATAACGATTTTTGCTGGCCATTTCGCAAAAATAGCCCGTTCCTTTTTCCCGAATCGTAGTAGAATAACCTACAAATGATTTATATACAAAATTTTGTTAAATTTGGTATATAAATCACTTGTAGGTTATTGAAATATTATACTCCAAATTTTGTTAAATTTGGTTCATTAGTTTTTAGCTAGAGTGGATAAAGGCAATTTCTGCGGCCATTTCGCAAAGAAGGCAGATTCTTTTATTACGAATCGTACTATAATCTAATGAACATCAGGATTTCCCACAAAAAACATACCTACCAAATTGTATGAAATTCGGTCCATTAGTTTTTCAATTAGAGTGGATGTAATATCCACACAGACACACAGATACACCCTTACACACACAGACGTCTTCCTAAAAGTAGTTTTTTCGTGTTCTAGAAGTCCCAAAACGTGTAGATACTTTGAAAATTCGAGTTCCGATCTTCGGCACGATTCCAATACTTTGAGTACATACACATACACATATATATTATCTGTGTATTATCTGTGTATCTAAATTCCGTGCCTATGCAATTACAATAGTTGTGATTTTAAATGATCCCTAAACTTTTATTATTTCTTCAAGGAAGCCTAATTTTTACATATGCAGAATGCAAATATCTCAAGCGATTGTAAGATGAATTACATAAGAATTGCTGAATTTTTTTCACACAAAATTATTTAGCTCTGGAGTCTGGAATACAAGTTATATGAATGAAATATTCATTGATTTTGCATAAAGAATCAGATGATTTATATTTCGATACAGTTTTAAATATTTAAGTATAATAAATTACTGTAGTACTGTGATAATGTAAAAGATATTACCACTGAATGAATCACATTTTAGAAATTTTTAAATGAAATTACATTTCAGTTGGAAAGTGTTTCATAATCAATGCTTATGCATGATTGATCTTTCTTGTTTATATTTCAGTAGGTGGCATAATATATATTACATATAAGTAACCAACAGGAAAGATTAAATTCATGGTAAAAAAATTTGGCTAGTCAAAATATGTTTTGGTCAGGAACTATTTTATTATATACTATTCAGTGACACTTCTTTATCGGAAACTATGTCTTTGTCTGAAATCTTTCTCATTTTATAAGATACAGCCATGTAACGTTAGATTATTCTTCTACACTACCATAGACATTATTAACAGGTCGTCTAAAATATTTTTTAATCACTGTATTTTTAGAAATGCAGTTATAGGGTATCTAACTTGAAATTATTTCTGTAATATAGTGTTTTGCAGTACCCTCAACCGTTTTCACTGATGTGACACCTAATTACATTGATTGGACGACTGTGAACAAAATATCTCATTGGAAAAATCCAATCTCAACTTTATAGTAGTCGCAGTGCTGATCGCCATTGTTACATTTTGCAAAATAAAATTAAATGTTTCAAAAATTTTGGTGCTGATGAATTCTGCTGATGTCAAAATCAGAACAGGTGTTATACTACCCTTCGTAATCTCAAATTAAAAATTGTGTCCTATTGCAGATAACAGCATTTGTGGACTGATTCATACATATATATGGTACTTATCGGTTATAAGGACCATGGGTTAATGACTGCTTTTCTGAGTTGTTGTCAACACGAACATTGGCTATATAATCCAATACAAAAAACTCACTACAAACACAATGAATAAAATTTAATATATAATGAAGTTTGATCAACTTTACTTAACAAAAAAATATTGTCTTACATTGAAATTTGTGGCTGCCAAAACTCAGCTATTGCCGATAAAATTTCATGAAATTTATCACTATCGGTAACGCTTTGCCACATAAATTCTGCGAGATGTCAGTTTAATTTCTGTCATGCAGTGCCTGTATACTTTTCGTTACCCATTAGTTTTTCAGTTAGAGTGGATACAAGATTTTGCGGGCCATTTCGCAAAAGAAGGCGGATTCTTCTTTTCCGAATCGTACCCAAAACTAATCAGCACCAGATTCGCCCCCCAAATGACTAACCTACCAAATTTTGTGAAATTCGGTCCATTAGTTTTTTAGTTATAGTGGATACAAAATCTGCACAGACAGACAGACACACACACAGACGTCACGCTAAAAATGGTTTTTTCGTATTCTAGAGGTCTGAAAACGTGTAGATCCGTCGAAAACTCGAGTTGCGATTTTCGACATGATTCCAATACTTTCCCTATACATTACCATGTATTGCAGGGAAAGTAAAAAATCTGATGTGGGCAGCACATGACTTTCCCTGCAGACTTATTTCCACATTATTTTTATTTTAATTAAATTTATTTCACTTTTAATTCAATTTTCGTTCTCATTTGATAACTGGACTTATTTTCAAAGGTGGCGTGGAAAAATACGAAAAAAACTAATATATCTCGAGAACGGCTAGTCCTAATGTAATGCGGCTGATCTTATTCTTTTCTTCGTTAAAAATTACGCATTAAACAAGCATTTAATGGATATATTTGAGCATACGTAGCTTTTTAGTTTAGATTTTGATAATTTTTGCGGGCCATTTTGCAAAAAAAGGCAGGTTATTTTTTTCTGAATCGTACCAAAATCGAATCAGCACCTGAGTGACCTATACGTGACTCATCTATCGAATTTTGTGAAATTCGGTCCATTAGTTTTTCAGCTACAGTGGATACAAACTTTTGCGGGCCATTTCACAAAAAAGGCGGGTTCTTTTATTCCGAATCGTACCCAAAACTAATCAGCACCCGCCCCGGCCGCAAGTGACATACCTACAAAATTTTGTGAAATTCGGTCCATTAGTTTTTTAGTTAGAGTGGATACAAAATCTGCACAGACAGACACACACACAGACGTCACGCTAAAAATGGTTTTTTTCGTATTCTAGAGGTCTCGAAACGTGTAGATCCGTCGAAAACTCGAGTTGCGATTTTCGGCATGATTCCAATACTTTCCCTATACATTACCATGTATTGCAGGGAAAGTAAAAAGAAATCTGATGTGGGCAGCACATGACTTTCCCTGCAGACTCAAATTCATTTTTTCTTTATTTCTTTAAGAACTCAGTAAATTGATTTTAATTGCACAAAATGACACTAAATTTGCATTTTTAATTCAAGTTCTGTTTTTATTTTGTAATTGGACATTTTTCTAAAAGTGGCATAACTAAATGCGAAAAATCTCAAATATCTCGAGAACGGTTAGTCCTAGAGTAATAGAGTTGTTCTTATTCTTTTCCTCATCAAAAGTTACGTATAAAATAAGCATTTAATTGATATATTTGAACATACGCAGCTTTTTTTTTAGATTTTGGCGATTTTTCAGGACCATTTCGTAAGAAAAGGCAGGTTGTTCTTTTCCGATTAATACCAAAATCTAATCAGCACCAGAGTATCGTACAAGCAACTTATCTACCAAATTTTGTGAAATTTGATCAATTACTATTTTAGCTAGTGTGGATACATGAAATTTTTATGGACCATTTCGCAAAAAAAGGCGAGTTCTGTTTCTAAGAATCGTACCAAAAACTAATCAACACCAGGATCATACCCAAGTGACTTACCTACCAAATTTTATGAAATTCGGTCCATAAGTTTTTGAGTTAGAGTGGATACATACATTGCACAGACACACAGACAGACGGACACTCGAGTTGCGATTTTCGGCATGATTCCAATACTTCCCCTATACATTACCATGTATTGCAGTGAAAGTAAAAAAGTGACGGATTTTTTCTGACGTCCGAGCCTTCTTTTTACCTGAATGATGTATGTCCAGATCTGCGGGCAGCCCTATCTCATAGACATATGCACACACACACACACACATATATATATATTTTTAAAAGTGTTTGAAATGGGTTCAGGGGGTCATAAAACGTGCTTATTCGAAAAAATCTCAAATTCGAAAATTTTCGGGAAAACAAATATTTTCTCTATACAGTAGCGTGAGAATGTAAATATTTTTCCTGTGTGTCTGTTTGTGTGATTGTGGGTGTAATATATTTCAAACAAACTGACAAATCTGAATAATATTTTGCTTGATTTCTGAAATCAATAAACGCCAGATGCCTATTGATTTAGGGAGTGAGTGAACGAACGCACTAAGGGAAGGATCTCAATTTTTTAAACATTTCTTTTTTTCAGAACTCATACAGATGTTATAAAAACATAGTTACGAATAAAAATGTTACATAAATAGATATTTAATATAGATAAGCGATATCGGCGAATACCGAACACTAAAGTATTCGAAATATTTAATATAACATCGCTAAAAGTAATTCGAATACCTCGAATATCTCGTCATGATTAACAGCAGATTCTCGATTTAAACGCCAGGAGGCGAAAGATCCAGAAAAAGAAATTCGAAAGTAACTAGAAGACAATTTGTTTCCGCCAAATGAAAACATGTAAAATATATATAAGATTATGTTCAATTCATTTAAATTTTTCTTTGACAATTTGGATTTAATAATCCGCCATCCTTATAATAAGCAATAACTTAAGCAAATACTAATTGAAAACTAAATACTTGAAAAGTTTTCTTTTAAACATAAATAATTTTTGTTTTATAGCTAGTTTTGTAGTCGTGTATCTACTATCACAGAAAATAGGCATAGGTCGTAGATATTGCTTACATGAGGAAAAGGCAATGGGCGCTTATGATTCCTCTTCTCCTTTTGACTGCATCTCTCATATATTGCTCCCTGCAGGAATTTTTTTAAAGAAAATTTCGTACTACCCAAGTCGGAACTGTCACCAATATATAAAAATCTGATGTGGGCAGCACATGACTTTCCCTGCATACTTATATTAACGTTGTCTTTATTTTAATTAAATTTATTTCACTTTTAATTCAATTTTTGTTCTCATTCGGTAACCGGGCTTATTTTCAAAGGTGGCGTAGGGAAAGTACGAAAAACTAAAATATCTCGAGAACGGCTAGTTCTAGTGTTGTTGTTGTTGAAACCCAGACCGTCCGACCTACCAGAAAGGTGTAAGGTAACTGTTTGGACGGTCGGGAAGTGCCACCCAATTTAGACCGGAACCCAGTGGGGGAGGCATCCACAGGGACCGTACCCTCCTTCCCCTACCACCAACCTCTCGGAAGGACTTTCGGACCCACATGTTTAACGTGATCGTACTCCGCATGAACACGGCGGCAGTTTTGGCAGTGGCTGGAATCGAACCCGGGCCTACCGAGTGCAACTCCAGCGCGCTAACCAATGGGCTACCGCGCCCGGCTAGTTCTAGTGTAATGGAGTTGGTCAAATTCTTTTCGTCGTTAAAAATTACGTATTAAATCAGCATTTAATGGATATATTTGAGTATACCTAGTCCTTTAGTTTAGATTTGGACGATTTTTGCGGGCCATTTTGCAAAAAAAAGGCAGGTCATTTTTTTCCGAATCGTACCAAAATCTAATCAGCACCAGGATAACCCACAAGTGACTCATCTACCGAATTTTGTGAAATTCGGTCCATTAGTTTTTCAGTAAGAGTGGATACAAGCTATTGCGGGCCATTTCGCAAAAAAAAAGGCGGGTTCTTTTATCCCGAATCGTACCCAAAACTAATCAGCACCAGACTCGCTCACAAGTAACTTACCTACCAAATTTTGTGAAATTCGGTCCATTAGTTTCTTAATTAGAGTGGATACAAAATCTGCACAGACAGACACACACACAGACGTCACGTTAAAAATATTTTTTTCGTATTCTAGAGGTCTCGAAACGTGTAGATCCGTCGAAAACTCGAGTTGCGATTTTCGGCATGAATCCAATACTTTCCCTATACATTACCATGTATTGCAGGGAAAGTAAAAAGCGTAGATATCTTAGATTTTACTAGAATATTTATAATAAGATGCTGATAGGGGGGGGGGGGGGATTCCGAACAGGCACATTTTGAAAATTTCAAAATTTAAAATATGGTTATTTTATTAATTTTATAAAATATCTTAAGCTTTGCATATCGAGGGGGGGGGGGGGGAGAGGGTAGATTGCGTCCTTAGATAATTTGGCCATGAAATTTACGCTCAAATGCAGGATTATTCAACAGGCGGCCCTTGAATGGAATTAATACTCAGGGGTAATATACGTGGAATTAATTACGAATTTTTATTTTAAATGAAGACAAATTAATACTTAATAAAATATGTAATCGTAGTAAAATATGATGTATAAATATTATTGAAATTATTTTCAATGGCAGCAAAAATATTTTAATCGAAAAATATTACCTTATATTTTATTTTATAGAAGTCGAATAGCGTTGTATAAAGCATAAAAATTAAAATGATAAAATAGTAAATGCATAATGTTTATGTTGCTGTTTTTTTTACTTTTTGGTCATGAATAAATAATTCACACACATCCACACAAAACGTACTGTGCACTTTTCTGTAAATAAAAGGACTTAACTTACAAGTTTTTTCAACAAGAACTCTCCAATTTTAATTAAACATTTTCGACCATTAGAATGCACAAATTTGATCCTTATGATATATAACGCATAATGCATAAAGCCCAACAGAAAAACTGAAAACAATTTCATAAAAAGCCGTGTGCTACTGCACGTAAGAAAAGAGAGGGGGGTTGCTTACAACAGGCGATATTGAGGATGGGATCTGGCACCTTGTTCGATTACAAACTGACTGGACTTTTTATCTTTCCTAAAAATATTGAATTTCTAAATATCATTAAAAATATCTTAGTCAATAAGAGTAATAGTAATTCGGATGTGTAATAATTTTAAAAAAGCAGAAAACTGCATTTTTTTATTGCTCGTAACATAAGTATTCAATTGATGTAAATATTTGGTTTGGTTTAAAATTATTTCCTTTCTGTTTAACGTTTTCAACATATATTTTTCTCATTTTATACCCAGATATTTATGTTCATCGTTTAACAATCTTAAATAGTAGTTAGTTTCAGACATTTCAAAACATTTTGATTGTTTTAACAAACGCTACATACAATTAGATCAATTGTAATTTATAGATTGGTGCAATCAATCATTATTTTGCAAACTACTGAATTTTTATATTTCCTATATTCTTTACTTCTCAAACAAGAAATTGCTACAGTGTTTCCCTACAAGTCCCAGAGTAGTATCCCTAAAAGTACCGCAGCAATATGGTATCATTGCTTTCCAATGATGCACAAGACACAAAAGACTGCAAGTCGTTGAGATGAGACTTTATAGAGAACTTTGTTTATTCCTTCTTTGACTTATTTATTCGCTCGTTGTTCTTTTATATACATATTACTTACATAATCAATAATTATTGTTTTTATAAGTAATTAATATATTTTAAAATTAATAGAGGGTGAATTCAACAAACTCTTTTCACTGCTATAGATATTTTATCCCTTTCAAATTCAAAATGAAAACATGCAGAATAATAGCGAGTTGCAAATTGTAACATCAGATAACAAATGCAAAGAAGGTCGGAGGATTGCCCATTGCAGAGGCCTTGCGTTAATCCTTATTTCGGCGAATAGCATAACGTCATACAATTGAATTATGTCATCAAGTTATCATTAAATTAAGTATGTTTTATTTTTTATTTGAAGATTCTGTACGTTCTTGTTACGCTACTGCTTTCATGCGTGCTATCTTCTACACAACTTCCAGCAACGTAAAGCTCGAATTACTTTACATCATGAAAGTGAAGACAGTATGAAGTGGCAGATATGTATCAATACAACATCGAAACAATGTCATCAAATACAAAGTGACAGCACAATCAAATGTCATATGTAAGGATAACACGTTGCATCAAGCCCTAAATAATAATGGATCCAAATAATTTTAGTTAAAATTATTTACAAAGCGTTTAAACATATAGTAATAGTGAACATATTTATGTTTCCTTAACGTTTCCGATAAAAAAAACATGCAATATCTTGAGAACGGTGTATGTTAATATTCTGAAAATGATGTCAAATTGAATATTTTCTCTTAATTTGATTATGCTGAAAATAAATAGGCTTCTGGTGTTTTTGATGAAAATTGTCGTATCAAGTTTCATTCAATACTCCCAATTTGTTCGAGAGATATCGTGTCAATCAAGAGTCAGAAATCAGGACTCAGAAATAGACAAAACACACATACATCATTGAAAAAGTGGCTGATTTCACAACTGGAACCCAAAATTTGCTCATACTTACTTTACTAAAGTATAACATTAATTTTAATTAAAAGAAAAACATGAATTTTAAAAATATTTTTGTTTAAAATTAGTAAATTAAAAATAGGTACTTTTATGTAAATAAAAATGAAATGTAACATTCACAAATTAAAATGAACTGACACAAAATGAATACGTATCACTAAATTATTTTTACAATTATAAAAACTGTAAAAAAAACCAATAATTTTTACAATTATAAAAAGTAAATTAAATGCACTTTGTAAATTATGATATTTTATATAATACTTGTATATAAATGTGGAAATAAATTTGTTGTATTTACAGTACTTTATTACTTCAGGCAGTATATTACTATATCACTTTATATTACTTCATTACATAATAATAATTTTATCATTATATCTGAAGGTTCTTTGTATGTTTATTATATTTGTTATAGGGTGAAATCTTTAGTGATATTTTCATTTAAATATTCAGTAAATGGACATATATTTTTGAAAATATATTAAAGATTTTTTAAACCTAATTCCCAGCTCCCCAGGCCAGGTTAGAGACCAAAATTTTAGACTTTTACTCAACGAAATTTACAGATGTAGAAACCGAGCCCGCATTGAGTATCGGTCGGTCCAGACCGAAATGCTTTGCATTAAAATGTTTTAAAACCCGAATTTGTGAATTTTATATACAAAAAATTCAGATTAAAGTTAGCTTATTTTTAAACATTATTTTTACATATCTGAAATCAACACAATAATTTCATGTATTCTATTAAAATTCATTTTAAAAGTTTTCAAAATTAAATATGTTCGGCCGGACCAGACTTTTTTCAATCTAAGCACAAGTCTGATTAGAGTCTCCGTTAGTCAGACACGAATCTTTATAGACCGCTACTACAGTCTACCGGTTAATATATTCAATAAAATGTTTATGATCTAATTATATTACGAAGTATTTTTTAATTGATTATTTAAGCAGGTTCAGCGAATATTTTATATTATGTATTAAAGTGCTATTTCGCAGTCAATCTCTAAATTACAACGTCATCAAATAAAATATTTGACAGAATTTAAAAATATTTTTCTTAAAAGTGATTACAATCTTATCAGATAGCGCAGGAACACAGCCAACTGAAACTGCAGAACTGTGAATGTGAAAGGAATGGCCAAGGAGAAAATGCGCCCATTCCCCCCACATTCGAATGAACTTGACAGACGGTGCATATCAGAGATTTTGCAATAAAACTTCACACGCCACACAGGCGATACAGCGCCAATTTTATTATGTACATGCCTTAAATCTTAACACATTTACAGAGCGATCCCAGAATCCCATGCACGAGCGGAGCTGCCCTGTCTCTAACGCTTCCTCACTATTACTTCCAGGTTTTAGGCACTGTTGTTTTGTTTTGTGTATCATGAAGGGAATGATTTTTTAATTCTATGTTAATGTTATGTATATATATGCTGTGAGTGTTTGAATCCTGATATTAAACCGATTTAAAAAAAATGTTTCCATAATTAATATACCGTTAAATAATGCCACAGATGCCCGTGTAGAGACGTGTTAACTGCTTTGCATGAATTCTCTACGATGTGTGAGGAATGATACCTAGAATTTTTTGTGACTGATCTTGTAAAGAAAAAGCTTTTCCCGATATTTCATGACATGGGTAATCTATACAAAGTCAAGCTTAATTCTTTTCTTTTGGAGTAAATAAGTTCATTTCAGGAAGAAGAAAATATATTATCTTCAATTTTGAGTTTTGTCAGAATCTCACTTTATAGACATCTTCTTAGGCACAATAGTAAAAGGTCTTATGTTTGTGTAATATATCAAAAACATATACAGATAAGAGATTCAAATATACATCTTCTTTAGCACACGGTTGTAAAGTTTTTTTGTTTGTGAAATATGTCAGAAAGCATTTATATATAAAAGTAGTTTAAACATACACCTGATTATGCAAACTGTAGAAAAGCCTTTTGCTTGTGAAATGTGTCAAAAACTATTTGCAAGTAAAACAGAATTAAATAGCCATCGTCTTAGTCACACTGGTAAAAAGCCTTACGTTTGTGAAATATGTCGGAAAGCATTTACATGTAAAAGTAGATTAAATACACACCTATTTGTGCATACTGGTGAAAAGCCATTTACTTGTGAAATATGTCAGAAAACATTTACACAGAAAGGTAATTTAAACGCACACCTAATTTTGCATACTGGTGAGAAGCCTTTTGTTTGTGAAATATGTCACAAAACATTTACAACAAAAAGTAATTTAGATTCACACCTACATTTGGGTACTGGTGAAAAGCCTTTTGTTTGTGAAATATGCCAGAAAGCATTTTCACATATTGCAAATTTAAATAGACATTTTCTTAGTCACACAAGTGAAAAGCCTTTAGTTTGTAAAATATGTCAGAAAGCATTTTCATGTAATGCAGATTTAAATATTCATCTTCTTAGTCACACTGGTAAAAAGCCGTATGTTTGTGAAATATGTCAGAAAGCATTTACATGTAGAAGTGGATTAAATACACACCTATTTATGCATACTGGTGAAAAGCCTTTTACTTGTGAAATATGTCAGAAAGCATTTACTCGGAAAGTTCATTTAAATACACACCTACTTTTGCATACTGGTGAAAAAAATTTTTTGTGTAAAATATGTCGGAAAATATTTACACAGAAAGGTCATTTAAATACACACCTACTTATACATACTGGTGAAAAGCCTTTTGTTTGTGAAGTATGTCAGAAATCATTTACACGTAATCAGGATTTAAATAGACATCATCTTAAACACACTGGTAAAAAGCCTTTTGATTGTGAAATATGTCAGAAATCATTTACACGTAAATATATTTTAAATGCACACCTACTTAAGCATACTGAAAACCCTTCTGCTTGTGAAATACTTTAGAAAACATTTACACAGAAAGGTTGTTTACATACGCACCTACTTATGAATATCACTGAAAAACATTGTTTGTGAAGTATCTGAGAAAGTATTTGCACATAAAGGTGATTGTTTTGTCGTTGCCTTTCTTTTATTTGTCTTGTTGTAACTGTGTTGTGATTCAATTTTAACCTGTTTTGTAATGTTTTGGATCTAAAATAAAGTTCCCGGCCACACACTTAGCTACAGTAAACCTTCGGGTCTGTCGTGTGGTCTGGGTTTTCAACATAAAGGTGATTTAAATAAGCATCTACTTCTGACTAATGGTATAAGGTCTTTTATATGTTAGGAAAGGAGTTTCAAATGAAGCTTATTTAATTAAGTATCTACATAGACTCACTAGTGAAAAGCCATTTGTATCTGAAATGAAGAGTCAAGTCACATAATCATAATCGCCTCCTACCATTGACGTCAAGGATGCATAGCCAATGAAAGAATGCACATGTAAAGGTCAAATTTCATGGTATTTAAGGTGGAATATCGACAACTTGCCAAGATAGCAACTGTGGCTGTGATGGTACACAGTATGATTTAACAGACATCCATGATCAATAGCTACCTTGCCAAGGGCAGCAGCATTACGGAACTCTGTGAACCGTTCACTGGCTTGTGTGATTAATTTATAACTGTGTCACTTGATTCCCATATAAGGCACTTTTGATAGAATTGGGTATCTCTCTATTATTGCTGATCAAGTACATCTGTTTCTATTGACTGTCTTTCCTGTTATTGATAGGATCTTTCAGCAGGACATTGTGATTTGTCATATTTACAAAATTGTTCATGAGCGGTTTGAAGAGCATGACCAAGATTTTCAGTTACTTCCCTAGTCTCCTAATTCCTCAGATTTTAATCCGATCGAGTACATTTGGGGCCACCTCGATTGATATGTTCGATGACTGAATCCACCGTCACACACCTGTCGGCAAATGTTGGATACACTGCAGTCTGCATGGTTCCAAATACCTCTATGAACCCTTCAACATCTTACTGAATCACACTGGCTGCCAGGGTAGTTATTCTAGATATTTGCAGCTATTCATAATAATGTGACTCCACTTTGTATGTCAGAAAGCATTTGCACATAAAAGTCATTTAAATATATACCTACTTATGCATACTGGTTACATATATTTTGCATGTCGTCGTCGTTGTCGTTACCCAGACCGTCCGACCTACCAGAAAGGTGTAAGGTAACTGTTTGGACGGGCGGGAAGTGCCACCCAATTTAGACCGGAACCCAGTGGGGGAGGCATCCACAGGGACCGTACCCTCCTTCCCCTACCACCAACCTCTCGGAAGGACTTACGGACCCACATGTTTAACGTGATCGTACTCCGCATGAACACGGCGGCAGTTTTGGCAGTGGCTGGAATCGAACCCGGGCCTACCGAGTGCAACTCCAGCGCGCTAACCAATGGGCTACCGCGCCCATATATTTTGCATGTGTAATATGTTGGAGAGCATTTGCACCTTCAACAAAGCTTAAAAGAGCAAGTTTCTGTGGCTGTCACACCTACTGAGTTCCAGATTTTTTCGTATAAATACATTGTCTGGAATAAGAATGAGAAAGGAAAGGAGAAGAATACTGTAAAATGACTATCTTTTGCTAGAACTGCAGATTAGCACTTCCCATTGGCCAATTAATGAGTAACTTTTCGAAAATGGCTAATAAGGAAGTGTGTGATAAAACTAGCGAGTAAATTTTTTGTACTCTGCAAATTTTGATGCTATGAAAACTCGAAAAGTTGCAGTCTTTAAATTATATTATTCAATGGTTACATTACACCTTCTACAACATTTGCATATAGTGTTAGACCACCCTTTTATTAAAAGAAAGTACTAAAAAACGTATTAGAATTTGAAAAAGTTAAGAATAGAAAATAGCTTTAAAATAAGAAGTCCTGTTGAAATAATTTTGAAACACGGATATAGTTAATTATAAAGTGTGGCAAAATGTAAAACTAACTGGAAGTGAACAAAGAAAATAAATTTTAAAAGTAGAAATCGAAGTCTTAAATCTAATCATGAATGTGAAATTAAGTATTTTAAAGCACAGTCTTCATATACCTAGGGCAAAATTAAACATAATCAAGCTAGTTTTGTAAAAAACCCATAATTTACTTGAAGTGTAAGAGACAAACCTCTATTATATGAAAAGATGAAAAAAAAAATTAGTTCTGAATAATTGCATATACAGTACAACCTCGAAAATCCGGACTTTGCCGATTCCGGATTTTCATTTTTTCCGGATTATAGATTTTAAATAAAATTCAAACTTAATATTAACTAAATACACTCTAAAGCACTATTTTTAGTAAAAATAATGATAAAAGTTAAGTTAATCAATTAAAACATATTATTTAATACTAAAAAAAGGCAAAAGAAATTACAAAGAAAAAATATACAGATTAATAATCCAGAATATGTGAACAAAACGAAATGATAAAATTACATTTTATCATTTCGTTTAAATATTTGAATTGACATTTCTTGTTTCATTAATTTTGATTTATGGGAGAGCAGTTTTTTTTATCCTGTAAATGGACATTATTTCTGCTCGGATATAAAGCTTTTTTGTTCAAGACCTTTAATTGCATGATTGATTGTTTGCACAAAATTATCAAGGGGTATTTTTTCTTCTCCACATTTATCATCGCTACTTTGCTGTTTTTTTATTTAATATCATATCATGAATTTCACCATCACACTATTTACGATTAGCGCATCATCATCACAATGCAGAATTCCCGTTATATTGGCTTAGTCGAGATTTAATGAAGTGCCGAAATTTAATAATGAGCAAGAATTAGCACTTTTGCCAATATATTTAAAGGTGTGAATGTGTTTAAACCATCTTCACTGTTAACGTAACGATAAACAAAACATAAGAACTTAAAAGTTTTATTTATTTTCTAGCGTCTATATAATGTTATGTTTTAAAAAGCTGATGACTGCGAAAAAAGGAAAAACTTCATTAGTAATAGTCAAATATGTAAAAAATATCGCAGTACATAAAATAAATATATTTTCTAAAAAGGAAAAATATCTCTCCTCTCAATAATTTTTCTGAAATACGATGAGTCATTTACTAAACTGCCGCAGCACCGGGATATGGTGGGGCAAGGAAAACAAAGAAAGGAATTTGCTTGGTTCGTAATCTTAAGTGCAGCTGGCCTCTTTAAGAGGTCAGTGTGTTAATGACCTTGCCACTCGTTTCTGTGTGATGCGATATTAATTAGTTATTTATTTGATATTTATAGTATGTAAATATGGCTTTCTAAACAAAAATGGCAAAATATGCAGTTTATTTCAAGCTGACAGGATGTTCGACAAGAGCGAAAACTCATCAGATATTGGCAGAGGGAGGGGATTCTGGAAACAAAACAGAATACATTGAAGAATGGGATTCGTACTACGAAGTGAAGTGAACAAAATAAGTTTCCATGAGCGTTAATATGAATTCTCAGAATTTTTAGATTTAATTGAACAATCCTCGATAAAATCATACGATAATGTTTTAAAGTGTTTAATATTAAAAATTACATTGTTTCAGAAAATGTTTTTTTTCAATAATGAGAAAAGGAAATTTTGAAAATGAAAAATCAGTATTTAAATAATGATGTATATTTTAAGTGAAATAATTCTTCAGGAATCATGACTTGCATAAGGGGGAGGGGGGAGTAATATTAACAACGCAATTCACATTCCAACCACGAGCCGATCTATGGCCATCCATATTTATATCCGGTCTAAATGGGGTCAATATTTAGATTAGGTCTCATTTCGGGATTCAGAAAGTCGACTGGAAAATATGGTATTTGTTTATACAATATAATTCTATATAAATAATCTTACTTTGTTGTTTTAAATCCTCGACTTCAGCAGTTTGATAGTTGAAAAAAAAAAAATCTTGAACATTTGAAAAACTTCCAGATTTTTTCGAGGTTGTACTGTAATAGTTATACATACAATAATAAAAATTGTTAAATATATGCCTACAGTAAACAGTTTTGATTTATTTCAGTGGGTGGCATAATATATATTACATATATATCACTAACCAACAGAAAAGGTTAAATTCATGGTAAAAAAATTTGGCTAGGCAAAATATATTTTGAGCTTTTGGCATTTTAATTTATGAAATGTTTTAGTATTACAAGTGGTATTCATATTGGATTTCACTCTTTCAATAAGTTTTATTTTCTTGGTGAGTAAAATAAAATAATTTAACATAAAAAGGCAGAGTGCATGAAATGTACGAGATTTTAAAATGTTACCCACGTTAGATGAATACATACAAATATAATATTTAGCACATAATAGGTAAAAATAAAAATATTTATAAAATGTTACAAGATAAATGAACTTTTACAACCATTATATTAAATAGGGAGTAGAAATATATTAGAATAATATTAAGTGACAGAAAAAATTAGTGTTGCAAATATAAGCAGAAGTAACAAAATTAAACAATTCAAAAGGGTGCACTGAAAATTGGTGAGAAATAAATCTTGAACATAGTAAACTTAAATGAAAATCGCTCCACTCAACAATGTACTTAAACAAATGTGCATATTATTTATTTACAAATACTATACAATGAAAACTTCAAAATATCTTATATTACAATTTTAATATGCTAAAAAACCACTAGAAAAATTATCAATCGCTTTTTTTCTGAGATTTTCATGCAACATGTGATTTCAGTGATGAGCCCCAAATATGCAAGTGGATGCTTGGATTTCGCCCTATTGATGCCCATATAGTCATTAGTAAATTACTTCATCCTGATCTTGTTTGAGTTAGGTGTTTGTCAAATTATTTGTGGAAAATGCCTCATATTCTTTAGAATTATTCAAAGTTATTGTTTTCTGGGAACATTAATTAATTGAATCTCATTTAATCAAAAATGGCTGATAAATTGTCCTTTCCCAAGAAATTTCCTATTTTACTCCCCACCATCTCCATCATTTGGGACATGTCGTGTTCAAAAGCCAATCATTGTCTTAAGGTCAATAGCCACACCTTTTTCTAAGCTAGCCTCCAGTGTCAGAAGAGCTTACAAAAAAAGAAGGTTTTAATACCATGTTTTTTTGTAATACACAGTGAAAGCTGAACGCAATTAGCTTATAGTTGAGGTTTTAATAGAAAAAATACTTTGAAACATGTTACTTTAAGCAAGGAAAATATAATATTTTTTTCAAAAATGCATTTTAAAAAAATTGTTATAATAAACATATGAATTAATATATCTTTAAATTGGAATTTGAACAGGGGAGGTTCAGCTTTTTAGCCTCTATAGGTGCTATGCCACTGTACATGACTGAAATTTATGACTTTTTAAGTTCTTTGTTTTCAACCATTTCTCATAATTTAATAATCTATTTAATACTTACAAAAAGTTTGAATATATCAGGAATAAGCCCCAGTCAATTTTGTTATTATTTGAACGCCAAAGTACCTATTTTGTCTCATTGGTTGAAAGATATTGATGTACACATGATGTAGAATATTTATTATCTGATGTTATATTTATTATCTGATGTTATCAATCAGTTAACTCATATTTATCCAATCAGTCTTTTAGAACTTCTTGGCCAGTTGGGCAAAAGAAACTGTATCTAAATGCTGTCGCATAAATAGAAATTTAATTAATTTACAATGTCTTGGGAGGGGGTGGAGTGAATAATCTTTGTATGCCTGAGAAAAACACTATCCAATTCAGTTCATAATTTGTAAAGATAAAAGTCATTGATAAAACTTGTTGATAAAAGTATTTCTTGATTTATAAATGATAATGTTATCTGGTTTTTAAATGTGCAAAATTTGGAAATCTAGGAAGTTTCAAAAAGTAAATATATGACTTTTCAGTATATTTCATTTTCTTCAACAAATCACTAATTGTTTATCTGCTTATTTTTAATGTAATTATTATTTTAAAAACTATGTAAACATAATCTAGAATCTGTTCATTTACAGTTACTAAAAAATTAGTGTATTTTTAAGACCAGAAATAAAGTTTTATTTTTGCAGTCTGTTGAGTGAATAGTTTGGAATTGGGGACACATTTGGTAAGCCCCCCCCCCCTCCCCCTAAACATTTCTCTGATCATGTTACTGCTTCAAAGACAATAAGTATAGTTGGGTTATTCGACCTCATCTATATGAATAAAATTGAAAATCTGTCTGTATGTGTGTTTGTTTCATCATCATGGGAGAATGGCTGCACAGAATTTCATCAAATGCTGTGGATAGCCTTTGAATAGCCCCCACTTAAAATGTTGTTGTTGAAACCCAGACCGTCCGACCTACCAGAAAGGTGTAAGGTAACTGTTTGGACGGTCGGGAAGTGCCACCCAATTTAGACCGGAACCCAGTGGGGGAGGCATCCACAGGGACCGTACCCTCCTTCCCCTACCACCAACCTCTCGGAAGGACTTTCGGACCCACATGTTTAACGTGATCGTACTCCGCATGAACACGGCGGCAGTTTTGGCAGTGGCTGGAATCGAACCCGGGCCTACCGAGTGCAACTCCAGCGCGCTAACCAATGGGCTACCGCGCCCCCCCCCCCCCCCCCACTTAAAATGTGTCCATGTTTCAGGTTCCTTGGGCCAGGAGTTATCTAGATATTAATAAAAAATGCACAACTAAATCTTCCATAGACATAGCATTATGCAGACGATATTTTTTTCATAAATTTCTTTGAAGAAAATGATATCATGTTGTTAACTACAACAGAATAAAATCCAAAAAGATTATATAGCAGACGATTTTTATTTAATCTTTTTTTATTTAAATAATTAAGAAATGCATTACATATAAAAATTAATTTTATTGAAATTACATTACGACTGGATTATTACGACTTAAGACTGAAAGATTATGGAGATAATTGATATTTTCAATTTCTTAAGGCAAATATTTTTCAAACTCATATATTGTAAGCCAATTGTTATAACAGAATTAAGGGGGTACGTGTACATATGTCTTGTAATAGCATTTTAATGCATTCATTTTGACATATGTTGATCCAATTTCATATTTTTTGTAAATTTATTTACAAACGGAACTTGAATGTTTTACTCTTCAGATCTGCCTGTGAAGATAAATTTGTATAGAAAGAATAGATATTCTTGTACTTGTGTTGAATAACCATGTCATTTAAAGTACTATAAGAATTTGGGCATAATTGTGAATTTTAAGTTTCTTTATATTATATATTCTGTAGAAAAAAACATGTATACTGCTAGTCAGAAATAAAATAATGTTGACAGTGCTATAAAAAGGGGTAGTCTAACACTTATCAACAACCACTAATATTTATTATTTTTGACATTTTCTATATGAATATTGTTTGTCTACATTTTTCTTATTGCCGATAAGCTCTAATAAAAACAGAACTGGTTCATCAAAGCTGTTTATTATGTAGTTGACATGCTTCAATTCGTTTGACTAATATAATTTACTTTTATTATTAAATTATAAAAAAGTAAATGTTAGTCAAATGATATTTCTTCAATCACATTAGTGTTAGACTTTGAGTCAAATAATTGATATTTCATTCTGGTTCTAAATGGTTTACATCACATATAGGAGAGACTCTTGTCTCAGTAGCTCAATACGCCAACCAGAAATTTGTGTCCTACGTCCTGTCAGAGGCATGAGATCTTTTCAATGACACATGAGTTTAGTTATTGGTTATGGGTCATGAATTTTTTTAAAAATGAAAATGGGCAGAGACATATTAGATATTTTCATATTTTGTGCCCAACTTATGCTTTAAAATATTAAGTAATTAGAGATTTTAATTGTACAGGATTATATGTGAAACTGTTTCCATTGATACTGGATTAGAAAATATTCCTTATATAGACTGCAGAACAACTTTTATGAAACAGCTGGCAAACCTACTGAACAACTTTTATTTATCAGAGCAAAATAAGCTCCATTAAAAGAATGTATTATATAGCAATTAGAGTTAACGGTTCTTTAATATTAATATTTTTTATAAATAATTTAAATTATTCGCAAAGTATAATTGCCGGTCACTTTCTGGGATTTTGTATGTTAAAAATATTGTAATTAATAGCTAAATATCTTATTTTATATGGGGTACCCATTCACTCCACTCCTCCAATGGAAACATAAGGCCTTTACTAGACTAAAAAATCTGATGTGGGCAACACATGACTTTCCTTATATAATGTAATGAATTTACTACTTTTACAGTAAAAAAATTGGTTTTTCTTATAGTAGATACTAATATTCTTTCCAAGATATTGAATTTTCGACAATAAGTCGTCATTTTTATCCATTTGGCGAGATTTTCGTTAATTTGGTAACATTTCAAAAAGTCGCCAAGTTGGCGACATTCCGCCAAAATCTCTCTAAGCGTTATGGACGAAGAAATAAGTTGTTCTTACAGCAGATAAATGGCTATTGGCGTTCAAATACAAAAGTATTACTCAAAGTATCTTTTTTCATGAATGGAACGAGCTAGATCCACGAGAATGATGTCACCCAATTTATCGCATGGTATTACATATGAAAAGGGAACATGTTTCTCAATAGGAAATTTTTTTTTTCATTTTATATGACTTTTTAATAATTTTTCTGAAAAACGTGCAATATCTCGAGAACGATTCATGTTGGCGTTCTAAAATTTATGTCAATCGTATTCTAATGAAAAATTACATAAGAAATGTCTATTTGCGTAACTTTATTAGCGGTTTTGATTTTTTGACGATTTTTTCAAAATTTCATTCGAAAATTTAGGGGGATTCAGAACATTCGATTGCGTATAAAAACAATAGGCTTCCAGTGTTTACAGATTGTGATTTTTGTACCAAATTTGGTTCGAATCGGTTCATTCGTTCGTCAGTTATCGTCTCCACAGACTCACTGACACACACACACAGACATCACTTCAAAAATGTTTGATTCGTGATCAGGGATGCCTGAAACGTGCTCTCCCGTCGAAAACTCGAATTCGAATTTTCGACCCCGTCACAATACTTTCCTTATACATTATGTATATAAAGAAAGTAACCCGTGGACAGGAGAGCACAGCTGAAAGTTATGTTTATTGGAATAACACTATTGGTGATGTTTAAATGGGGAAGTATGCAAATTCTAAAAATAAAATTTAAGATTTTATTTGAGTTTTTATTATTTATCCTACTGAACTATATCCAGTGCTTACTGTCACTGAAGTGAATTATTTTATATATAAGGGACTATATATATATACACACAATATATATATATATATATATATATATATATATATATATATATATATATATATATATATATACACACAATATATATATATATATATATATATATATATATATATATATATACACACAATATATATATATATATATATATATATATACACACAATATATATATATATATATATATACACAATATATATATATATATACACACACAATATATATATACACAAGGTAGGATCAAAAAGTTCGAAGACCGTGCTGATATATTCAACCCTGATTGGAGGAGAGGGGAACTATTACTACCGTGGCGTAGAGGCACATGTGACGCGAGATGTGGAAAGGAAGAAGCAGGTATTTTTCCAGACAATGCATGTCAGTGAAATGTAGTCGTTCACGTTCGTCGAAAACGGAAATTACGTTTGAAGAACAACTTGCGAATATTAAATTCTGCCATCGCTCCTGCTCGAAGGTGCAATGTTTCTGTCTGCGATTTCACCGAACGCTGGCAGAATTTGATATTCGCATGTTGTTCTTCAAACGTCATGTTCGTTTTCCGCGAACGACTACAGTTCACTGACATGAGTGGCAATGTTTCTGTCGGCGATTTCCACAAACGCTGGCAGAATTTGAAATTCACACTTTGTTCTTCAAATTCCATTTCCGTTTTCGACGAACGTGAACGACTACAGTTCACTGACAGGAGGAGCAATGTTTTTGTCGGTGATTTCCCCAAACGCTGGCAGAATATGATATTCGCACGTTGTTCTTCAAACGTCATTTCCGTTTTCAACGAACGCGAACGACCACAGTTCACTGACAAGCATTGTCTGGAAAAACCCTGCACTACGGACCTGCTTCTTCCTTTTCACAACTCGCGTCACATTTGCTTCTACTCCACGGTAAAATAGTTCCCCTCTTCTCCAATCAGGGTTGGAAATATCAGCACAGTCTCCGAACTTTTTGATCCTACCTTGTATATATGCGCAAAATGACAATATTAGTAAGTGTATTTAATAATAATGGAAGAAAAAAACAGTTTGAAAAATAATGATAAAACTACTGAATTCTCTTTGTTGCATATAAACCATGCCACAGGTACCCCTTCTCTGAACTCATCAATTATCAAAATTGTTTACAGTTTATTGTTATAACTGTTTGTACCATGAGTAGCATCAACACAGACAATAATGTTTCCAAAATTTACCAACATTCTTTTTTAAAAATCCGTCATTATACCCAAGGCAAAATCATCTTTTTCTAATACGCAAGCATTCCTCATTTTTAGGGTATTGAAATGTTTTTTTCTCCCTGCTGCTTATATAGGAAAATGTTTCATTCTCGAGACTCCTCTACATAAACATTTACACTTAAATGATCTTCAGCATGTTTTTCTATTTTTTCTATCCCATAGGATTTTGAAATACTGAGAAGATCTCTTTTAGTGCACAAGTGCTTCCTTTGAAGCTCATTTTCATCATCTGTGTATATGTTATTTAAAATTCTGGAATGTTGAATTCCTTCAGACCATAGGGGAATTTTGTATTTTAAATGATTAAAATGCATTAAATATACATACATAATAATTTCTAATGGTAAAATTAACAAAAATAAATATAAGCACAAGACATTTTATGTTTTCTTACTTGCAAACAAAGTATGATGCACAGTGTAATTTTGTGGAACTTTCTATAAAAACAATAGTAATTTTGTCGCTGCTTGATAAATGATCTCATAAAAACAATACTTTTTAGGGTTTAAATTTCTTAAAATTATGTTCTTGGAATTCGTGCATTGTTTATCCGTCTTGTACCTTTCGGTGACAGGGATTTTTTTTTAACTGATGTTTTCTGAAATTGTTTTAACATGTTTGGCAGTTTACACACAATTACTACATACTAATGCATTATAGAAATTACTAAAAAGGGATTATTTAAAGTCACCCTACATATACTGCTTGCGGTAAGTCCAGTACCAATTTTCTACTATGTCAATTTGCTTATTTTTAATTGATTTCCATACTTTTTTTAAATTCTTTAATATTTATATCCAATTTATTTATTTACATTTGTTTCCTAAATCTCTTTTCAGCTTTTGATGTTATTATTTTTCAATCTCGTCACCAGATGGCAGCACCACAGGTTAGCTTTATTAAAAGTGAAGTTCTTAAACTTAATTTACCCCTCTGGCTGACAGATGGCAGCACCATATCATTTGTTTCTTGAAATGTAACAGTTATAGCGATAATAGCATATCAATCACTCAAATGTGCCCAAGACACGGTAAAATTTCTACTGAACTGTTGATGATAACTTCCAAATGAGGGGGGTTATGCCTGTATAAAAGTATTTTTAAAACTATTTAGTCTCGTTGTAGGAAACTGCATTCATGGACCGATTTTGTGCTTATTATGAGGTCATCAGCATGAAATAGCCAATACCTATACAATGACAGCAAGAAATTTGCCATATGCCACAATTTTAAAAAGCTCTATGCCTTGGGAAATGACAAAAAATTCATTCTTAAATATAATATACACAAACGTAACTACCATATTGAGTAAGTGGATTCCCGCAATCGGGGGGGGGGGGGGGGGAGCAGAGTTGTTAAAGGGTTCCAAGAGGGAAAATTGTAAAAATTAAAATCTAGTAATAGTATAAATGTTGTTTGTGATTTAAATCTTGCAGCATATTGAGAGCGGTGCAAGTTATAAGTCCATAAAAGATTATTTTAATTAAAAATACTTAAAAAAAAAAGAAGAAACCACAATATCTTGAGAACAGCGCATGTTATCATTCTATAAATGACTTTTTTTTTAATTACAACTATTCTATATAAGAAAAAATTACAATAACTTGAGAATGGCGCATGCTAACATCTTGCAAATGATTTTTTTACAAGATGACGAAGAGCTTCGCTTTCGAACTGGTCGAAAAGGACGGCGCATTTTTTGCGCTAAGCCTAACTCTCGAAAAAAATTCACTAAAAATCACCTATTCAACACGAAATCTACTTTTTTCAGGAATAAAAGAAAATTCCCTACAGCATCAGCGCCACCTAGTGGTTTCGGAATTTAACATTACGGAGCCTTTCTGTCCGTAGCGGCTTTTGTATTCTATGGTTGCAACCATGGAGTTAGTAGTAAGCAGGTAAATCTTCTATGGATGTAAGGCGTTAAAATGCTTTGAGAATTATATCTACGCGGCGCTAGTGTTGCTTAAGTAGTTCGAGATACTGGTGTTGCCATTTCTGAACAGATAAATGTTATAAAAATGTGAATGTAATGAGAATTAATAAATCACAAATATTTATCATATACATATCATTTTTCTATATTTAAAACAATTTAGATTTACTAATTTGAAGTTAGATTTACCCGTATAAATGCAAATTCGGATAGCAAAGTGTGTATACCTTCATTATTTGTTGAAAATGGAAGATTTTGTATCGTTATAGATAATTAAAGTAATTATATTACAAAAATTTGACAAGAAAAAAATAATTTTTATTCTGTAATTTAATCTTTAATCTGCAAGCATTCTGTAATTTGGCAACGAAGCATTTCAGCCAATGACATCAAAATCTTTTGCATTTTGATTGGATACTACACCGATGGCGGGATTAATTTTTTGATTCGTCTGCTTGTTTACATTTTGTTTGTTTCTGTCATTTCTAGCTTCATGTCTTCTGTTCACATGCGAAACAACAGGCATAATTAATTGATTCACACCTCTCTAATTACGTATAGACGATGTCACTGTTTTGTTCCTGGTTTTAAAATAGACTACAATGTAAATCGAGCAAAACTTAAAGCTGAAGGAAAAATAAATATGAGTTTGTTTCAAACTCTCATACATTTACTGTACTTTGTTCTGTTCAATATTTCTCTTTAATAAAAATAATTTTAAGAACACTTTTGTCAGAAAAACCATAAAACTAGTTGTAGTAGTATATTTTAAAATTCAACTTTCAGAGATTTGAATCTGTTTCTGCAGGGTACACTGTAACAAATTATAGTTGAAGTATTCTATAAATAGTTAAATTACCAGTATATATATGCATATAGACTTCAATTTATGATTATCTTTGCGAGAGGTTGAAAATAGACATGTTAATAGGTAGTAATAATATACAATATGTAATTACAGTTAATAACATTGGCAGCATATAGTTAATGCTTGGTATTTGATTAGGCAAAAGCTAATAGGTGTTAGTGGATATCAGTTGAACATTTCAGAATAACACTCAAAAGCCTTCCCACCTTCATATTAAAGTACATGATCTTGTCACTGGTTACCACTAAATCATTAAAGAAAAATTAAGAAAAAGCTCCCTTCCTCTAAATAAAAATTACTGTATTTTATGTAAATTTTCACCCATAATTCAATTGTGTAACGTGTAACTTGTAGTTTTGTGAAAATTATAGCTATTTATCATGGGTGTCCATAGGGAACTGCAAGAGGGGGCACTTGCCTCTCTTCCCCGGAACATTCAAGGTCACAAAGGTGGACATAAATCTAGTGAATGTTGTACGTCTTATCCTTGAGTTTTCCCCACTGACATCAGTGTTCTGCCTCCCCAGCACTCTGAAAAAAGTTCTATGGGCAGCGTCCATGCTGTTTAATTTTATACTCTTTCCATGCACAGAAATTTGTTTAAAAGTTTAATCCATGTCTTACACAAAAAAGTGGGAAAAGGTGCAAATTGAGATATTTTTATTGCTCAAAATAAAACATATTTTGATGCAATCCTTATACTTCTGATGATGTCTTTATACTTTTTTCTCGTGTTCTTAGTGCAGCGATCAACATTGCTAATCACTGCATTGAGAGCATGATTTCATGCTTTGAGAACACCTACCTCCTGGTTGGGAACACCTCCACCACAGCTGGTGGGAGGTTCTGTGACTATGGTTTTCCCTCTTGTAAAAAATTATATTTTATCAACTTGACATTGTTGTGGATAGTTGATATTTAAAATGCTAGTACTTTTTCATTACAATTAATAGTAAACTGTCAAAATATTGACAACTGTTATGTTACTAAATTTTAATATCTAGTTTGCTCTTAAAAATATATTTATTCTCGGTTTGCATTGTATTTTGAACTAATAGGTATGAATAATTTCAAATTTATTTTGTATTTATATGTACCAAATTAAGATTTTAGCAGTAAGTTATATTTCAATTATATTTCAGTTCATTTGTGTTCAGTGTTTAAATGTATAACCAGCATTTTGTTGCATGTATTTTTCAACAGCCAAAATAATACAGCAGTATCCTTTGCCTAGCTGACAAATTTTGTTTAAGGAATAATTAGATATTTTATTACATATTCAGAAGTTGTATACATTTTATTTACATATGCTAAGAAGAATGTTGAAGTCATAAAAAAATATAAGGTAAAAGACTGGGAAGTTATATACTTTTTAGCTAAATAAGTACTTCTTCAGGTGTTACTTTTAAATGAGTTCAACTTCTGTATGGAGTATTTTTTTGGCATATGAAAGAAATATTCAGTGCATGTGTGGACCTTTGTCAAGAGCAAGAATCAACATGTTTATCTGTCAAATGCTCCGCTTCTAAGCTACAGCAATAACACATGTATCCTTACAGTTTATTTTTAATTTATTACCTGGACTTGTATTCAAGCTCAATTAATAATTTTCGTATTATTTTTTCTAATCAAATGTTTACTGTACAATATAAGAACAACTACAAACTTTCAGCAAAAACTGTACAAATAAGTTAAAAATAAATTTTCTTAGGTAATTTTTAGTTACAAATAAATTTCTTATGTAATTAATACGATGTCCAAACTGAGACCTCTGCTATAATACATTGCATAATAATTATCTTATATTTTTGCAAATTTTATTTTGTTTTAATGCATGTAGATGTTTTGATTTTATCTTAAATTGATTTCAAAATTACTTTTGTATTTTTACATATATCTTATTAATTTTACCTTGTTAACTTTTGAAGAATTTACTAACAATTTAGTAGCAATACATAGTTTTTAACATTATGTTATATTTTATCTAGTTACTTTGCTTTTATTGATTTCATAATCTTTGACTCAGATTATATTTTTAATATTCTTTTACTTTTGTCTTTTTAGATTTGCTATTACAAGTTCTATATGAATGTCATTATTACATTTATTCTTACATGTCTGTAGGTTATAGTATAAAAAGTAAAACATATGACATTATAAAATGTTGCCTAGAAAAAAATTTAAAAAGTTAAAATTATTAGCTGATATATTACCTTATATATGGATATTAGAAGAATTAATTGATGGTAAATATAACTTCATATTTTAGAATTCCCGTATCAAAATAACCTTGAATTCTAAATTTGGTGCAATTTCAATAAAAATTGTATTTTTTAAAATATGTATGTGCATTATGGTTCTTTTCTCCCAAATTATGGGCATATATTTTTATACATGAAGAATTTGGTTTTTGCCTCAGTTTTGGTTTTAATTGGCTACATAATTCATAAAAAGCGATTCCTAAGGGTTGGTGCAGTAGACAAAAGCATCTTCTTAATTAATATTTGAACTGTCTACACGTAGCTAATATGGAGCCCTGAATGGTTTACTGGTATGCAAAAAATATACTAAAAGATACCTCATCTTTCTAAATATCATGTCTTATGTGTGAAAGTAATGCATCACACTATATTTAGAATGTTTTGTTATTATTATCAACCCTTTATAAGAAAAATAGACAGTTCTTTTTTTTTCTGTTCCTTCACTTTATAATCAGTGCAATAATTTATTCTTAAAATACTTCTCAAAGTGCATTTATTAAAATCTAGTGCACACATTTCACATTACTCATCAAACTGCCATATTGTTTGAATTTTTATAGGCAGGAAAAGTTAAACGGGAAGTTAAAATGTAAAATATAGCCAAATTATTACCTTTCACACTTTAAGTAATTCATGTATATTTTGTTTAAAATCTGTTTAGGCTAAGTTGTATATGTGCCATGCTGTTCTGTGTTTGTCGCTGACCTATGCAACTTTCCCATTAATCATTGTTTAAATAAACCTGGTTCAATTATTCACATTCCTTCTAAAAGTTTTAGTGGAAAATAGTATATTTTTATAGTCATTCATTTCTGTTTAGTTTTAAAAATTGGAAAAGTTCATTTATGTCAAACATGTTTTTTTAAAATCCTGCATTTGTAATTCATATTAAGTATATTTATTGTTGGATGCCATTATATACTTTTATTTGAATTCTTTGCTTTTGCATATCCATAACTAAAAAAAGTACCCACTAATTTATCCCCATAAAATTTAAATATTTTTAAGTTTATATTCCTTAAGTGTTACAATTACATTTATTTATTTTCCTTAAGTGTTACAATTTTAGGAATGTTGCAGTGTTCTATGCTGGCAAGTTATCATTTCCAAATCCAAGGTTGGCAAGTGTCCTGTTTAAAATGTTATTCTACTGTTAATCTAATTATGTTCAAAAAATTATTTAATATTTTGAAATAAATTATCTTTTCACCTACTGTTAATCTATTTAAAATGTTAAATAATTTAAGTTGATAATTTGAACAAAGTATTGTTAATATTTTTATATACCCTTTGCATATATTTTTGTTGTGCACAATAATTATTATATATACTAGGCGAATACCCATTGGAAATCAATGGTCTCACAATAAGCAACCCCTGAATAATGTGAAATTTTGAATAATTCGTGTTTCACATTTATTTGGCGAATCGATTATTTTGGTGTGCAGAAATCTTTAGAGGGTAAAGAAGAAAATATTGGAAAACTTAAATTGTGCACTTCCTCCTTTCGAACTATCTACACGTACACCAAGTTTCTATCTCATCCCGAAGCAAATTATTTTATCATTTCCAATTTCAAACATTTTTCTGTGGAGCACATCCATAAATGAAGATTTTTGAAAAACTTTGTTCGTCTTGGGTTTTTTATCAGATTGGCCCGTATACCAAATATCACACCTTTATCACATTTAAAAGGAAGCGTGTCTCATTTATTCAGAAAATTGAATATATTGGTGTGCAGCACACCTTAAAGTAGCAAATATCGGAAATCTGTAATTGCACACTTTCTTCCTTTCAAACTATCTACTCGTGCATCAAATTTGAAGTCTCTATTCTATCGTGCAGCATGTTTTTTCTATCACGTCACCTTTCGAACGTTTTTCTGTGTAGCACCCCCTTAAATGAACATTTTTGATAATCCGTATTCATCTCGTTTTTTTTTATCAAATATATGCCTGTATACTAAATTTCAAGCTTTTGTCACACTATAAAGGAGACATTTTTCATTAGTTCATCAAATTAAATATTTCAGTGAGTGCCCCTCCCCCCCCCCCCTACAATAGCAAATATCGGAAAACTGAAATTGCATGCTTTCCTCCTTTCTAACTATTTACCCGTACACCAAATTTGAAGTCTATCTCATCGCAAAGTATACTTTTTCTATTATTTCACCTTTCGATTGTTTTTGTGTGAAGTATCTACCCCCTAAGTATACATTTTTGAAAAACTCCATTCTTCTTGGGTTTTCTATCAAATGATTCGCCCATATATCAAATATCAAGTCTTGATCACGTTTTAAAAGGGGTGTTTCTCCTTTATTCCGAAAATTGAACATTTTGTGGTCAGGCACCCTAAAGTAGAAAATAATGGAAAACTGAAATTGTACACTTTCTTCCTTCCAAACTATCTACCCATACACCACATTTGAAAAATCTATCTCATCCCAAAGCATGCTTTTTTATCAATTCACATTTCGAACGCTTTTCTCTGGAGCACCCTCTTCAACGAACATTTTTGAAAAACTATATTCGTCTTGGGCGTTTTCATCAAATGGTTAGCCCATATACCAAATTTCAAACCTCTATCAAATTTTAAAGGATCTGTTTCTTATTTATTTAGCAAATCGAACATTTTGGTGTGCGGCATCCCCTTTAGTAGAAAATATTGGAAATCTGAAATTGCACATTTTCTTCCTTCCAAAAAGTGTACCCATACACCAAATTTGAAGTCTCTATCTCATCGCAAAGCATGCTTTTGCAACATTTCACTTTTCGAACGTTTTGGCGTGGAGCACCCTCTCTACAGAACACATTTGGGAAATACAATTTTTCCAGATGATTTTATCGAACAATTGACTTGTGTACCAAATTGCAAGTCTCTATCTATTCGGGAAGTGCCTAAAAGCGTGACAGACTGACAAACACTTGGTAATTAGTAAGGAGAGATTGTTTCATTTCAAATAATGCAATTAAATGCAATTATAATTTTTTTAATTATGTTTTGTATTCATCCTTTTCATCGAGTATGCAAAAATAATGCAAATTATGGGTTTAAAAGAAATATACCATAGAAGTAATAGTATGATAGTATGACTAATATGTATATTGTATATATATTTTTTTATAATATACTAGCTGTCCCATGCAGAGCATATCTGCTCTTTAGTGTCTGGTAACTTATTACTCAGTCTCTGGAGTGTGAGTCTTCATTCAACTTTTTCAAACATTATTCCATAGCATTTAGTTCTATTTGTCTCACAATCATTATCAGAAAAGTATAGCTCTTGCATTCCTAATATCCATAGACAAATGTGGACTAATTATTATATGACATCCACAATTCTGCGAACTTAATAACTTCAATGTCTAATTACATTTATGAACTAAAAAAATCAAAAGGTAAATAACTAATGACTGGCATAATCTTGTAACTGTATATTTTTATTTTGTTTTTTTCATATGGGGCAATTCATGTAATATAATTCACATAACTGCTTGCATAAAAAAGCAGCAAATTGCGAGTTTAAAGTTCAAGTTGTAAAATGAAAAAATAGTATATATATATGGCTGGATATCTGATAATTGTCAATTTTGTGTCCCTTGAGTTTTAAATAAATAAGGTAGATATTTTATTTAGTAGTTGTTCAGAATACAATCTTTTCCACATATTTTTTAACAAAAAATACTTTTCCATAGTATTAAATGCACTTTTGACTTCAAATGCAAATAAAATGTGGTGAATTGAAACATTGTACAAATATATTTTGAATAAAAATGCAAATTTGTCATTTCTGTCACTGTATCCCCAGGGATGTGTTTTCATCTTCTAATTACATCAGTAAAAACTTACACAATGGAAATTGGGTGAAGTTTAAGAAATTATATATTGACTTGTGAAAAAATATTTTTATAAAATTTTTATGATATTATTTAGTGAAATTGTTGAAACACATTTGTCTCTGAGAATCTATGACATTACGATATTGCCCAAAAAATAATCCTTTTCATCCATTAGATGGCGACATAGCAACTGACGTAAAATAAAATATTCTAAGTCAGTTGAAGAACATTAGTTTTGTTCCATATATGTTTGAAGTTTTAGGATTTTGCCATTAACAGATAAGATAAAAACACAATTTTATTACTCATTTTGATATAAATTAACTGTCATTTCTGGCATGTATTTAGTTATTTTTAACAGCAATGAAGATTTTAAAATACTATGCCTCCTTTTTGTGTATAATTTATTTCCCAATGTTAGTTCAAATTTTGGTGCTCAACAACCTTTACATGTTCATTTCTGACACGGTAATGCAATGATGAAATTCTATTAACCATGTTTAACAGCTGCATTATTTGATTTCTGTCAGTTATTTCAATCACTCTTAATCTTGAAAATACGAATTGTATGGCGATGCATCTCCCAGTACTTAATATTGCCATAACTTGTGGCTTTATATAGAAAGAGCAATATTCTGGAGTTCTATATTGAATGACCTCAGATACTGAAAATGAAGCCAGATATTGGACCCATTTTTACAACAGTGGAGAATTCTAGTGCTTTAAGTTGCGTATGACATGAGATACTGAAAGTGAAGCTGGATATTGAATTCATTTTTATTTATTTACAACACAACAATAGATGTTATAATATATCCTTTTGTGTTGTGGCTATGCAGACAGTGATAGAGCATTGTATTCTATTATAACATAGTAGATATTCCATGAATAAATCAGTTTTTATATTACTTATGTGCAGAATACTCAAGGGTCTCACTAGTATTTATAAGCACAGTTGTTTAAAAAAATCATAATTTTGTATGAGCTGAAACTTGTCCAAAAGAAAAAAATTTCAAAGTAATTATATGCAACACCCCTTTCTCACTTCATGCCCTGAAACTGTCTCTCTCATCCACTCTATGATGATATATCATTAGTTGACACCTCCAAAAGATGTAACACATTTAGTTAGTGATATCTTGATAGAGCAGACCCATATGCAACACCCCTTTCTCATTTCATGCCCTGAAACGGTCTCGCTCCACTCCACGATGATATATCATTAGTTGGCACCTCCAAAAGATGTAACACATTTAGTTAGTGATATCTTGATAGAGCAGACCATTCTAAAAGAATTCAAATACTCCAACTCTTTAGTAAAACTGATAAAATATGAATTTACTATATATATATTCTAAATGTGATTAATACTACTGCACTCCAATGCTGAGTATATGTAGTTTACATGCGACACCTTTCCAATCAAATGGAGATCTTTTAAAATAAATTGCTCAAATGCTTTAAAAATGAATGTAAAGTAACATATGCAATTTGATACAAAATTTGCAACTTATGAGTTTGAGAAACAAAATCAATCTCCTTCTTCGGGATAAAAACACAGAAAAACCACACACACTCTAAAAGTTAAAAAGCACATTTAAAATAAAATAATTTTATTTCATACTATTGCACAAATGATGTAACAAATTATCTGTACCTTTGTTCAATACATAGAAAAAATTTTCGATCACAAAAACTTAAATTATCTTTGAATTTCCGTATCCATGTAAAATCAAAATATAATATGGTTCGACATGCATTAAAGTAAATTGACAAATACTTTTTTTTTAGCAATCATTTGTACCAGCAAATGCTCTAAAATAACTAAAACGTTAACATCACATTCAGCTATAAACAGAACATCAGCTCGATTGTTAGGATTACGATTTCCTAATTTTACGATATATACATAAGAATGTATTCCATCTATAAAGTATGGATGGGACAGTTTTTGAATAATAATTAATTTATCTAATAGAATTAAATTATAGGATATCTAATAGAATTAGGAAATAAACATACCTCTAAAAACTTGTGTTGATCTAAATTTAAATCATTGACATCCAAATATTGCGCCAAAGTCCGAAATAATTTTTGATTTTCCTGCTTTTGCCACATCCAATGACGTCATGTTCAGACGCACTGCGCATGACACTTCTCACAAATGAATGAGTTATTTTAAAATTTAAAAAAAAATATTTCCCAACTATTTTTCCCGTGAATTAGTGCATAGAAATTTTCTTCATTGTTTGAACTATAATGTACATTGAACCGCTAATTCATTTCTTCGAAATAAACAGTTTAAATAAGTTTTATTTAATGCAAACCAGCTTTTTGCCGTAGAACTGCATACAATGTATAACGTCAGAACACTCACTAGCGTCCCCTGAATTAGGGCCGATCCCACCAACGTCTGTTAAAATAGTGCTAATGTCTGATTAACTAATCAGTCACTAAATTTAACGGCCCACTAAAGTATACTTAAAAACCATCCCGTCCCACCAAGTTATTCGACTGTTAAAAACGTTCCGGTTAGTTAATCAATGATTAAACCGATTTTTAGATGATACGAGTTCTCTGATTGGTCCGTTATTTCTATCTCGAAAATACAACTTCAACTTCTACATGTTTACGTTCTTACTTCTCGTAAGGGAGCAATTTATTTATTTTCGTGTTATATCAAATTTGTTCTACAGGAATAATATAAATATCATTCACGTTTACACAAATATATATACATTATGAGAAAAGATTTTGTTATAATTTAGCGGGAATTCTTTCTTTTTTAAGGAAATACGTATTTGAAATTAATGCATATATTTCTAATATAAGAAGTTACCCAATTAAAAAAAATATCTCTTTTTAATTGTATTACGATCAGTATATATAGTTTCTTTAATTCGCAGTATAAATACTATTTCAATGTGGTAGATTTGTAGGAATGGTACTGCCAAAAATGTAGAGAAATGTGTGTGTGTGGAATGGAAACAACCATAAATGTAATTTTATAACTTGGGTTGGGAACCAGTGATTAGTATGCTCTGCTATGTAACACAATGGTGCTATTAGATCATGATGCAAATCCATAAAAAAGTAATGCACAAAATTGAAAGAAAAATATATTCCTAATAACAAACTTTAAAGTATATTATGCTTTTGTTTCATGTATAACCCTACAATAGGATAGGTATGAATTAAATAAGCCCTATCCAAGAACCAGGTGGTGGTTCAGTTAATTTGGATGAGCAAAATACATACTAGCAGGTTTGTGAAGTCAGTAACTCAAACCGTGGACTTCAACTCCTCTTTTTTTTTCTCTCTGACACAGACTCCTCCTATTTTCTAATATCAGACTCCAATACTGATATAAATAGCAATTAGTTATATATATTTTTATATTAATAGTTTTTTAATTGTTAAACGTTGGATGTTTTCTTAATTTATTCCCTAAAGATCTCTCTATATTAAAAAAAAGTAGCTGACTCCACCACTGTTTGACAAATTTCTCGAGATTCTTTGCTTTGTACTGCAAAAACTATTGCATATAAAAATATGAAATTTGGTACACTTGTTGAAAAAGCTTTGGGAAATACGCTGAAATAAATTTTTTTTGATATATATATTGTAGTTTAAGAAATATTTAATATCGAAGTCAAGACAAAATATTTGTGCTGCGAGTTCACGTCCTGGATAGACTAACTATAGCAAGACCACAAATTTTTGCAGGCAGGTACCTACATGGGTGAATTTTTCCCCTTCTTTTAATTTTGATGTAGTTTTTGAAATATTTTACTTTTTATGATGCACTTCTGAAGTGAACTTTTTTTTTCGTATCGGCACGTCTAGTGATATCTCTGTCTCGTACCGTAAAAACTATAATATACCAAAATATGAAATTTGAATTTGTATACCAAAATTTGAAAAATATGAATTAATGTAACATACCATCTAAAGTTTAGATTTGAAATTTTTTATGTACACACAAGTTTTCAGTTTGACTTAACGTACAGAGTTTTTTTAAAAAAAAGAGAGGGGTTGGGAGCAGGAGTTCGATGCTCAAATAGATTTAAAATGTTTTATTAAATTGATTTCAATTGGATTTTAAGAACAGGTGTCATATTATCCTTTTTTCTGCGATTTTTACCTTGGTGACATAGAAATGCCACCAAGTCTGTCGGACAGCATGGCTGCCATAACCGAAATGCATAAAAATATAAAATTAATATTGATTTAATACAATTATAAAAATTTTGATTAAATAAAAGAAGAGCAGCCTGATTTGTAGCAATTTGAACATGAACCTATGCCTGCTATGCGAGTTTCACTCGCCCACTAAAAAAACATCACAGAAAACAGTTCTACTGGCTGTCGGAGATTGCACGTAGCAACAGATATTCCATGGCACATAAAGTACAGTTAGGTCCATACAGTGGATGTAACATGAAAATTAGAAAATTTAAAAAACATTAAAATGACAAATATACAAAAGAAAGCAAATGTCAACAACTTAATTTTTTAAATACAATGTAAACCCATTAAAGTGATATTTGAATTCATTCCTCACAATGTATACAAAATATAAAATTAACTGCAAAATTGAAAAATAAAAATCCTATTAGCCACCTCCATTGTGCTCAAAGTTAGCCTACCACACACTAGCTATAATAAATATTTTTTTTATTAAAAGATTTAATTTAACTTATTGAGCATCTACTGTTATTTGAAATACGTATTTTCAAAAATACGTATATAAATAAAAATATTTAAAAGTACGTATGAAAATACATATTTTATACGTATTTTTAAAAATACGTATAAAAATTGTAAAATAAAATACTCCTTGCACAGGCGTAGTTAATTTCCAGCATGAACTATAACTTAGAATTTAATATTCTAAACTATCTAATAATGCAAATTACTAGACGAGATCGTATTCTAAACTAACATCTCTGTGCACAGGCGCAGTTCTCTGAAGCAATCACTTAAAGATCAGGGCACTACACTATCTGAGGAATTATCTGAGGTGCATTGAAAATTCGCATAGAGGAAAGTCATAGTGAACTAGAAAATATTTTAAGGTATTTACATAATTATAACGACTTTAAAAAAGAAAATGAAAATGAAGAAAAGAAGCTAACAAAGTCAAATTTAATTAAGTTCGTCGTAAATTTCCACAAAAACATTTATGAAAAGTAAACACAAACCTATCCAGAGAAATTCGTTGAAGATGATGATGTTAATATCGGAAAAGAAATTACAATTAGCTATAAATAAGTCTCTCGAGAAGAAATTACAATTAGCTATAAATAAAAAAATTGCCACAAACAATAATACAAAAAATAGATTTATCCAAAACCGTCAGACGACAGACTGAGTTGTTAGAAGGTGAAGGACTTGGAGGCGAATATTTATAGAAAGTATATCACTTATTATTAATCATCAAAACTTAACCAAAAATTACTTCGAATTGAATTCATGGATAATGCATTTTAAAATGGTTACAAAGAGCAAAATATAAATATAAAATTATTTGAAAACTGCAAATTACATGTAATTTCAAATAAATATACTTATTTGAAGCCAATAAAACTCACAAATGTATATAAATAAGGAAAAATATTTAAATTACATCAGAATACTACAAAAATAGCTTTAAAGTAAAATCTCATTAAAAATACAGCATAAAACAAATTTCAACGATATTAATCAGTTCAGCGATACATGACTGAGGTGGTGATTTTAATCTCTTTGTGTTTTGTCTTAACTTGTGTGAGGAAAACTGATTTACGAATAAACAAACTTTGTTACATTTTAATTAATGAACTGAAATAAAATTAAAGGTGTTTTACATTGAACTTCTCAAATACTTTACATCAAACAGGGGTCCAGCATAATATTTCAAGTTTGACGGAGATCTATTTGTAAAATTTCAAAGTTTTTTCACATTAATTGAAACTTAGTATGAACTGTTTTGTATAAAATGAGCAACAGTACATTGAAATGTATATATATACAGTATCCACTCTGTATAAATAATTCTGTTTACAGTTAAATCTTGCTATACAACTAGACTCAAAATCAATAATTTACAGGTTACAATTATATCCTAACCTTTTACATAATATGTAACTTCCCAAACACAATCTGTCATGCATTTCAAAAGGCTGATATTGCAGCATTTCTATGACAAACATTTATATTCATCATAGAAAAAATTTCTGAAAATTCTATACATAGCAAGATTAGAAATTTTAGCTCAGAATTTACTCGCCGAAAGATTCTTTTACGTCTCAGTACCATATAAATAACATTGCATAACATTTGCCATTTCTTATACATTGAAGAAATAAACCCATATGTAGATTTTTTTGCTATTCAGATGAAAACGTCTACTTCTCATGTACAATTGAAATTTTTGTATATGAAATTTTTGTATTGAAATTCACGATAAAATACTATGAACTAAATTCTTATATATCGCATTTTAAAATGTTTCCAAATAACAAAATATGAAAAAATTATTTAAAAATTGTGAGTTCAATCTAATTTTAAATAAATATCCATTTTTGGTGGTGATAAAACTATTAGAAATGTATATAAATTAAGAAATTATTTAAATTAAAACAATATGCTATAGTAAAACTGTCACTAAAACTACAATATGTAAAAAATTTGTAATGGTATCAACCAGCTTGGAACAAGCTCCTTCTTTAAAATAAAAAAAAACAAAGCATCCATGTCAAGAAAAGCAAAGAGAGAGACATAAAAACCTTCTTGCCCTTGGTGTAATTGCTATGTCTTTTTATCCTGAAAAATTAGATGTTTCTTGTTTCCGAAACCGGTTGATATTGATACTATTTGTTATATGCTGTAATTGTAAAGAAGCTTTTACTTTAAGGATAATTGCATATGTGATTTGTAGACTATCCGGCAAGTTATGCCTAATCATAAATAAAGAAAATAATATTCTAATTATTATTAAAGCCACATTTGATATTATGCGACTGCTTCTGCATATCATGTGACCACATAATCAAGGTAACCAGGGAAAGTTTTTGGTCAATCTGGTTATAATCGTACTGTCACTGAAGTGAATTTTCAAACGGCAGTGGTTATAAACAAGATCCCCAAAACTTGTGTTACCTTACCAGTAAAATAAACTATCCTTTTGTTGCCATGAAAAAGGTTTGAATTGTAGTAACATTCGAATATAATTATTCAAATTAATCAGATTTTACTGTATTAAAACATGAGCTTGACATCTAGGGGGAAGTCAGTAGAATGCAAATTTGTAAAGCGAAAAGAAGAGTTTCATTTAACCAATATTATGAACTATTTATTACCAGTTATAAATCATCTTTGCGCAGGTACTACTATAAACAAAATCAAATTTTTATGTTGTTTTATAATATTGTGTTTAGGCGAACAATTATTGTTCATTGTTCAAACTATTGAAGTACATGGTATAAATAAATCAAGCTATTGCTACATCAATACCGTTGTGCATCAATTAAAAGATAAAATAAAATATTGGGGCAAATATCTAGTGTATATAACAGAAAACAAAGTACTTCAAAAATCACTTCACATTTGTTATATATCCATTGAAGCATTTTAATATATAACACTTGCCAAACTTAACAGCAAAAAAAAAATTCATTTATTTTATGACATAAAAACCGAGCTGAAGGTATATACGCAACAATTTTACAAATTGTCTAGGGAGCAAAGTTGATCAAAATCCAACAAAAATATTTAACATACGGTATACAGTGGTGAATTCTAGTCTAGAAAGCAGGTCATGCAAAAGTGCATATTACATTCCAATCCCTGTGTTCTCAATAGCACCACAATACTCAAGGGATATAATGGCAATAATAGCAATGATAATAATGTTACTGCTATTGTGTTATATATTTTAACCTAGAGAAGGGTTTTTGTCGATAAATTTGGTATAGTAGTGCCATACCAAATTCAACAACAGTATTCGTTACTGATAAGATAACGTCATTTATTGACTTATATAGGTAAATAAAGTTATTTTTAAAACAATTGTAGTGTGTTGAAATTTGAAAGTGAATTTTGATCACTTATTTTTGATATTAGTTATTAATTTGTGAAGATACATTTCACTTTATTTCCTATATAACATAGAAATTAATTAAAGAATATGACTTTCCGCACAATCAATATAATAAACTAGAACACAATATGAAATGCAAGGTAAATAAATATACGTATGCTCTTTTTTTTTGCTGCATTTTATATTGTTATCCAGTTTATTATTAACATAGAAATTATCCTATCCTATTTTCAAAGATTTCTTTTACTAGTGTTGTCATTAGAATCATTCATAAAAAAATTAACATTTCATGGAATAAGAGAGACTTTTGCAAGAACAATTTTAAATATGTTAAACTTTTAGTATATAAAATATGTGTGATACAAAATGTCTTGTTCAAAAGAGCGAACTCAATAAAAGTCAATTCAGGAGAAATTATCGCAGCATACAATGGCAACATACTTTAGAATGCTACATTGAAATTTGAAAAAGGTCCTTTCTATAAGGTACTAACTAAACGTAGAAGAAAGTCCATGGAAGCATTCCAATTCAAACAGGAAATATTAAAAAGAAACATCAGACATTTAATGGAAATGCAATTTTTATCTTTGGGAAATACAATAGGGATTACCATTCACACCATGTTGAATACATATAAATTTAAATCTAATAACTAACTATTGATAAATTCATTTATACCCATACATAAATTATGTTTGTTACAGACAATGTTTATTTTTCAGTTTGGCTTTGCAAATAAACAGTACAGCATGCATAACTTCAAGTAAATTGAAGTTTTGAAAATATAATTTCTGAGATTATATGCAAATAAATGTAAAAATGTTATTCTAAACAAGAAAAAATTACGGACAACATATGACATTTTTAAATCTGACCATATAGAACAATTTCTATAACTGGTTGAACAATAAAACAGCCTATCTGATATAATAAACAGATCGGCCGAAATATTGCAGTACAAGTTTAATTCTCTTCCAAGACTTGAAATTCTGTAATTTTAGCATAATTCAAAAGCGTACATCATGGACTAAGAAGTTAAGAAACTTGTAGCATAATATAAACGAAATATATGCATTACATACCTAAGTAGTGTATTGTAAATACTCCTAAGTGACTTTCAAACTTTCACCGACTTCGATAAATAAGCGAAATCGGCTTTATTTTCCCCTATGTTGTAAAAACTTTCAAACACTCTTCTTTCAGAAAAGAAATATAAAAGAATTCAATTTTAAATAAAATTTCATCTGGAAATATCGAACGATACAGAAATTGCCGCCATCTTGTTCGACTTTTAATCAACTGTTAAATATTTAAGTGGCCAAAATCGGCCACTTAAATTAACAGCTCTTTAGTGAGCTCTTTATTACCATAAAATTGTTGGTGGGACGCAAAACAGTGCTAATCAACCGTTAAACCTCTGCTATATTTTAACGGTTGTTGGTGGGATCGGCCCTTAGTATTAGCGTTTTAATTATTGTTTTGATTTTCAATTATTAGAGATAACATAATCGAAAATAACTTTATTTATATGCATTTACAAAGAAATTACGCAATGTTTATTTGTGTATAATGAAAATTTTAGAATGATTGCTTGTTTAGAAAACTTTCCGAACATATTTCTCTAAATTCGGGTATTAAAACAAAATTCATATAAATTATAGAAGCATCAATTAAATTGTTTACTAGTTAGGCATAAGTACATCCCTCCCCCCCCCCCTAAAAAGACAGAAAACTCTTAGTGTTAGCGTTTTAATTATTGTTTTGATTTTCAATTATTAGAGATAACATAATCGAAAATAACTTTATTTATATGCATTTAGAAAGAAATTACGCGATGTTTATTTGTATATAATGAAAATTTTAGAATGATTGCTTGCTTAGAAAACTTTCCGAACATACTTCTGTAAATTCAGGTATTAAAGCAAAATTCATATAAATTATAGACATAAGTACATCCCTCCCCCCCCCCTAAAAAGACAGAAAATTCTTAGAGTTAGCGTTTTAATTATTGTTTTGATTTTCAATTATTAGAGATAACATAATCGAAAATAACTTTATATGCATTTAGAAAGAAATTACGCGATGTTTATTTGTATGTAATGAAAATTTTAGAATGATTGCTTGTTTAGAAAACTTTCCGAACATATTTCTGTAAATTCATGTATTTAAAACAAAATTCATTAAAAATAACATCGCCTCCTGTAATAACATTGACTGGTTTCAAAAAGCGAAACGAAACTTTCAGATGATTTATATTTTTCAGGAAGGGAAATACAGTTTTATTAGGTATGTACCCTTCGAAAAAACCCTCTACTGCATATTTAAGTTGTGTTCAAGTAAAATTAATGTTATTTGAGTATTTATTTCATATTTTAAATTTAAAAAAATGATTACATTAATTTTGTTAGCATCCTTTAACATTGGAGTCTACCGGGCCGTTCCTGACATTTAACTCCAAGTGACGTTGCGTCCCTACGTGCTCTCATTGGCTAGAGTTGAAGTGGCGCAACCTTATAGATATAATAACCTTGCAATCTAGAGCTTTATTTGTAAGGCACGTGTTTGAATTCCTGTTTACGAGTCAGAAACTGTTCGTTTATGTTGTTTGAGTCTTTTGGAATAAATGACGGTTTAATTAATGTCTGTGTGTTTAAAAGATAATTCAACGATGAGTGTGTTGTCTTTGCAGAAAATTGTTTTTTCACGATTATCTTTGACTGAGAAAATTTGATTTAAAAGTAATGGTCGTCCTCTGCCGGACTTAAAAAGTATTCAGACATCGTCAAGCAGAAAGTGTGCGTACCAAAGAAAATTTAATCGAGACATTTATGCTAAATACGACTGGTTATGTGGTTGTGACTCAAGAAATACGCTGTTTTGTTTCCCATGCTTGCTTTACGGTGGGGATTCTGTTTGGACAAAACAGGGGGTAAAGGACTTATGTCACCTACCTGAAAAACTGAAAAGCATGAAAGCTCTGTGAGACACATAAGAAATGTCATTGATTTGGCTATGCTTGGGAAAATAAATATCGCTATCCAATTAAGCGAAGGATATAGGTTAAGCATAGTCAAGTACAACAAGGAAGTGGAAAAAAACATAGAGATACTCTCAAAAATAATAGACTGCATTAAGTTTTGTGGAAAGTTTGAACTACCATTACGTGGCTACGATGAAAGTTCTGAATCTGCTAACCCTGGAGTTTTTCGAGGATTACTAGAATTTGCTGGCAAGCTTGATGGAAACTTAAAATCACATTTTGAAACAGCCTCTGTGTTCAAAGGAAACTCAAAGACAATTCAAAATGAGTTATTGGATTGTATTTTTAAAGTTTGCCAAACTGAAATAATTGATGAAATCAGTCGTGCAAAATTTTTAGCTGTCATGGCAGATGACACGACAGATGTTTCTGAGAAAACTCAGGAAGTAATTGTGTTTCCCTACGAAAACGAAGGCGAAGTGTATGAAAGATTTTGGGGATTTTACAACCCTCAATCACAAGATGCAAAGGGTTTGTCACAGTATATTTTGGAACAACTGGATGTGGTATTGAAAGATGACCTTGAGAAGCTTATAGCTCAAACTTATGATGGTGCTGCTGTAATGAGTGGAGAAAAGAGTGGATTACAAATGATAATTAAAGAAATTTACAGTAATGCCCACTTTATTCACGGTTATGCACATCAGCTGAATTTAATTATGGAAAAAGCAACATCTCAAAATTCACAAGTGCGTATATTTTTCAGTAGTTTAAACGCAATACCAACTTTTTTTTCTCGATCACCACAACGCCTTTCTGTACTAGACTTAGTGTGCAAAAGAATCCCACGAGGTTCCAACACCAGATGGAATTTTAATTCTAGGGTAGTCAGTACTGTTTACAAAAATATTAACGAGTTAAAAGAATGTTTTGAAGAACTACAGAAATCAAAGAACGCCACTACAGTCCAGGCAGCTTCGGGACTTCTACGTATGCTGAATGACCAAACTTTCCTCTTTTGGCTTTCATTCTTCCACCGTATCATGCCACATGTTGACCTGCTGTATGATCAACTTCAAAATCGCAATGCGAACTCTTCCACTGTTCATTCTGCGTTAGAGCATTTCTATCGTGCAATTTTATTAATAAGGGATCAAATCACTTTATCCCCATCAAAAATATTAAGAGAATCAACTGAAGTTACAAAGCGAAAACGAAATGAAGATCTCACCATTATGGCTAAAGAAGTCTGTGACACAGTTTGTGTCCAGGCAAAAGAACGCTTTAAATTCACTGGGCATCTTTCAGCTGCAAAATTGTTGGAGTCCGAAAAATTTTCTCATTTTTCTGAAGAATTTCCTTTAAAGGAATTAGATGAAACAGTATTAGCATATCCTATGCTGAAGAAAGAGAAACTGAGAACGGAGCTTTCTGTTCTTTATGAACGAAAATAATTTTCAAGTTCTGCAATTTTAAACATTCACAAATTAATTGTAAGCAGCGGGCTTCAGAATTCACTTGGGGAAGTGAGCTGTTTACTAAAAATTGTCCTGACAAACTCGGAACCAGAACGATGTTTCTCTACGCTAAAGAGAATAAAGACCTTTTTAATACTACTGCACTCCAATGCTGAGTATATGTAATTTACATGCGACACTTTTCCAATCAAATAGAGATCTTTTAAAATAAATTGCTCAAATGCTTTAAAAATGAATGTAAAGTAACATGTGCAATTTGATACAAAATTTGCAACATATGAGTTTGAGAAACAAAATCAATCTCCTTTTTCAGGATAAAAACACAGAACAACCACACACACTCTAAAAGTTAAAAAGCACATTTAAAATAAAATAATTTTATTTCATACTATTGCACAAATGATGTAACAAATTATCTGTACCTTTGTTCCTACCTCTGTACCTACATGTAAAAAAATTTCGATTACAAAAACTTCAATTATCTTTGAATTTCCCTATCTATGTAAAATCAAAATATACATATTCTGTTTAAAAGTGAAAACACAATATGGTTCGACATGCATTAAAGTAAATTGACAAATACTTTTTTTTAGCAATCATTTGTACCAGCAAATGCTCTAAATTAACGAAAACGTCAACATCACATTCAGCTATAAACAGAATATCAGCTCGATTGTTATGATTGCTATTTCCTATTTTTACGATATATACATAAGAATGTATTTCATCTATAAAGTATGGATGGGACAGTTTTTGAATAATAATTAATTTATCTAATAGAATTAAATACTAGATTGAAGAAAATAAACATACCTCTAAAAACTTGTGTTGATCTAAATTTAAATCATCGACATCCCAATATTGCGCCTAAGTCCGAAATAATTTTTCATTTTCCTGCTTTTGCCACATCCAATGACGTCATGTTCAGACGCACTGCGCATGACACTTCTCGCAAATGAAAGAGTTATTTTAAAATTACAAAAAAAATATTTCCCAACTATTTTTCCAGTGAATTAGTGCATAGAAATTTTCTTCATTGTTTGAACTATAATGTACATTGAATCTCTAATTCATTTCTTCGAAATAAACAGTTTAAATAAATTTTATTTAATGCAAATCAGCTTTTTGCCGTAGAACTGCATACAATGTATAACGTCAGAATACTCACTAGCGTCCCCTGAATTACTGTCTCAAATGGTTTTGGCGTTTTCTCAACATAGAGATTTTCCTCCTTACTTCTAACTCCATGGTTGCAGCTTGCAGCAGTGATTGCCATTTTTTTTGCAAATTCGCGGCAGTGCAGTGATTTCTAGACAAGTATGATACTTACAATTAAATGATACGGTACAAAATATTTATTTGTTTCAGTCATTTATGGTATATTTAAAACTACGTGTTAAGAGGAGGTCGTCAACTGCTCGATTTCTTTTATTGCATTCTCATGGATTATGTACGATATCTTAAGTATGAAATGCTTGCTAGATAATCTTGTAAAGAAAAAAGCTTTCCGGCATACATGAAAGGTAGAAAGAGGGGCTACCTTCATGCCCCATAAATCATGACATGAATAATCAAATCAAAGGCAAGGTTTATTCTTTACTAATGCAATAAATAACTTCATTGCACGAAGAAGCGCTCCACGTGAAGGCTGTGAAATGGCTTTTGCTTGTGAAATATGCCATGGAGCATTTATACATAAAAATTATTTAAATAAGCACTTACTTATGCATACTAGTGAAAAGCCTTTTGTTTGTGAAATATGTCATAAAGCATTTGCACATAAAAGTCATTTAAATAGCCATCTACTTGTACATACAGGTGAAAAGCCTTTTGTTTGTGAAATATGTCATAAAGCATTTGCACAGAAAGGTCATTTAAATAGCCATCTACTTGTACATACAGGTGAAAAGACTTTTGTTTGTGAAATATGTCAAAAAGCATTTGCAAAGAAAAGTACATTAAATCGTCATGTAAGAGTACATACTAGGGAAAAGCCTTTTGTTTGTGAAATATCTAACAAAGCATTTGCAAACAAAAGTCGTTTAAATAAGCATTTACTTGTACATACTGGTGAAAAACCTTTTGTTTGTGAATTATGTCATAAAGCATTCGCACAGAAATTTCATTTAAATGAGCACTTACGTGTACATACTAGTGAAGAGCCTTTTGTTTGTGAAATATGTCATAAAACATTTTCACAAAAAGGTAATTTAAATAGCCATCTACTTGTACATACTGGTGAAAAACCTTTTGTTTGTGAAATATGTCATAAAGCATTTGCACATAAATCTCATTTAAATGTGCACCTATGTGTACATACTGGTGAAAAGCCTTTTGTTTGTGAAATATGTAACAAAGCATTTGCAAGCAAATGTCGTTTAAATAAGCATTTACTTGTACATACTGATGAGAAGCCTTTTGTTTGTGAAATATGCCATAAAGCATTTTCACATAAATGTCATTTAAATGAGCACCTACGTGTACATACTGGTGAAAAGCCTTTTGTTTGTGAAATATGTCATAAAGCATTTGCACAAAAAGGTCATTTGGATAGCCATCTACTTGTACATACAGGTGAAAAGACTTTTGTTTGTGAAATATGTAACAAAGCATTTGCAAGCAAATGTCGTTTAAATAAGCATTTACTTGTACATACTGATGAGAAGCCTTTTGTTTGTGAAATATGCCATAAAGCATTTTCACATAAATGTCATTTAAATGAGCACCTACGTGTACATACTGGTGTAAAGCCTTTTGTTTGTGAAATATGTCATAAAGCATTTTCACAAAAATGTAATTTAAATAGGCATCTACTTGTACATACTGGTGAAAAATCTTTTGTTTGTAAAATATGTCATAAAGCATTTGCACATAAATCTAATTTAAATGAGCACCTATGCGTACATACTGGTGAAAAGCCTTTTGTTTGTGAAATATGTCATAAAGCATTTTCACATAGAAGTTCTTTAAATAAGCATCTAAGTGTACATACTAGTGTAAAGCCTTTTGTTTGTGAAAAATGTCATAAAGCATTTGCACATAAATCTCATTTAAATGAACACCTATGCGTACATACTGGTGAAAAGCCTTTTGTTTGTGAAATATGTAACAAAGCATTTGCATATAAAGGTGATTTAAATAGCCATCTACGTGTACATACCGGTGAAAAGACTTTTGTTTGTGAAATATGTCAAAAAGCATTTGCAGAAGAAAGTAATTTAAAGCAGCATCTAAGAGTACATACTAGTGAAAAGCCTTTTGTTTGTGAAATATGTCATAAAGCATTTTCACGTAAAAGTTCTTTAAATAAGCATCTAAGTGTACATACTAGTGTAAAGCCTTTTGTTTGTGAAATATGTCAAAAAGCATTTGCAGAAAAAAGTACTTTAAATAGGCACCTATGTCGAAAGCCCAGAACGACCGACTCGTCCGAAGACATGAGCAGCTTAGTAGATGTCCGGGAGAAAATTTGGAAGTAGAGTCCGACCCCCACAGTCACGCCAAGCTGAGGGAGTGTACCAGAAGTTTATTAAATACAAAAATTTTTACAGAGTGACGAGGATAACAGAAGGCCAGCAGGTTACATGAGAGCTGGATGTTGTAATACATTTGGATTAGCAGAATCACATTGACAGCAAATTTGCTTGTAACAGTTTTGCATATTTACATTATTTAGTGTAATTGTAAAACTTAACATAATAAAGGTTTTTCTGCTGATTTACAAAAATTAAAAAATATACATTATCAGGTGGAGAAAGATAGTGAAGAACAGTATTGCAATAGAATCCATATTTACATGTATCTGTTTTATATATTTACAAAATTTTACATTGTATATCATATTATAGAAAATCTATTTCTGTCTATATACTAAATTATATGTATACAGTAACAGGAGTAGGTAGAGAGATGTATTGCAATTGAGTAATTATATACAATTATTTTTCTTTTTCAGAAGAGTGTTAGCTTCTGTATAGTGTTAAAGCATAATTTTATCGGGTGAAAGCAAACAGGGACACAAGAGGAATAAATCGAAAAACAAAGAACAGCAAAACGAACACAACAAAATACAACCGCAACAAAGGGTAACCCAGAACAGCAAAAGAGAACACCAGGGGGGAGAGGAAAAAGGATACTCACAGACATCTCTTCATCTAACTCTGTTAGTAATATCTCTAGCAAGGAGAATACAGTTTTTGAGTTTATTAAGCAAAGCAGGAGTACGGTGAACCAAGCAGCACGAGAGGAGGGAGCAGGTTTTACCAAATGAAAGTCTTTAGTAAATGGGCAGGAGTAAACAAAGTGATCCACGTCACCGAAGGAATTACAGGGGAGTTGGAAGTAGTTTTAAATTTAAAGAGTTTTAAGTAGTCCAAAAAGGGGCCGTGGCCAGTAACAAAATAAATAAGGAATTTGTTAAAAATTTGGAAAGTAGGATCAACCACAGGAAGGAAGAGAGATGCGTGAGGGGTCATGAGTTCGAGGAGATATGTAGCTGTCAAGAAGAAGTTGCCAGGAATTCAGAAGTTCAGTTTTGTAGAAGGAAGATAAGAAGGAATAAGGGAGGGGGACTACAAGAGGGGAGCCAGAGAGGGTGGCTTCCTTAGCGAATTTGTCGGTGGTTTCGTTACCGAGGTTGCCAGAGTGGGCTTTAATCCAATGGAGATTAATTAGATTTACATTTTTTGCCGAAAGTGCCAGAAGTTTCATTTCCCGAAGAAAGTGAGATTTGTTTTTAGTTGATTTGAAAGCCAAAGAGGATAAACTATCTGAGAAGATATTTACCTTGACTGAGTTATCTAAGGCCCATTTTATTGCAAATTTAATAGCTGCCAATTCAGCTTGAAAAACTGGATTCTCGTCGCAGAGTTTGAAGGTGAAAGTCTCAGTGAGGACCTCAAGACGGAAGATGCAAATGGAGAAACCAGTGTGATTGTCCAATTTAGAACCGTCGGTGAAAACACAGGTATCAGAAAAAGAGGAGGGATCAACAACCGGGAGGGACACAATACATTGAGAGGGGGGGGATACTGGAAAAGGGGCAGTTGTAATCAAAAAGGGAGGGGAGAGAAGCGTTTGAAAAGAGGTTATTTTTTAGATGCCATGAACAACAAGGTGGACAGGGGGGATACCCGTGATTGAATAGAGAGAAATGCTCGAAGTTGTTCTAAAGCCGGTTGAAATTTTCAAAAGGAAGATCCGTTGCAGAGAAGTAAGTTTAGAAATTTGATCCCCAGTTAAACGTTTTCCCCAGATACCAGACCCAAAAGTAATGATTTTTTCAATTACTGTTAGATACCATAGTTTTAAGAAGGATTTATTAACACCCCAATTATTACCCGAGATTTTCCTGAATGTAGAAGAGAGCTTAAAGCATTTCTCTTTTAAGTAGAACACATGGGGGCTCCAAGTAAGGTTGTCATCAATAACAAGGCCCAAAAAGTTAAGGTGGCGAGTGATTTTGAGGGTTTTATTGAGTAGTTTGATAGGTGGAGTATATCTATGTTTGGAACGGGTTCTGTTAAAAATTATGCATTTAGATTTTTCTGGGGAGACCGAAAGTGAAAAAGAGGAGAGGGAAGAGGACAATAGGCACCTATGTGTACATACTGGTGAAAAACCTTTCGTTTGTGAAATATGTAACAAAGCATTTGCAAACAAAAATAGTTTAAATAAGCATTTAATTGTACATATTGGTGAGAAGCTTTTTGTTTGTGAAATATGTCATAAAGCATTTGCTCATAAATCTCATTTAAATGAGCACCTACGTGTACATACTGGTGAAAAGCCTTTTGTTTGTGAAATATGTCATAAAGCATTTGCACATAAAAATAATTTAAATAGGCATCTAATTGTACATACTGGTGAAAAGCGTTTTGTTTGTGAAATATGTCAAAAAACATTTGCAGAAAGAAGTACTTTAAATAAGCATCTAAGTGTACATACTAGTGAAAAGCCTTTTGTTTGTGAAATATGTCATAAAGCATTTTCACAAAAAGGTAATTTAAATAGCCATCTACTTGTACATGCTGGTGAAAAACCTTTTGTTTGTAAAATATGTCATAAAGCATTTGCACATAAATCTCATTTAAATGAGCACCTATGTTGTTGTTGAGACCCAGACCGTCCGACCTACCAGAAAGGTGTAAGATGAGCACCTATGTGTACATACTGGTGAAAAGCCTTTTGTTTGTAAAATATGTCATAAAGCATTTGCACATAAACGTAATTTAAATGAGCACCTATGTGTACATACTGGTGAAAAGCCTTTTGTTTGTGAAATATGTAACAAAGAATTTGCAAGCAAATGTCGTTTAAATAAGAATTTACTTGTACATACTGGTGAAAAACCTTTTGTTTGTGAATTATGTCATAAAGCATTTGCACATAAATGTCATTTAAATGAGCACTTACGTATATATACTGGTGAAAAGCCTTTTGTTTGTGAAACATGTCAAAAAGCATTTGCAGAAAAAAGTACTTTAAATAAGCATCTAAGTGTACATACTAGTGAGAAGCCTTCTTGTTTGTAAAATATGTCAAAAACCATTTGCAGTACTTTAAATGAGCACTGGTGAAAAACCTTTTGTTTCTGAAATATGTAACAAAGCATTTACAAACAAAAATCATTTAAATAAGCATTTACTTGTACATACTGGTGAGAATCCTTTTGTTTGTGAAATATGTCATAAAGCATTTGCACATAAGTTATTTCAATAGACATTTACTTGTACATACTGGTGAAAAGCTTTCTGTTTGTAAAATATGTCAAAAACCATTTTCAGATAAAAGTACTTTAAATAAGCACCTACGTGTACATTAGGCCTGGGCGATGTATCGATACATCGTGAAATACCGGTATGAAGTCAACATCGCCATACCGGTTTCGTAAATTACAAGTCGACGATATACCGCGATATCACTCTCTATATCGTGATATCACGATTTCCCGATATTCATAACCAGCGCTAACCGCCGATTTTGGAATCGACGATACCGGTTTTGGGATTTTCTTAGCGCATGCGCAAATTCGCGGCGTTGTCATCGCCTGTAAATCGTAATATTCCGATATCCCAGACATCGCTATCGCCGATCTTAGGACCGACGATTCCGGTTTTGGGATTTTCATAGCGCATGCGCGATTTCTCGATAACAAACATCGCCAGCGCCGATCTTGAGAACAATAATTCCGGTTTTGGGATTTTCATAGCGCATGCGCGATATCCCGGTGAAAACCGCCATCGGCGAGTTTTACGATTCTGATGTTTTTGCGCGGTTTTTCACCGCACACGCACAAATTCCCGGCGTTGTTACCACCAGTATATCGTGATTTCCCGGTATTACAGCACTGACTTTGCTTTTCAATGTCGTGGCATCAAAGAATCTTATACTAATTAATAATCATTGAATCTTTTAAGATACGTCGCCTGTTGATTTTCACATTGATATTTTCTCGGGATATAGATAATGCATATAATCTGTGGCTTATCTCTTGAAATTTTGTAATTAAGGAAGTGCGAATCATCTAACGATTTTTATCGCATTCGCTATGTTTTAATGTAAAAATAACTTAATGTTCTATTTTTACAATTTATTCACAAACTGCAACAATCAAGTCCGTCTTGATTACCCAAGAAACTCTCTTTAGCGGCTTTCAACTTTAATAGTCTGCATTCCAAGCTCTTTCATGTTTTACTTTTATTTTGATTGCGAAAGGATGTAAATTATTGACTAGAATGTTTTTAATAGATGCCGCAGATCTCTCTGCCCGGTAGTGACATTAGTTAACTTTAATGATTGTTTATAGGGAAAGGAGTGAGGGGGTGGACCAGGGAATGGAACATAGTTTCTGAATGCGTAATGATGTAAACATAAGATTACGGTGGCTACGTGGGAAATATCTTGTCGTACTAGATTTTTTATTTGGTAAGCTTTATACTGATTCCCCCCCCCCCCCCCCGTAAGTTTTATATTGATTTTTTTAGTTATTAATAAACAGGGTTCGTGCGCACTCTGGAAATCGGGAATTTGAAAGTGGACTATAATGTCAGGGAAATTGCAGCGAAAATCGATCTTTCGTTCAAAATTCTGGAAAAATCAGGGAATTTTCAACTTGGCGACCTGCTCACAGAAGTGCCGATTACTACGTATTCTTCGTAGTTTCTACGGGAAACAACCTGCGATTACGGAATTTGCATAGTTTCCTATGGGAAATTGTCTTCTGTGAAAGCCAATGTAAGTTTACGGCCGCGTGCACCGTAATGCCAATCAAATCAACGTAACAACGGGGATTTACGGAGGCATGGGCGTTAATGTCAATCAAATTAACATGACAACGGGGTATACTGCAGCGTGCGCGGTAATGATAATCAAATTAGCGTGATAACGGATATTTACGGCCGCGTGCACAGTAATGCCAATCAAATAACCGTGACTATGATGATTTACCGTTGCGTGGAATGTAAAAGATATTTTTTTTTTCATGTAAGTAATAAATGTACTTCTTAAAATTAATTTTCGCATAAATCGCTGAACGTTAATTTTATAATTATTTATTGTGTTTAACTGGATAAAAACTTATAATTATATATATTAATGCATATTTATACATATATATATGCTTAAATATTTTTTGTATATGCATTTTTGTATTATGTGAACAATGAACCTATATATTTAATTTCTTAACCTGACTACTAAAAAAGTCTTAAAACTGCTGATATTTTCTTTTTCTCACTATTGACATCTTCATCAGTTGAGTAGCATCACTATAATGAAGCTGTTATGTTTCGTGATCATGGAGTCATAAATGATCCATTTTATGCATTATTATGCAAACTTTTGTTTCATGCTGCCATAGGAAATATGAAATTTCACTCGAATTCCAAAAAATTCTATCTAGTTCTTGATTTTTTGATAATAAAGCCGGATATATAAAGTTTCGTGAAAATCCATTAGTATTTATGGCATCTATCGTGTACACTAGCAATTTATAACATATTGACATTACTCTAAAATAGTCAAAATATGTTCAGCAGGTCCTAAAACATGTATTGCCCCCAAAAGTTCAAAATAGAAAATATTCGGAAAAACAATACTTCCTCTATTCTATAGTATGAGAAACTAAAATTATGGAGACATTTCACCAGTGAATTGAAGTGTGTGTGGGGAGGGGGGGGGGAGTCGACAGAGAAAATACCCATTTATAATCATGTACAAACAGTCGATCATGTAATTAATGGTCTTGAACAAAGGAGCTTCATAACCAAATAAGAAATAATGCCCATCTACCTGTAGGATAAAAGGTAAAAGAAAATTTGCTTTTTCCACAAACCAAAATTAATGAAACAACAAACATTAGTTCAAATGTTTAAACAAAATGATAACATGTAAACTTTTTCTTTTTATTTCTTGTATATGTGTATATTTTTTTTTTAATTTCTTCTGCTCCATTATTTTTTTTTTGTATTAAATTATATTTTTAATGAGTTAACTTAACCTTTTGTCATTATTTTTCTAAAAACAATATTTTATAGTGCATTTAGTTTGAAGAGTGTATTATAGTGTATTTAGTTTTATAGTGCTTAAGTTTGAATTTTATGCAAACTCTATAATCCAAAAAATTCTAAAATCCATAATTAGCAAAGTCCAGATTTTTGAGGTTGTACTACTGTATATGCAGATAAATTGTATAGAGTTTGCATCTATTTTCATTTTCTAAATAAATATCCCATATCAGAGTAATATATCTTTATTTTTATAGTGCGACTAAAAATAAGCAAATATTTTACTAAACCAAATTATTTCTCGCATAAATAGTACGTTTGTTCACCTGCGTCGCAGCGCGTTTAGTTTTTAGTCACGTGAGTTGATCACATGATTAATATCACGATATATCGCAATATCGCGATGTTAGACTGCCGATATATCACGATGTTGAAATTCCAACATCGCCCAAGCCTAGTGTACATACTGGTAAAAACTTTTTATTTGTGAAATGTGTAACAAAAAATTTTGCACATAAAGGTAGTTTAAATTCACATTTACTAATGCACACTGGTGAAGAGCCTTTTGTTTGTAAAATATGTTATAAAATATTTACAAAGAAATGCATTTTAGATACATACCTAATTTTGCACAGTTGTGGTTGGAAAGAAAATTGCATGTAAAATTGATTCAAATAAGCATGTATTTGTGCACAGGGGTGGTAGGAAAGCATTTGCATGAAAAAATGAGCTATGAACTTCTAATTGTGCATACTGGAAAGAAGGCCTTTTGTTAATAAAATATGTCAGAAAATATTTATACATAAAACATAATTGAATGAACACTTTCTTCCACACACTCATGAGAAACTTTTTGAATATAAAACATTTCCAAAGAAAGATGAATATGAATCAATATAAATACATGCACAGTGATGCAAAACTTTTTTATTGACAACATATGTGGTAAAAATTTATTTCTTTAATTAAGAAACATTTGTGTAAAATGTCAGATATTATTGAAATAAACTTTCGTGTACTCGGTGAAAAACCAGTTGTAAATGAAATTGTAATGAACTTAGTCATAGTGAAAAAAAATTCTAAATACACATGCTATATGAGCATCTATTCGAAAAATTTTGGAGACCCACGTAAAATCATAATTTATTAAGAAAGAAACATTATCCCTGACTAAAAGTTATAAACATTTGAAATTGTACATATTACTGCATAACTAATGACTAATTTGGGGGTCTTGAATTTGTGGGTGATGTCAAAATTGGGTGTTGCCATTAAAAATTTCAAAGTTTGTGCATGTTTAGATATGAAGATGGCCCCTTATGTAAATTTTACACACCTTAATTTGTAGAGGATGTTATTCCTAATCAAATGGTATCTTTCAATTTTCTCTACGATGCTCGATAAACAGAGGGTGGAGCATTTTTTTTTCCCGCAGCTGTACATGGTTAATAACAGCATAAAATGTTGATTAAAAGAATGAATTACCTTCCAAAGCAAAAAGCAGAAACATTGTTCAGGTTAGAGGGTCAGAGTTACCACACAACCACACGCAAGAATGTGTCAATCAGTTTAGAAGTTTATCAGCGTTTTAGACAGACGCAATCTTACCTCTTCTGGAGCAGTTGCTATCTATCTATCCCATCAAAGAGATTATTTTTACCTTTGAAACTAGTTGTTAAGTTTATCAGCGTTTAGACAGATGCAATCTTACCTCTTCTGGTGCAGTTGCTATCTATCTATCCCATCAAAGAGATTATTTTTACCTTTGAAACTAGATAAGTTTTATGAACTATTAATAGTGCTTCTGTCAGAACCCGGGCTGAAGATAATTGATTAGTAAATGTTTCTTAAATTCGGAATATCACAGCATGGGTCTCTATAGTATGGACTTTATAAGAGTTCCACACTATTTAATGTCATCAATTTTCGCTAGTTGTAGTTAATTTTTTTTATTAAAAGAAAAATGTTTTTTTACGTATTACATACAATTTGTGCTAGGACCAAATTTCACAGAAGAATAACATATTTTTCAATTAAATTTTACTTTCCCTGCCGTGCATAGTAATGTGAAGGAGAAGTATTACGATGCAGTAAAAAATTTGACCCTCAAATTTTACTGAATCTACATGTTTTGAAAATCCCTGAATACGAGTCAACGTTCAAATCACTAAAAATCGAGTATTTGTGTTAGGGATATGAACTAAACCTCAGAAATATCACAAATAATTATTCTTTCGATGTTCATTACTATTATTCTTTTACAATGGATATTTATATTTAGTACCGTTTGAAATTTCACTTTTCTGTTTCTAAACATAGAATAAATCTTAGCAGTTCTTTTAAACTGCATATAAATGATACATCATAGGTAATATAGTTAGATCTTTCAATTGTCTTATATAATAAATATATTTTTTTATAAATATATTAGGTTTTTTAAAATTCGAAATCGTTTATTAGTTATTTTATGTTTTAGCACGAATTTGAGTGTTATTCTCGATTTCCACACGCATCAGTTTCTTAGCAACAGAAAATATTATCACATCTTGACCCCATCGGAAAAATCGAAGGACGTTCTTTCTAATAATATTTAAATGGAATCCGTAGGATAATTCCTTCATATTTATTTTCTAAATACATTGAAATTTGTATTTTTTAAGTTATCTAATATTTAAAATCTTACAAAACTTTCTTGAATAAGAGGCATATGTCAGTAAGGTGACTATAAATGTTTTGATGGTGTTATAAGCCCTCTTCATCAGGCCAAAACCGAACAGTTAGAACAGTATTCATCCTTAACAAAAGCTGAGAGCGAATTACGAAGAAGCAAGCGATGAACAATTCAAAACAGCTAAAACACACACAGCTATAAAATTTGCAAAACGGATTGTGAAACACCCATAAACATATCCGTACAAACATATCATCACAAAATGATAAAGGGTCCTTCTCACACCTACAAAGACAAGGGAAGCTGTCACTGAGAATGAAATTTTAAGCATTAAAATTTAAATTAGAAAACAGAGAAGAAATGTAAAAAACATTGTGTTATTGATAAAAAATGAGAGTTTAGATGAAGAAAAAATAGTCAAACCCTTTTAAATTAAAGAAGGTAGAAAATTACTGCGGAATAAGGCAGTAATTAAGAAAAAAATAGCAAAAGGAAGAAACTGGTTTAGAGAATTAAATTCATTAATCAAACTACTAAATAATTAACAGTGGTTAAAACTAGGTCAATAAAAGATACAACATGGAAAATACGGTTTCAGAAGCTTTATAAGCTAACTTCATCAACTATAAAAAAATATCAATCGATTAGTTTACTCAAAAATATCCATGTATGAGGCTAGAATTAAGAAGGATAAAACAAAATTGAAAGACAGTTAGTTAAATGAATTAACTTCTAAAGTCAAAAATTAGTATATTAACCACTGTTGAATGAGATTGGAATTAAGAAGGAACTGATTAAATAAATGACTGGAAAACAGAAACTGTTTCGGAAGCTATGCGAGTCCATGCCGGTTGGGTTTCTTTTTACTTCATTATAAGATCCCCCATTTAATAAATTTTCCAGCTTTTCAATATAAATAGACTCATCAAGCAAGACTATTTGCCCCCCACCCCTTTGTCAGTCTGACAAAGGGAGCCAAATACTCGTGACAAAAAGAGCTGTCAAGGAGTGCATCAAAAACATTCTAGACTTATCTTTAGTAAGAAACCTTTAAATCATCCATTTCCCGACATTGCTAGTCTGAAAATCATTCATTTCAATTTTTCATGGAAAAAATCATTGTGCACTACACTTGAACTTGATTTTTTGAAAGTCTACTTTATTTACTTGAACGCTAATAATCTTGTTAATGATAAATCAGCAGTCCATTACTTCTCCATAGCATGAAAAAAATGTCCTCCATCCTTAATTTCATTTGTCAAATCATATAGCTTCTAAAACAGTTTTCTGTGTTTTATTTTTGGTCATTTATTTAATTAGTTTCTTCTTAGTTCCAGTCTCATTTAAAGTTGCTTGTATATTCATCTTTGACTTTAAAAGTGAGCTCATATAGTTTTTTTCCCCATTTTGTTATAACATTATTAATTCCGATCTCATTTTCGAGTAAACTAATTGGTTGATATTTTTTTACAGTTGAAGAAGGTAGCTGTTTATAGCTTCTGAAACCGTTTTAATTTTTTATTTTTCGTGTTATATCCTTACCTAGTCTCAACCACTGTTAGTTAGTTAGTCGTTTGATTGATGAATTTAACTCTCGAAATTGGTTACTTCCTTTTGTTATATTCTTCTTAATTACACCTTAATCCCTGTAATTTTAAATCTTTTATCCATTTCAAGGATTTGGCTACTTTTTCTCCCTCTAAACTCTTTAATTTTATACCAATAATTTAACAGCTCTCATATTTTCTCTGTTTTTTAAATCTCATTTCAATGCTTGAAATTTCATTCTCAGTGTCAGCTCCACTTGTCTTTGTAGACTGGAGAGGACCTTTATCGTTCCGTGATGGTTTGTACGGATGTGTTTATGGGTGTTTTACAAATGCCGATGCCACCCTCTGTGCGAATTTTATAGCTGTGTGTAGAAGGCCCAGGCTGCTCGACTCACCCGAGGGTATGGGCAGTAAAGTGAGTGGCCGGGTTATGAGAGCTGTGTGTGTTCCAGTTCTTTTGAATTGCTCATTGATTCCCTCTTCGCAACTCTCAGCTTCTATTAAGGGTGCATACTGTTCTAACTGTTCTGTTTTGACCTGATGAAAACTGCTTATAACGCCCTCGAAACAATTGTAATCACCTTACTGACATGCCCGCTTTATTGCAAGATGTTTTGCAAGCATTTATCTTACAAGAAGCAGTTTTATTTATTGTAATTTAATTTTTATTTCTCCAAATCCGAAAATGTAAGATTAATACAGTTTTAAAGTTTGGCAAGTGTTATATATATGTATATATATATATATCCAGGGATGTATCTACAGTAGTCGGTGGTGGTCGGGGTTTCCACCACTCAGAATTTCCGACCACCACTCATCCAAAAAAATATACATATTATAATTACATTTAAAAAAAGTTATATTCAATTTTATCAAATGTTTTTCTTTAATATAAAAATATACAATACTAATACTATTTGTGTGTTCGAATTAACGTGAAGCTCGTTTCGAAATTTTATATTCTCAATTATAATTGTTCTGGAAAATCAACCACCACTCACATTTCTCTAGATACATCCCTGATATATCGTATTTTAACAAAAAAAAAAATATTTTTGATTTCATCCGTAATTTCATTTTCTATGATATTTTAAACGAACGAACCCATAAGATTTTAAATGCCACACTTTCTCCCCTTCGTTTTGATATCTGTGTCTGCACGCTTAAGCCTACTATCATAGCTAAGGTTTTCTTTTCAAATATTTTATTTTATTAATGAATATATTTATTTTTTGCTTGGTCGCACGGGATAATTTGGGAATACATATACATTGCATGCTATTTGAAATTCGCTACAAAATGCAACATGCACTACATTGGGAATACGCTACATAATGCATACATTGCATGCTATTTGAAATGTTATATGCATTGATAATTATTTTTTATAGATTACAATTTATCCGTGTTTTAACTCCCAGGCAACAGGTACATTTTCCAATAACAGTAGTTTATGCATAATTTTCGATTAAAATCTTTCAATTTTTATATATATATATATATATATATATATTATTTATATATATTATGCATATATATATATATATATATTTCTAATCTAGATCTTGCACCCACAGTGCAAAATGACTTCCGACGCCTCTGTATAAATATTTTTTTGAGTGAGGGGGGGGGGAGTTACTAGGTTTAATAATTATTTAATCATCTAGCGAACACAGAACTGGTAAATAACAAATGAAAAAGACAATTCAATAAAAATAATGTATTGAAAATCAGGGCCGCCCATGGAAATTGTGGGACTCCTACAAGCCTTTATTGACCCCCCCCCCCCCCCCATGTTTAATCTTTATCTATTTGTATATTTTCCATATCTTCTTTCTGAAAAAAAAAAGCCTTACAGCCCCCCACGCACACACACTTGAGTGGTGTTCTTCCTATTGGCAGCTCTGTAAGAATTTTAGTAGAATATCTTTTTATCACTATTCAATATTTTAATGCATTTAAAGCTTGAAATTTTGTACAGTAAAAATTATGTTCGTTTTAAAATGATTTATTTTATTTTTTATTTTTTTTATTTTGGGGAGGGTTCAGTAATATTGGAGATTCAGTAATAGTTGTATCATCTAGCAAACACAAAACTGGCATTTTACGAATGGAAAAGACAACTCAATAAAAATAATGTATTAGAAAACATAAAAATCAGTGCCACCTATGAACTTTGTGGGACCCCTACAAACCTTTCTTAAGCCCCCCCTCCCTCCCAATGTGGGATTTTCCTCTTTTTGTAAAATTTTCATATCTTTTTCCTCAATAATATTGGTGTGTGTGTGTGTGGGGGGGGGGGGGGGGGGGGGGGTCCCATTCTAGAGCCACCCTCCCGCACACTCGAGTGGTGTCCATCCTACAGTCGGCCCTGTAAGCATAACATTTTTTACCAGAAATGCCTCCAAATAAAAATTAAAGAAACAAAACTTTTTTTTTAAATAAAGAAAAGTGGAATCTACTGTACTGACAATATAATTGAGCTAATTTTTATTAAAAAATATGTCATCACTAAATAAAACATAATTAATCTAGCTATGAAATTCTAAACGCAAGTAACAACCACACATATTCTGATTATGGAAATGTTATTACAAAATCACTCATAGTTCATGCACATGCTCAGTATGTGGAGACATTACAGGGTTGATCCAGTCTTCTCTTGTGCCTTTGCTTACTTTACCATTTCTATCAGGATATCTGGATTTAATAGCGAACTACAAGCACTGAAATATTGGCCAAGTGCAAAATCGAAATGTTTCCAAAATCTATAACCGACTATGAACTGGATCTTCGCGTATAAATAAACAAACCTCCTCTAACTGGATACGACTTGACTAGACTTCTGGTTTAGTGTTCAGGAAATCAGTCAAACCTCATTTTTCTATACATGATATGTAATATTTCTTTTAGTATATTGCATTTGATTTTTAATTCACATTAAAAAGTTTAGCGTATTGTTTCTGAATTTGCCTCCGTCAGATGCTAATATCAATCAATAATATAAGTGAAAAATATCTAAATATGCTGGTTTTGGGAATGAGTTACCATATTTTGAGAAATATTGCCGAATTCTTGTCTTTTGGCAAGATTATAAACTGTGAAATGCTATACGCAAAGATATGTAAGTAAATGTTATTTATGAGATTTCAGACTGTTTAACGTTTTTTTAGTTGGTAAGTAATTGATTGTAATCATTTTCAGTAATAGCAATTTGTTTTAACATTAGTACGTAAAATTCTATTTAGTTTACGAAAAACTTCTATTTTTGTTTATATATGAATGTTTTTGCTCGCTTTATACTTTTTATAATGGTCATTAAGAGAGTATGTCATTAAACAATTTATCTGTAGTTTTTTTGTTCACATTATGTCACATTCAAATGTGCTACTGTATAAAAGATTAAATTTCTATATTTTATAAGCATTTTTGTCGGATTTATTTTGTGTAATAGCATCTGTATTTACTGCATTTACAACTGTTAGCTTATTAGCTATCAACTGTGAGCAGTATTTTTGTATCTAAATGAGCATGTTTCTAGCGATGTTGTGTTAAATAAATCGGCATCACTTTACAAGTTTACAATATGCTTTTTTGGCTGTGGCAAAAAATCTCTTTTTGGAAACTGTGCAAATAAGTTGGGATAAAGTAAGAGGAAATTTTTTTTTCAGTTTTATGACTTTCTATAGACCAAACAAAAAAATAATGCTGAATATTAATTATTGTATACTGTTTAATTTTGTAATGAATTTTGTGTGTATGAGAACCTGTGAATGAGATATCTTATGAATGAATGGGACAGTTTGGATAAAATATGGTATGATTATTACAATCAGTAAATACTGGAACTCGCTTGATTTTAATTGTGACTAAATGTTTGGATAATTCAAGATTTTATAATGAATTTTTTTAAAAATCAGGATATTCAAAAACATCAAATAATCATTTTATGTTAGTAATATATCATTATATAAAATAACTTATCTGAGTGTTAGCCATTTGCCTATTGCTGACACCCATTTAGCATAACCCAGTCCCAGTGGGCATGTACAGCTTAAAGAATGTTGTGGACATGAGTGACATTACCCTCTCCAAGCTTTATTAGGATGCTAGAGAAAAAACAATGAGCTGAGCCTCTGCATTTGCCATAGGAACCACAAATAACTTATAAAATAAATGATGTTAGAAAACAAATGGCACCAACCTTAGAATGCTTGCATGAACCATAGAGATATAGCACTTTTTTTTTATATAAATTTATATAATAATAATAATATTAATAGTAATAAAAAGTTAATGTAAAATTTTAAAAAGTAACAAGCATCATTAAATAGGTTGATATTCTATGTACTGGAATAAATTTACTAACATCATTCTTATGGATCCAGCTCATTCAAGGTATAAAATAAGAAAGTGTTTGTTTGTATTTTGGTGCCAAACAATTGGTAATTGTCATTATTTCACTTGATATTAATTGAACATCAGTTGTGTTTTGATGTGGATTGTGCATATGATGCAAATATAAATAAATCCTTCTGATTAGATAATTAAAGTTGCTAAAAACATCAAACTTCAATTTATGTTTTGTTATGTCACTGTCAATATCATAGTGGTATGGCTTTATTTATATGCACATTTAGAAAAGAAAGGGTTAAAAATCCTACTCTTGGATTTTGCAAAATTGATATGTTTGTGTATCCCTGAATACAAGTTGAAAATTTTCAGTGATTTTTGTTATGTGTTTGTGGACAGGACATCTTTTGAATAAAGTGAGCAATTCATATGAAATTTGATACACATATTTGAAAACATAACAGACCTAGTGATCTCAAATTGTAAAGCATAGGCATGTGTCGTCACATGGAAAATTTTGCCCTTATGTTTCTAAAGCAAAATACTCGTATACGTAGCAGTATGGAAATTTTCATTATCTCTGTATTAAAAATGGATATTTTAGAAATTTACAATCGTTTAGACCTAAATTTTAGTTGGATATAATATCTAAATTTATCTTCTTTCATGGATATTTTGGTTTCATGCTATATATTTTTAGCAAGGTTACAAATAAAATAAAATATGCAGTAATATTCCAATAAATTGGCACATTTGGAATTTCAGTAGTGCCAGAACACCAAATTTATTAGTTTATCAGATGTCAAGTTCAACTGAAATGGGGCAAAAAATGGGGAAATTAATTTAAGACAAAATAATAGTAACTGAACAGCTTCTGTAAGATTATCTGTACAATCTTACTGTAACTCTTCAGTTTTGTTTCAGTTGTTCTCAATGTTTGGCACATATACCCCTTAGGGGTTTGTAGTAAAGGATTTTGGTGGTGCGTCATGAGATAAACACAACCATTGATGCAAGCATAAAAAACCAAACCACCTCAGTGATTACCCAGTGAAATATTTATAATTTTTTAAGATTTTTAAAGTATTAATCGATATATGTACTTTATGAATACGAAATTTATTTTTTTTTTTTTTTATTTCCAATGGCAAGGCAATATAAGAAGAAAAGTACAAAAATACAACAAGTGACAGAAAAATTCAACAAATAACAGAAAAAGACTAAAAGTCCAACAAATGTTGACCGAAGTCATTGCCTTAAAAGTTCTCTAGCACGCCAATACAATGCTGTCTCAGAGTCGCCATGAAGTACCGAGCAACGATGGTGGTGGGCACGGTTCATTGGTTCTGCCGTATTACAAAGAGGGCATTTGGGATGGTCCAAAATCCCGATGCGATAGAGATGTTATCCCAAACAGTCGTGATCCGTCAAAAGCGAAATTTAACATGTCTATATGTGTTTTGTTTTATTCCCATTGTTATACACTATAACAGCAGTTTTAACTATTTATACAACGGGTACACCAGTTATACCTTGTTCGCTCTGGAACTTTCAAGCCATCTCAAACTAGAGAAACAGAATGGAGTTTAAAGTAACCTTCAAAATGAGGATGGAACTCAATACATTTCCATAAAGAGAATCAAACTTTCAATCCAGCTTGAAATGTGTTGTGTTGAAATTAACACAGTCGCCCCCAAGCGAAATATGTGATAGGGTATTAAAATTAGTTTAATAATAAAATTTTGGAATAGAATTTTCAAAATAAATCGTACAGTTATGGATAAATTTTGGCTGACATGCCTAGCTGGGCATATTAGAACTTAGCAGAAAATTAAAACAAAAATAAAAACCTTTAAGATTGTACCGGTATGTTAATTTATTTCTAATTTTTACAATTGGCATGACGAAAATATACCAATATCAAATTTGAATACTTTATTTATTATTATAAATATCTTTATCTGTAGTAAATACTGCCTTGTACCATTTTAGAAAATAACAAGCAAGATTATAAAATTTCCATGTCATGTAATTGAATGAAAATATGTCATTCCACTTCTAACATGTTTCATAAGCTTTGATCATAACCTGGATACTAACTAGGAAATAAAAATAAGAAAAACTTGAGCAACGTATAAAAGTACAAATAACACAATACAGTGTGTTTTTATATGCTGTTCAAGTTTTTCTTATCTTTCATACAAAATGTATTGTACATATGGAAAATTAAAATTCAGCTCAGTATCTTCCAATATCTTATCCATCACTGGTAACCTGACAAGAAATTTTTGTGATCCCTGAATACTATTTTGAACTGCATACTTCACTTAGGTATTTTGATATGTCATAATGCTCTTCTTTAAGAGTGTCTGTCCAGTTGCTCACATGTTAATGATATGAAGTTGGATTTCAGTGAGAAATTCCCCGTACACTTTTATAGATTTACTGTAGGATATACATTTGATCCTCGCTGAAGAGAACAAGTTCATTATTACACACCGCAGTCCTTCGGCCGTCCAAATAGTTGCTCCTAGTCCTTTGGACGAGTCGGACGGTCTGGGTCTTCAACACCGCAGTCCTTGGGCCAACGGCCGTACCGTGCTGAAAACACCGGTTCTCGTTAGATCACCGAAGTCAAGCAGCATCGGGCGCGGTTAGTACTTGGTGGGTGACCACCTCGGAACAGCGCGTGCTGTTGGCCATCTCGGGTGCGGTATCCCCGTGGTTTGCGCGCTAGATTTGCACGCTACCACAAATGCCGCCGTGTTCATGCGGAGTACGATCACGTTAAACATGTGGGTCCGTAAGTCCTTCCGAGAGGTTGGTGGTAGGGGAAGGAGGGTACGGTCCCTGTGGATGCCTCCCCCACTGGGTTCCGGTCTAAATTGGGTGGCACTTCCCGGCCGTCCATACAGTTACCTTACACCTTTCTGGTAGGTCGGACGGTCTGGGTCTCAACAACAACACCGCAGTCCTTCCGAGTGGTTGGTGGTAGGGGAAGGAGGGTAAGGTTCCTGTGGATGCCTCCCCACTGGGTTCCGGTCTAAATTGGGTGGTACTTCCCGGCCGTCCAAATGGTTAGCTTACACCTTTCTGGTAGGTCGGACGATCTGGGTCTCAAACAAACAAACACCGTACTCGCATCTACATAGACTGTGTTAAATACGAATATTTTACTCGTAAAATCATACCAGGTTGCAGGATTCATAGTTACACCATTTGTCGTGGATGATCTTCCACTGATTCAGTCTTTGTATTCGCGAATATGGACGCGTAGCATATTATTACACATGGTTATAGAAACACAGATGTTGACCCCAATAGTCCAAACCGCAAGATCTTTGTAAATTTGTCTGTTCTGAGCAATGTTCGACATTGGGGTTTCGAAATTTGACTCAGTGGTATCTGATCCAGCACCTGGGGAAATGGTGATCATTCATGCAACCATTCTAGATCCACGTCCGAAGGAAAATCACTGAAGGGGCCATAGATGGGTGGTGACCGGTGCTCCATGGGTGGTAGTGGCGGTATGTGGATCTGCACAAACACATCATCGGTTTGTGGTTGGTCAGCTGTGAGTAGTTGGTGGAAGTTCTGGAATGGTTGTGGGCGTAGAAGTTGCTGAACGCAATGTTTTCTTTTTTGTCCTTTCCCAGGAATGAGTTTTCTAAATGTGAAGCCACTTCAGGTTCGGGCGGTATACAGTGATTGGTTATAATTTTAATATTCTAGTATTTTAACCTAGGTTTTCCAATGGGTGGGAAAGGTGTTATATATATATTTAAAATGTCACGATTGTTGCAGCTCAATCCATTTACTTGGTGAAAGATTGGTGCATAAGCACGAAATATTTTATATGGTTTAAAAAAATTAGGAGGTTAAATGAATTTGAAATATACGTATTCAAGTACATATGTATGTGCTGACAGGCAAGTTTATAGATTGATTTGAATGTAAAATCTCATCACAGATATATTGCTTAAGTTTAATTTATATACCGCCAAACAAGTTAGTAAAATAATTTGGTATTTTAATGTGAAGTCCATGGTCGAAGTATCCAGATGAAACCCGGGTGAAACCTAAAAGTGCTGACTAGTTATAAATTGTTAACGAGTAACTTGTATCAATTTGAAAGTCTGTAAACGGAACAAATGAGTCTGAAAAAATCGAATAAACTTATTCAACTTTACAGTTTTATTTTACAAAATGCTATTCACGCAAAACCATTTTCACTCTATTGGACCGGAGACACTGCAGATTTTTTTATTACTTTCCTTATATACATAATGTATAAGGAAAGTATTGTGACGGGGTCGAAAATTCGAATTCGAGTTATTCGACGAGAGAGCACGTTTCAAGCATCCCTGATCACGAATCAAACAATTTTGAGGAGATGTCTGTCTGTGTGTGTGTGTCAGTGAGCTTCTGGAGACGATAACTGACGAACGAATGGACCAATTCGAACGAAATTTGGTACAAAAATTACAATCCGTGAATACTAGAAGCCTATTGTTTTATACGTAATCGAATGTTCAGAACACTCCTAAATTTTCGAGTAAAATTTTGAAAAAATTCATCAAAAAATCAAAACCTTTAATAAAGTAACGCAAATAGACGTTTCTTATTTAATTTTTCATTAGAAAACGATTGACATAAATTTTTGAACGCTAGCATGAATCGTTCTCGAGATATTGCACATTTAAAAAAAAAATTATAAAATAAATCATATAAAATGAAAAAATATATAAACTATTGAGAAACATGTTCATTTTTCGTATGTAATATCATGCGATACATTTGGTGACATCATTCTCGTGGATCTAACTCGTTCCATTCATGAAAAAAGATACTTTGAGTAATACTGTTGTATTTGAACGCCAATAGTCATTTATCTGCTGTAAGAATAACTTATTTCTCCGTCCATATCGCTTGGCCCAATTCTGACGGCGAATTTGACGGAATATCGCTAACTTGGCGACTTTTTTAAATATTGCTAAATTAACATTAAAATTCGCAAAATGGATAAAGATAGCGCTAAATCAATGAAAATGACGACAATTGGCGAAAATTCAATATCTTAGAAAGAATGTAAATGTCTACTATAAGAATAATTTATTTTTCTTTTACTGTAAGAGCAGTAAATTCATTGCATTATATAAGAAAAGTCATGTGCTGCCCACATCAGATTTTTTTTATTATTTGCTTTATATTTTCAAAATATGTTCATTGACTGTTATACATACCACCTCAAACACATTCAATTTCAGTTCAAGAATGATTAAAGCATGTCAATCTGTCGAAAACACTGAATAGGATTTTCGACCACATAATAATACTTTTATTTTTTGGTATATAAGGAAAGAAAAAATTGCTAAACATATAAAGAAATATAATAAATTTAATTTTAAATTATATCTATAACTATATACTCTGTACACTTAATGAGCGGCAGTAAAATCATCAGAAAAATATTTTAGAGGAGTACCAGTTATTGTGTTCCATTGCTTTATTGTATACAGTGAAGCGAGTTCTGTCAAGTGATAGGGCAAAAATTACTGAACTTAAAATTTTATGAACAATCAACAGAGCTAAAATAATGTCCAGTACTGTTGATGGTTATAAGTAAATATTTTAACACGTCTACAAAAAACAAAATTATCGCTTTAAGGAATTTCGTGTGCGCCTGCCAACGTTGCTGATGAGCAGTAATGATTGTGAAATAATGGTCCATGGACGGTAAAGGGTGACTGACAAGTTGAGTATTTTCTTGCTTATCCGCTCCAATTGCAGATAACAGAATCCATGGACTAGTTTTGTACTTATTATGCACTTGTCAGCATGGAATATTTATAATGGTATCTGTAATAGGACCAAGAAAGCATGCCAAGTGTTACTCCCCAAACCTCTATGGAGACCGACAATTTCAATCCTACAAGCAGCCTGCTTTAAATGTTTTAAAGATCAAGCTCAGGTTGCAACGACCAAGTTCATACTCATAAAGTTGCCTATAAAGATCATTCCCAATGTAATAATCATGCTCCCATTGCAAATACTAGCATCCATGGAACTGTTTTGTGTATATTATACACACATCAGTATGGAATAGTCGGTAACTGCAATGCAAACAAAAACTATGTTCCATTATTTTGCAATTTCGGAAAATTTTTCTGGCTGCAACAGCTAAGTTCATACTCACAGAACTTGCTTATAGGAGGCATTTTTATTGTAGATAATAATATTCATGGATTTGTTTTATGTTTATTGTTACAACCAGGATCTTTATGACCAAAAATTGATAGTAAATGCCTTATAAAAATGCCTTTATGACCCAAAAGGTAAAGAAAAATGCTCTATGTAACAAAAATATAAGCTAGAAAAATTCACATTTTTTTATGTCATAGCAAAACTAATTAAGAAAAAGATATACATGAGCCAAAACTAAAGGAATGTAATAAATATAATTTTATTTGTTTACTATTGCTCTGTTAACGGATATTCTGTATTGTACTAACCAATGAATAAAAAAAAAGAATACACAAGAAATACAACTTTATTCTGTGTACAGTCTGTGCTTTCAAGAAAATTCATCCAAAAATGCTATATTGAAAAAAATATTGCCTTAAAATTTTCAAAAAGGCTGAAAAAAAAATGCCATATGTAAAAATTACAAAACATATACCTTAATAAAGGTACTAAAATCAGTGTTTTTTATGAAACATATTTGCATACATTTGAACAATGTTTCGGTATTACCAGAATCATAAAAATCCTGCTCTTACGTATTTTATACTTATCAGCAAGGAATAGTTGATATCTATAGTGACAGTAAGAAAATTTACTATGTGCTGCAATTTTGTAAACCTCTATACAGACTATCAAATTCAGTCTTACTAGACGGCTGGTTTTAAACTTTAAAAGATAGAGTTCAGGTTGCAATGGCCAAGTTTATACCCATAGAATCAGCTATATTGGTTATTCAATGCTGACGAGTGCCTAACAAGTGTGAAACTGGTTATCTGCAAGGGAAACAGGACAGCAGAGGCCCAAATCCTCTCTAGAAGCAAAAAATCTAAAAAAAAAAAAAAAAAAATTTGAAATAATTAATATGTCTGCATCTTATACAAGAAAAGGTGATCAGTAAAGATATGTTTCATATAAAAACATTAAACGAAAAATATTTATTATTGAAGAAATTAACTTAATCTGTACGAGACGTCTTAATATTCTTTTTAACTATTGTAGAATATAAAGTGTAATACTATTTCAGTACTAAAATTTTTGGAATAAAACAATGTTTTTAACACTAGAATGACAGAAGCGGTCATTTTGACCTCACAGCTACTACTTTGAGAAACGATTCCTCAAAAATGACTAATTCCAGCCCATTTAAATTTTATGACTTTTCTTATTTTTTTACAGTTATTGCAAACATAGAAGAAATTATTCTAGGTTTTATAATAACAGAACAAATCAACGTTCTTCCTAGAATGACGTCCTCTATTAGGGGATTCTGTGAGTATGAATTTGACCATTGCAGCCTAAGCAAGCTGTGATACGCTATTAAATACAATAACAGATCCTATATATTAATGCCACAATCACGGAAAAGTAATTGAACTTGGACTTGAAGACAAAGAAACTTGAAAACAAAGCTGCAGTCCTCAGTGATGTGCATTCAGATCCCCTTATCAAATCTATAGAATGAAAAATTACCTTTCCGTGATTGTGGCATTATTATATATGATCTGTTGTTGTATTTAATACTGTATTAGAAGGAATAGATATTTAAAAAATGTTCATTAAAAATAAAAATAGTTGGCATGAATAAAATTACGACAACAGATGGCAGCACCAAAAATATTTTGGATTAAAATTAAAAGCATATTCTATATCTTATGGAGTATTCAATTTAGTTTTAATATAATCTAAGCATTGCATTTTATCTTTCAGAAAATATTTGGCAACAGTTTAATACTGTATTAGAAGGAATAGATATTTAAAAAATGCTCATTAAAAATAAAAATAGTTGGTATGAATAAAATTACGACAACAGATGGCAGCACCAAAAATAGTTTGGATTAAAATTAAAAGCATATTCTATATCTTATGGAGTATTAATTTTAGTTTTAATGTAATCTAAGCACTGCATTTTATCTTTCAGAAAATATTTGGCAACAGTTTGATCCGAATTTCGGCGAAAAACGTGTTCTGCGAAAGTTAACAAAGCGGGGATAGGGCAGAACAGAAGATTTACTGACGCTCCCCCTTAAATTCGAGAAAATACTTCATTGCATTGTTAGGAATGAATCAGTTTTAAAAAAGCGATAGCTCTTGCTGCCTAACACTGTTTTGTAGCATTATATTAGGCACAGATATTTTTTCAACTGTAAACTAATGGACATTTCTGATTATATTGTCAAATTTTAGTCATAGCAACATACACACACCAAAACATCTATCTCATCGGCTGTGAAACTTGTGTTTATCAATCATTTTGTTCCAAATAAGATTTGTTCTGGGATGAATCATTCCAGTCTTAAGTTCTGATGATAAACGTCAAACATCATTTTTCTTGCCGCACTCGTTTTCCTTTCTACATGTTATACAGTTGAACTTGAAATTATCTAAAATATTCATCTAACATTTTATGGAAGCATAAAATTTAAGCTAAGATATAATTATCTTATGATTATTTAAATTTGTTTCTATAGAAACGCATTTATGTTTCCACTATGTATATTAACATAGTATAACATAGTTGACCCTCATCAAGGAGATCCAGATTATTCTAAATTCCAGGTGTAAAATCGGTATATTCTTTAATTTAAAGATCGTGATAGTTTTCATTATAACAATTTATATACAGCATCCATCGAATCACCTTTTAGCTAAAAAATATTTTAAATTTTATGCACGGATCAGTGTTTGTTTGCTCTTAGGATGTTATGTTAAATTTAACTCCTTGAAAATTCTTAGAAATTGTATCCTCGTTTTGCTCAATATTTAGATTTCTTTTGGAGTTATGGAGTAAGAATCCAATAGAATATAACATTCTTTGGCAATTGTGTATTTACAACGAAAGTCAATAGGAAAGAATTTAATTATTAAAATTATTTAAAAATTAATCAAAATTTATTTTCTAAACCAACTGTCTCACATATCAACCTTTCAAATTTTTATTTTTCCATTTCATGTCATCGGAAAAAAAGTGATGAACTCTAAAAAAATTTATAAAATATCTGTTAATTATAAAATATCTCAATAAAATGTCTGTTGAAGTATTGCACGTTTTTGATTTAAAATAGACTTTTATTTAATTATATATACTACTCACTATTGATAAAGGAGTAAAAGATTTGTAAGTACTTCTAGACAGAAAGAAATGGACAGCATCGTTGAGTAGTTATAACTAGTCGTTCTAGAGATATTATAAAATTTTCTTTCCTACAGGAAGCATAGCAAATCGGAATCCATAAAAATCCTATTGATGTTCAATGATATTTTAGTTATAAGAAAACATTAATTTGTGTTATTGTTTTCTAAAAACGAATAAATATGAAAACTTTTGATTTTTGGCTAAAAGATTTTATCCATAACACACTATGAGTAGCTTCAATGGAGGTAAATCATAGAAAATATCTGAAAAATGAGAACACAGAAAAATGAGAAGTATAAAAAAATCATTTCAGTTCTACGGCAAAGTAAAAGAATTTGAGCTCAATTCAATTTATACAGTTAAACTTGGCAGTGTTTGTTATATATGTATATGTATATATATTAGAAAGATATAATAACCAATTCAAAGTGGTTACTAAATTTTAAATCACCAAAGCAGTTAAATCACGGCTACAAAGCTGAAAAAAGAAGTGAACAGCATTGGCTTCATTTTGGAGGTTAACTAGACTAGATTCTTCGTCGGGTCTGAGCATCTGACTCGAATTAACCCAAACATATGCTTGTTTCAAATTTGGCAATAGTAAGTTACCATAAATGCCAAAGCGCAGACTACAAGCATTGAAAGAGGAAAAATTTAAAAATTATTAGGAATTCAAAAATTACCATGAGCCATGAGGCAGGAACCCAGCGGACACTTGTATAGAAAGTAAGCAGTTGTAACTGAATGAGAAAAGTTGAGATGCATCCGGAAGGAGGACAAGATAGACCAAACGAAGCTGAATATTGGACTCTTTTGACGTGGGATAATGTCTTTGTCGCCACCTGGTATGGGGTCTATGAGGGTATATCGGATGGAACGTAAAAGTGTGAGATTTTGAAAGATTGTAGCCTGACGTATAATAGTCGGAGAGGGGCAGCATTGGTATGAAGTGTTAGGCCGAGGATGTACGCGTGTTGTGAGGAGTGACGAGCTCAAGAGAGGAATGCCACCGACCACGAGATAAGATAAAAATTATTATGGAAAAATCGAAGTTTTATTTCCTTAATTCTGATACTTAATAAACATTTCGTAATAATTAACTTTGTAGCTTATTATAGACCACTGTTGGCACTTTGTAGAAATAATGAAATGTTTATGTAAACCGTTGCTTCATTTACAAACACGCGTGTGATTAGACGTATTCTACGTTGCGAAAGTATCTTCGGTACAGCCCCAAGTCTTTTTTTTTTTTTTAACTATCTTACAACAATGGCATTTTTGCAGGCCATTTCGCAGAAAAAAAAAATACCGGTTCTAGTTTTTGAGATTGTAACAAACTTTAATAGATTAAAATGATCTACTAGATTACGCTGTGTACCAAATTTCAGCTCTGTAGAACGTAGGAATCTATGTTGAAATGCCATCAAAGAAGTTGGAACAGATAGACACACACACTCATCATTCATGACTAGTTAAATAAAAGCTTTTAATAACAAAATTTATTAATATATATGGAAAGGCATGCAGTAGACCACAGATTTCTGTTTATTTAAAATTGAATGTCATCATTTATATGATGCTAATATATTTCGTTCTTGAGATGTTGCACATTTTTTATTTTCCTTTCTGGTTGGTCGGACGGTCTGGGTCTCAACAACGACAACATTTTTTATTTTAAACGGAAAAAATCAAAAGATTTAATCCCACGAAAGATCCATTCACTTGAAAAACATTTGGAACAAAATTGACTAAAAACTGACGATTTCCCTATTCTATTGCATTTGTAAATGTTAACAGAAAAATGAATAGCAGGGAGGGGCGGCCAAATTGTTTTTTCTGTTTTTCGATTTTTAATATTCTGAAAACATGGAGTTGTGAAGCTGATTGCCATTGCCGCATTTTACGAAGGAAAATCCCATTTGGCAATTGAAGAAAATAATTTGCAACTAAGAATTCTGCCAATCATAGTATACTAATCGTAATATGTACTACTATCAGAGTTGGGCAAAATACATTTTCAATGTATTTTGCCCAACAATTGATAATAACAATTTTAATTTAGGGCATAAAATACAAAACACTTTTCAAATTAAAAAAATTTCAAATACAAAATACATGTATTTTCAAAATACATTCAAAATGCAAAATACATTTTTAAGAATTAGGCTTTGCTGTGTATTGGACTGAATTCAATTTTCTATACAAAGCAAATTTTGTCTATACATTTTATTTGAAATAAACAAACCTCATATAAGTTAAAAATTTCTTTGTTATATATTAATGTCGTTTTAAAAAGATCAGAATGTATTGTAAAAGTATGACTTAAAAGGCTACGTTGAAATTTTAAATCTGTAAATTAATAAGTAAAAATATATTAATCTATGGGGAGAACACATTTTATATAACAGACAAAGATATAATTAAAAAAATCTGATGTGGGCAGCATATGACTTTCCCTGCACTGAATTTGCAATTTTATATCAATTTTCGTTTTCATTCATTCATCATATGTATTTTCAAAACTGGCGTAACAAAAATGCAAAAAAGTTCAAATATCTCGAGAACGGCTAATCCTACAGGATTAGGGTTGGCCTTATTCTTTTCATCGTCAAAAATGACATAAAACAAGCATTTAATTAAGCACATTTGAGCATACATAGTTCTTTATTTTAGATTTTGACGATTTTTAAGTGCTATTTCACAAAAAAAGCTGTTCTTTTATGCCCAACCGTACCAAAATCTAATCAGCACCATGGTAATTCACAAGTGACGTATCTATTCAATTTTGTAAAATGTATTCTATTGGTTTTTTAGCTAGAGTGGATGCAAACATTTTTTTGCAGGTGATTTCACAAAAAAGGCAGGTTCTTATCTCCGGATAGTACCAAAATCTAATCAGCACCAGATTAACATGACTTATAAAATTTTATGAAATTTGGTCAATTAGTTTCTGAGTTAGAGTGGATACATACATTGCACAGACAAACACACGCAGAAAGACGTCACACCTAAACGAGTGTTTTTGTGTTCCAAAGGTCTCAAAACGTGTAGATCTGTCGGAAACTCGAGTTGCGATTTTCGACATGATTCCCATATACTTTCCCTATACATTACCATGCATCAAAGCAAAATCAAGAAAGTTATGATCATATGGTGGCAAATGGTTTTTACTTCATTTTTAACAGAACTATACAGTATTTTAATTTTCATTTGTGTACATATGTTGTACAGTCATATAAATTTTCAGAAAAGCCGGAACTAACATCCCCAAAACTCTAAATGAAAACCCTTTGTGCAGTGTTTTTCAAAGTGTGTACCGTAAAACCCTTGGGCTTCCACGACCGTATTCCAGGGGGTTCCGTGACGTAATAGTTTCATCTAAAGTTTCTTTAAAAAAAGAAAAAAAAAATCTGATGTGGGCAGCACATGACTTTCCTTATATAATGCAATGGATTTACTACTCTTACAGTAAAAAAAGAAATAGGTTATTCTTATAGTAGATACTTATATTCTTTCTAAGATATTGACGAATTTTCGTCAATGAGTCGTCATTTTCATTGATTTAGAGTCATTTCTATCCATTTGGCGAGATTTTCGTTAATTTGGCAACATTTAAAAAGTCGCCAAGTTGGCGTCATTCCGCCAAATTCGTCGCCAAACGATGTGGATGGAGAAATAAGTTATTCTTATAGCAGATAAATGATTATTGGCATTCAAATACAAACGCATTATTCAAAGTATATTTTCTCATGAATGGAACGAGCTAGATCCACGACACAGATGTCACCAAATTAATCACATGATATTACATATGGAAAGTGAACATGTTTCTCAACAGTTAATATTTTTTTTTTTAATTTATGGGATTTTTTTGATAAATGTATTTGAAAACTGTGCAATATCTCGAGAACGGTTTATGCTAGCGTTCTAAAGTTTATTTCAAAAATGTACAATATCTCGAGAACGGTTCATGCCAGCGTTCTAAAGTTTGCGTCAATCGTTTTCTAAGGGAAAATTACATAAGAAATGTCTATTTGAGTAACCTTTTAAACGATTTTGATTTTTTCAAAATTTCACTGGAAAATTTAAGGGGTTCTGAACATTCGATTGTGTTTAAAAACAACAGGCTTCCAGTATTCATGAATTGTAACTTTGGTACCGAATTTCATTCGTATTTGTTGATTTGTGAGATATCGTCTCCACAGATTCACTGACACACGCACATACATCACCCCAAAAATGTTTGATTCGTGATCAGGGATGCTTGAAACGTGCTCTCCCGTCGAAAACTCGAATTCGAAATTTCGACCCCGTCACAATACATTATACTATGTTATACTGGGTACATAAGGAAAGTAGCAAGTAACATTTAAATGCATAATTTGGACCACGAAAGACTTTTCTCATTTTGGTAATCTGCAATTAAAATTAAATTTCAAAAATATTACGCTAACAGAAAATTTGAAAAACACTGCCTCAGTGAATCCCGCTCTCTAGAATTCACCTCTGAATCCATATCAATTATCTTCTAAGTTCTATCTGTAGCCAATATTAAGAAATATGTTTCAATTTAAAAAAAAAATCTTTTTTTTTTTAATCTGAAGTGAAAAAAGGACTGTAGGTGGAAATCCTTAGTTAATCACCGATCCGCTCCAGAATTTTACGCTGTATTCATATCAGTTATTATCACTAATTTTATGCTGTATCCATATCACTTATTATCACTATCTACAGTTATTATCACTATCTATTCTGAGAAATAGATGTTTTAAGGGAAGTTTTTAAACCAGAAGTGGAAAAGAAACTGGAAGTAAAAATTCTTAGTGACCCACCCCAAAAATTAGACGCAGAATACATGTCATCAGTTATTAGCTACGCTCTATCTAGAGTCAGTGTAGTATGTAGTTCAAAATAGTATTCAGGGACCACAAAAATTTCTTGTCAGGTTACCAGTGATGGTCAGGTTACCATAAGATGTTATAAGACATTGAGCTGAATTTTAATTTTCCATAAGTACAATACATTTTGTATGAATTTAATTATATGTATGAATTTAATTATATATATTTTGCATGAATTTAATTATTTGTATGAATTTATTATTTTAATACAATACATTTTGTATGAAGGACGCGGTAGTCCATTGGTTAGAGCGCTGGAGTTGCACTCGGTAGGCCCGGGTTCGATTCCAGCCACTGCCAAAACTGCCGCCGTGTTCACGCGGAGTACGATCACGTTAAACATGTGGGTCCGTAAGTCCTTCCGAGAGGTTGGTGGTAGGGGAAGGACGGTACGGTCCTTGCGGATGCCTCCCCCACTGGGTTCCGGTCTAAATTGGGTGGCACTTCCAGGCCGTCCAAACAGTTGCCTTACACCTTTCTGGTAGGTCGGATGGTCTGGGTCTCAACAACAACAACATTTTGTATGAAAGATAAGAAAAACTTGAGCAGCATATAAAATCATATTGTATTGTGTTATTTGTACTTTTATACGTTGCTCCTGTTTTTCTAATTTTTATTTTCTAGTTAGTATCCAGGTTATGGCCAAGGCTAATGAAACATGTTAGAAGGGGAATGAAATATTTTCATTCAATTACATGACATGGAAATTTTATATCCTTGCTTGTTATTTTCCATTTTTATACAAGGCAGTATTAAATATAGATAAAGATATTTATAATAATAAATAAAGTATTCAAATTTGAAATTGGTATATTTTCGTCATGCCAATTGTAAAAATTAGAAATAAATTAGCATACCGGTACAATCTTATTAGTTTTTATTTTTGCTCTAATATTCTGCTAAGTTCTAATATGCCCAGCTAGGCATGTCAGCCAAAATTTATTCATGACTGTACAATTTATTTTGAAAATTCTACCCCAAAATCTAATTATTAAACTAATTTTAATGCCCTATCACATATTTTGCTTGGGGGCGATTGTGTTTATTTCAACACAACACATTTTAAGCTGGATTGAAATTTTGATTCTCTTTCTGGAAATGCATTGAATTCCATCCTCATTTTGAAGGTTGCTTTAAACTCCATTCTATTTCTCTAGTTTGAGAAGGTTTGAAAGTTCCAGTGCGAACAAGGTATATCTGGTGTACCCTTTGTATGAATAGTTAAAACTGCTGTTATAGTGTATAACAATGGGAATAAAACAGAACACATACAGACACATTAAATTTTGTATTCATTAAGTACATATATCCATATAAACACTTTAAAAATGACAAAAAATTTAACAAATCTTATAAAATTATAAATATTTCACAGGGTAATCAGTGAGATGGTTTTGGTTTTTTATGCTTGCATCAATAGCTGTGTTTATCTCATGACGTATCCCTAAAAGAATTTACTACAAACCCCCAATGGGTATATGTGCCACACATTGAGAACAACTAAATCAACACTGAAGAGCTACTATAAGATTGTACACATAATCTTACAGAAGCTGTTCACTTACGATTATTTTTTATTAAATTAATTTTCCTTTTTTACTCCATTTCAGTTCAACTTGACATTTGATAATCCAGCAAATTCGGTGTTCTGGCACTAGTGAAATTCGAAATGTGCCAATTTATTGAATAATTACTTCATATTTTATTTGTAACCTTGCTAAAAATATATAACATAAAACCAAAATATCCATGAAAGAAGATAAATTTAGATATATCCTACTAAAATTTAGGTCTAAAACGACTGTAAATTTCCTTGGAAACATAAGGTCAAAATTTTCCATGTGACGACAAGCCTATGCTCTATAATTTGAGATCAATAGGTCTCTTATGTTTTCAAGTATGTGTATCAAATTTCATATGAATTGCTCACTTTATTCGAAGGATGTCCTGTCCACAAACACATAAAACAAGAAAGATCAATCATGCGTAAGCATTGATTATGAAACACTTTCCAACTGAAATGCAATTTCATTTAAAAATTTCTAAAATGTGATACATTCAGTGGTGATATCTTTTACATTATCACAGTGCTACAGTAATTTATTATACGTAAATATTTAAACCTGTATCGAAATATACATCAACAGATTCTCTATGCAAAATCAATGAATATTTCATTCATATAACTTTTATTCCAGACTCCAGAGCTAAATAATTTTGTGTGAAAAAAATTCAGCAATTCTTATGTAACTCACCTTACAATCGCTTGAGATATTTGCATTCTGCATAAGTTAAAATTAGGCTTCGTTGAAGAAATAATAAAAGTTTATGGATCATTTAAAATCACAACTATTGTAATTGCATAGGCACGGAATTTAGATACACAGATACTATGTGTGTGTGTGTATGTATTCAAAGTATTGGAATCGTGCCGAAGATCGGAACTCGAATTTTCGAAGGATCTACATGTTTTGGGACTTCTAGAACACGAAAAAACTATTTTTAGGAAGACGTCTGTGTGTGTAAGAGTGTATCTCAGTGTATATTTCTGTGTGTCTGTGAGGATATTACATCCACTCTATTGAAAAACTAATAGACCGAATTTCATAAAATTTGTTAGGCATGTTTTTTGTGGGAAATCCTGATGTTCATTAGATTATAGTACGATTCGTAATAAAAGAATTGGAATTCTTTGCGAAATGGCCGGCAGAAATTGCCTTTATCCACTCTAGCTAAAAACTAATGGAACAAATTTAACAAAATTTGGTGTATAATATTTCAATAACCTACAAGTGATTTATATACTAAATTTAACAAAATTTGGTATATAAATCATTTGTAGGTTATTCTAGTACGATTCGGGAAAAAGGAACGGGGTATTTTTACGAAATGGCCCGCAAAAATCGTTAAATATAAAAATAAAAGACTACGTGTGCTCAATTATATCAATTAAATTCCTATTTTATAGGTGAATTTTGACAACAAAAAGAATAAGACTAACCCCATTACTCTAGGATTAGCCGTTCTTAAGATATTCTTGTTTTTTTCACGTTTTCGCTACGCCTCCTTTGGCAATAAGTCCAGCTATCAAATGAGAACCAAATTTAAGTTTAACGTGCAAATTCAATGTCATTTAAAATACTTATGGCTGTTATTTTGTGCAGATAAACTCAAATTATTATTGAAGAAATAAAGAGAATGTGAATATGAGTCTGCAGGGAAAGACATGTGCTGCCCACATCAGAATTTTTAACAATATTACAACAATGATTTATAGAAGTGAACGGGGATTATTTGGAGGCCATTTCGAAAAAAATGTATGATCTATATTTAAGATCCACCAAATTTTTGTACAATAAAATGTTCAACAAATTTAAGCTATGTACCAAATTTTAACTCTCTAGGACGTAGAAAAGTGCATTGAAAATGCCATCAAATAAGTATATATAAAGAGTTATATAAAAAAAAAAAAAAAATTGAAAAATTGTTATCTACCAAATTTATTTTAAAACGTGTAGCCTCTCTCATATACAAAATAATTCAACTCTTGGAAATATATTTATTATATAATATATCTCTTTTTTTCCTTCTGGAGGATATCCCAAAAGTCAGAATTTAATTGAATTTGTTTTTTACCCTATATTAAACAATTTTTAATTAAAAAACTACTTAATATTTTAATGAAATTTTTTTTATAAATTTTATGGTATAATGTGAATATTTCCTAAAAATTTCGAAGCAATTTGTGAATTTTAAATTTGCTTAAAAAATTTTTGAAAAATTAGGTCCCATAGGGTTCAATGTATTTCATTTTTTCAACCCAGGTTCAATAAAAAACTAATTGGGTGATATTATTTATTTATATTCCCATAGGCCCCACAGACCCCGTCTGAACAACATACTAAAATTTCATTTTGATAAAGTCATTTTTACAGCAGTTATCATGCCAATGGACAGACAGACAGACAGACAGAATGAACAAAGTCATAAACACTTTTCAACTTTGTTGTAAAGTGTTAAAAATCACTGAAAATTTTCACCTTGTATTCAGGGATACCCAAACATAATAATTTTTCAAAATCCAAGAGTAGGATTTTTAACCCTTTCTTTTCTAAATGTGAGTATAAATAAATAAAGCCATACCATAATGATATTGGCAGTGACTTAACAAAACATAAATTGAGGTTTGATGCTTTTGGCAACTTTAATTATCTAATCAGGACTTATTCATACTCGCACCATATGCACAATCCACATCAAAACACAACTGATGTTCAATTAATGTCAAGTGAAATAAATGACAATTACCAATTGTTTGGCACCAAAATACAAACAAACACTTTATTATTTTATAACTTGAATGAGCTGGATCCATAAGAATGATGTTAGTAAATTTATTCCAGCACATAGAATATCAACCTATTTGATGATGCTTGTTACTTTTTAAAACTTTACATTAACTTTTTATTTTATAATTATTATTATTATTATATAAATTTATATAAAAAAAAGTGCTATATTTCAATGGTTCATGCAAGCATTCTAAGGTTGGCCCCATTTGTTTTCTTTATTATTAGTTATTTGTGGTTCCTACGGCAAATGCAGAGGCTCAGCTCATCGTTTTTCTCGCATCCCAATAAAGCTTGGAGAGGGTAATGTCACTCATGTCCACAACATTTCTTAAGCTGTATATGCCCACTGGGACTGGTTTATGCTAAATGGGTGTCAGCAATAGGCAAAGTGCTAAAACTCAGATAAGTTATTTTATCTAATGATATATTACTAACATAAAATGATTATTTGATGTTTTGGAATGTCCTGATTTTTAAAGAAATTCATTATAAAATCTTAGATTATACAAACATTTAATCATATTTAAAATCAAGCGAGTTCCAGTATTTACTGATTGTAATAATCATACCATATTTTATCCAAACTGTCCCATTCATTCATAAGATATCTCATTCACAGGTTCTCAAACACACAAATATCATTACAAAATTAAACAGTATACAATAATTAATATTCAGCATCATTTTGTTTTGCTCTATAGAAAAACATAAAATGTAAAAAAAAATTCACACTTCTTTTTTCCCAACTTATTTGCACAGTTTCCAACAACAGATTTTTCGCCATAGCCAAAAAAGCATATTGTAAACTTGTAAAGTGATGCCGATTTATTTAACACAACATCGCTAGAAACATGCTCATTTAGTTACAAAAATACTGTTCACAGTTGATAGCTAATAAGCTAACAGTTGTAAATGCAGTAAATACAGATGCTATTATACAAAAATAAATCCGACAAAAATGCTTATAAAATATAGAAATTTAATCTTTTATACAGTAACGCATTTGAATGTGACATAATGTGAACAAAAAACTACAGATAAATTGTTTCATGATATACTCTCTTAATGACCATTATAAAAAGTATAAAGCGAGCAAAAACATTCATATATAAACAAAAATAGAAATTTTTTGTAAACTAAATAGAATTTTACGTACTAATGTTAAAACAAATTGCTATTACTGAAAATGATTACAATCAATTACTTACCAACTAAAAAACGTTAAACAGTCTGAAATCTCATAAATAACATTTACTCCATTTACTTACATATCTTTGCGTATAGCATTTCACAGTTTATAATCTTGCCAAAAGACAAGAATTTGGCAATATTTCACAAAATATGGTAACCCATTCCCAAAAGCAGCATATTTAGATATTTTTTACTTGTATTATTGCCTGATATTAGCATCTGGCGGAGGCAAATTCAGAAACAATAAGCGTAACTTTTTAATGTGAATTAAAAATCGAATGCAATATAATAAAAAAAATATTACATATCATGAATAGAAAATGAGGTTTGACTGATTTCCTTAACACTAAACCAGAAGTCTAGTCAAGTCGTATCCAGTTAGAGGAGGTTTGTTTATTTATACGCGAAGATCCAGTCCATAGCTGGTTACAGATTTTGGAAAAATTTCGATTTTGCACTTCGCCAATATTTCAGTGCTTGTAGTTCACCATTAAATCCAGATATCCTGATGGAAATGGTAAAGTAAGCAAAGGCACAACCGAAGACTGGATCAACCCTGTAATGTCTCCACATACTGGGCATGTGCATGAACTATGAGTGATTTTGTAATAACATTTCCATAATCAGAATATGTGTGGTTGTTACTTGCGTTTAGAATTTCATAGCTAGATTAATTCTGTTTTATTTAGTGATGATATATTTTTTAATAAAAATTAGCCCAATTATATTGTTAGTACAGTAGATTCCACTTTTCTTTATTTAAAAAAAAAAGTTTTGTTTCTTTAATTTTTATTTAGGCATTTCTGGTAAAAAATATTATGCTTACAGGGCCGCCTGTAGGATGGACACCACTCTAGTGTGTGGGAGGTTGGCTCTAGAATGCGACCCCCCCCCCCCCCCCACACACACACACACACCAATATTAGTGAGGGAGAAGATATGAAAATTTTACAAAAAGAGCAAAATCCCATATTGGGGGGGAGGGCTTAAGAAAGGTTTGTAGGGGTCCCACAATGTTCATAGGCAGCACTGATTTTTATGTTTTCTAATACATTATTTTTATTGAGTTGTCTTTTCCATTCGTAAAATGCCAGTTTTGTGTTTGCTAGATGATATAACTATTACTGAATCTCCAATATTACTGAACCCTCCCAAAAATAAAAAATAAAATAAATCATTTTAAAACGAACATAATTTTTACTGTACAAAATTTCAAGCTTTAAATGCATTAAAACATTGAATAGTCGATAAAAAGATATTCTATTAAAATTCTTACAGAGCTGCCAATAGGAAGAACACCACTCGAGTGTGTGTGCGTGGGGTGGGGGTGGGGGGCTGTAAGGCTTTTTTTTTAGATAGAAGATATAGAAAATATACAAAAAGATAAAGATTAAACATGGGGGGAGGGGGGGGGGGGTTCGATAAAGGCTTGTAGGAGTCCCACAATTTCCATGGGCGGTCCTGATTTTTAATACATTATTTTTATTGAATTGCCTTTGTCATTTGTTAGTTACCAGTTCTGTGTTCGCTAGATGATTAAATAATTATTAAACCTAGTAATTCCCCTCTCCCACTCAAAAAAATATTTATACAGAGGCGTCGGAAGTCATTTTGCAATGTGGGTGCAAGATCTAGATTAAAAATATATATATTATGTATGTGTAGATATATATATATATATATACACATACATAATATATATAAATAATATATATATATATATATATATATACATAATATATATATATAATATATGTATATATATATATATTGGAAAATGTACCTGTTGCCTGGGAGTTAAAACACGGATAAATTGTAATCTATAAAAAATAATTATCAATGCAGATAACATTTCAAATAGCATGCAACGTATGCATTATGACCATATTCCCAAATTATCCCGTGCGACCAAGCAAAAAATAAATATATTCATTAATAAAATAAAATATTTGAAAAGAAAAGCTAGAATAGTAGGCTTTAAGCGTGCATGCGCAGATGCCGAAACGAAGGGGAGAAAGTGTGGCATTTAAAATCTTATGGGTTCGCTCGTTTAAAATATCATAGAAAATGAAATTACGGATGAAATCAAAAATAATTTTTTTTGTTAAAATATGATATATATATATATATATATATATAACACTTGCCAAAGTTTAAAATTGTATTAATCTTACATTTTCGGATTTGGAAAAATAAAAATTAAATTACAATAAATCAAACTGCTTCTTGTGAGATAAATGCTTGCAAAACATCTTTCAATAAAGCGGGCATGTCAGTAAGGTGATTATAATTGTTTCGAGGGCGTTATAAGCAGTCTTCATCAGGTCAAAACAGAACAGTTAGAACAGTATGCACCCTTAATAGAAGCTGAGAGTTGCGAAGAGGGAAGCAATGAGCAATTCAAAAGAACTGGAACACACACAGCTATCATAACTGGCCACTCACTTTGCTGCCTATACCCTCGGGTGAGTCGAGCAGCCTGGGCCTTCTACACACAGCTATAAAATTCGCAGAGAGGGTGGCATCGGCATTTGTAAAACACCCATAAACACATCCGTACAAACCATCACGGAACGATAAAGGTCCTCTCCAGTCTACAAAGACAAGTGGAGCTGACACTGAGAATGAAATTTCAAGCATTGAAATGAGATTTAAAAAGCAGAGAAAATATGAGAGCTGTTAAATTATTGGTATAAAATTAAAGAGTTTAGAGGGAGGAAAAGTAGCCAAATCCTTGAAATGGATAAAACATTGAAAATTACAGGGAATGAGGTGTAATTAAGAAGAAAATAACAAAAGGAAGTAACCAATTTCGAGAGTTAAATTCATCAATCAAACTACTAACTAATTAACAGTGGCTGAGACTAGGTAAGGGTATAACACGAAAAATAAAAAATTAAAACGGTTTCAGAAGCTATAAACAGCTACCTTCTTCAACTGTAAAAAAATATCAACCAATTAGTTTACTCGAAAATGAGACCGGAATTAATAATGATATAACAAAATGGAAAAAAAAACTATATGAGCTCACTTTTAAAGTCAAAGATGAATATACAAGCAACTTTAAACCACTATTAAATGAGACTGGAACTAAGAAGAAACTAATTAAATAAATGACCAAAAGTAAAACACAGAAAACTGTTTGAGAAGTTATAAGATTTGACAAATGAAATTAAGGATGGAGGACATTTTTTTCATGCTATGGAGAAGTAATGGACTGCTGATTTATCATTAACAAGATTATTAGCATTCAAGTAAATAAAGTAGACTTTCAAAAAATCAAGATCAAGTGTAGTGCAGAATGATTTTTTCCTTAAAAAATTGAAATGAATGATTTTCAGACTAGCAATGTCGGGAAATGGATGATTTAAAGGTTTCTTGCTAAAGATAAGTCTAGAATGTTTTTGATGCACTCCCTGACAGCTCTTTTTGTCAAGAGTATTTGGCTCCCTTTGTCACTGTGTTTGTCAGACTGACAAAGGGGTAGGGGGCAAATAGTCTTGCTTGATGAGTCTATTTATGTTGAAAAGCTGGAAAATTTATTAAATGGGGGATCTTATAATGAAGTAAAAAGAAACCCAACCGGCATGGACTCGCATAGCTTCCGAAACAGCTTCTGTTTTAATTTTGTTTTCCAGTAATTTATTTAATCAGTTCCTTCTTAATTCCAATCTCATTCAACAGTGGTCAATATACTAATTTTTGACTTTAACTAACTTTCATTCAATTTAACTAACTTTTTTTTAACTAACTTTCTTTCAATTTTGTTATATCCTTCTTAATTCCAGCCTTATACACGGATATTTTTGAGTAAACTAATCGATAGATATTTTTTCATAGTTGATGAAGTTAGCTTATAAAGCTTCTGAAACCGTATTTTCCCCATTTTCCATGTTATATCTTTTACTGACCTAGTCTTAACCACTGTTAATTATTTAGTAGTTTGATTAATGAATTTAACTCTCTAAACCAGTTTCTTCCTTTTGTTATTTTTTTCTTAATTACTGCCTTATTCCCCTGTAATTTTCTACCTTTTTTAATTTAAAAGGATTTGAATATTTTTTTTTCATTTAAATTCTCCTTTTTTATCAATAACGCAATTTTTTTTACATTTCTTCTCTGTTTTCTAATTTAAATTTTAATGCTTAAAATTTCATTCTCAGTGCCAGCTCCCCTTGTCTTTGTAGGTGGGAGAAGGACCCTTTATCGTTTCGTGATATGTTTGTACGGATATGTTTATGGGTGTTTCAGAACCCGATTTGCGAATTTTATAGCTATGTGTGTTTTAGCTGTTTTGAATTGTTCATCGCTTGATTCTTCGTAATTCGCTCTCAGCTTTTGTTAAGGATGAATACTGTTCTAACTGTTCCGTTTTGGCCTGATAAAGAGGGCTTATAACGCCATCAAAACATTTATAGTCACCTTACTGACATATGCCTCTTTTATTCAAGAAAGTTTTGTAAGTTTTTAAATATTAGATAACTTAAAAAATGCAAATTTCAATGTATTTAGAAAATAAATATGAATTATCCTACAGATTCCATTTAAATATTATTAGAAAGAACATCCTTCGATTTTTCCGATGGTGTCAAGATGTGATAATATTTTCTGTTGCTAAGAAACTGATGCGTGTGAAAATCGAGAATAACACTCAAATTCGTGCTAGAACATAAAATAACTAATAAACG